>NW_026846588.1:121998854-122025530 GCF_025583915.1 Anolis sagrei ordinatus | reverse complement strand
CTCGTTTCCATGGTAACACATTCCTAACAGCTAGGCCGCTCCAGCCTAAGGGCAACCAATACAAACATAAATGCAGTTATAAGCATATTATTATAAACACTTCTGTACAGCATATTTATGGAGCTTAATGTTTATTGTGACTGAATCATTTTTTTTTTCATTTTCTAATAACTTCAGGTAGATTGGGGAGTAAGGATAAACGTTTGTCCAAGTGATAGCTGAAGCACTGGGTTTGGGAAATTTCCCTTGACACACATTTTAGCAGCATCAAAATTTGCAGAATGCAAAGCTGACAATATATCAAGTACTCTTCTCAGAGTGGTAATGCTGTTCTACACCTTGCCTAAACTAATTCCCATATGTTATCATTGCAAGTTCTCCAGGTCAGATCCCCAGTGGGGCTTGGGTGAAGCATTTCAAATCAAATCAATGTTAACCAATGTCTCACATTGCCTGCTAGCACAGATATGTCTAAAGAAACCACTGGAGAGTGATGGAGCTGACTGTTCTCTCATGGCATGGTCTGAGGGTATGTGATGCAGCAACCTTGCTGAATCTAAGCAGGCCTGACTAAGCGTATAGATGGGAGGCTATTTGACAACCCATCAGTATCACCTTAAATGTCATGTTGGAAAAAAGACAGTATAAAAATGTACTCAATGATAGCATTACAATAAATTGACTAAGGGCCCTTCTACACAGGCCCTAAAATGCAGAAGAAACTAGGATAAAGGAAGAGGGGGTGCTACATGATTGCATTAAGGGTTGAAGAACACGTGTTAAAAAGGTGTGGTTACAATCCGATTTTGGCCAAAATCTGATTTCTGTCAAACACATCTCCCTGCTATGGATTGCAGTCACCATTTTACAATTTTAGGAAAGGAGAGAAAGAGGTGTAGAAGTGAGAAAATACAGTGAGTTGTCTATTGGGTTTTGTTATGACTAGGAAAGAGAAGTGGTTGAAAAAGTTAAGTAAAAATCTGTTACAAAGCAGAGGAATACAGTGAGTTCAGTGAATTTTCTTCTCAAATGTTTGGGTACTAAAAGTATCTGGGTGGGGGAACTAACTGGGTTTCTGTTTCTTGGCAAGAGGGAAGTTACAGCAGAAATGTTAATTTCTGCTGGTTCCCATTTATCTTTCTCAGGTACTTCAGAGTTTCTTCTAGCATTCTAGGTATCAGATTCAATTTATTACAATGTCTCTCTGAAGATTTCTTTTTGTGATTTGGTGTCCTGTATGGCTTAAAGACATCAGCTCATGTCTGATCCTGGAAGCTAAGCAAGGTCAGTTCTGGTTAGTACTTGAACGGGAGACCACGAATGAATATGTGGTGATGTGGGCGATATTTCAGAGGAAGGAACGGACAAAGCCACCTCTAAGTATTCCTAATGTAAAAAAAAAAAACTCAATGAAATTTATAGGGCTACCATATACCTACATACAGCTTGAGGATGTCACACACACACACACACACACAAACAATTTTGTGGGAAGGAAAAACACAGATGAGAATACATACACGCACACACATTTTTCTGCTGCACTTTTCATCTCTAGGGATCCGTTTCCTGATGTTCATATGAAACATATATGTTATTGTTGGAACTGATTCCATTATTAAGTGGAGTGAGGCAAACATAAAAATGGGAGCAGCCTTCCAGCTGCGTAGCAGCCTTCCAGTTGAATCTAGTGGCCATTCCCCTCTCAGAGATAACAAACCGTGCATACACCATGTCCTATCCTGCAGCCTCTAAATAAATCACTTGTACTCACAGAAAAGGAGGATGCAATATCATTGGAAGATGTAAGATTGAATTGCCACTCCAGTTTGTACAATGATAGATGGGCTGCCATCTTGTTCTTTGCCACAGGCAGTAAAATGTCTCTTGACAGCTATGCTTATGGAAGCAACAAAATAGTAGCTGCTTATACGGTGGATAATTTGGCTCCAAGGCTCACTTGGAGCTTTCCCCAATTTGCAAGCTATGCTTGGGGACATTCAAACATCTGACAGGATCAGAATTCTGTTTGCTTGTTTTGCCTTCTAGTGTAGGATTTCTGTGAAGCCAATTATTTATGTCTTGAACTGTGGTCTTGTGATCTACATCTCGGTAGAATCTCCACTTTGGGTTGTAAAGGATGGACTTGCTGGAAAGCACTTCTACTTGGGTTAGCATGTAGCACATTGCGGCTCCATTTCTTTAAAATTTCTGATTTTTTAATTGTCTTGTTTACATGTGCATATTTATTATTTTATGGTTTTCATTTTGCCTATGTTTTAAAAATGTATTGCAATTGTTTTGAATTGCAAAGTCCCTGGAGACTCATTTAGTTGAAGAGACCTAAATAAAGTGAATAGTGAGTCAATGAATGGTTAGCAGGAGCTGAGTTCTGGATAATGGAGTGACTTTTCTGCAGAGCTGATGGTAGGTACAACAACAACAACAACAACACTTTATTTTTATTCCACTCTATCTCCCTGAGGGGACTCATGGTGGATTCCAGCATACACAAAGGCAAACATTCAATGCCTAGAGACAATGCAACACAGATAAAGATAAAGGTGTTGCCTTCCAGCTCTGAGGGGTGGTGCTCATCTCCAGCTCTGAGGGTGGTGCTCATCTCCATTTCTAAGCTGAAGAGCCTGTGTTGTCCGTGGAGACCTCTTAGGTCATATGGCTGGCATGACTGCATGTAACGGTGTCTACCTTCTCGTCAACATGTTTGCATGTTTTGAACTGCTAGGTTGTTAGAAGCTGGGGCTAGCAGTGGGAAGTCATTTCAGCAGCTCAGCGGTTTAACCTGTTGTGCCACCATGGTCCCTATCATCTTAGAGATGGACAAGTGTCAGTCCTCCTTCCCATTGTGCCCCCATTCCTTCTAAATCTCAAAATTCTTTCCATCCAAGTAATGAAAAAGTTGTCTGAGCAGTAAGTTTTTGTAAAAACACCCAACCAATAAATCAAATCACAGACAGTATTAAATGTTCTGCTGTCTGTAATGGTTAAATTCAATAAGTACAGGTCTTCTTGGTATGGAGAAAACTATATTGTCTCTATGCAGGGCCAAACTTAGGACAAATGAGGCCCTATGCTAGTAAAGTTATGAGGCCTTTTATTTGAGCCCTGAAGGAGGCAGGCCAGCACTGCCTGCTTTGCGGTACACTCCCATAGACCATCAACTCTGTCATTACATCTGGAATCACTCCAAAACAGAACACCTTCAAATCTAGAATTGCACGACATAAGCAAGGTGCCCCCCCCCACCAGCCAACGGGGCCCTGTGCTTAAGCACACCTAAGCACAATGGTAAATCTGGCACTGCCAGTGTTCATATATATGTGAATGGGGAGCTGTGGTTATGGAATGGCAGCCCTAATTCAGCACTACAAATAATGTTGAAAACATAAGGATTCAATCCCAGCTTTTAAGGACTTTTCTGGTGACCTCATCACATTCATCAAATTCAGCATCCAAGGATGCTTCCAGCTTGTTTGGGGGACAGAGACCCACGTTGGCCATCACACGACGTCATGTGCTTCTGGCAGAGACCCCACACCCAATTGGGGTGGAAGTGTCCTTGGATGCTTCCCCCACAACACGAGGCTTTCTGTGTTGTTCTGGCTCCACAGAACCTCCCCAGAAGGGCTATTCTTTCCATGCATGATGGGAAAAGTGTGATCATAAGGGAATTGTGTGCGGGGTGACAGATTCAGCCCACTGTTCCTCTCTTTCCTCTGCTTCACCTGGCCTTTGTGGTAAGGTCATTGGCCCCATTGTCCAAACAAGCTAGAGCCTCCTCAGTGACTGCTTCCAAGTTATGGAATTCCCTTTCAGTGGAGGTTAGGATGGCCCATTTATACTCTCTTTTTGTCAGCAGGCAAAAGTTTTTGTAAATTGTAAATTGGCTTTTAGTTTTTAATTCGTGGTGCATGATTTCATCTTTGTTAGGCATTGAATAACAACAGATTTTTAAAAGAACTATATTTTACTTTAACTTATACAGTAAGTTGGAGTTGGTCTCATATTATGAGAAAGACATAGTATATGTTAATTAATTAATTATAATTAATTAATTAATTAGAGAATATAATAAGAACCAGACATTAAAAGAACTCTGAATGGATGAGTGAATCAGTTGATTCTGCTTTCTTCTACTTTTCAACTTTTTAAAGCACCAACTTCTTCTCTTTTAATGAATGAAGTAATCTGATAATTTGGGAATTTTCTTATAAAAATGAAATTTAACATTCACCCATCTCCAGGCTTACTATAGCAGCTCTTAGCATTGGAGCAAAAGATTTGATGATCCTGTAAGACTTTTTTTTTACCCTGAATCTTCACTGTAAACACCAATCTCTTTATATTATGTGTTTGCCTTCATCCCTTATTCTTTCCCCAAAGCTAAATGCAAACAGATATATTTGATATTTACATCTGTTACCTTTCCCCTTCTCTGCTTTCTCAACTGAACATACACTCCCCAGGGCAGGAAAATTGTCTCTTTTTTTTACTCACAACTCTCCACTAAACCCTATGTATACGTGGATGGTTCTGTACTACTGAAAATATATGAGACATTTATCTGACATTTTCATTTTTAACCAAGCAAAAATGATCCAAATATAGAAAATATCTTAGCATTTTAGGCAGTTCCTGAATTTTAAAGCCATTTCTATCCATTGTCAGGGTGACGATAAATCTTCAGTGGAATACAGCACATCGAATCTATGAAGGAAAAATGGAAACAAAGCTAAAATACCTGTCCACTCTCCAGTCCCTTGTATACCAAATTAGTTGTAGAAAATTGTAGGCTCATGCTGAAACAAAATGATAATAGTTTGTGGGTCTTCTTGAAGTTAATTATACAAGATTTGCTTTGTCACATTAAAATGTTTATATGTAAATCAGTGATTCCATTTAAGAGTTCTGAAATAGGCCATGATGTTTCCCAGACCAGACCAAGTACCAACACTACAGCTGAGACTATATCCAACTTCTAGTCCCAACTAGAACAGACCTATTGAATCAAAGGAATCTATATAAAAGTTGATTCAGCAAATGATTAATTGTGTCTACTCTAGTTGGGTCTAGCAGTTGGCTTTAGTCTCAGCTGTAGCATTGGTGTGATCAAAGTTAGAGCTTAGAGTGCTTTGTTTTTAGACTAAAGCTGTTGAGATTATCTTCACAATTCAGCAGCAGATCAGTTGCACAACTTCAGCGCTTTCCAGTAGCTTCTTCCTGCACAGTATTTTCAGTCAACTGCTCCCACAGCCTGCAGTCACGCTGGAACCTTTTACAGACACTTGAGCACATGCCTGGCCATTGTCAGTTTTACCATTGTCTTTTCCCCAGTCTAGATGATATTACAAACTTACCACAGCATACAGTTATATCTTGTCTTAGCAGACAGGTTCTTTTAATTACATATAGCCTTCGATGAACAACATCACAGCACAAGGAGAAATATACACTGTACATGACTTCCTTATATACAATTAATTTACACATAGTAATCTCTGATTGGTTCCCAACCCATTAACTTAACTCAGACCCAGGATTGCATCATTCACAATCACCTGGACTAGGCCAGAACACATTCCCCAAATGATTCCCTATATACAGTTAATGCATGACTCAGCATTTCCAATAGAAGCCCATTAGCAGTGCATGACTCAGCTATATTACATTACAATACATTGTAAAACCTGACAAAAGCATCCAAAATTCCTAAGCTAGTAGTCCTCTTAAGAATAGTCTATATATCTAAGATGATTAAATTGTTAATAGAATATTTCTCCAATGTTGGTGATAGAACAGTATCTCACATGATATCTTCATGTAGTGAACTGGGCTAATGGCTATTGGGCTGGCTTCATGGTACACAGCTCTTTCCTTCAATGCTTTCTTGCCACCTGCAGCACTTACTGCCTAAAGAGAGTGCAACACTGTCTCACAGTAGAACCAGCCCTTATGTAATATTCATAGATATCTACAAATCTGCCCATACATGCTAATTCCAGGATAGATGCACACAACATTGTCTGCTCTCTGCCTCACATTGAGATCTATGCTTGCATCTTGAAAACTATGACAAATGTATGCAACTTTAAAAAAAGACATGAGCAATGCTTGATATCTCACATTATGTGTCCTTTGTGCATATTGACACAAATATATAATTTTCTTGGTGTGCATAGATTATGGTCAGACCATAAATATGGATTTAATCTCAGGACTGCATAAGGCCTTTGCAGCTTTAGTCAAAATAAAATGTTAGACTATGGCCACTGTAATCCCCCACTACTAGGTATACTGCCTAGGGCAGATGAGAACTACGGTCCAACAACACCTGAAGGGCCACACATTTCTCACTTTTAGACTAGGCTGACTTTTTTATCTGACCCAGCAGTGCTCTTACGTTGTTTTAATGGCTTGGTTGCCATTAAGAATGTTTCTTAATAGCCACCAAGAGAATGTTTCTATGTGCCTGCAGATTCACATTGGCTGAGTAATTTCATAGATGTCACAAAATGGCAAAGAAAGCCCAGTCTGAACAAAGGTGAGCCATATTGTATAGTTCACTTGTTATTTTTTATTTGCCAGCTGTGACAGATGGGGAAAAACGAATCTGCTGATGCTGACTAATATGCAAGCAAATCTAATGGACCATAAACTGCTTTGTTTTCATCCTATATAACTGAAATTATGATGACAAGTCTCAGTTTATGAGGTCAAAATAAAAAGAAGAATAAAACTTAAATTACCAGTCCAAGACCATTGCATTCTCTCCATGCCTCTTGACTTTTTTTTTTTTTTGCCTTTAACTACTGACAACTGTATTTGGTGACATATCTGCTTGGAAATTGCCTGGCCCACTTCCGTGGGAGCTCTATACATCATATTACAGCTACATGATAGAAAAGCTGTTTTTGTTGTCAGGGCTGGAATCTAACTGCTGGGGTAGCTATAGAGGATTGACCTCACAATCCATATTCAAATCATCCAATTGTGACATCATGAAGGAGAGTGTGATGGGACAAGGCATCAGAGCAAGTTAACCAAAGGAAATGTGTGTCATGTTCATTTGGTGACATGCACATACACAGCAGAAGGCTCCCGTCCTATAGGAATAGAGATTTTTACTCCCTACATACTTGGGAGAAGCACTAGAAGCCAGTTTCATCCACTGGAAATGAATGACAGGAGTTTCAAAAAGACAAAAGGAGCTACTTCTTTATGCAACAAAAGGTTAGATAATAGAATTTGTTATAATGAGTGACTGAAATGCAAAAATCCTCAGCACTGAAAGAGTGAAGTGTGAGTTAAGGAAAACAGTTCCTTGCATAGTTCATACTCATATACTTGATCCATGGGAAATTTAGGATTATGATGTTTATATATGAAGATGGGCTGGCTTCTGTATTAAAGCTTCTTTTAAACGCTTTAAAATCAGGTCAATATGTTTACTAAGCCATCCGTTGCCTGAGTCAGGCCAACCTTTAGGAGAGATGAAGAACTGGATTTATTCAGTTTTCCAATTAACTGTATTTATTAACCAAATAGAGAGAAATTCAATTACAGTTGCTTTGAAATTATTTTTTTTTGTTGTGTCAGGAGCGACCTGAGAAACTGCAAATCACTTCTGGTGTGAGAGAATTGGCCGTCTGCAAGGATGTTGCCCAGGGGACGCCTGGATGATTTGATGTTTTATCATCCTTGTGGGAGGCTTCTCTCATGTCCCTGCATGAGGAGCTGGAGCTGATAGAGGGAGCTCATCCGCCTCTCCCTGGATTTGAACCTGTGACCTGCCAGTCTTCAGTCCTGCCGGCACAGAGGTTTAACCCACTGCACCACCAGGGACTCCAAATTAAATGATGATAAATATAAGCTAAGCTAGCCAAAATCTTAGGACTTCATCACACGATGGGCTGCAACAGCATCCTAGGATGCTTGCAGCACAGCTGATTGACAAAATCCCACACCGCCCATCACATGACTTAGGCTCACTTCTGGCGGGGCTCAGTTGAACTTAGGCACCCCAGAATACCAGAAGCTTCCATTGTTCCATTGGAAACCATGGGATTAGTTTGGGGAAAAGCCACATATTATGGGGAAGCATTGCTGCTGGCGATTCACTATGGAGGCTGCAGAATCATCCCGTAGGACCTCATCAATGTCATGAGGTCCTTAAACATTACTCACCCAAGCAGCTTACAAGGTAAAGCCCTAAGGTCTCTATAACCTAGGAAACATCTGCAATGTAGCAAATAATGCAGATCGATACCACTTTAACTGCCAAGGCCTCAATGGTATGGAATCAAAAGAATTGTAGTTTCAGAAGCAGTTACAGTCCCAACTAAGGTTTTGAAAACACAAGCCATGGTTTCCTTGATTGAGCCTATCTCACTGTAATGGAATTTTGGTACATGAGTAAAATTTACTCCTTTACATACCATGTTATTTTATTGAAGTAGTAGTATTTCCACATAATAATAGAAAAAGTGACATAATTTACCAAACATTCTCCAATATATCCCCCTTCTTAACCCAAAAATATCAACATTTTTGAGCAAGTAAATTTTACCCACCATAGTATCATGTGCAATGCTGGATTCATCACAGGGTGCATCATTACAAAGCTTGGAAGTAAGCAAACATATTATCTACAGGGTGAGGCAGCATAACTTTCTTTTTTCAAAACTTAGTAAAAACTATTGTATGAATCTCTTGCCATCGATATATATAGCATTTTAATGATTTATAGGATTTTATTGTGTATTTTATATTGTATTTAATAATCTGGTGCCTTGTATGTGAAAGACCTATGGTCTAAGCATCGAATAAACTACTACTATTGTATGAATCAGAAATTTGTATTTTGTTATAATGTAGGCACATATATAAAGTTTTGTTCTACGTAGTTTTGAAGATCAAATTAGGTAGGTGACGTCCCCCATTCTCCATTTTCCATACACTGAGTAAACTGATTTCTGGCGTTTGCCATGACTCTTGCCAGCATAGCAGGTGTTATGTTGGCAATTTCTTCCTGGATGTTGGTCTTCAAATCTTGTAGGATCCTTGGATGGTTCACATAAACACAGGATTTCAAAAAACCTCATAGAAAAAAAATCACAAGGGGTCAAATCTGGAGAGCGGGCCGGCCACTCCAAATCCACTCGAAAAGTAGGCCTCAATGGCAAAAGCACGCTCCTCACTGTTCCAACGCATGATGGCGACTGAACCGTGTCAGGACAAAACTTTATACTTTCGCCTCTCGAACGAGACCACTAGCGCTCCGCTACGTTTTCAATCGACTGAATGGTGCGCATTTTCAAAAAGGAAGTTATGCTGCTTAGGTACTTCTGGATATAATGTGGGTGTGATGACATTCTTTTATAAATGACACAAGAGATAGACTCAGTCAAGAAAACCATGGTCCTGAGATTTCAAAGTCTTACTTAAGGCTGTTAATAGCAGGGTGTCTTAGAGGTCTCTCACTTATTGGATAATAATAATGAGTCAATGCAAAATGAAAAATGACTGTTGGAGTACACTGGAAAAGTAACATCTAATTCTGAAAATATTAGTAAAGAAACAGCATCAACAATAATCCTGTGAATCTTCCAAATGGCAATTTTTAGACATAGATTTTTAAAAATGCATGCAGATGAATTTTTAGATAGCTTTTCTTGAATAAGATCCTAATAATATTTCCTGTCTAATATGGATTGAGCTAATTCTTGGCACAAAACCTGTTTTTCATCCTGAGACCCTGTCTCATCTTCACATCTAGTTTTGTTGAATGTTTTAAGTTTCTTCTGCTTCCCTGTGCTTCAAGCCAAGAAAAAACGTTGGCACTTACTTGTTAAAAATTATGTGCCAAGAACAGTGGAGTTCTTCAACCTGTATAAATTATATATACATATATCTATAAATAATGTAGTTGAAACAAACCTACATAAGTTCTCTTATTTAACGTAACTTATTCTGAGTGTCTTCAGGCAAAAAATGTCTCTGAAAATTCCTGATTTTGTTCAGATGCAAATTAATTTTATTTTGGAGATCTATGTAATATTTTCCTTATCCCAAAGCATTCCTAGGGTACTTCTAGCAAAGATTCATTCTTATTCCCCAAGTCATTAGTATTGCCCAAAATGCTCTCCATGGTTATCTGTTTGTGTTCTACTAGAGCTAGTTATGATGGCTACCACCAAGCAAATAGAGAGTGTGAGCTTGTCTTCATCTGCAGTTCTAATCTCAACAGTGAGAGAAGTTTCTGTTCAAGAGAAAGATTGTTCAGAAAGTATATGTTTACTCCATTGGTTACTGGGCACACACACCAGGTTGGAATTTTCACTGACAAGGAAAAAATACTAATAGTTTAGGCAAGGGAAACCTTATGCACAGAAGAAATGCTTGGCACATGACTAATTCTGTAAACATCTGCTGTAAAACTGCTGGTTCATCTTAATTATTAACTCTTCCTCCCCCTCCCTTGCCTGCAATTCAGTGACTTCTAATTATATCAGAAATCAATTTTGCTGCCTAATACAACATGAGGCTAATTCATTATGACTGCTGCATTGCACATAATGTAGCTAAACTCTTCTAGACAGTGTATTAAAGGAAATTAGCACTCCCATAATGTACTTTGATTCATCTAGAAGCAATGGCCAGGCAATTTTTCCATACCAAAGAAAATAATATTGTCTGATTTAGAGACACATTTTAGATAACTTGTTCTATACAGAGTGGTGTTAAGAATAGCCCACACCCATTTGAGTCCCCTGGAGAGATTGGGTGGTTATTTGCTGACTAATCTGGATGTTTATCTAATGGTGAAAATATTAGAAATCTACAGCATAACCACTGTGTTTTCAAAATCCCCAACTATGCCAAGAAAGACTGGGATCCTACACCAGGAGATGCAAAGTTCCAACCTGGTGGAACTACGATATATCTCCCCTTTCCCCTCTT
Organism: Anolis sagrei ordinatus; assembly: GCF_025583915.1. Lineage (NCBI taxonomy): Eukaryota > Metazoa > Chordata > Lepidosauria > Squamata > Anolidae > Anolis > Anolis sagrei. The sequence continues at coordinate 122,014,550 of NW_026846588.1, read as the reverse complement.
GAAGGACTCATCTTCCTCCTGGTGGATGCTGCTCTCTCTCATGGCCATTTTTAGTGACCAGAAGAGAGTTGGGGGGATTGGGAAAATATCTGACTATGTGCCTATAGTCCAATGTATCCCCTTTCTTAACACAAAAAAATCAACATTTTAGAGCAAACACATACAATTACATTAACCTCTGTCACCTCCAGAGGAACTCCAGGTGGTCGAGAATGATTTCCTCCCATTTTGCTTCTAGACATAGTATATAATCAAATGTTTCTCACATGTCCCTGTTTCCCACAAGTCAATGAACAGCCATGGAGGCATCACAATAGGAGGTAAGTGAATCCTGTAGGAATTTGGTCATTGTGTGAGGGAAGTAGTAAGTTACTCCTATTACCATGACAATTTTTTTAAATATACATGTTATTAATTGGATGTCAGCCAAAGAGCTAGAGGAAGGATGATGTCATGAGAACACAACATGTTGTGATGTATCTCACTGGTTATATGAGATGTCAACTGGAGCAGCTAGAATTATTATGTTAAATTTGATATCTGAACCTGGCTTCCAAGTAGTAGTTTTTTTCTTTGGTTTGCTGACTCAGACACTTCCACCAAAAAAAATAAGTTTAAGACATCTTGGAATCACCCCTGGTCAAATCATTGCCACCTCTTAGACTATGTAATTAATAATACATACCAGAGCTCACTGCAATGTACTTCTTACAAGGACCATGACAACTGAGGACTGCTGGACAGACCATCAACTAATTTGATCTACTATGGCCGTCAAGTTTGTGCCTAAATGTAGATTCCAAGGAAGAAAGATAAGGCATAAAATGAATACCCAAGCTCTTCAAGAAACTTCTAAATAAACCCTTTTCCAAACCACACTTAAAGATCAATTACCCATGGAACATCCTGAAAATGTTGAGGAACACGGGAATAATCTGAAGACCTTTATCATTACTGCCTGTTAAGAAAGCATTGGATACCGTTCTTATCAAGACTGATTTGATGAGAATGATAATTTGATCAGAAAAGGAAAGACTTCCAGATGTGGCAAAGAGATGTCAAGTGTGCTGCTAAGAAAATGATGTGGGCTAGTGCAAAAGCTGAGGTTCAAAGAAGGACCAGAGAATGTAATAACATCTGATGGACAAGAAAGACTCACCAAATTCAACACTTTGCAGATGTCCATGATGCACAGGGATTCTTTAAAGCCACAAAGGTCATTTATGACCCAACAAATCATGGTACACACCCTCTAAACTCATCAAATGGAACCGAACTTTGAAAGTCAAAAGATCAATTGCACTACATTGGCAAGAGCACTATCATAACCTCTCTAACCAGAGTTCCAACATGGCCAAAGAGGTCATAGCAAATCAGTACTTGCAGCACTGCCAATCTTGGAAGAAATCAGTAAAACTATCAACAATCTAAAAAATAACAAAGCCAATGGACTTGATGGAATTCCTGTTGAAACCTTTATAGAGGGTGGACCTGAGCCAACACAATAACTCCACAAGTTTATTGAAAAAGTGTGGGTGTTTGAGAAGATCCCAGCAAACTTCAATGATGCAATTTTCAAAAAAGGAAAAAGGACAGATTGTGGAAACTATCTAGGTATCTCCTTACAAGGCACTTTAAACAACTTTGCAGAATCATGCAAAAAGCTTGGGCTATCACTGAACATTGAGAAAATTGAAGTGCTCTACCAGAAGGCACCAACCAATCCCTATGCAATGCCAGAAATAAAGCTTAATGGTGCAACACTAGAAAATATTGATCATTTCCACTTCCTAGACAGCCACTTCTTCACAAAAGTCAACATTGACACCCAAATGCAACCCTGTCTGAGCTCTGTGAGTGCAGAATCTTTTTCAAATGAGAGTGTTTAATAATCAGGACATCGTAGATATATCAAGATACTTGTTTATAAAGCTATTGTCCATTCAACTCTGTTTTATGCCTATGAAACATGGATCATCTACAAAGTCACACTCATCTTTGAGTATTGCTTCTAAAAAAAATCTTGGGAACACAGGAGGACAAATGTCAGTTTTCTGGAAGAATGTCAGTGTTCTGGAATGATTCTCTGCCAAGACTCTAAACTTGGAAGACAATTATACTCAGCCATGATTAATGGAATAGTGGTAGAATCCTACTATTATCTGTAATCATTCATGATCTGATAAATAATGTTTTCCTCATGAATTAATAATAATTAATAATAATTTATTTATACCACACCACCATCTCCCTGAAGTGACTTAGGGCATTTCAGAAAGATGAATAGTAGAAGGAATCAGTTCTTCCAATATCTCTCAATACCAACAGAAAAAAGAGAAGAATTCACCTCTTCTCCACTACTTGAGCGATGCAAGTATTCCTTCATTTAAAAATGTACAAAATTCCACAAAGAAATGTGTAAAGTATCTCAGGAGTTTGCATTCCCTCCATCACCTGCTTCCCAAGGACTATACATATGCAAACTCTTTTATGGATTGAAATTAGAGCCCTTGAGTTCCACTTGTGTGACCTTTTGAAGCCTCTACAAGTATCTCTAAACTCTTAGGTACCAATTTTTAAGATTTTTTTTCCAGTGTGATTTGTGGACAATTTTTTGTCCTAAAACTACACATATGAGAAAAGACATGGAATAAAACCTGTAAGCATCTCAGAATCTTACACTAATTCCAAATACATTTTTCCTCTGTTGCCACCTTCAAAGTATTGACAGGAAGTGGTGTTACATCATTTCTGTTCACCATTTTCAGAGACAGCAGAGGAAAACGGAACTATTTGGGTTAGTTGTGGGTGGGTTCATGCTCCCAAATTGGCCAACCCTGCTGTAAAAGTACAAAACAATGTGATAACCTCCTAAAATATCTGAAAAATAAATGCCATGTTGAATGCTGAACAATCCCAATGGTAAAGCATGTCAAATATATATTAAAATTAACTTCATTGATCTTGTTATAGACAAAGAGAAAATTACTGGAACTGGACAAATGACAGTTTGGAAAGTTCACCAAGTTTTATTAGCTTCCACCCTCCATAATGTGGGTCAGATTTGCCAACAGCATCCACAATTGAAACAAAAATTGGAGTCATGCCCTTTTTGACCAGCTTGTCAAAGCTTTAAGAAATTCTGCTGAACTACGCAGGTCTTACCAGAGTCCAAAGTAATCATATGTAATACAAGGGCAGCAAGGGACACAAATAGACAATCTGAGGGAAAAAATTGGCTGTCACTGGCACCAGACTATGTTGTGAAATGATGGCGTCATCTAAGTATTATGGTTCTACTAAGGCTGCTGCTTTCTTATGGGTTGATTCTATAGCACTGGCCTAACGTTTTCAGGTTCAGGAGCATTCCAGTGGAATTTCCTTGTGGTTGGTCAGACTTGATTTTAAAACAGCTTCTGTATGAAGGGAGATATTCCAAATCACATGCCCTTCAACATTTTACCAATTGAAAATGTTATGCTTATGCATAACTTCTCCAAGTCAGGTAAAAGAACACGCCTGTATGTGCGTTCTATATTTAAACAGCAGACAAACAGTCTTATGAAAACAGAAAATGAAAAATAATAAGAGTCAAGCAGAATGTCAGAACTGACATTATCTTGGGTCTCTTGTATTCAGTTTAAATAACATTTTGGATCTTCCGATATCACATTTTTGTTTGTCTCATTCTATTCCATTATCTAAAAATAAATAGGAAGCCATATAGATTAATGAAGACCTAGGGCTTTAAAAGGAATACACGGTGTATATTTCATCACATGCTCAAAAGTTCACCTTGTACTTTCTTCAAAGTTTTAAGAACATAATAATGTTTAATGATATGTTTACTCTTATAATGGATATTTTATACTTATTGTAGAATTGCTGTTGCTATAAACCTGGTTGTATGTTGCACTTATCATGTGCTAGAGTAGACCCATGTTGAAATTTATGGAGAAAAAGAAGTTTAGTCATAAGGTCTTCAAGTTGCCTTTCATTCACTGGGGTATGCTGATGGGGCTGAATGGTAGGAAATTCAGGACATAAAAGGAAGACCCTTTTATATAGTATTTGAGTAAGGAATGACATTTGCAGGTGTCTAACCACTTGGAAAATTTTAAAAGGAAGATAAGGTTATCAGTGGTGACAATTAATGGTCACCAAGTGGTTATTTGCACCACTTGTTTATTAGTTATGGAGAGAAAAAAACCAGGATAGACCAGTATCACTCTGGTCTTGTTGATGGACTTCCAAAAGCAACTAGACAGCTACTATGTGAAAGGGATGTTGGACTAGACAGGCCTTTGGTCTGACCCAGCAGGGATTTTAAGTACTTATCTCTTAATTAGCAGAGACTGATGGCAGAACAAGCTTAATTTGCTGCTAAGGGAAGACAAATTAGTTTTAGGACACTTCAAGATAGGTATGAGACATCACAGTGTAGGATTAGGAAACTCAAAGGTTGATGGATTTTGAGGTGGAGTGAACCTTGGATTCTCTAGTGAACTAAGATTTTGAGGAACAATCTCTACATAGTGCTAACTTTCTCTTTTCAAGAGAAACAAACAATTAAAGAAGAAAGTTGCTAAACCTTTAATGGCCAAACAACACAGTGAGGGAGTAGAGTTCCCAGAAAGGGTTTTCTGCTATAATATTTCCACTACTTGAGGTTTAGCACAGTTGGTAAATCACCAGCAACTATAAGATCTATCAAACGAATGGTTGCAAGTTTGAAGCCCCGGGTTGGTGTGAACTGCTGACTGTCAGCCCTGCTCACTGTTTACCTAAACAGTTCAAAAACCACTTTAGCTGTAATTAGAGAAATTAGGTACCGCTAAAAGTGGGGGAGGTGTTTCATGATGCCATAAAGAAAGAAGATCAGAAAATGCTGGGTGACCAAAAGGAAGGAGTAAGTCCTGATGACTCTTCATCATAAAGGATGGAGCAACAGCACCCTCTGTGGCTGGACTCGAGCCCAACCTTCCATGACACCAAAACAGCTGGACACTGAGTTGAAACAACACACCTCCTTTCTGTTCTGTCTGTCTGTGTAGTGTCTATACAATGCGGCATTGAATGTTTGCCGTGTATGTATACTATGATCTTCCCTTAGTCCCCTTCATGGTGAGAAGAGTGGAATATAAATAAAGATTATTATTATTATTATTATTATTATTATTATTATTATTCAGTATTTCTCAAACTGTGGATTTGCAAGTATTTTTGATGTTATCTCTCGGAAATTGCAATCAACTTAGTCAATGGTCAGGGGTTCTGTGAGCTGAGAGAAAAATATCTGGAGGATCAGTTTGAGATCCACTGTTCTAGTGGCAGAATTTCTCTCCATGGTGCTGAACAAAATTCTTAGTTATTGTCTTTAATATCAGATGTGATTCTGAGTTTGTTCTTTTGTAATCTGAGCATATGATTCAAAAGCAAAGAAGGTATGTTGTTCTTTTGAAGGTAGAAAATTTAGAAATAATTTCATCTCGCTGCCGCAGGATGTGTTCATTTGCATATATGTGCCCTGAAATCAAGTACATCTCCACCTGACCTGAGCTTTAACCTTTCTCCATCTAGTGGAGTGGGGTTGAGACCTCAAGAATCACAACTCTCATGGATTTTTATGTCAACGAACTTACCTTTTTTCTCAGTATTCCCAAATAAAGCATTTTTCAGTGCCACTTAATGTATCTCCTCTCAAAGTAAGTCATCTTGAAATTGCCCTATATGTCTGAAAGGGTCAGGGAGCATAGCTGTGCAAAGGTTAGGTACACTTCAGATTCTAATTACGACTCCCAGTAGGTATTGCTGGGATTTCTAGGGATAAAGAATTTTGCTTTCCTTTTTCAGAAGCCTTGCTTAATTCTTACCTATAAATCTTGGCGACAGTATGTTAAACCAACCAGAGTAAATCAAAGGTCCCTGGCCTATATCAGACTGGAACTGTGTCTTCTGCTGTTTTGTTGGTGTTTTTGAAAATTTACCCATAGTTTGTACATTTTTGAATTATGGTACAACAGCTGTATGCACAAACAGTCCATTCCAAGAGCTAGGTAGCACTAGGGAAGTTAGAAAAGGCTGTTTTTGTGGTTGTTCAGAATCAGGCATTCCAAAAAAGCCAAAAGTGATGACCAAATTAAGTGTGGTTGCCTTTTTCTAAAAGGATAGGCTTACACGGTAGCCTTCCTTGAATGAATGAACCAAGCAGCAATGAGATTCTGGCATGATTACTTAGATTTTGGTGTGACTGATATGATAACACTGAAATGTTTAGAGGTGGAATTGAAATATTTAAAAAGGATTCTAAAAACATTTTCTCAAACTGTTGGGTATCTTTACAACGTTGTGTTTCTGAGATTTTTGAAACATTAGATTTGATTACAGAAATTATTCTAAGAGACCATCCAGTGTCACAACCTATGCTTGCCACTTTTCCCCTCAAAAAGAATGTACGAAGTAGGGCTGGGCGGTTTCGTTTCGTTAATTCGTAATTCGTTAATAATTCGTTAATTTTTTCAATTACAAAACGATAACGAACCATTCTGGAGCAATTATTAAAAAAACGAATTTTCAAAAACGTTTTGTAAATGCTTCGTATTTCGATATTGTATTCGTTTCGTTATTGTTTTGAGGTCGTTTCGTTATTATTTCCGCATGTCTGGGCCAGTTTTATGGTTTAATTAGTGAAAAAAAATTATAATATCACACCAACAGTCAACAACAGAGGGAGAGGGAAGCTTCAGAAGGTTTTGGAGGTTTTTTAGCGTATTTCGCGGTCGCGTCTGCCATTAACGAATCGATTTGTTATTGTTTCGGAAATCGATTCGTTAATTTTTTACCATTTACGAAATTTCGTAAATATCGAACTTTTTAAAAGGAAAATTTTGTAATTATTTTAAATATCGAAACAAAAAAAACTCCCAAATACAAATCGATTTTAGAAACAAATTTTTCCGTTGTTACCCAGGCCTAGTACGAGGGGTATTTTTTAAGTAAGGTCTGTTGGAACATAAGTACACAACGAAAATTTATTTCAAAAAAGTAAATTTATTTTCAGAAAGTACATACTTCACTCTATTTTTCAACATAGTTGCCAAGTTTGTTCAAACACTTATCATACCTCTGAACCAATTTTAAAATACCCTCTTCATAAAACATGCCGCCTGCTCTGATAACCAAGAGAAGGGCGACTGGAGCGGTCCTCATCATGGATGTTATCATGGCCATCTTTGAATTGTCATACCCACTTATGCACTTTGCTTTCATAACAGTATCACCGTACACTTCACAAATCTGTCGATGAATTTCTGCAGCAGGTAGGTTCCTTGCTGACAAAAACTGTATCACTGAGCGAACCTCACATGCGGAGGGTACGTTGATAGTCTTAAACATTTTTAAAGCACAGAACAGAACCGTACAGGTTAGCTACAGAGCGGAAACTGAGCACAGTTGTTCCCGAGGCATGCCGGTACACAACGCACGCGCTCGTTGCGGTATGCGCGCGAACTACTAGTGTCTACAACAAAACGGACCTTACTTAAAAAATACCCCTTGTACAATGACATGTGACTAGCAATTTATTGATTTATCTTCATCTTTTCTTTTAAACCATTATTTTAAACTTTAAGCTTCATAAACTTTGTTGGGTCTTTATTTATTTTATTTTATTTATATTCTTTGTGTCTTTGAGTTCTTCTGAATCAGTGACAGAAAGCTCAAGGCTCTCAAATATTGTTTTCCTTACTATCCAATAATGGCCATTTGGCTAAAACTCAACAAAATGCTAGTTTGGAAAGCCTATGAATAGTTTTCCAAAAAAAGATTTCTGAACTCTACTAACTCAAATCAGGAAAAAAGATGCCTGTCTGCCCAGTTATGATGGAAATTCATGGCATTCAGAGATCATTAAGCCAAATCTCCTTCTCTTGATAACATAATCAAGTGTCAATCTGTGCCCATTATTTGTTGCAAGAGAGCCTTGATGAATAATGCAAGCTAGACAGAATGTATTATAACTGGCACTTAAAAAATCCAAAGAGCCATCAGTACCTATTATTGCCCATCAAGACTTTCTAGACATATACATTCCATATCTAAAATGATGCACATATTACTTCCTTGAACTCACACAGTGAAGGGTGCTGCAGGTAAAGGTTTGTCTCCAGGGAGAGAAGCTAGAAATAGTCAAATACAGCCCTTTGCACCAAAATACTGCATGTGTTAAGGATGCAGTCAAAGGCTATTTAACACCTAGCCTCATGATCCTTTTTTGGATCTTTCCTTCGCAGGACTTCGAGGTTGAATCTACCCTGCCCTATATTCCAGGATGTGATCCCAGATTATCTGCTTTGAACTGGATTATATAATAATAATAATAATAATAATAATAATAATAATAATAATAATAATAATAATATAATCTTTATTTATATGCCCCTCTATTTCCCCGGGTGTATTCAGGATGGTTTCCAGGCAACAACATCAAAACATACAAAGTCACAATATGAACAAAAAATAACAGTAATAGCAACATAAGCATGGAATTACCCAACAACACATAAATATTGAAAGAAAAAATCCTGCCTGCTCTTCATGTCTATTTGTTAGGGCATGGAAAAGGAATGGGCCAGGAAAATTAAAAAGGCTAGGTCAAGACTTATACAAATTGAAATAAGACGGGACCGGCATTTGAGTACAGTACTGTAATAGGTAAATGACATTTATATGAGTCTACACTGTCAGGTAATCTGGGATAAGAAGATAATCTGGGATCAGAATCTGGGATATAGGATAGTGTAGGTCCAGCCTAAGTGACAAAAGGAACAGCAACTGAATCAAGCAAATATTTATTTTTTTCTTCATAATCAGATCATGTACATGCAAGGAGATGGGAAAGAAGGAGGAAGGCAGTCTGAGTAGCAGAGGCTTTGGGAGAAAAAGCATTTTTAGTGAAGGGTAGAAAAAGGAAGAGGGGCCAACCAAGGGCAAGATGGATGGTATCCTTGAAGTGACTGGCTTGACCCTGAAGTTGCTGGGGGTGGTGACGGCCAGCAGGAAACTCTGGCGTGGGCTGGTCCATGAGGTCACGAAGAGTCATTGTTGAATGAATGAATAGCAAAGAAACCATAGGGTGGGGAAGGAGTCTGCCTTGGAGACTGGGCTGTTTATTTGCTCTCACTTCAACCCCTTCTACACTGTCATATAATCCAGATTATCAGTGGAGATAGTCCACATTATCTGATTTGAATCTTATTATATGAGTCTACACTGCTATATAATTCAATACAAAGCTGATAATCTGGATTTTATATGGCATTATAGGGCTCTTCCACACAGTAATATAACCCAGAATATCAAGGCAGAAAAATCCAAAAAATCTCATTTGAAATGAGTTACCTGAGTTCACACTGCCATATATTTCAGTTCAAAGCAGAAAATGTGGAATTTTACTCAGCTGTGTGGAAGGAGCCATAGAAGGGGTCTTCAAGTCCTGGGATATGGATGGGAGAGCTTAGAGTTTACCTTCCAGTGAATGGTTGGCTAGGAGCAAAAACTGTTGGATTGCTCTTTTGGGGCTTAAGAATTTTTCCCAAAGGAAAGTTGAGGAGGTTGTCAGTTGTTGACACCAGGCCTCTGCTAGTTCCACAAAAGGTTGTTATCCCCTTGTGCTTCTTTCCAGGTATAACACAAATTAAATAGGTTATAGGTCAACTAAAGGGGCCCTAATTTAATCCATCTTTCTCATTCCATGATTTGTCATCAGATTTTCTCCATTGCACACCACTCCACTGTTGCACTGGATTACCCATAAATATGGAAATAACTAATTATAATAAATAATCTGTCCCTCTCTTCGTAGTGGGAGAAACTCTCCCATCCAGACCTTTCAGATTAGAAAGGCCATGGGCTAGAGTTGTGGAAAGACAAACATCACTCCTTTGTTTGGCTAAAGAGAGCAGCAACCTAATTCTGTATTTTGTGTTATTGTTGGGAAAAAAATGCCTATCCATTCCACTGTTGGGAAAAAAATGCCTTTCCATTCCATCGTTGGAAAAAAAATCCTATCCATTGCTTATCATTAGCCTTGCTCTCTGGGGCTTTTGGACATTTTAACCAAGAGAGAGAGAGAGAGAGAGAGAGAGAGAGTAGTCTGAGGCAAGTGAGATTTATATATCTATGGAATTATGTCCAGGGTGGGAGAACTCTCGTCTGCTGGTGGCAAGTGGGAATGTTGCAATTGGCCACCTTGATTAGCTTTGAATGGCTGCTTCCTATCTGGGGGAATTCTTTGTTGGGAAGTGTTAGTTGGCCCTGATTGTTTCATGTCAGGAATTCCTGTTTTGGAGTGTTCCTCTTTATTTACTGTCCTGATTTGGGATACTGATTTTTAATACTGGTAACCAGATTTTGTTCATTTTTTAGGGTTTCCTCCTTTCTGTTGAAATTGTCCACATGCTTGTGGATTTCAATGACTTCTCTGTAGTCTGAGACAGTGGTTGTCAGAGTGGTCCCACATTTCTGAGTTCTCAAATAATACACTGTGTTCAGATTGGTTCATCAAGTGCTATGCTATGGCTGGCTTCTCATTGAAGTAGTCTTCAGTGCCTTTCATGTTCCTTGATTGAAGTTTGGATAATGCGGCATTTGTGTGTCCCTATGTAGACTTGTCCTCAGCTGCATGGTATACGGTAGACTCCTGCAGACTCTGCTTTCTAGAGAATAAGGATGAATAATCCAAATAAAACTTACTTCTGAGGCTGTTGTTTTCCATCATGGATTGCTGCCCACATTTGCCTTTGTGTTTGAGATTGGCATTGTGAGTTGCAAATATGTTTACAGTATTTCCTATCCTTCTGATTGCAAGACAGCATACTATACAGCAACATTTATGTAGATATATAATTTAAATACCATCTCTAAGACACGGTAGAAAAATAATTATAAAGAGACACACTGGATCTATACTGCTGAATATTGCAGTTTGAACTGCATTATATAGTCAGTATCGACCCATTTAATGCAGTTTGAACTGCACCGAATGTAATAAATAGGTCTACACTGATCATAGTTCAAACATTATTATTTGGCAGTGTAGATCCAGCCTGAGTAAAGAAAAGACATGGTGGCTTTTGTTTATTTGAAGTTTCTCCCTTCCCCCCTTTTTTTGCAAGCACAGTCTATCTGGCCGTTAGAGGGCACTATAGACTTAATTTTGTCCTCTGAAAGGGAAGAAAATGAAATGGAAAATGAAGGCATGAGACAAACAAGCTATCCATAATTAAAGGGGGAAACTGGCTCTAGGTATTCCATTTCTAAAAACTGACAGTAACATGTGTGTAGATCAGACACAGGAAATATATGTTTTGGTGAGTAATTCCTTGCATTTGTTTTTTTCTTATTGACTCTTCTCTGTGTGGGAAGAAAGCCTAAAAATAAAACATTAGCCAGCCTACGCTCATCTGCTTCTTAGGCTGCCAGTTTGCATCTCTGTTTTCTGATTCCCAGACTGCATGTTTGACACTGATGCAGCAGTTGGACATCTAGTCATTAGGCCTGTGCGGTTTCGTTCGTTAATTCGTTAATTCGTTAAACATTCGTTAATTTTTGCATATACGAAACGATAACAAAACACTTTTTTAAACCCGGAAGGGTTTAAAAATAACGAGGCGGCATCCCCCATCCTTTTAACGAGTTTCCGCCTGTTTCGGAAATTGGATGGAGGATGCTGCTGGACGGTGCCTGGGAGCCAATCCGGCGCTCTGGCGCACCTTTCTCTTTGCCCCGCCCCTCCCCTGCGAGCGCGCTTTGCCTCCTTGCTTGCTTGCTTGGCTTCGGCTTGGCTTTCCCTTCCCGGCAGAAGGATGGCGGCGAGCAGCGCAGGCAGCGACTGCTGCAGCCGCGGCTGCGGCGGCCGAGAAGGAGGCGAGCCAGCAGAGCAGCCTGGGCTCTGCTGCCTACTCGCCTGTGGATTACATGCATCACCAGCTTTCCCCGGCTGCCCGAGGAGGAGGCGGCGGCGGCAGGAGGAGGAGGAGGAGGGGGCTCGGAGAGCTGCCTCCGCTCCCGCAAGGAGGAGGATGCTTTGGAGTTCAACTCCCAGTGGGGACCCCCAAAGGTCATCCAGTCCATCCCCCTTAACGAATCGACCCCGCCGCAAAAGTAAGCTTCGGAAATGTTTTGCGCATGCGCGCGGGGGTCCGCCATCTTTACAAAATGTTTTGTTAATATTTACGAAATTTCGTAAATACCAAAACTTTTTTTGGGAAAGTTTTGTAAATATTTTAAATATCGAAACAAAAAAAACACCCCAATTACAAATCGATTTTAGAACCAAATTTTTTCTTGATCAAACAGGCCTACGTCATCGCCTAATTATAAATGCTCTGTAAATCTAAAATTTCCTATGGAAATTATCTTCATAAGAACAGATTCAAGTTATATAGTTGGGGTTTAGGCACTCAACACACTTCACCCAACCTTTTAGACAATCAGATCATGGGATATGGGGCAATATACATCCAGTCTCAGTACAACATGAATATAGGAGGGTTTTTTTTTAGTCTGGATTTAATGTATTGTCTTCTGGGTGGTATTCAATGCATTGACCATAGAGTATGTAAATGCCTCCCCCCACTCTCTCCTGTCATTTAGACTTAGGATGGATCTACACTGCCATATAATCCAGATTATCAAGGCAGATAATCCAAGTTATCTGCTTTTGAGTCCTTGTGGATGGAAAGGTGAGCATGAGCCAGCAATATGATGCTGCAACTAAAAAAGCCAATGGCATTTTGGCCTGAAAAATAGGAATATAGTGTTTAGATCCAGGGAAGTCATGCTACCCCTCTATTCTAACTTAGTCAGATCACACCTGAAATACTGTGTCCATTTCTAGGCACCACAATTGAAGGGATATGTTGACAAACTGGAGTGTGTCCAGAGGAGGGCAACTAAAATGATCAAGGGTCTGGAGAACAAGCCTTATAAGGAGCAGCTTAAAGAGCTGATTATGTTTAGCCTGCAGAAGAGAAGGCTGAAAGGAGACATAATGGCCACGTATAAACATGTGAGAGGAAATCACAGGGAGGAGGCAGCAAACTCCAGCTGCCCCGGAGACTAGGATGCAGAACAATGGCTTCAAACTACAGGAAAGGGGATTCCACCTGAACATGAAGAAGAACTTCCTAGAGAGTGAGAAAAGAATTTCTTTCATGGTTGGCCACTCTTTGACTTGGCATCTAGCTATGATATTACATGGGGTGGGAGAGCATTTACCCGTGGCAAAGGGACATCAGAGCTCTTCCCCCAGCACCAACGGCCACTCTGGGGCCAGAGTAAAGAAGGGAGCTGGGAAGACAGTTCCATCTTGTCTCCTACAACATCAGAGCCCCTCCCCCAGCAACAATATAGTATTATATAATACTAATATTATGAATGATGTATTAGTACTATGCTAATAATATAGTATGTTTTATGTATATATAATAATAATACACTTTATTTATACCCCGCCACCATCGCCTCCAATGGGGACTTGGGGCGGCTTACATGAGGCCAAGCCCAAACAACATATTACAGCAAAATAAAACCAAAATAACAACAACAAGCAACAAGCAACAACATCATAATTACATAAAACATATGAATACATTAGCAATATAACATTACAATAAACACAATCACAATGACAGTGAGCGGGCCACATGTGCAGGATAAAATATTTAAAAACTCGGGTGAAATAAAAGAGGAAATTATTTGAAAGAGGGAGCTCATAAAAACAGGGTCGTGGAACCAAGTTTTTGCACGGGGGGGGGGGTGTACTCCAGTGACAGAACCATTGAGAGGAGCAGTAGTGCCATATTGTATACCTGCTCACCAAAGGCGCAGCGGAAGAGCCAGGTTTTAAGGTTCTTTTTAAAGTTTCTAGAGTAGGGGTTTTTCTGATCTCTCCAGGTAATGAGTTCCAGAGTTGGGGGGCCACAGAGGAGAAGGCTCTCCCTTGTGCCCACAAGACAAGCTTGTAAAATTGGTAGGGGAGAAAGGAGGGCCTCCCCCCGAAGATCGAAGGGCCCGATTTGGTTCATGGAGAGAGTTATGGTCATGAAGGTAGAGAGTTATGGTCATGAAGGTCCCAAACCATTTAGGGCTTTAAAGGTGATAACCTGCACCTTGAATTGGGCCCGGAAAATAAACAGCAGCCAGTGGAGCAGAGCAGCATATAAATGTGATAAATAAATATTTTATCTCATTTATAGGTTAGAACAGTTGTCCTTTTCAATTAGAATTCTTGCTTTAAAGTGATGCTAGGGCTTATCCAGACTGGTAACATATACTAATTTAATATCACTTGGCCTTGCTTTTTCCTGTTTTCACATCCACACTCTCTTTAAAAAAGTGTCGCTATTAGAGTTCGCATAGCTGGATTAGGGTCAAATCAACCAATTATACAGTTATGAACTTATGAAAATCTGACATTAGTAAGCACGTATTAAGAGCTGGTGGCACTTCGAATGAATGGCTATCTTTATATTAAAAAGCCAACTTTCTAGAATCATCCAGCTAGATGGCATTTTGGGGTGGTATTTTGTTTTACAAAAGTTTTAAAGTAGTTTAATCAGCATGTAACATTATTTTTTTTCCAAAGCCTTTTTGGTGGTCTGTATTGCACTGGCAGTTCTATTATCTCTAAATGAGATTTTAAATGAATCCCACCATAGTCTATTATATGTGCTTTTAAGGCTGGCAATAAATCTAGTTAACATGCAGGTCTTTCAAAAATGGAGGTCAACCATTCTTTCTTCATCTCAGCGTAATATAATACCAAAGGAATAATGAACTCATTCAACATGCTATCTCTAGTTGATTCCAAATGAAGAGCTACTAGTGCTAACAATCAAAATATGACTTTCTCCAGTCTCTCCTCTCTTAGATTTTAATTGGGAAGAGGAAAAGTGGGAAGAGATGGTGGGAAAGTATGAGAGGTTTTAACAGGAAGATTGGGGACTAATGTTGATTCTGTGAACAAGACAGGCAATTGTTTCTCATCTAGAAATGTGGATCTGAAAATGTGGACCTCATGGCCATAGTATTTGGATGAGATGTGGCCAACTCCAATGGATCTGGAAGACTCTTTTATGTCTCTAGAAATCTTAAGGAGCAGTGCCGCCCCCAATAACCCTCTCTTCAAAGTGAATGTTAAACAGTACAGGGAGGTCTTTGAGCTGTATTTAATAAGTAAATTATTGTGCCTGGAGGCTTCTAGAAGCAGTGTTAATTCTTAAAAGTCAGATAATAGGCCTGGGTAACAACGCAAAAATTTGTTTCTAAAATCGATTCGTTTTTGGGGGGTTTTTGCGTTTCATTATTTAAAAGAATTACAAAATTTTCCTTTAAAAAAGTTCGGGATTTACAAAATTTCGTTATTATTAACGAATCAATTCGTTAAGATGGTGGACCCCCCACGCATGCGCAAATCACTTCCGAAACTTCGTTATTGAAACCGGGTCGATTCGTTAAGTTGATAACGAATCGATTCATTAAAATGGCGGACGCGATTTGCGCATGCGCAAAACAACTTCCGAAACTTCGTTATTAAATATGAATCGATTCGTTATTAAAATGATAACGAATCGATTCATTAAAATGGCGGACGCGATTGCGCAATGCTAAATGCTCTATAAACAAAATCATTTC
>NW_026846588.1:121830390-121993828 GCF_025583915.1 Anolis sagrei ordinatus | reverse complement strand
CAAATGCACACACAGGCACACAAGTTTCTTTTCTTTTTTTAGAATATTTTTTGAATTTTTGAAGAATAAAAGAAATATATTTTTCAGAAATATTTAAAAATGGAAAATTAACAAACTTGCCCTGTTGTGGAGCGAACACAGCCACAGGACAGGGACAAACGCACACACAGGCACACAAGTTTCTTTTCTTTTTTTAGAATATTTTTTGAATTTTTTGAAGAATAAAAGAAATATATTTTTCAGAAATATTTAAAAATGGAAAATTAACAAAAGGCTTGCCCTGTTGTGGAGCGAACACAGCCACAGGACAGGGACAAATGCACACACAGGCACACAAGTTTCTTTTCTTTTTTTAGAATATTTTTTGAATTTTTTGAAGAATAAAAGAAATATATTTTTCAGAAATATTTAAAAATGGAAAATTAACAAAAGGCTTGCCCTGTTGTGGAGCGAACACAGCCGCAGGACAGGGACAAACGCACACACAGACACACAAGTTTCTTTTCTTTTTTTAGAATATTTTTTGAATTTTTTGAAGAATAAAAGAAATAGGGCGAAAACAGGGCAAAGCCTCCCAGCTGCTCCCAGCCCAGGGAATGAATGCAAGCAATAAATGAATGCAAGCGAAGCAAGCCAAGCCTCCCTCCCGAACCTCCCGTCTCCTCGCCTTCCCCAGCAATGAGCAATGCGGCCACGCGGAGCCGCTTTTAAAGGGCAGCCCGCCCAATCACAATGAGCCACGGTGCTTGGGAGCGCCGGATTGGCTCCCGGCGCACCCAGCATCCTCCATCCCTAAAACGTCATTTCCGAAACGGGCGGAAGCTCGTAAAAAAGATGGAGGATGCCGTTTCGATATTTAAAAACACTTCCGGGTTTGAAAATAAGTTTTGTAATCGTTTTGTAATTGCTAAAAATAACGAATATTTAACGAATTACAAAATTAACGAACGAAACCGCCCAGGCCTATCAGATAAAAAGCTGTTCTGGGGATCCTGAATTTATCATCCTTGAAGGTCCATGTGAAGCTCCAGTTCTGCATTTAGCCCATCCAATCGAGACAAATTTTTGTTTTGTCAATCAGTCTAGAGCAGTGGTTCTCAACATTAGGTGTTTTTGAGTTCAGCCCCAACCAGCTTGACTTATTTTATTTATTTATTGTGTCATCAGCAAGCAGACCATTGTGCATTTCTAACAGAACAAAACAAACAAACAGATAAAAAAAACAAACACAAATTTTGCAAACTTGGTAGCTGATTAAATGTCCTTTGACCAGTATCTGGCCACTTGGAGTGCCTCTGGTGTTGCCGCAAGAAGGTCCTCCATTGTGCATGTGGCAGGGCTCAGGTTGCATTGCAGCAGGTGGTCAGTGGTTTGCTCTTCTCCACACTCGCATGTCGTGGATTCCACTTTGTAGCCCCATTTCTTAATATTGGCTCTGCATCTCGTGGTGCCAGAGCGCAGTCTGTTCAGCGCCTTCCAAGTCGCCCAGTCTTCTGTGTGCCCAGGGGGGAGTCTCTCATCTGGTATCACCCACGGATTGAGGTGCTGGGTTTGAGCCTGCCACTTTTGAACTCTCACTTGCTGAGGTGTTCCAGCGAGTGTCTCTGTAGATCTAAGAAAACTATTTCTTGATTTAAGTCATTGATGTGCTGGCTGATACCCAAATAAGGGATGAGCTGGAGATGTCACTGCCTTGGTCCTTTCACTATTGGCTGCTACTTCCCGGCGGATGTCAGGTGGTGCAATACCGGCTAAGCAGTGTAATTTCTCCAGTGGTGTAGGGCGCAGACACCCTGTGATAATGCGGCATGTCTCATTAAGAGCCACATCCACTGTTTTAGTTTGGTGAGATGTGTTCCACACTGGGCATGCATACTCAGCAGCAGAGTAGCAAAGTGCAAGGGCAGATTTCTTCACTATGTCTGATTGTGATCCCCAGGTTGTGCCAGTCAACTTTCAAATGATATTATTTCTAGTACCCACTTTTTTCTTGATATTAAATCAGTGCCTTCTTGTAGGTCAGAGCACGGTCCAGAGTGACTCCCAGGTATTTGGATGCGCTGCAATGCTCCAATGGGATTCCTTCCCAGGTAATCCTCAGAACTCGACTGATAGTGAGGAATTCTGGGAGAGGAGTCCAAAAATTATGGAGAAGCAATGGTTGGGAACCACAAGTGAAGTTAAATAATTGCTTCTTGCTTTTTTTCATACACCGCTAGTCTTTGGCAGCATCTAGCTTTTAGAAGATTTATGAAGATCTCGAAAATAGTGGTTGATGTTATTTGATTTTAAGGTTAGCAATGGATCCTTTGCAGCAGGAATTGCACATCTATCCCCAGCCTTATGCCTGGAACACTTATAAGAGCTCTATGGGTTATACAAGGCACTTCTGGGTGATGGATCCAATTTGCAAATGAATTTTGGCACAGGGAGATTCAGAACAGGTGTGAGACAAGCAGCTATAAAACTAAAATCTTGCCATCTGTATAACAATGGATCCACTGACTGGCTCATTTGATGTGCTAGTTTTGATGAAAGTAGCCTTTTTACAGCTCTTGAAACCAGCTGCAAGAACAGTAACAAATCCATTTTCAAGGCTGGTGGGCATTTTAGAAAAATATAGTGTGTACAAAATTATACACCTATATTTTAAATGTTTCTGCTGCTGTGTGCCTGGAAGTCAATAACTTATGTTGCCTCTAAGGCCCCTTCTACAGAGATAAATACATTCCAGATTATTTGCTTTGAAGTTGATTATATGGCGGTGTAGCCTCAGATAATCCAGTACAAATAAAATAATCTAGATTATCTGCCTTGATATTCTGGATTATATGGCAGTGTAGAAGGGCCCTAAGGCAAATCTTTCACAGGGTTTTCTTAACAAGAGTTAATTTGGGGGGCTTGCCTGGTTTTCCTCTGAGTGAATGTGACTTGTTCAAGGTTACCCAGGGGCTCATAAAGTGGGGCTAATCCAGCATGGTTTATGTTGAGGCTGCCCCAAGTATGGGTCAGGCAGTCACCCCCCCCCCCACCCCAGGTGCTTCAAAGGTGGGAGGGCATTCCAATGCTCATGGGTGCTAAATGTGGTTCAGTGACACTGGATGGTCACTCTTACAACCTGATTGTCATGACACAAGTTCTACCTGTTGGCTGTAACCTGTAGTGACATTGGAGTGTGAGTGGGGGTGACAGGGCCATGAGGGAGGTGAGACAGGAGGAATCCCTTGTTCCTATCTCACCCTCCCATTCAGCCTGTCACCCCAGCTGACACCACTGCAGGTGATAGCTGATAGGTAGGACCTGTGTCATGACTAGAGACTGAGGGTGGAGAAGATGATAACTGCCGTTCCATGTTCTCAGGCCACCTGAACTCAGGAAATATAGAATGTCAGTGAGGATAGTTGTGGTCAGTTCCAATCTAGGATCCAACAGTTGAGAAGACCCAAAAGTTGGGTGATAGCCTAAATTCTAGATTAGAATTTGACTTTGGTGAATGTGGGGGCAAGGCTGTGTTAAGGTGGCTTTGCCCTGCATTACCTCAGATCAGTTTTGCCTGGTATTTGGCTGCCACAGAGCTGAATTGAAACCCATCTGACCTAAGTAGTCAGTATATAGGTGCCCCCAGTGGGTTTCCAGGACTGAGTAGAGATTCAAACAGTGGTCTCAGAATCCTAAGGTACATCTTAACTGTAGAATTAGGACCTTATTCCATGGAAGTTTCCCCCGTTTTCTCTCTGTTTTTGCATGCTGACAAAACAGAGTCCCATAGAGGCCAGTCCATGATGCACGGTCACGTCCAGTGGCCATCTGTGGAAATCCATCTTGCCAACATGCAAAAACAGAGAGAAAACAGGGGGGAACTTCCATGGAATAAGGTTTTAATTCTACAGTGAAGATGTTTATTGTTATGTGCACAATGTGGCATTGAATTTTTGTTGTAGTTTGTAAGCTGCCCTGAGTCTCCTTTGGAGTGAGAAAGACAGGGTATAAATATAGTAAATAAATAAATGAATATGTTAACCTGACTCCTAATTGAAGAAAGAGGGGGGAAAGTGGGAAGAAGATATGGAAAGGATGTGTGATAGCTGGCCATCCCTGAAGAAGGACCTTGCTGGGGTAAGGTAAGTCCCCACTCTGTCCAATGCTGTCGCCTGCTTCTCTTACACCAGTGAGATAACGTCCTTAATGCAACTTGACTCCACTTTGAATGTTATGACTTAATGCTATAGACTCCTGGGAGTTGTAGAATTAATGTAGTTTGTTGAGGCACCAGCACTATTTGACAGTGAAAGCTAAAGGATAATATAATCCTAGAAATGGAAGATATCACAAGGAACACCCAGTCCAACCCCCCACCATGGATGAAAAGAAAATGCAGGTGGAATTCAGAACACAACAAAACAGGAGTTTTTATATCCCTATTTGGATATAAACATTGCTCACAATGTTGTGGTACATTGCTTGTCTCCCATAAAAACTCTACTGGAGATTTTAGAGTTTTAAATCAATTCTTGCACATTTCAAACTTTTAGAATGGGGTGGGGGTGGCTGATTATTAACATATAAATTATTTTAACAGAAACTCTAAAGACCTAACAATAGTATTTCATAGAGCTCAGGGAAAATGCCAGTAAACAGCAAAAGGTCACAATTTGCTTAAAAAGCAATCTCCTTTCTTTCCTCTCACTGCAGAATGGAAAATACATTCATGGCAGGAGGGTTAACACTGCCTGCTTAAATTGCCAAGGACAGGGCTTTGCTTAATTAATATTAATTAGTTTCCTTTCAAATTTTCTCCCCACAGCTTTGGACTGCTCTTCAAGGATTTCTTTTCTTTTTTTTTCTTTTTGGGGAGTTTGAAAATCCTTTTTCGTCATTGCTGCCAAAGCATCATCCTTATTGGCAAAAACAACACATGACCCCGGACAGATCCAGGTGGCACGGTATGCTCTGGCAACTGGGAAAATTAAGCAGAGCAGAAGTTAATACGTAACTGTGTTTTGCCTCTTCGCATTCTCACAGGTCACTGCAATGACACAGATAACACCAGGGCAGTTGTTGCTTTTAACCATGACAGCACAGATTTTAAAATAAGCAAAAGGACATGTTCAAACGGCATCAGAAGATACATCTTACTAAAAAAAAAATGAGAACAACGTGCCATAACAAGATTAGGTTTCAAAGATAAACACTGAGCTGTCTCCAGGTATTTCAGCAGCTACTCCTTTTGATTTCTGTGGCCAATTTGTCTTTAATGTGCCTTTAATATCACTCAAGTGGTCCGCCCCGTTGGTCTGCCGCCTATCTCTTATTCCATCTTTTCTACTGAACACCTGTTGAAAGGTGACATGAGAAGCTATTATTTTTGTGGTGATTAAAGGAAAGTGATCGGAGCATGAAAGAGAACCCAGGCTGTCGCAAGAAGGACCAGCTCTTTTGCTTCTAGTTGTTCCTGGAACTACGGAAGGCAGTATTTTGCCACCTTAAACAAAACTTTAGTTTGTTTTTGAATTTCTCTCCTGTCTGTGAGTGGCTTTCTGTACTATTTTGCCATGCTGCAGCAAATTCTACGGGATATGTACATCGATCCGGAATTGCTGGCTGAACTAAATGAAGAACAGAAGCATGTCCTCTTCTATAAGATGAGGGAAGAGCAGGTTAGGAGATGGAAGGAGAGGGAGGAGAGAGTCAACGGTGACAAAGCCTTGCTGAAGAGAACAGTGAGACTTCAACAGAGTAAGATTTCACAGCTTTTATTATCACAACAGCTTATTTCTTTATGAAATTTTGTATATATTATGTGTTTGCTCTATCAATAGCAGTCTGAAATAAATTTCAGAGAGGTGAAAGTTAAGATTTGTCCTAGGCAGCCTTCTGATTAAATTGGTCTTGAATTTAACCTGCTCAAATTGAGGCCTAGAAACACTCTGCATGATGAGATGCAGTGGCTCCGATCCAAAAACACTAGAATGGGAATTAAGTTATCTGTGGCAAATGTCTCCTGTTTCAGCAGGCTGAACTGTAACATCTTCATTTTGGGGCATTCATAGGCTCATTACTTGCTTAAAATGCTAGACACACAACATGTACATAAACTAGAAAAGAAATGGATGAAGTTACTGAACGTCTAAAATATTGGGATGGGAATGGACTGGAGTGAGGATGGAAGGTAACTTCCTCCACCTTCAAAATTGTAATAGAAATGTTTCCTCTTTATTGAGAACATGATGATTCATCAATATGTGGAAAATGGAAATCCATAACTAAAACAGAGACTGAGAAATTATAAACTGCAATAGAAAAACTGGGCAACAAGCATATGGAAGCTTTTAAACAGAGGCTGGATGGCCATCTGTCAGGGGAGATTTGAACGCAGTATTCCTGCTTCTTGGCAGGAGGTTGGACAGGATGGCCCATGAGGTCTCTTCCAACTCTTTGATTCTATGATTCTATGATTCTATATACAGGTCTTGGATTGTATTCTTAATCCCAAATAGAGCTGCTCTGTTAGATTAATAGGAATTCCATAAGTAGTAACTGTTCAACACTTGATTAAATGAGGGTATCCGGGTTGGGAGTAACCACTAGAATTCAACTCATAAGAAGGTTGTAAACATAAAGATGCATTAATAAAGATCTTAATGACAAGACAAAAAAGAACTGAAGAATTGTAGAGCTCAGCATATGTCCTATTAATGTTGGTATCCGAATATTTTATCATATTTTATCCTATTTTCTGTGCCCCATTTTTAAAAATATATATTGTGAAGGGTATTTGCTGTTCTGCAGCATTGTTGCATTTTTACAGTCTTTCCTCTGCTCCTGAATAAAGGCCTGTTCAGTTTGATTGATCTCTACGTTGGTTGTTTCAGTGGGGGATGGGGTTTGCACAGCACTAAGAATGCCGCTGCTCTGTTTCTTGTAGCAAAACAACATTAAGAGGATGACGGTTGTCTTGTGCTGAAGATGAACTTAATGCACGCTAACACCCGAAAATGTAACTGCAACATTTTTATATAGTCATTTGTCACACTTTTGACAGCTGCATTTCCATATATAAATTATACATTAAACCTATTCTGCTTTTTAGAGCACAGAATTGTTTTGCGGGTAATTAATTTTCTAGTTTACAAAGAATGATGAAAAAGAGGATAAAATGATCAGAGGAAACTCTACCCTGTCTGTCTTTCTGTCTCTGAGTGCACACAATTCACCTATGTTCAACATTTTATGGATATTTACTTCTTTCAAATGACTCAGCCACGTCTTTAGCCATAAGTCTTTGTTTTAAAAAACCAGATCTCAGGGAAGAGTGATTGGAAAATAAGGTGTCCATCCTGCATAAATGAGGATGACAATGGGTTGTTGTAGGTTTTTCCGGGCTATATGGCCATGTTCTGGAGGCAATTTTTCTCCTGACATTTTGCCTGCATCTATGGCAAGCATCCTCAGAGGTAGTGAGGTCTGTTGGAAGTAGGAAAAATGGGTTTATATATCTGTGGAATGACCAGATATAAACCATGAAAATGAACAAAATCTGGCTACCAGTATTAAAAAACTCAAAAATTACAGCAGAAAAACAACAGAGGGGAAACAAACAGGCACATGAAATCACCCTCAACAAAAGATTCCCCCCAGGCGCTACCAAGCCATTGAATGCTAATCAAGGTGATCAGCTGAAACATTCACACCTAGCCCCAGCAGACAAAAGTCCTTTGTATCACCCTGGTCATTCCACAGATATATAAACCCATTTTTCCTACTTTCAACAGACCTCACTACCTCTGAGGATGCTTTCCATAGATGCAGGTGAAACGTCAGGAGAAAAATTGCCTCCAGAACATGGCCATATAGCCTGGAAAAACCTACAACAACCCAGTGATTCCGGCCATGAAAGCCTTCAACAATACATTGAACATCTCTACGAGGATGACAATGTTTTCCCATTTTGAATGGCAACAAAGTCATTCTGAACTGACCTGGTACAATATCGGTGGGTGCACAGCTGATTTCCAAAGTAACTGTACTGTGTCAACAACACAATGGGGAAGTTGCAAATTTAAACAGATGACTTTGAATTGACAATAGTCTACATGTTGAGGTTTATCATAGCTGTATATTGGACTGAAGAGTCATAACTGTATAGTACAAAGTGTTGGTCTGAGGCAGGGGTGGGCAAGATCCAAAGCCCACAGAGCTGTACCAACCAGTTTTTGGTTCCTCCAGAGCTTCAGGGGTCCACTGCTGTACCACTGCATTTGTCACTTTAAGTAACTTAAAGTGACATGTGTCACTTTTATGACCTCATCACATTGAGGTCTGTGATGTGGGGGACAGTGGGGCCAATAGTTGGGCAGCAGGGCAAATCCATTGCCCAGCAACCTGTATCACCCACTTGCCCATCACATGCCAGAAAGTATACCTTTTTGGCGTGCACCAGCATTGTCCCCATGATTTTCTGTCTGAACACGGGTAACTCCCATGTTCAGACTGCTCCATGTTACTACAATTAACTGATGCAGCCAGCACAGAGTCCCACTGGAAGTGGATATGCATCATCTGGCAGGCTCCATGCAGACTGCGTGGGTGAAGACAAGGACAAGGAATTTTCCCTAGTCCTTGGTCTTACCTTGCGCTATTCAGTTTCTTTTCCTTTTCGACTTTGGGAGGGGGTCTCACAAAACAGCATACAGTAGCCTTGCAAAGTCACTTTATATATTAAAAAGGTCTGTTTTGTATGGTTTTTTTGGGGGGGGGGGATGACTATAAACAACAAAAAACTATTTTCTCCCTTTGGACTATGGATTAATATATTGTTCAAGGATTCCATTCAGCCTTACACTTCCAATTCTATTGATGACTTTAATTTAGTCAATATCCCTAAGCTTGACGTACATTCCCACTTCATTGTGAACATAAAAGGAGGTGGTGTCAAGACTGGAAAAAAGTTTATTTCGTAATCATACTTCTAATCTTTTTTTTTAAATCAACCTGAAATGACATCTATAATGTCATTTTTTTTTTTACAACAGGCTCAATACCATAATTTAAAACATGAAACTGCAGTGGGACTTTGGTATCCACTGGGGTTTGGTTCTATGATCCTCTATGGATTCCAAAATCCATGGATGCTTGAGTCCAATTATAGATATAGTGATGTAGTAAAATGGTATCCCATACATAAAATGACAAAATCAAGGTTTATTTTTACGATTTTTGGAGAAACATTTTTCAGCTGTAGATGTTGGGATCTATGGATACAGGATGTATGGATACAGAAGCCCAACTGTATGCAGTGATGACTACAAAAAGAAGAGAAAACAACATCTCTCTCTATGGTCTTTGTAGAAAAGATTGTGTGCAAATATAACTAAAATATTTCAAATACTCTGGTGGATTTTAAAAGCTTTAAGAGTGCTGGTACATTTTTATTGTTTGTTAGCTGTCATATATATATTATACAGAGCTATCACAGATTAATACCACAGTCAGATTTTTCATTCTTACTCAGTTCCAAGGTAAAGCTTAGAAAGTTCTCTGTAATAAGGTGAATGAATATAATCCCATGATGCATTCTAGCTGAACAGTGGTAGGATGAATGTTTGCTTCCCTAAGGGCTAGTATGATAGTATGGTTGCAGTAAAGGCATAGGAATAGTTTTCTAAGATCTACAGAGACACCCTCTGGAACACCTCAGCAAGCGAGAGTCTAAAAGTGGCAGGCTCAAACCCAGAACCTCAACCAATGGCTGATACCAAATGAGAGACTCCCCCCAGGGCACACAGAAGACTGGGTGACTTGGAAGGCACTGAACAGACTGTGCTCTGGCACCACGAGATGCAGAGCCGACCTCAAGAAATGGGGCCACAAAGTGGAATCCTTGACATACGAGTGTGGAGAAGAGCAAACCACTGACCACCTGCTGCAATGCACCCTGAGCCCTGCCACATGCACAATGGAGGACCTTCTTGCAGCAACAACAGAAGCACTCCAAGTGGCCAGAAACTGGTCAAAGGACATTTAATCAACTACCAAACTCGCAAATTTTGTATTTTGTCTGTTTGTTTTGTTCTGTTAGAAATGTAATACAATTGACTGGTTGCCCTGACATGACAAATAAATAAGTAAAGGCATCAGAGTTCATATTTGTTTTAATACAAGTCCTCCTGCAGTATAGCTCCTACCATCACATGCATAGCATATTGTCCAGATTTTAGGAATACCCACATGGGGCAGATCTACACTGAACCCTTATCATGCAGGAGGAAAGTGGATAAGAGTGGTGGCTGTATGATTCATGGAGCTGATTTGGGTTAAATGTGGTTCTAGGCTGCTTTGAATTGCATTTTAAAAAGTAACGGATTAGTCTGGAGTTGCCCCAAGAATCTAGAACAAATTACAAACTTGGGGTCATGCTGGTAGTTGGGATAGTTCCAAGACAGAACTAACCACAACTGTTTATACAGCCATTCTGTATTCTCTGAGGTCAGGTAGCCTTGGGACAAGGAATGGCACTCACCACACACCCACACCCCTTTTGTATGCATCATAGTAGTGGTGACTAGGTGGAACTTTGCTAGTGTCCATCGCTTGAACCCTGTAGTGACTTCAGCTGGCGTTCCAAGGTGATTGAAGAAGGAAGGGGGGAAGAGGGGACGATTCCTCTTCTCCCCTCTTTCTACAGCCACATCGCTCTGGTACCACAGGCAATTAGTGACAACACTAGTTATGCCATACATGATGGCTGCCAATAGGACAGTAAGGTTGGGCATCTAGCAGGACCATACCAGATTTGGCACCATTAGACGGTCAGGACTTCTTCCTGCCTGCACAGTGGCCTGGCAGCTGGTGGTTAAGAACATCCTTCTGCTTCTTCAGTGGCCTGGGGGCTGGTGGTAAGAACCATCTTGGGGCTGATATGGAATTCGACACTCTGGATCAAACCTGAGATAAAGTTTCCATGTAGAACTCTCTGTGGTGAGTGGCAGGATTGTAGGCAATGAAAACAGTAAAAATTGAATATAGGGATTACTATTAGTGACAATAACTCCTGAAATGTACATGGGACTGCAGCCAATATATGTTATCCTCTGAATCTGCAATTTTTAATAATCTTTCTTCCACCTCCCATACCCTCTCTGGAGGAATGAATCCTTCCTCAAAAGAAGGAACGTTTCTTTCCTATAGTTGACTTTACTCATTTTTTTTTGTCGTGTCAGGAGTGACTCCTGGTGTGAGAGAATTGGCCATCTGCAAGGACGTTGCCCAGGGGACGCCTGGATGATTGGATGTTTTTATCATCCTTGTGGGAGGCTTCTCTCATGTCCCCACATGAGGAGCTGGAGCTGATAGAGGGAGCTCATCCACCTCTCCCCGGATTCGAACCTGTGACCTGTCAGTCCTACCAGCACAGGGGTTTAACCCACTGTGCCACCGGGGGCTAACCTAAAAATCTATTTTCCTAAAAGGGCTGTAGCTGCTCTGTGCCATCCTGGAATCCCTTCAAAACACTCACCTCAACTCAGTTAATAACCTTGGGCTTAATGCTGTGCTTTTGCTTCATCAAGAGAATTTTTATTTGCTCCTTAAAGAATGTAGTTTACAAAAGAATAATGCATGTCTCAAACAAACAGCCTTGCTAGCCTTGCTGTGTGATCAGAGTAGCTTTGCAGACTGAGGCAATGTGGCGGAACAAGAGGGCTCTGAAATGGCACGAGCTATGTTTAATTTGTTAAAAAATCAGCACAGTCACATAATGGATATTTAATGTTGTATTAAATAGAAACCTCTCCCTCCCCAGCGGAGTACAGAAGGCAGAACATTTGCTTCTTTTGGAGGGATTCTTGATAGTTTTCTGCATTCAAGATAAGGCTAAGGCTTTGGTAGATGTTGCTCCCTGGCTCAGGAGATATCCAGAACAGCAACTAAAAACAGAGAAAGCGAGCAGAAGATTGTTTTCATCACTGTGTGCCTTCAAGTAATTTATGATTCCTGTTGTCTCTAAAGTTCTTGGCAAGATTAGTTCAGACCAAAAGTGGTTTTGCCATTGCATTCCTCTGAGGCCAAAAGAGTGTGACTTGCTCAAGGTCATCCATGAGAATTTCATATCTGAGCAGGGATTTGAACCTGATTTCTGAGATTCTCAATCTATCATTCTAGCCACTACACCATCTTGGTTCACCAAGATACTCATCCATTAATCAGGCAATGGGTTGCACCGTAGAATTTTTGATATACCAATTCAGACATCACAGTGCCTGCCAACTACATGGACTGATGCTGCAGATGTCAATCCTCTCCTGTATCTGAAGATAGCTTTGAAGCTTTAGCACACTCATTCTAATGCTGTTGATCAGGCTAGATTTCAGACTTGGACTCCAGGGGTTCATGATTTAACCTCACAAACCTTTTCACAATTGGTTACTTCAGCAGGGTTGAAAATTTCAGTTAATCATTTGTGTAGATGAAACCGGATTAATTTTGCTAGCTAATGCTTGGCTCCCCTGTCACACATAAATGTTGTTTCTTTTACTTAAGAGCAAAGGAATTAAATGAGATTTATGGTAACTTAGGTATCTTGGCTTCCATGGTAGCTAACATCAGCTCTTTGCAATAGCTGTGAGAACAGTTTACTGTCAACTCTTATGACAAGGGGAGGGCATCATGAATGATCCCTAGAAATGTTTCAGCATGTATGAAACAGGCATTTCAGTTGCTTTGCCTGGCACCTGCTATATCAAAAATGTGTGTTTAGTAGTCACTGTTGCTTTGCATAAAAGGGAGGAAAGTAATAACTAATAATAAAGAGCCCTTAGTGCCAGAGCCCAGACTTGTGTGAAAGCAGGAAGGAGTCTTGACCATCCGGAGACACTCAACCTGGTTTGGTGCTGCTGGATGGCCACCCTTACTGTATTCTTCCTGTTGGCATAGTAGAGGCAGCCACAAGATGGGAGAAGTATAGTGGCCATCACTTGTCACCTGGAGTGCCATAGTGATGCAGGAAGGGGGAAGAGGAGGAATTACCCCCATCTTCCTCCCCTCCCTTTTTTAATCACCCTTGGTCTGAAGGAGAACAACCCACTTCAAAGAATTTACCGACCATATCTCAGATAACATGCATGGGTTTCATTCTGATTTTGACACTAGAGTTAATATAATTCCAGTGGATGTAGCTTTTGCCTCTGCTTGCTCAGTATTAATGGGTAGTTTTCAATCTGTGCAGCCAGGCATGTAGCCGGGGGGGGGGGGGGAAGGGGGGGGGGCTTCAGCCCCCCCCCCCCAAATTCTGATGGTGGTTCGCGAAAAGGCTTACTGGTGCATTATTTAAACTGTTATGTTTATTCATATCATGATCTGATCACCATACTCAATATATCCCATATGCATGGGGGTATTGGGGTAATGATACAAAAGGTTTGCTAGGGTAGACCCTCTTTCACTCAGACTCAGCCCCCCCGAAACTCAGCCCCCCCAAACCCCCCTGAAAAAAATTCAGCTCCCCCGAAACGAAATCCTGGCTACGGGCCTGTGTACAGCCAAAGCATGTGGACAAAATCCTTGGAGAGATTAGAACCACTGTATGTATACTAGACCTTTACAATTCCTGGCTAATTAAACAGGCCAGAGAAAGACTCTTTACTACAAGGCAGGGACTCAACATGCCTGAAGGACGTTGAGAGGAGAGATCGCTTGAAAAAAAACAAAACCCCAACACCCTGGATTCTACTATACTGGATAAATATAGGCTAGTCTCAAACATCCTGTTTTGGGCAAGGTGCCAACTCTAGGAATTCCTGAATGAGATGAATTATTTAGATCTACATAAGGATGTAGCTTTTGCCTCCCAAATTGGGAGGGATAGCCAATACTCCAGAGGACAGGAGCAGAATTCAAAACGATCTTGACAGTTAAAGAGAGATGCTCCAAAACTAACAAAATGAAGTTCAACAGTGACAAATGCAAGATACTCCACTTTGGCAGGAAAAAACGAAATGCAAAGATACAGAATGGGGGACAATGCCTGGCTCGAGAGCAATACGTGTGAAAAAGATCTTGGAGTCCTTGTGGACAGCAAGTTAAACATGAGCCAAGAATGTGTTGTGGCAGCAAAAAAAGCGAATGGGATTTTGGCCTGCATCAATAGGAGCATAGTGTCTAGATATTGGGAAGTAATGCTACCCCTCTATTCTGCTTTGGTTAGACCACACCTGGAATATTGTGTCCAATTCTGGGCACCACAATTCAAGAGAGATATTGACAAGCTGGAATGTGTCCAGAGGAGGGTGACTAAAATGATCAAGGGTCTGGAGAACAAGCCCTATGAGGAGCGGCTTAAGGAGCTGGGCATGTTTAGCCTGAAGAAGAGAAGGCTGAGAGGAGATATGATAGCCATGTATAAGTATGTGAGAGGAAGCCACAGGGAGGAGGGAGCACGCTTGTTTTCTGCTTCCTTGGAGACTAGGACGCGGAACAATGGCTTCAAACTACAAGAAAGGAGATTCCATCTGAACATGAGGAAGAACTTCCTGACTGTGAGAGCCATTCAGCAGTGGAACTCTCTGCCCCGGAGTGTGGTGGAGGCTCCTTCTTTGGAAGCTTTTAAACAGAGGCTGGATGGCCATCTGTCAGGGGTGATTTGAATGCAATATTCCTGCTTCTTGGCAGGGGGTTGGACTGGATGGCCCATGAGGTCTCTTCCAACTCTTTGATTCTATGATTCTAAGGAATTGGATAGAGGGACTGTGTCCCAGTTGGTTCTGCAGGACCTCTCAGTGGCTTTTGATACCATCAGTAGTGGTATCTTGAGATGTTTCTCTGTGGCTTGGGGGTACCATTTTAGAGTACCTAAAAAAATCCACCTAAACATTAGAAAGAACATCCTGATCATAAGAACTGTTTGGCAGTTGAATATGCTGGAAGTTTTAGAGTAGAGGTTAGATTGCTATCTGTTGGGTCTGCTTTGATTATATTTTCCTGTGTAGTGGGGGGCTAGACTATGGTCTCTTCAAACTCTATGATTTTGTGATCCCATGTTTCTGTGTACTCCAGTGGCTTCATGCTTTGCTTGGAGGAGCACTCTCAGAGAGTGATGCTGGGGGATTCCTGACCAAGTGGGCCATTGGCTTGTGGAGTGCCTCGGGGTTCAGTCTTATCTCCTATGTCATTTAATATGTAACATGAAATTACTAGGAGACACTATTCAGAATTTTGCAGTCAGGAGTTACCAGTATGAAGATGATACCCAGCTCCATTTAATTCCAAGGAAGCTGTTCATGTCCTAAACTAAAAGTAGTAATAGATTGGACATGACTAACATGACTAAACTGAATCTTAGGGCCCTTCCACACAGCCCTATATCCCAGAATATCAAGGCAAAAAAATCACACATTATCTGAGTGTGGACTCAAATAACCCAGTTCAAAGCAGATATTGTGGGATTTTCTGCCTTGATATTCTGGGATATAGGGCTGTGTGGAAGGGCCCATTATCAAGACAAGTAGATGCATTCCTGGTAAGTCAAAAGATCTAGGAATAAGGATTCAGCCAGTGTTAGATGGGGCTACACTTTTCCTGAAAAACAAGTCTATAGTTTAGGGGTACTCTTGGATTTAGCTAAGGAGGCCCAGGCTTCACCAGTGACCAGGAGTGCTTTTACATAGTTAAAGCTATTATTTTTTATGGGTGAGCAGATGGAAACTCTAGATGGCATATGATCTGTATCTCAAAAACTAGAGCTGATAGGAGAAAACTGGTGCTATTTTGCAACCACCAGAAGCAGGCTAACGTTTGATGCTCTGTAATATGTATTGCCCAGTGTTATCATAAATTCAGGATTCCTCCACTCAACACCTTTAAAACATTATTATTCAATAATAACAATTTAGAATACTCTTTCTGATTTTAAGTAGAACTTGGCTCTAACTAACCTCCTGGCTTATACCCATGCTGTTTAAGGAAAAAAAACCCTCTTTTTTTTGTCGTGTCAGGAGCGACTTTAGAAACTGCAAGTCGCTTCTGGTGTGAGAGAATTGGCCGTCTGCAAGGACGTTGCCCAGGGGACGCCCGAATGACTTGATGTTTTTGTCGTCCTTGTGGGAGGCTTCTCTCATGTCCCCGCATGAGGCGGTGGAGTTGATAGAGGGAGCTCATCCGCCTCTCCCCGGATTCGAACCTGTGACCTGTCGGTCTTCAGTCCTGCCGGCACAGGGGTTTAACCCACTGCACCAACCTATGGTAAATGTTTTTTGTTTGTTTTATTGATTGATATTTCAATGACTGAATGAATAAACTATTGTTAGTTAATGATACCTACTCTGTCTGAAGGTTTTTAGCTCTGACTTATCACAACAATTATAAAAAAGTAATAGAACTGTTTCCAATGATTTACTAATAATTGGAGACATGCTGCAAATTATATTGTGAGTTGTTATATCCTATGTCCCTTACAAAGTGAGAAATAACCTGGTTTGAGTACTGGAATAAGATTCTGGAGACCAGAGTTTAAATATTCACTCAGCCATCAAAGCTCACTGGATGACCTTGGGCAAGCCACACTCTTTCTGCATCAGAGGAAGACAAAGGCAAATCTCCCTCTAAAGAAATCTTGCCATGAAAATCTATCACTAGATTTGCCTTAGGGTCAGTATAACTTGGAAAGGACTTGAAGGCATGCAACACAAATCTGAGACAGGGTCAGAAGAAAATTACTTCACCTAAAGAGTAGAGACATCACACTGGCAACAAAGATCCGCATAGTCAAAGCCATGGTATTCCCTGTAGTAACCTACGGATGTGAGAGCTGGACCTTAGGGAAGGCTGAGCGAAGGAAGATAGATGCTTTTGAGCTGTGGTGTTGGAGGAAAGTGCTGAGAGTGCCTTGGACTGCGAGAAGATCCAACCAGTCCATCCTCCAGGAAATAAAGCCCGACTGCTCATTGGAGGGAAGGATACTAGAGACAAAGTTGAAGTACTTTGGCCACATCATGAGGAGACAGGAAAGCCTAGAGAAGACAATTATGCTGGGGAAAGTGGAAGGCAAAAGGAAGAGGGGCCGACCAAGGACAAGATGGATGGATGGCATCCTTGAAGTGACTGGACTGACCTTGAAGGAGCTGGGGGTGGTGACGGCCAACAGGGAGCTCTGGCGTGGGCTGGTCCATGAGGTCACGAAGAGTCGGAGATGACTGAACGAATGAACAACAACAACAGAGCAAAGCAACTATTTTAATTTCCCCCCCCCCCCCCCTATGACATGCTCACGCTGAATTTTGGGAATCTGGCTACCTTTTCATTGATAGCACATACCCTGTGTAATTCTCTAGCTCCAGTTTAGTTCTAATCACAGTATATAGACAAAATGTTGATGGGTGGTTAGTTGCATAAGATCATTGATGCATGGGAATATAGACTCTGTTTTAAGGTAATGCAGTGCAGATAGATGCTGTCTCCTTGAACTTCCAGTTTAGTGGATCTATCAGCTGCCACTCTTTCAGGTCTTCCTGCCAAAAGTTAAAAGAACAGGTTCGGTAATTGCTGCATGCTATACTCAAAGGCTGACAATTGAACCACTGGCATCAATGGAGTAATACAATTTCCCCTGCTTGATGTTAAAGTGAAGTCTGTATTGATCAAGCCCACAAATACATCCTCAGTGCTTGTTCCCAGGTTGCTAGCAGCCTTTACAGTCATATAAAGCTATTAGGTCTAAATGTGCTTAATGTCTATTAGGTCGAAATGCACTTAAATAATAAATCAATAAATATTAATGTTTTACATACACATTCTGAAATGAATGTGTAGGAGGTATTGGTTTCCCTGACATTGTAAGACCTGGGGCTTGTGTACCGAAATTGTGGAATCCTGATTATAGTTAGAATGTGCCGTTAATTAACTGCCTGTCTACTCATTGGCTTGTATTTGTCAGTCTTGTGTTGATCAATTATGAATAATGAATTCTCCCATCAATTATAAAATGACAAATTTGCAGTGTTTTTACCTTTCTAAACAACACTGACCTCCAGATGTTGAGTGGTGATAATCTACAAACCCCTTACAGAAAGTATCTTTACCGATGCAAAAAAGTTGTTCAAGGACTAGAGGGAATCTTGAAGAATTTTTCAGCAACTGTCTGTGTCTCATTCAGTCACTTAAAATGTTCCGTTATAGACAAATGG
The DNA here is from genome assembly GCF_025583915.1 of Anolis sagrei ordinatus. Taxonomy (NCBI): domain Eukaryota; kingdom Metazoa; phylum Chordata; class Lepidosauria; order Squamata; family Anolidae; genus Anolis; species Anolis sagrei. Next base: position 121,975,655 of record NW_026846588.1, on the reverse strand, counting down.
ACACAATTTCTGATCATTTCTGCCCATTGAAATCTGATACCACAAATGACTATGTCTCAGAAAACCGGTATATTTCTGGTTGTGTTAGTTTATCTCATTCTAGAAATCATTAAATTGGATCACAATATTGTTATATGTTTACATTTCTCCTGATACAACAAATAAATAAAAATTATACTAAAAATGGCAGATTGATTTATTTTTTCTATCTAGTTTGCATTTTACATGATGGCTTGTACATTGAATGTAGTCTTATTTACCACTGGGCCAAACAATTTTAGGAATATCAGAAACTGGTTTAATTTTGGTCAGACTGTTTATTCTTACATATCAATATTGCTGCCTATTCTGATTGGTATCAACTTTTCAGTCTGACAGAAGACTGTGGAATTAACAATAGAGATATAAAGAATATTTCACATTGATTCTCCTCTCTGTGCCTTTCTTTTCTCAATGGGAACCTAATGGGTCATCCATTCTCATCCTCTTTTTATCAAACAAAAATGTAAAATCACAGAGCTATTACTATCAATGCCAATATGGTTAGAGTGTTGGGCTGGGATCTGGGAGGTCCAAGTTTGCCCCCCCCCCCATCACCTGAATTGGGGACTCTGCGCCAATCACTGTCTCCCTCAGTCTGACCTATCTGAGAGGGTTATTATGAAGATGAAGCACAGCGGTATATTCGTTTTCCTCCTCTGTAAGGCTAGGTGATATATAAACATACCCTGGCTGGTTGACAATCCTCCTCAAGGTGATTTCTTTAATTAACTTTTCATTTTGATATTTGGGAGTCATGGAATCTAATTAAAGGGATCTTTCATTCTTCAGTGATATCATTATATTGGTGAGTTCCTTTCTTTCTGGATTAAGGAGATAATATATAAGAATTGTTTTAAAGATTAACCAAATGGTCACTTCAGGCATATAGTTAAAGAGTGAAAGTCCCCTCACTTTGGCTCAATTTGGGAGAGAAGCAATTCTTAAAGAAAAGTCAGTTTTGGGGCTCCAAAACTGGCATGCAACTCATTTTAGGAATAAAAGGAGCTGAATATTCTCCACTAAAGCCAAAATTTGTCTTAGTGTTCTATGAATCAATATAGTCACAGTAAAGACAAGTAGCTTGGGCGAGCCATTTTTAGCCTCTCTACAAAATTTGCCCCAGTTTATAAGCTGTAAGAAACCACCCTTCCACTAAATTACTAAATCAACATAAAAAAAGAATGAAGATTGGGAACCTTTTCAATTTAAGCTAAGTTTTTAAAAACTTCTCAAAATGAATCTGTCTAAATTCAACCAGAAGATTTATAAGTAAGATTTTTAACAACTCAAAATGTCTCACAACACAAGGAGTGACCATCACTCAAAAATTATGATTTTGTCATTTTGGAGTTGTAGTTGCTGGGATTTATAGTGCACCTACAATCAAAGAGCATTCTGAACTCCATCAATGATGGAATTGAACCAAACTTAGCACACACAACTCACTTGACCAACAGAAAACACTAGAAGGGATTGGTGGGCATTGACCTTGAGTTTGGGAGTTGTGGTTCACCTACATCCAGAAAGCACTGTGGACTCAAACAATGATGGATCTGGACCAAACTTGGCACAAGCACTCAATACGCCCAAATATAAATACAGATGGAGTTTGGGGAAAATAGACCTTGACATTTGGGCATTGTACTCACTGGGATCCACAGTTCACCTACAATCAAAGAGCATTCTGAACCCCATGAACGACAGAATTGGGGCAAACTTCCCACACAGAACCCCCATGAACAACAGAAAATACTTAAGGCCATCCAATCCAACTCCCTTCATCAGGGCAAGAAAACATAATCAAAGTCCTCCTAACAAAGAGCCATCCAGCCATAGATATAGATAGATATGATTCACACACACACAGATATAGTATCATAGATTTGAAAGGGACCCTTAAAGAAGGACAATGATACTTTGCATCTTCCAGTGTGGGCAAAACAATCTCTACATCAACACTGACAAAGAAACAACAAGAAATATTGTTTACTCACAAGCATAAAGAAATTACATATATTAGAAACCAACACTTTCTCATTACTTTATTTTCCAGATCAACAGACTGGGCCACAGCAACGTGTGGCAGGGGACAGCTATATATAATAATAGAATTGTAACAAATCTTAATGGTCACAAAAATTACAAAAGAAGAACAAGGGAAAAGGAGGAAGAAGTTATAGTACAACAGACTGATTAAGAATTTTCACATCAAAAGAAAGAAAGAAAGGCAACAAGAAGAAAACAACTGAAAGGGGGAAGAAGTAGATATTCTTAGACTGTGTCCGCAATCATAATTGAAGTGAGAAAGTGAAGACAATTTTTTCTGCAAGACTGAGGAAAAACAAAAAACATACAACTGCAGAAAACAGGACATTTCAGCCTTTAACCTCTGCTCAAACAGACAAGCAAAATCTGCACAAACTGTATGAGAGTCTATTTTAATGAGAGAAATATGTTAAAACCAAATAGACAATTTGCTCTTTGAATGAGAACACTGGAAGAATTAAAGCAGAATAAAGACCTTTTAATGTAGGTGTGAACAGGTGAAATAAGAAAATTGAGAATGAAGGGTGGATACAATAAGACATCATATGGAAAATAATAGTTAACATCAGTAAGATTAATCTAGGTTAAAGGGAAAAATGGGGGAGGGGTTGAGGTGAGATACAAAATGATATTAAAATTGAATTTTAGTCAGAATGGTCAAATTGTGTCAGTATAATCTGTGGGTATGTATTAATCTTAAATATATCTATATTTATAAGAAGTCGATGCAACTAGTAGACTAGAAATACATGTTTCAATAGATGCTATGGCTTGGGGGGGAGTGGGATGGTGGGAAGAAGTCAGTTGTATTTTTAATTATTTTTAATTTTTGTGTAAAAACGAAGGGGATACAGTGCTAAGGGGAAAGCTATGAGGAGGAAACACGGGAATTATTTTAGTATTATTTTGTTCGAATGTCTGTTTTTTTGTTTTTAATTAGAATATTTAAGTTGTATTTTTTAAAATATATAGAATAAAATTAAGTTTAAAAATGCTTAACCAGATAGTAGAATACTTATTTAAATGATGGTCACAGTAGACATTTGAAACCTTTTTAATAATTTTTTTTAAAAAACAGGAATGCGATGAATTGTTTTTTAAAGAAAGGACAAAGGGATATATTTTGTTCACTAGTACAACCGAATAATAAATGTAGGTTGTGGCTTGGCAGTACTACTGTATTTGCAAAATTATAAATGTCCTATTTTCTTGACTACACAAAATGTTTGCTGGACAGTAAATATGACAGTGTTTAAAGAAATTAAGATGGATAATTGGGGGAGATTTAGAAAGTCCAGATGCTGAAGTAAGCTTTGAAAAATAGCAGACTTGCTAAAATAGGAATTAAACCAGATTATGGCAAAAAGAAAATGGAGGATTTTTTTTTGCAGAAACTGCAGAAATGGTTGGAGAATGTGGAATTTCAGGTTGGGATAATAATTTCAGAGATGGGTGGGATGGCTCTATACACTTAGATAAAGAAGAACCAGGCTAGAATTTAGAAAAGGATTTAGAGAAGCCTGCTGAGATCAGAGGATTTAATATTAGAGAAAAGAATGTAGTTTGATCTCTCTTGAGACAAAAGCTTTTCATGTCAGAGAAGACATCTTGATCTTGGAGGCTAGGGGAATTGCAAAAAAAGGGACAAGGAAAGCATTTTGCCCAGAGAATTGGATATGGAAAAGAAAAGGAAGCGTGCCCAATAACAACAAGAAAAAAATTATGCAGGGTACTTTACTCATCTCAAGTCTTTTTAGGTTTATGCCCAGGTTTTTTTTTTTTTACTATTGGATAGATTTGGTAAAAAAAAAAAACCCTGTGCTAAATATAAATTATTATTATCATGTACAGGCAATCTGAAGTTCCAAAAACAAAAGTTCCCAAAAGTCTAGAAATTCTATTTAAGGAAAAAATAGTGTTGGTCTTAGTTGTTAGTTGTTGAAACTGAAGGATGGCCAGCAATACATTTATAGGTAACACAGTTTGTTTTTTAAGCTTTCAGCTCATTTGTATTTAGAAAAACTTTATCTCTTTAAGTGGGACTTTCTCTCATTTGTTAAAACATCCCAGGAGTTATTCCTCCTTCCTCTTCATACCAAGTCCCCCACAATAACAATCTTACAATTTCTGGCCTTTATACACTCCTTCTGCAGTAGGTCATACATTTGCCAGGTTGAGAAAACTGTTCCAAACTAGTGAGAAAAAGTGACACCCCATATCAGCTGATATACAAGCTGAATATGTTTAAAATCATAAGACCCATCACCCAGTATGAACTTTGTTGTTGTTCATTCATTCAGTCATCTCCGACTCTTCGTGACCTCATGGACCAGCCCACGCCAGAGCTCCCTGTCGGCCGTCACCACCCCCAGCTCCTTCAAGGTCAGTCCAGTCACTTCAAGGATGCCATCCATCCATCTTGCCCTTGGTCGGCCCCTCTTCCTTATTCCTTCCATTTTCCCCAGCATCATTATCAGCTTTTCTGTCTCCTCATGATGTGGCCAAAGTACTTCAACTTTGTCTCTAGTATCCTTCCCTCCAATGATCAGGCGGGCTTTATTTCCTGGAGGATGGACTGGTTGGATCTTCTCGCAGTCCAAGGCACTCTCAGAACTTTCCTCCAACACCACAGTTCAAAAGCATCTATCTTCCTTCGCTCAGCCTTCCCTAAGGTCCAGCTCTCACATCCGTAGGTTACTACAGGGAATACCATGGCTTTGACTATGCGGATCTTTGTTGCCAGTGTGATGTCTCTATTCTTTACTATTTTATCGAGATTGGACATTGCTCTCCTCCCAAGAAATAAGCATCTTCTGATTTCCTGGCCACAGTCTGCATCTGCAGTAATCTTTGCACCTAGAAATACAAAGTCTGTCACAGCCTCCACATTTTCTCTCTCTATTTGCCAGTTGTCAATCATTCTTGTTGCCATAATCTTGGTTTTTTTGATGTTTAGCTGCAACCCAGCTTTTGCGCTTTCTTTCACCTTGATTAGAAGGCTCCTCAGCTCCTCCTCGCTTTCGGCCGTCAGAGTGGTGTCATCTGCATATCTGAGGTTGTTAATGTTTCTTCCAGCAATTTTCACCCCAGCCTTGCATTCATCAAGCCCCGCACATCGCATGATGTGTTCTGCATACAAGTTAAAAAGGTTGGGTGAGAGTATGCAGCCTTGCCGAACGCCTTTCCCAATCTTGAACCAGTCTGTTGTTCCGTGGTCAGTTCTGACTGTTGCTACTTGGTCCTTGTACCGATTCCTCAGGAGAGAGACAAGGTGGCTTGGGATGCCCATTCCACCAAGAACTTGATCTACTTCTGCTTCTTCAGCAGCTGTTGTTGGGGCATATATTTGGATCACTGTAATGTTGAAAGGCTTTCCTTGCACTCGAATTGAGAAGTATGAACTTATACACAGCAAATAAAAGCACTTGACATGAAAAAAATAAAAAATAGCAAGTGCCAGGATCCATACACCTGCCACTTATACACGATACCGTTACAATGTTGGTTTGATATGATTTGGGTATAAAACATGTTATATTGCTATCAGATATGGCATGATTGTTTTACCAAAATGAAATATCTATATAAGGATGCTTCTGCATTATTTGAAAGTAAAGGAGAATAATTGGAAAATGTGATAAGTTAAAAATGTGATAAGGTAGATCTGGGTTAAGAGGATATACGAAACCATATTTTGGAGCTGACAACATGGGAGCAACAAGATTTCAGAATATATTGGGCCTTGAGCAGTTGAAGTTGAAGGACAAGCTTATAAGATTGAAGAGAATATTGGCATGGCTCTGCTTGGTCTGTCATTTATTTGTTGAGATCTGATGCCCATTGTATTGAAACAGAAATTATGTGTTGTAGCTGTGCCACAACCTTTATGACAGAAACCACTGATGGAAATGATAGAATTATTGATATGGGGCAAAGAGAGAACAGATCTGTCTATCCACTCAGTCGGGCATTTATACTTGTCTCCACAGGGAATGCTTGACAGCGGCACAAATTCTGAGACTCTCAAAAATAGTACTGATGCTACTAGAGCTTGCTACAATAGCAATGAGCTCTCAGGATGGCCTCATACCACAATACATTGTCCTCTCCTCTCCTTATCCTCCATTAAATTGGCAAAGATCAGAGCAGACTCAGCCATAAGAAGAAGATAGTCCACTCTTGGTACTGAGATGATTATAATATTAAACATTCCCCTTTTAGGAGTGATCATCGACTGAAAATCTCTGGGCTTAATATTGGTTTTATGGGCAGCAACCCAAATGTAAAAGAGAGCAATAAAAGGAATAATAGCCGGGATAATGTGATTTTGTAAGACAGTGGCGTGTACACACACACACAGTCTTTCTTGTCATACAACAACAAAATTGGCATACAACACAGATATATATATATATATACACACACACACACAAACACACACACACACACACAAGAGTGAGTCACATAAAAAGAAAACATGCTTAAAAGTTACTAATCTCAAGGACAAAATTTGCAACAGCCTCACAAAAAATTAATCAGAGTTGTTCAGAATTTATGGAATTTTATAACACCTTTTCTATTGAGAATGTGGAAAAAAATGAAATTCCTGTATTTCATCTATATATTATCATATTTGGAGCAAACAAAGAATGATGAAGTGTTTCAACACAGGTATGGTGTAGTATTTTTTGTTTTAGTTCCTCCCTTTCATGTAAACATCTGTTAGACTTGGAATAAAAAAAACACTTTAAAATCATTATTCAAAAATGTGCTTTTTTGGGGGGGGGGGAGCAAAATAGCTTAGCCGGTTTCTGTGTCCTATTCCTTTTTCAGAATATTATCTGCTCTGATAAATTGATAAGAACAATAAAAGCCCTTTCCTGAAATAGTTCAAAAATTTTGATAGATGGCAAACAGAGGGATGTGTTTTGAGCTAGGTTGATAATATTTATTTGCTTATTGCATTAGGAAAACAATCTTGAAAGAATATATAAAGTATTGTCGAAGGCTTTCATGGCCGGAATCACTGGGTTGTTGTAGGTTTTTCCGGGCTATATGGTCATGTTCTGGAGGCATTTTCTCACTACCTCACTACCTCTGAGAATGCTTGCCATAGATGCAGGCGAAACGTCAGGAGAAAATGCATCCAGAACATGGCCATATAGCCCGGAAAAACCTACAACAACCCATATATAAAGTGGTTTCTGAAATCAAATCTATCTAAGGTGCTGAACCAATGCACCACATGTCTTTTTTGGATAGGCTTTATAATATTGGATGGCTCACCTAAAGTAGAAAAAGGATGAATATTTGAAAATATGCAAAAATAGTAAAAAAAATGTTTCTCAACTGTAGAGAATATCTGATGAGAGAGATCCTGTATTGATGTGAATATTTGTATTTTGAAACTTATTCTATACACAATTCACACATGATTGTTTTATGGAGAAAGCAGCATTTTTCAGTGAAATCTATTCTGCACAGAACATTTCTGTGCTGAAAGTATTGCTTTTTGTGCAAAATGGTCATGTGAAATTTCCTTGCACATAATAAATCTTGAATTTAAAAATGTCTTCAAGAACTGCAGTTTGGGGGAAGACAGTGAGATTGTTGAATTAACTCATTGCTTCATTTGGGAAGAAAATTAACAGAGATTAAGTCCCTAAATAAAGTTAAGATGAAAAACCTTGAGAAAATCTACCACCCCATTGACTTCCGAGCCTTCACCCACAGAAAAAAGTCCATGTGGTGAGAGTTGAACTCATTGGCTAAAAACTTGGTCAGTGCTTCTATTAGGTTCTAAATTTTTACTTATTTATTTATTTCTTGCATTTCTACCTTGCCCTTCTCAACCCCCGAGGGGGGACTCAGGGCAGCTTACAAAAGGCACAATTCGATGCCAGCATAAACATAACAATGGATAAAATATGTAAACAGCAATTATAACAATTAAGACAGTCAATTAGTACATCAAAATCAATAAAAACAATCTAAAGCTCAGTGTTCGCCTTCTCAGAGTCCGTAAATTCATTTCACATTGTCAAGTACTATCGATTCTGGTCGTCATTGTCCTTATCTAACTGCCAGATTGCCCGAAAGCCTGGTCCCACAACCATGTTTTTAATTTCCTTCTGAAAGAAAGGAGGGATGTTGATGACCTAATTTCCCCGGGGAGTGAATTCCACAGGTGAGGGGCCACCACCGAGAAGGCCCTGCTCCTCGTCCCCACCAATCTCACTTGTGATAGAGGTGGGGTCGCGAGCAGGGCCTCCCCAGAAGATCTCAAACTCCGAGGTGGGACGTAGAGGGAGATGCGTTCAGACAGGTATGCTGGGCTGCAGCCGTATAGGATTTGTAGGTCAAGACCAGCACTTTGAATTGTGCTCGGAACTGTGGAGCTGACATAACAGAGGGGTGGTATGCTCCCTGTATGATGCTCCGGTGACTAATCTGGCTGCCGCCCGCTAGACTAATTGAAGTTTCTGAACAGTCTTCAAAGGCAACCCCACATAGAGTGCATTGCAATAATCTATTCGGGATGTAAGAAGAGCGTGGACCACTGTGGCCAGATCCGACTTCCCAAGGGATAAATCCTAAAGGAGAGGGATTCCTCATAAATTCCTAATGAGAAGGATAAATGCCTACCAAAGAAGAATCAGTTCCTCTGGCTTTTCATGTAGATGTAATTTAAAAATCCAGGCATTTAATCTTGGATTTAAGACTTTGTTCACTTTCTGGATTAGAAGACTGCGGAGACCCAATTTTCTGGAGCCACGTTGGTTCTATCAAAGAAGAAACGCAGTTGAAATGTGAGTGCATTTTTTCAGAAAACCCCAAATTACTGTTTTTTTTTTCTAACAGCGAAACCTAGTTTGGGTGTCTTAGTATTAAGAAAGGAGCAGAATCAAGGTTGCCATGACAGTTTGGCACTTACTTATCTTTGTCTGCTATCCAAAATGAGAAACAAGAAATTAATACTGACATACGGTTATCCTTCTGTGTCTCTTTTATGTTTTGCATTAATGGCATCCATTATGATCCATAAATCTGTGAAACCACACATGACAGGGCCATTTCATACATTATTTTGGAACCAATTCTTGTCCATGCTAACAACATTATTTTATGAGTGTATATGAAGTGGAGTGTTTGCTGACAAAATGCTTGCATGCAGGTCCTAACCCACATCAAGGTACACTTTACAGGTATTTTGTCAGTAAGGGCCATAACTTATATATGTGTGAACCATTCATCAATAAAGCTGTGGGTATTTTGTATGCAGGAATAAGCTCCCTGAAAGGAAAAATAAAATGAATTGGCTCTAAGACATGTCTTTAAAAATACAAGTCACCTAGCAACCCTGACTCCCAAGGTTCTTCACTCTTTAATCAGATGAGTTTGCAAGTATTCATAAATGATTCCTATTGAAATAAAATGGTACAGGATTTAATGAACTGGAGGTTTGGGAAAGAGTATCAAGCAATTCTAGAGTAGGATTCAGAAGGGGGGAAGACATTTTGAATCCTGTGCACAAACTATCTCTGTGTTTTCAGCAAAGGGCAATGGAAAAAAAATAATTTTAACCTAGCATGAAAATGTAGCACACGTGTCATCTGATTTTTAAAATTAGAAAATGCATTACAAAATTGAATTGTAAAATTTATTTCACTGATTTTTTTCAAATCAGGCAAAAACATTTGAAGATGTAAAAAGCTCACCAACAGTGAGATATGACCAGAAATGCAAGGGGCAGTTAATTCTGTTGCTCAGTGTCTAGGTCATCTATCCTAGGTTTAACTAAATATGCTCTAGGGCAGGTCTGCACAACTTGCCAATATAAGGAGCTGAAATTAAATAGGCTAAACCTCTTTGGGCTGCAGATAGGTTTTTAGTGCCGTCCTCGCTCAGGGCTTGCGAGAGGGCACTTTTCCTTCAGAGCAAGCAGCAAAATAGGTTAGTTTCAATTTCCTGCCTCCCTTCAGTGTGGTGGCAAATTGCAGTCCTTTTCTGAGGAAAAGAAGTGCCTCAGCTCTTGCTTCTGTTGCTCTTTCTTTTTCTTTGAGTTGTCTCTGTCCTCTCCCTTCTCCTATGGAGGGAAGAATCTCCAACTCTGCAGTGCTAATTTCCCTCATTTGTGAGGGAAAACCTAGCTTCACCCAAGCTCTGAGGATCACCTGGGAAGGAATCCCACTGGAGCATTGCAGCACACCCAAATACCTGGGAGTCACTCTGGACTGTGCTCTGACCTACAAGAAGCACTGCCTGAACATCAAGCAAAAAGTGGGTGCTAGAAACAATATCATAAGAAAGCTGACTGGCACAACCTGGGGATCACAACCAGACACAGTGAAGACATCTGCCCTTGCACTATGCTACTCTGCTGCTGAGTATGCATGCCCGTTGTGGAACACATCTCACCATGCTAAAACAGTGGATGAGGCTCTTAATGAGACATGCCGCATTATCGCGGGTTGTCTGCGCCCTACACCACTGGAGAAATTACACTGTCTAGCCAGTATCACACCACCTGATATCCGCTGGGAAGTAGCAGCCAATAGTGAAAGGACCAAGGCAGTGACATCTCCAGCCCATCACTTGTTTGGGTATCAGCCAGCACGTCAACGACTTAAATCAAGAAATAGTTTTCTAAGATCTACAGAGACACTCGCTGGAACACCCCAGCAAGCGAGAGTCCAAAAGTGGCAGGCTCAAACCCAGAACCTCAATCAATGGCTGATACCAAATGAGAGACTCCCCCTGGGCACATAGAAAACTGGGTGACTTGGAAGGCGCTGAACAGACTGCGCTCTGGCACCACGAGATGCAGAGCCAACATTAAGAAATGAAGCTACAAAGTGGAATCCACGACATGTGAGTGTGGAGAAGAACAAACTACAGTCCACCTGTTGCAATGCAACCTGAGCCTTGCTACATGCACAATGGAGGACCTCCTTGCGGCAACACCAGAGGCCAGCTAATGGTCAAAGGACATTTAATCAACAACCAAGCTTGCAAATTCTGTGTTTTGTCTGTTTGTTTGTTTTTGTTAAAAATGTAATACAAATGTCTGATTGCTGATGACACGATAAATAAATAACTATGAAGACCCCACAACAACTTAATGGGGAAGTTATGTTTCTCCCTCACAAGGGAGGGAAATGAATGATGTGGAGTTGGTTGTTTTCCCACCAGAGGAGAAGGGAATGACAGAGGCAATCTAGAGACAAAGTAAAAGGAAGAGTGGCATCATCAAGTTTCTCCCTTTCAAGCGAACAGTGTGTATGCAGTTATGCAGTTCTGGTTTTGCTGCCCGATGAGAAGGAGATGACAGAGGCAAAGAGAAAGGAAGAGTAGCAGAGGCAAGAACTGAGGACCTTCTTCCTCACTACCTCTTCCTCTCTCTAATAGCTAGCTTCAAACTGCAATTCAATTGTTAATGTAGATGTAGCCATGCAGGCCCGTAGCCAGGATTTCGATTCGGGGGGGGGGGGGGGCGGGGCTGAGTCTGAGTGAAAGAGGGTCTAGCCTAGCAAACCTTTTGTATCATTACCCCAATACCCCCATGCATATGGGATATATTGAGTATGGTGATCAGATCATGATATGAATACACATAACAGTTTAAATAATGCACCAGTAAGGCCTTTTCGCGAACCACCATGAGAATTTTGGGGGGGGGGGGGCTGAAAGCCCCCCCCCCCCCCCGGCTACATGCCTGTAGCCATGGTAATGTTAAGCAACTGAGGAAAGAAAGGAAACAGCTAACGTTTTCCTTAGAGGGAAATATATCTCAGAAAGCTATACTTGTGATGGTTGAAAAATAGTCTAATATATCCAATTGAATAATACTATAACCCCCAGTTTGGACATGTTGTTAGGAGTTAATTATAATTATCAGCTGGAGGAAGACAATCTTCAGATGGCGGAAGACTCTAATTTGAAACGTATGGCTTCTAACAGAGACCTTCTCTCTTGTGACAATCTGGCTGAGAAATATATTTTTCTTGGAGAGTCATTTGATACAATATTTTTAGCTTTATTCTGATTCAAATTTAAACTATTTGTCTTGAAAGAGCTAAACTCCCTTCTCCTTAAATTTGTACTAGTACTTGGCTTTAAATTGTTTTATTTTACTTTCATAGAATCAGAAAGTTGAAAGAGACCACAATGACAATCCAGTCCAAAGTATATATTTTACCTTTTTTGACTGCCAGATTTATTCTGTACTAATTTTTAAAGACTGTTCTAAATTATTTTAAATTGCTTTTGCCTGTATGCCATCTTGAGATTTTGTGGTTTAGGGTGATATATAGAATATTTTATTAAATAAATAAATCCTGATATGGAATCTGATGTGGCTGAGGCCCTTGCTAGTCTTATTTTTGTTGTCATTTGAAATAGATATATCTGAGGCAAAATATCTGAGGCAAAAGACATGAAGATTTGAAGGAATTATGCTCCAGTTTGGAACTGTTATATTCAAATTTGATCACCAAGTGGAATAGTGAATCAAGGGAGAGTAGAAGTTTTGGATTAAAAGTATTTCTTTTAATTGAGAGGGGTTAATCAGGACCCTGGTGGGACTTTCATACAGAATGGCTGTTGGTATGAAATAAGAACAAAAGTTTACAAGAAGACAAACTATCAATTTGTGACTCCTTTTTGAAGACTCAATAGCAAAGGATTTAATAACAATGTTAAAAGGCGAAAACATTTCCCTTCTTTATTACAAGAGAAGATAAAGTTTGTTTTTCCTTCAAAAAACAGTATTAGTTGAAGAATCAAAAATATCTGGTTGGACTAGGTACAGAATAAAAGTATACTGTAGGTGCATCCTAAAAAAAAAAGGTATTGCTATTTATATAAAAACAAGCATCTTGTTTGAGGTTATCAATCCAGAGAATGATATGGAGCTGAGATATATTATGTAGAAAGAGAATTTTATAAACAGACATTAACTTTGATTAATACATGTGCCGCTAATCAAAGGCTAGGTTTATTCTCTCTCAAACTGTTTGATGTAATTTGCTGAAGTTGAAGTGATTTTGGGAAATGATCTCATCAGAGCAACAGATGCGGAAAGCAAAACTGAACATTCTTTTTATACTGTTCCATTTAGTTTCTTTAGAAGTATACATCCTCTACATTTTTCAAAAATGTGGGAATTTTAAAAATCCCACAACTATAATATTTTGTTTTATTCTATTTGAAATTAGAATTGACATGTTCGTTTGTCTCTTTATCCCGGGGGATGAGATTATTACGTGGCAGCATCAGCTTTCAGATTGTTTCTGGGGATGCTCCACTTAATTTAACTGTTGCTGGCCACCTATCTAGATATAACTCAAGGAGCTGGAGACTCAGTACTTTTTAAAGTACAAGATGATAAAGTCATTGACAAGTTAAAGAGGAATGACAAGGAAACAATTAATTAATTAATGTTAGTTAATTCATTTTTGCATTAACCAAAGTATAACTATTTTTTTCTTGTAACTCAGTGGTTGCTAATTACATGCAACCATAACTTTAATGTTACCTTATAGTTAAAAATAAATGGTGGTGGAGGAATATAATATAGTTTGTACTCCGCTGTAGGGGCTCAGGTTACAATAGGAGGAGAAAAAAGTACAGCTAGATCTGTTCAGACTACAAAAAATACAGATACACAGTATAGTCATAACTTAATTAGTTACCAAAAGAAAGCATTAAAAGGCAAAAAACCAAAAACAAAGATCATGCTAGCTTTTGATACCCATCACCTTACTTATCAGGCAAAGATGGTAAAAATCACAAAAGAAAGTTAATCATGTAAAGTCTGTAGCTTGTTTGACATGTTCGCTTAAGGAGGTTAAATTGTTACATATATATTTTGGCACATGATGCAGGCAATCTCATAGGAATCTCCCTCTCTACTTTGCAGTTAAAGTATGGAAAGAATAAAGGAAACAGCTAGATATTTGTTTGGTAATCATTACTCCACAAACTTCCCACCTGAAGTGGCCATTATAGTCTTTCTAGTGGATGAGTTCATCCCTAAAATAAATTCCCACCCATAGATTTTCAGCTATTTGGTGGGCATTCAGCTTTTTTCAATTAACTTAGATGGCCAAAACTGGTTCTAAATGTATCTAAACAAACTCAATGTATACATGCAAATACAAATGTCAATAGAACATAGGTTTGTTACATTCACATTAAACAGAAATAATTTGTTCTTTTCTTGAAAGATGAAAAAGATCTTCACGAAAAAGATATTCACAAGTGTGGAAGTGTGGAAATAATCCTAGTGTCTTTACTATAGATGAGTAGACTACAGGTTCTTGCACAATGAATGTCCTATTATCTTTGTTACAAAAAAGTAGACTCCAACATTCACAGTAAGTGTCTATTCTCTTTATTACACAAGAATAGACTCCAACATTCAACCGGTTTTGACTCACAGGAGTCTTCATCAGGTAGTTGGGCCTATAAACAATACATATTATTGGGTTGTTGTAGGTTTTTTTTGGGCTGTATGGCCATGGTCTAGAGGCATTCTCTCCTGACATTTCGCCTGCATCTATGGCAAGCATCCCCAGAGGTAGTGAGGTCTCACTACCTCTGAGGATGCTTGCCATAGATGCAGGTGAAACGTCAGGAGAGAATGCCTCTAGACCATGGCCATACAGCCCGAAAAAAACCTACAACAACCCAGTGATTCCGGCCATGGAAGCCTTTGACAATACATCAATACATATCATTAATAAACACATATAATTGATCAACTGGAGACATCAAGTTTGTAAGTATATATATATATACACACACATTACTTAATAATTTACCAAAAAGGCTCAATATGTGAGGCAAGTGGTCTACTGACAGTGTTCTTGAAAAGTGGATCCTGAAGGGAACATACATAGTGACGAAAGGTTACATTGTTACATGAATCATATACCATTCATAACAGATATATATATATCTGTCCTTCTTAGTCCTTCTTAGCCAGTATAAGGTGTTTTATTCTGTAGCATGTATGGAATCAAAATAACTCAACCCATTACTAATATAGCAAATCAATTGCTCAGGTGGTGGTGATGTCATTATTAGTTCTGAATATTTGGGGAAACACCTCCACTGTTATAAAAAAGTCATATGAATTAGTGTTGTTTAACCCTTTTGGATGTTCTGTTTGACAGGTAAAGTTTGTTTAGATACATTTGCATTACTGTAATTAGTGAATATTGGTCTCTTTAGTTCCAAGGAAACCCATTTTTTGTTTCCAAAATTGGTTCTAACAATATTCTGTTCTCCTGATAGAGACTCCACAAGGATTTCTTCAGACGGGGCAAATTTTGTCAGCAGTTCTGGTTCTGTAGCAGCTTTGCCATGGAGCCTGCTGGGTCCCATCACACACTGGATAAGTACTTCTGGGACAGCTCAGTGGCAAAACTGCTATGGAACTGACGTTACCACCGAAAAAAGCCAGTTGTGGCAACATGCAGGCATGTAGCGGGGGGGGGGGGCTTGAGGGGCTTCAGCCCCCCCCCTAAATTCTCATGGTGGTTCGCGAAAAGGCCTTACTGGTGCATTATTTAAACTGTTATGTTTATTCATATCATGATCTGATCACCATACTCAATATATCCCATATGCATGGGGGTATTGAGGTAATGATACAAAAGGTTTGCTAGGCTAGACCCTCTTTCACTCAGACTCAGCCCCCCCCAAAACTCAGCCCCCCCGAACCCCCCCCTGAAAAAAATACCACCCCCCCCCCCGAAATGAAATCCTGGCTACGGGCCTGGCAACATGAGAGGCTTCCTGTGGTTGCATTGCCCCCAACAAGGAAAACTGGATGGCGGATGGTGCAGGTTGTGGGGCAACAGGTTCCCACACCCCTGGACATGTACTACCAGAATCACCATGATCTGAGGTGATGCCAGCGGCACATGTGAAGAGGTCCCAAGATTGGAGAGGGAAACTACCAAAGTTGCACCCAATAGGAACCTTGGTGGGCCATATATCCACTATATTCTCAGTTGCTTCTTTAAAAAAATGTCTTTCATTCCTCCATCCCCTACCCAGCATAGAGAGAAGTTTCACTATGTTGTCCGTTGCCCTCCTTCAGCTGTTTTTGACCTAAGGATCTTTCAATTTACTCAATTATAACACTATGATTCCACTTTAGAGTTGTATTCTATAGAGGTAACATTCTATGGGGTCCTGGGATTTAGCGTTTGGTGAGGCCTTAAGGGTCTCTGACTGAGAATTTCAAATGTCTGTTCCTGTTCTGTTGCGCACTGGGTTTGAACAAATTGCCTTTATTCTATAGGACATGTACTTTAAACCCAGTGGGAAGCCGGGGTGCCTCAAAGAGAGATTCTTAGGGATTTCCTGAAGTGATGATCTTTAGAGTCTTTAGACTCTTTAATGGTACAACAAAGTCTTTATTAAGGAACAAATAACAAATCTTTCAAACAACACTTCAAGGCTTTCTTATTTTAGTCTTTAAGAGACTGGCACTGACTTGGATTAACTGTACTTTCTCAGCATGAAGAAGAACCCTTTATAATCTCTCCCAGGCTGTCTATCATCTGGGCCTCGCTGGTCTGGGTCTTACTACCGATCCCAAATGCGTCTGGACATTGGCTTGAAGATATTTCATCTAGAATTCCGTGGTTCTGTAATGCTGTTCTGTGGGAACTTCAGGGCTGTTTTCCCCTCTGGTGCTGAGAGGCTGTGAGCTCTCAGCCAGAGCCTTTGGGATCTTTTCCTTCTGTTTCTATTTCCCTGAATGATCCCCAGATGATCACCGGATGGTCCCCGGATGATCCCCGGATGATCTTGAGGAATGAAGTTTTTCCTACGGGACGAGATAGTCTATGTCCTATAGACTAGCTTCCTTGTGTGTGATTGACTGAAAATGGCTCCCTTCCCTTCTCAGAACCCAAAAGGGGGTGGAACTAAGGAACCTAATGATGATGGACAGGTGGCCTGCCCTATAACTGCAAACTTTAACAGGAAGCCACCCTGCTGCAGAATCCCAAGCCTTGGACTGCAAGCAAACATTTAATACAAGGCAAATAAAGTGGGAGCTTCTGGTACAACTGTACCAGCATAGTTCCTAACCTATAAATCCCAGGATTCTATAGGATGGAGCCATGGAGATTGAAGTGGGATCATACTGCTACATTTGCTTACTGTGAAAGGCTCCCAGGAAAAGCAGGAAGCTTTATTTGTATGGAACATTTGGCACAAAAAGAGGGATTTTTTTCATAGAATTGTATCAAGCAAGCACACTTTAGAATTACTTTAATGTCTTTTAAGATTGCAAAGCAATGATCCACTAAAACCATAATGTAATTAGCAATTAATCTATCCCACAACAGAATGACTGAGAGGTACTACCTGAATTTTGCATTAGGCTGAATGGGCTGCAAACCTTGACTAACTAATGAGATAGGATAACCAATTGGGTTTGCAATAGGCTTTAGAGTAGCTTCTATTGTAAGAGGAAACCAGTTTCTAAAAGCTGAGGAGATAGCTAACTATTGGGAACCGTCAAAGATGCCATAATTGCTTAAAACAATGATAAATGAACCTGCAGGCAGTGAGCTAATTCCAGCAATTTCCCATCAACTGCAACTTCCATTATTTTAAATAGCTTTTAATTAGCAGCATGGAGGGAAATGACTTCAAACATCAAGTGAGAGTTGCCTGCCCAACTTTTGTCAGTGAGAGAGACTGGCTTTCTTAAGTTGATTCCAATGTGTGGAAGTCACCTTGGTTTGTGGCATCTGACCCATTGATTCTATCAGTCAGAATGGATGGATCAAAAGCATATATTACAAGCTTCTATAAGAAACTTGACACCTGGTTGCAAGAGGCCAGTGTGGATTTACAGAGCTTGCTTACACAGACTAAAAAACTTCATACTCACCTTGTAGGTGTTCTGATTCTGGCACACAATGTCTGTGATGATGAAGTTCCAATCATTGGAATGTAATTTGTTTCAGAACAACAATAACATATAAATTGTTCTTTACAGTAAGTTTTTAGAAAACAATCCAGACTTTTAGATATATGACCATGTCTCCAGGCATCTCACCTTCATTACAGATTTGCACAGAGGAGTTAGTGGTGGGTGGAATTAGTTGATGGGAAGTGAGCATTTGCACCAGGAAATTGTTCTTTCCTGGGTTGAATTTTTTAAACAAAAAAAAAACCCCAGGATTAATGTGTTCATATACTCACATATCAGTATTATTGCACCTCCATTCAACATAAAATACATTAATTTGTATGCATTATGGGGAAAAAAACAAGCAACCAAAACCAGGGCATCCATAGCAATTTGGTTGAAGATAATGTGAGCCTCCTCTAACAGCAAAAATGAGTTTGGCAGTGTAAAATGTGTGCCTAGTTATGGCATCTCCAGAGGCGGCCCTAGGTAATTTTCAATGGTAAGCAAACAGTATTTTGGCACCCCCTCCCCCCAACCAAACACTGATATATATTTTCTGTTCATCGTGGGAGTTCTGTGTGCCATATTTGGTTCGATTCAATCATTGGTGGATTTCAGAATGCTCTTTGATTGTAGGTGAACTATACATCCCAGTAACTACAACTCGCATATGTCGAGGTCTATTTTTCCCCAAGAGTGCCTCAAGAGTGCCCTTGGGCAAAATCAACTATACTGCAAATGCTTACTTTGTGTAATGGGTTGAGCCGCCCCTGGGCATCTCACCACGATATCTCTCTCCATGAACCAATCCGGGCCCTTCGATCTTTGGGGTAGGCCCTCCTTTCACCCCTTCCAATCTCACAGGCTCAACTTGTGGGCACAAGGGAGAGAGACTTCTCCTCTGTGGCTCCCCGACTCTGGAACTCATTACCTAGAGAGATCAGGAAAGTCCCTACACTAGAAACATTTAAAAAGAACCTTAAAATCTGGCTCTTCCGCTGCGCCTTTGGTGAGTAGGTGCACAACATGACACTATTGCTCCCGCTTCTGTCACTGGAGTACATGCCCCCCCCCCCCAAGATGGGAAGTTTAGTTTCACAACCCAGTGTGTCTTTATGAGCTCCCTGCAAATAACTTGCTCCTATTTTCATTTCATTAGTTTTTAACTTTTTATCCTGTGTTTTTTGTTTATTGTAATGTTATTTTGTTATTGTATTCATTTTTTTCTTTTGATGATGTTGCTTGTTGTTCATGGTTTGGTTTTATTTTGATGTAATATGTTGTTTGGGCTTGGCCCCATGTAAGCTGCTCTGAGTCCCCATCGGGGAGATGGTGGCGGGGTATAAATAAAGTTTTATTATTATTATTATTATTATTATTATTATTATTATTATATGTGTGGTTATGTATAGCCTTAATGGGATTACTGCAGATTTTGATATGGAATTTTAGACAACAATTAAATGAGAGAATTCAGTCTGGTGAACATTTATGCCAAACCATAATTACTAATTAATAACCAAAGTGCCAGATGAAAAACTCCCCAGTGAAGCAAAGGCTTTGGCCAAGATGTGATGCTTGTGAGCTCCTACTGCAAAAATTACAAGCATAAAGGAGCATGTGCTCTACACAACCATTTTTTTTACAACCAGGTCCATTGTTCCACTTTTAATACTCCCTCTTCTGTTTTTGGTTGGCTGAACTCCAATGATGTGGCTGGAAATCCCCTCCCAGGAAACCTCTGTGAGTGGAGAGGAGTTTCCAGGGAGTACTGGCATTCCAGGCCAGCAGGGGTCCAGAGTGGGGATGATGGGATTATGAAACTGAGGCCCTGGAGAACAAAAGAAGCTGATCTCTGTAGTCTTGGTTTGGGCTAGGAAAACAAAGATGCCTATTGCTTGTTATATTCTTTGCCTTAAATCTATATATTTAGTACATTTACGAATAAGGCAGAATAAAGTACAGTTTATACATTTTAGACTTGGAAAGCAGATGCATTACATCAAAGGATAAGAGTTACACAAAAAGGAATGAATATAAGTTTTGGCTTTGGATGTCTAAGCATGATTATGTCTTATTTCCAGGCCAGCCAGATAAAGAATGTTACAATAACCCAAAGTCTCCTAAGTCTTGGGGCCATTTCTCAATGTGAAACAATAGCTGGATAATTTGCTTCCTGGCATAGGTCAGGTAAAGGTTAATGTTTTTCTTTCCCAGAAGTAACATACTACATGTTTAATAGATTTATAGGAATAAAAGTGGGAAAAATATAGTTTATACAGGTGAGAGAGAGAGAGAGGTCAGGAGATGATGATGAGGCTTGGGAGCTTTATGCAAAAGAGAAAACACTGCTCTATCTCATTCTGGCTAGTTGCCCTTGGAAAACTCCAAATCCCTAAATATAGATCCTTTTTTAAGGGGTGGGGGTAGTGGTATCAATGTAGACTGGAAAAATGCAGTGCTAACCAGTTTTTTTTGTTGGTGTGGACAAGGTCTCAGACTCTTCCTTTGACAAAAACTTGTGGATTCATCTTTGTTGAACGTAGTCCTCGGCAGCACATACGGTCAGAGCATATGAATATATGTAGCATGTAATTCAATAGTTGTTTGGTGAAACAAGGCAAGGTGATCTCTAGATTCCACCTAGCCCTATGTAACTGAAGGCACTGATCCTTCTCTTCATTTTGAGTCATAAGTTTTTCCCCCTATTAGTAAAAGGTCATTCTAAGACTTCCCAGGTTTCCTAGTCCAGGAAAAAGTGTGAGTAGATGACTCCCAGGACCTTTCTAGACAGGGCTTTATCCCAGGAGCATTAGCATTCTGGGACTGGCCTGGGAGAACACTGGGACACTGTATCCCCCTCCTCAAAAGCCCTAAAAAAACCTTTTAAAAAGAGAAGTACTTACTCAGCCTTCATTGAAGAGCTACCACAGCTCGCCAGTGGAGGCCGAGAAAGAACTTTTCTTTTTAAAAGGGCTTTTAAAGGGCTTTTGGGAAGGTATTCCCATATTTTTCCAAGCTAATTTAACACTGAAAACCATGGGAATACTCTCTGGACTGCAGTGTTCTGCAGTCCAGACACCGGAAATAGTAGGTTTATCCTGCACCTTCCAAGAAGGTGTGGAATAAGCCCACTATCAAATTAATTTGCAACAAAACAGGGTTTTCCTGGTTTGTGGTGAATTAATCCGGTTTTGTCCAGGATGTAATCTGAACAGTCCCCTTTTTATTGTGGTAACTCCTGCAATAAAGGGTCTGTCTAGATCCACCTCCAGATAAAAAAGGAAAATCCATATGATACAGAAAGGGATTCTTTTTTTTAAAAAACGCAACCAAACAAGGAGTTACCAAAAACCCTTTCTGCCTAAACTAAAAAGGACATGAAATCTAACTGCCAGTGAGTACAACCATGGAAAAGGTTGCATAGTACAGCACTTTTTGATTTGGTATAATTTATTAATACATGCAAATCACTGTTTCATGCCACAGGCATGAAGAACATGCATGTGAGAGCCAGCCTTCTTTCAAAAATCGCTGCATATGCTTTCCTCTGTCCTCTGTCCCACTGAGATTGGTATTTCTTCCTATGATGGCCATAGGCATTTTTCTTTTTCTCTTATCATGATTGTCACTACCATATGCCTTGCTGCTGAAGTTTCCCACAAATTACCTGCCTGAATCCTGCTGGTATTTCCAACTAAAGTGGGCCCATTGAATCACCAATTGAATAGAGTTGAAACTTAAATCTCATTAATTCTGTGGGTCTACTGTAGTTGAAGCTAATAATAGGATTCAGGCCACAGTGTCAATTCTAATTATTATTTATAATGTAATTTAGGAATTACATTGTAACAACAGCAAAAATGTATATGCTTGTCAGATTGAGAATCACACGAACCAGGATTGGAGCACTGGCAGCCAGGGGGAGAGAAAGAGAGAGCAAGAGCACAAAAATATTTGTAATAATATAGGAGAGACTAAATTCTCTGTTACAAGAGAAAAATCAATTGAGTTCAGACCATAAATTATAAGATTTTTTTTTTAAAAAAATAAGTTTGCCGTGACCAGTGAAAGCATTGGCCACTTTACCCAATGAAGGCATAGATTTGAAGTCCTGTTGTCACAGATAGTAATGATTGAACTTATTTGTGGCATGTTGGGCATGAAGTAGCAGCCTAATATTCACTTATTTTATATGTGACAAAAATTCTGAGAGTTTTTTCAATAGGGTCCTCTGTAACTTTGTAACAGAAAGTTTCATGTTAATCTGAAGTTTGCTCCTGGATTTGCCCACTGTTTTCATTTGTAGCATAGACTGGCTGCAATAATTGATTCTCCCCTCAGGAATGCAAGACCTACAGGGTTATAGTTCTCCTTAATTCTGTTTGAAAAAAATCATGTCCCACCCTATGTGAGAAATAAAGCTTTCTGCAAACAAGTGTAGATTTCCAGAATAATTTTGGGAGTTGGTGCAGCCCTGATGCTTTTTGAAAAATGATTAGTCTCTGGATCAACCAAGCACGTCTACCTGTTTTACTAGCTAAGCTTGAGGAGAAGCTATCCTTCTATTTACAAGCCACTCTAAACACCTTTGCAGAAGCATACGAGAAGCTCAGCCTGTCATTGAACATCGAGAAAACCAAAGTCCTCTTCCAGCAGTCACCAGCCAATTCCTTTCCAATGCCAGAGATACAGCTTAATAGTATAACATTAGAAAATGTTGACGATTTCAGCTACCTTGGCAGCCACCAAAGCCAACATCGACGCCAAAATACAACACCGCCTGAGCTTTGCGAGTGCAGCATGTTTCCAAATGAAGCACAGAGTGTTTGAGGACTGGGACATCCGTAGGGATGCCAAGGTGCTTGTTTATAAAGCTGTTGTCCTCCCAACCCTGCTATACGCCTGCGAGATGTGGACTGTCTACAAACATCACATGCAACTCCTGGAACGATTCCATCAGCGCTGCCTCTGGAAAATCCTACAAATCTCTTGGGAAGACAGGCGGACAAACGTCAGTGTGCTGGAAGAAGCAAAGACCACCAGCATTAAAGTGATGGTCCACCTCCATCAGCTCCGCTGGACCAGCCATGTTATCCAGATGCCCAACTAGTGTCTCCCAAAGCAGTTGCTCTACTCTGAACTCAAGAATGGAAAATGGAATGTTGGTGGACAGGAAAAGAGATTTAAGGATGGGCTCAAAGCCAACCTTAAAAACTCTGGCATAGACACTGAGAACTGGGAATCCCTGGCCCTTGAGTGGTCCAGCTGGAGGTCAACTGTGATCAGGAGTGGTGCAGAATTTGAAGAGGCACGAATGGAGGGCGAAAGAGAGAAATGTGCCAAGAGGAAGGTGCATCAAGCTAACCCCAACTGAGATCGCCTTCCACCTGGAAACCAATGCCCTCACTGCGGGAGAAGATGCAGATCAAGAATTGGGCTCCACAGTCACCTACGGACCCACCAGAATACTGATCCTGGAAGACTATCCTACTCAGCCAACAAGGGATTGCCTAAGTAAGTAAAGTATTTTTTAGCCTCCTAGGAGGTTCTTGTTCTGTAGAGCTTCCTTCTTTCCTAAGAAGACAATAACAGCCTTACCTGATCAGGCCCAAAGTCTATGTAACCTAGCATTCTGTTCACACAATAGCATTGGCAACCCAAATACAAAGGAAGGTTTTAAGAAAGGGGATAGCATTCTCAATATACACATTCTGCAATCTTTATAACACAGTTTGGTTTACAGCAAACATAGCATTCTTATTATTATTTTATGGCATAGTTAAGAAAAAATTCCTAAGTGCATTGTCTACTGTGTCACACAAAGTAATATAGTCACACTGTGCTCTTTATATAATGTCCATTTCATCAAGCTAATGCACTAAAGCGTCTGGGAAGCCCCACATTCCTAATCTTGGTTGGTAATGTCATTTTATTGAGCTCAGCAGCTAAGGTAGCTCTTGTTTTTTTTTTTTGTGTGGTAATGACCAAGGAATTGATCCAAAGTGCATGTTGTGGGACATCTGTTATTGAGAGAATATGAATCTGTAGTCAAAACCATTTTTCCAGAGTTATGTCAATTTTCAGTCTATGCAGTTTGATTATGACTTGCACTCTCTTGTGATACACAAGAAATGATTTCATATCTAATGTGGGAATTCTGTCAGTCCACTGATGTAAGGGTCACTTTATGACAGTCTGCCTGAACCTGAAGTAAGCATCTTCATTTGGAGGGAGGATTTAAAAGGTCACTGACAACATCTGCTCAATTTCTACCAGTAAACAAACTCCTCAGTTTCTGCTTCTCAGAACCGAATGGATTTTGGCAAGTGGTTTGGAACATGTCTGTCATGAACTTCGTGTTTGCTTCAGCATATTCTATTCTGGATCTTGTGAGATCTTGATTTGTGATGTCAATAATCTTCCAAAGCTGACAAATGTATGTTGTAATGTAATACTTTCCAGCCATTCCTTTATGAATACTGAAACATTTTTACCCACTGGACATCTGTGTTTTATCAATAGCTTGATCGATTGGTGTTTCTACAAAGGTATTGTGCCATTCAGTTTTTGCTATTTTATAAAAACTTATAAATGTTGTAGTGGCTGTATAGAATCTTTATAGAGCATACCATACAATATTAGGTGACTTGTAGAACAACTTTTTATCAAGCACCATAGAAGATAAGACGAGTAGCTGATCAACTCATATCCGGAAAGGAAATTAAGTTTTTATGGCTTCGAGGCAGAGTTTCCAATTCAGTTCACTTAATGTACAAATTTAATTGAATAGAAACTTGATCAGACAAATATAAAACACTGCAAGTGCAGAGATGTTCCTGTTGCTTTCATACATTTGTTGTATGTATTGATCAAACACATGTTGCGTCAAGATTCACCGTGAGCTTAACTCAGAGAGCTTCACAAATTACTTACAAATAAGACCATATTTATTTATCATGTCAGGAGTGAACCAAAATAGTTGAATTGCATTAAAAACAAACAAACAAACAAACAAAACAAAACAAAACAAAAAGTTTGCAGACTTGGTAGTTGATTAAATGTCCTTTGACCAGTAGCTGACCACTTGGAGTGCCTCTGGTGTTGCTGCAAGAAGGTCCTCCATTGTGCATGTGGCAGGGCTCAGGTTGCATTGCACTAGGTGATCGGTGGTTTACTCTTCTCCACAGTTGCATGTCGTGGATTCCACTTTGTAGCCCCATTTCTTAAGGTTGGTTCTGCATCTCGTGGTGCCAGACTGCAGTCTGTTCATTGCCTTCCAAGTTGCCCAGTTTTCTGTGTGCCCAGGAAAGAGTCCCTCATTTGGTATCAGCCATTGATTGAGGTTCTGGGTTTGAGCCTGCCACTTTTGGACTCTTGCTTGCTGAGGTGTTCCAGCGAATGTCTCTGTAGATCTTAGAAAACTATTTCTTGATTTAAGTTGTTGGCATTCTGGCTGATACCCAAAGAGGGGGTGGGCCGGAGATGTCACTGACTTGGTCCTTTCACTATTGGTTGTTACTCCCAGATGTCAGGTGGTGCAATACCATCTAAAAAGTGTTCCACTGCTGCTGCTGCAGGATGGTGGACCTGCCAAGTGAAAGGAAAGGGAGGTTTGCATTGGATAGCTCAAACCAGATTCTCTGGAGGCCAAACCAGATTTAGGTGCATCACCGAACCTACTTTTTCGGCGAGACGGACTCCTCCAGCATCGTCGACTCCTCATCCCCTTCCAGCCCGAAACGGTCCTTGCTTTGCTTCTGCAAAAGAGAGCAAAAGAGCCTTCTCCATTGCAGCTTCTTCTTAGCCTCCCATCTCTAAATCCATAGATTTTGTCATGACCTGCAAAGACTTTGCCATTTTATGCTTTCCTTAGTTAGAAGCGTTCGTTTTTTACTGTATAGTTTATGGGAGGGAAGCATAGTTAGCTCTTTCCCTAGTTAGTTAGTCCAGATTCATCATTGTTTGATGGAACACTAAATAGTGTAATTTCTCCAGTGGTGTAGGGCACAGACACCCTGTCTCATTAAGAGTCAGATCCACTGTTTTAGCATGGTGAGATGTGTTCCACACTGGGCATGCATACTCAGCAGCAGAGTAGCATAGTGCAAGGGCAGATGTCTTCACTGTATCTGGTTGTGATCCCCAGGTTGTGCCAGTCAGCCTTCTTATGATGTTGTTTCTAGCACCCACTTTTTGCTTGATGTTCAGGCAGTGCTTCTTGTAGGTCAGAACATGGTCCAGGGTAACTCCCAGGTATTTGGGTGTGCTGCAATGCTCCAGTGGGATTCCTTCCCAGGTGATCCTCAGAGCTCGGGATGCTTGTCTGTTCTTAAGATGAAAAGCACATGTCTGTGTTTTAGGTGCATTAGGAATCAGCTGGTTTTCCCTGCAATAGGCAGAGCACCTAAAGCTTTGGAGAGCTTCTGTTCAACCATCTCAAAGTTCCCTGCTAGAGCTGTAATGGCATGATCATCAGCATAGATGAAATTCTCTGTCCCTTCTGGCAATGGCTGGCCATTTGTATAAATGTTGAACATTGATGGAGCAAGCAAGCTCCCTTGAGGCAGGTCATTCTTCTATTTTCGCCATCTGCTTCTTTGGCCCTGGAATTCAACATAAAAGCTGTTTTGTAGCAGATTTCTAATGAGGTGGGTGATATCATCCATTTTTCTCAGGAGGAGGCGGTGGTTTACAGTAGGGCTGGGCGGTTTCGTTTCGTTAATTCGTAATTCGTTAAAAAATTCGTTAATTTTTCAATTACAAAATGATAACGAACCAGTCTGGAGCAATTTTTTAAAAAAACGAATTTTTAAATCGCTTCGTAAATGTTTTGTATTTCGTTATTGTATTCGTTTCGTTATCGTTTTGAGGTCGTTTCGTTATTATTTCCGCATGTCTGGGGCAAGTTTTATAGTTGTTTTTGGTTTTCTAAGGGTTTTATAGTTGTTTTTGGTTTAATTAAGCTTCAGAAGTTCCCCCTGTCCCATTTGGAGGTTTTTTAGCGTATTGCGCGGTCGCGTCCGCCATTAACGAATCGATTCGTTATTGTTTCGGAAATCGATTCGTTATTGTTTTGTAATTTTTTTTCACATTTACGAAATTTCGTAAATATCAAACTTTTTTAAAGGAAAATTTTGTAATTATTTTAAATAACGAAACGCAAAAACACCCCAAAAAACGAATCGATTTTAGAAACAAATTTTTCCGTTGTTACCCAGGCCTAGTTTACAGTATCATAAGCCGCTGACAGGTCTATGAAGACACTTCCTGTGATCTGCTGTCTTTCAATGCCATCTTCTATGTGCTGAGTCAGGTTCAGCACTTGTGATGTGCTGCTTTTGCCTTTCCTGAAGCCAGGAAATAAATAAGACCATGACATTGCAGGAGAGTCAGCTGCATCAAATATAGGAAAGCTTTGATTGCCAGTGTCTTGCTAATCTATGTGTGTTTTTAAAAAAGACAATGTTGCACAAATTGTTCATAGCAACATACATTTCTTGTTAAAACATCATAGGGTTGGGTAAAAGGTTTTTGGCTGCTGCTGCAATGACAAAAATCCAACCAAACAAAGACAAGTGCCCCCTCCCCTTTTCCTAGAGACACAAAGCACAAGGGAAATGGAATGATAGATGTGGCTTCTGAAAACAGCTGGGCCAGTTTGAATTTGAATTGTTATCCTGCATTGGGGACTGGAATTCCCTGAATGCCACGCGGATGCCCAGGACTGGCTTTTAGGGTTTGTGGCCCATGTAAAAGGGTCCCCAATGAAAAAACCAGGGGAATTGAGTACAGGGGAGAAGAGCCAAGAGCCAAAGACAAAGTTGTAGGAAGAAAATGCTGTAGACAACTGGTTCTCAACCTGTGAGTCCCCTGTGGGTCCCCAGAAATCCTAAGAGCTGGTAAACTGGCTGGGATTTCTGGGACTTGTAGGCCAAAACACCTGGAAATCCACAGGTTGAGAACCACTGCTGTAGACCTTCTCAGAATTAATCTAATTTGATTCCTCCCATTTTAGTGGAATGATAATGGGATAGATTGCTTTGAAAGCTTCCTGAAGAGTGAGGCCATCTTTGTTTCCTGGAACCTTGTGCCAGGTAGGAGGAAAGATGGAGTGAGTCTTGAGTAACCTGTTTCAGGTGACCTTCTGCTCACATCTCTTCTTTGTTCCTGTTTACCTTGCTTGTTGTAGGCATGAATGCATGGGGCACATTACACTCAAATTGGCATGAAGTTAGATCAGCTAAACACTACAGAGAGCTGATCCAGATTAACATGGGGGAAAAAAACTGAGTTATGGAGTTAGAGACAATCAAGAGAGCTAGACCAGTTCCTAAGCAGAACCAGCAGCAGCTATCTTGATAACCATCCCATGCTTCCTGGGCTCAGGTGGCCCAGGGATGTGAGATGGCAGTTCCATTCCATCATCTCCTCATCACATGACAAGGGTCGAGCCCTTGTCATGAGGGCACCTTTGTCAGCATAGGATATCTATGATGAACAGGAGCTCTCACATAGCTTGAAGTCATCTGGCAACACTGACAGCAATGATATGGGCACTATCCATCCACCTTGCCTTTGATGAATATAGGAAGAAGGGGATGGTGGCAGTGGCATGTGTGGACAGTGGACTGATCTGCATTGTCTATACTGGGCTGAAGCTGCAAGGTTGCTTCAGAGTTTTGGCCAAACTCCAAAGAGTCTTCCAACTTTTCTTCATGTGGGGCTAAACTGGATTTCCCCATTTACCCTGTGATAAGCACTAGAAGTGACAGAGTATCATGAAGACAGCCAGGAGTGACTGCACAGTGAGTGTGGGCTATTCAGCCTGTGTAATAGAGCCTGTACATTTCCCTCAATTGAAGGGTTAAAATGTGGGTTAAGTGACATAAACGCTATATGGGACGGAGGCAATTTGCTCCTTGCCTGCCCTACACGTAGGCCAGCAGATTTAATGGCTGTCATGAAATTGTTTCCTATTTAGTGTAAGGATTGATGAGTTGGCAGTCATCTCAACAAAATTATTACTGCCTACTGCATTCTATGAATTATCTTTCCCATTTTTTGCATAACATTGGTTTTTTTTTTAATATAAAAAGGCCTTTGAGACTGGAAACAAGCACTCCAGTTCATGGCATATATTAGATGGGGAGTGCAGTTTCATTGGAGACAAATTGCTCTTCTAGACCAGAGTCCTACATTTTGAATTGCTCTCCGAGGCCTTGTTTCCTGGGTTCATTGCTGTGAACTTCAGCCTGAAACGGTTTCTATTAATCTGTCATAGAAGGCACTGGAAAAGCACAAGCAAATATTATGATTCCAATGCCAGTGTTATGTATGTTTATGAGTCACGGTAAGTATATATTTTCAGTGTTATATTAGTCATGGCCTTCTGCTTCCTGGAAAACTGCCATTGTACCTATTAATGATGCAGAGGGGAAATGCGCCATGTGCTTACCTCAAGGTCATGGCCTAGCTGCTTTTGCTCTGTATAAATTAACAGAGCAAGTTTTAGGAATGGTAGTCACATTTCCCTTTAAAATAATTTCTATTCACACCAACAACTTGTTGAGGACAGCACAATCATCCTCTTGATAAATGGAGACCACAGCCCTTAGGTGAATAGATTTTAGAGCTCACAAACTCAGGACCCCCTTGAAAGTTCCTTTCTAACCCACAAGCACTTAATTATGATGGTCTTTATAATATCTGGATTATTTAAATCAGCGTAAGGCAGTAGCTTGGTTCAGCTTTGTTGTTAAATACTATAAACTTATTCCCAAATTATGGTTAGCTCTATGAATGAGAGATCTCCGAGAGACTATGGACCTCATCAGATGGGGCAATTTTAGTGTCCTAGAATGCTTCTACCCTGTTTGGGGGATGGAACCCTATGCTGGCCATCACACAACATTATGTGACTTCTGGCAGAGGCCCTGCGCCCAATCAGGGCAGAAAAATCCTTGGATGCTCCAATGGAGCCAGCATGGCTCCTCACCAGGATGGCAACGCTTCCAGCATTTGATGGGGAAAGCATTACCGCAAGGGAGTGGCATGTGAGGCAACAGATTTACCCCACTGCCCCCTCCGTCCGGCAGCAAAGCCAGGCTTTTTTTAAATGAGATCCTATGTTATTAATAACTCCGCTCAGTTTGGACATAAACATACATTGTTTTCTGTTGTAAACATTGTCTTTGATAAATGAAATTCAAAGATATTAAGTGTCCAGATCAGACTAGACATTGGCAGAAATGTGTGCTCCGCATAACCTTTCCTCTGAAAATGAGAGTTGTGTTTTCAGCAACTGCAAATGCTAATTAAACTTTTGTTTGGGTTGTTGTAGGTTTTTTCGGGCTATATGGCCATGTTCTAGGAGAGAATGCCTCTAGAACATGGCCATATAGCCCGAAAAAACCTACATCAACCCAGTGATTCTGGCCATGAAAGCCTTCGACTAAACTTTTGTTTATTTTCCAGTGGCCAGCCACAAAACATAATGCCTACTATTTAAGATATACATCTAAAGAAGAGTGTGTGCTAGCAGGGAAAAAACACATTTAACTGTTTAAAGGAATACTGTTTCAAAGTTTAACTCTTTGTGCTTGACTTCCATGGATTGTCAGATCAAAAGGCATTCTTTGTGAAAATTGCCTTTTTTTGCATTTTGAAAGCTAGAGGTTTCTATAAGCCTTAAATTTGTTCAAAAAAGTAATAACCAATTTGTGATTACTTCATCCATAAAGAAATTATGACTCAATTTTCCTGCAAGTTTCCTGGACATGTTCAAAACTTGCAGTCAAGTCCTATGCATTAAGCCCTATTTGTCTGGTATTCTTGTAGCAACACACACAGATCGAAATAAACCTTTTGCTTTTCTAACATTATTGTATCCATTATTCCATTTGGTTGATAAAGAAATTGGGATTTCTTCCAGAAAACATCAGCAGACCTGGGTAGCTTTTTAAAAAATCCTTTCATGCCTATCTATAAAAATATAGCCAGATGCTTCTCTGATCCTTCATGTTCTCGACTAGGCATGAAGTGGTCGGTGGGGGACTGTAGCAGTTTCATGGTAAGTCTAAGGACTGTGAATAACCAAAGAAGTATAGTTCTACATATAAAAGTACTTCATTAAGTTGAGTCCACCAGGTTGCTTACCAATGTGTGAAAGAATTGATCCTATGAGAAATCATATTCCATAGACTTGAATGATTGTGTTAGATGCCTTTCAGAAACCCTGATTACACTGTGTATATCAGTAGTTCTCAGTTTGTGTATATCATTAGTTCTCAACCTTTATTTGGCTAGCCCCCTTGACCAGGGACCACTTTGACCAAGGCTCACTTTGACCGGGGACAACTTTGACCAGGGACTACTTGACCAGGGAACACTCTCCAACATTAGTACCAAAAGGGTTACGAATCAGTGTCGGTCAGTTTTAGATTCACTTTGGTTATTTGGGGTGCTGATTCAGAAAATTGCATTGGGTAGAACACATCTGTTCTAGTTTCTGATACAGAATATATGCCATCCAATAGTCACCATTTGCTTGCACACAGAAAACCATATTTAATAATCTAGAGCTGATGTGGTCCATCCAATGCAATTTTCTGAACCAAGATTTTTTTTGGGTTGGGCTGTATTACTATCTGTAGATTTGGTTAACACTCATGTTAAAAAAAGAAGGAGAGGGGGTTGAGGTTAAATAAAAAATACAAAAAGCAGAGTGCGAGACCCAAGAAACTATCCCTAACAGCTTTAATAACAATAATTATTATTTTACTGACACAAAAACACAATAAGTCACAACAAACAAGATCTATATGCAGTTGACAGATAATGATTTTGTCAATGTCTATTGTTTCCAAATGCCGGTTGAGATCTTTTGGCACGGCACCCAGTGTGCTGATTACAACTGGGACCACATATACTGGTTTATGCCAGAGCCTTTGCAGTTAGATTTTGAGGTCCTGAAAATTGCGAAGTTTTTCCTCTTGTTTTTCACTCTATGCGACTGTCACCTGGTATGGCAACATCAATAATCCAAACGTTTTTCTTTTTCCACAATCGTGATGTCTGATGCATTATGTTTCAAAACTTTGTCAGTCTGGATTAAGCAGAACACTTTTGCTTTGGGTTTGAATTTGCTTTTGAATTAGCTGTTTGTAATAAAATATCTGTCCATAGGTAACTGTCCACAAACTGGTGTAAGCTGTTCTTCAGAATATAAGCTTGCTGTTGTGATTCAACCTATTTCCTGCATATGAAAACAATATACTCCATGTCCATGTGGAGTTTTTAAATAGACTTCCACAAAAAGTGCACTGTTATCACTGTCTTTGCTTTATTGTTCCTGCCATTTGGGAGAAATGTGGTGAAGAACTTTGCTTATATTCTGCTGACTTGTAGCTTTCCCACCTTCGATTTAATGTTACATACAACTCTTGCTTCTGCTTTCTACCTCTTCTTTATAATATGAACCTTCTCTGTTGCTACTTCATCATCAAACATTTAAACAGTATTTCCCCATGCTGTCTTTATCTGCAGATTCTTCCCTCTCTCAAACATACAAACTGTTTTATGTCAAACTTTTTGGGATTGTTATGAACGTTTATTGAAAAACTTATGACGTCTTGCTTTTTACTGCATACATTCCCACTGTTTTGATAGATATATGAACAACTCTTCATAATTTATTCATGCAGTTCCATTAATGTTTTGACAAAGGTGCTTCTCTGTTTCTTCAGGGAAGAAACGGTTGTCAACTCTACAAGTGGATTTCTGCTTAATCTCTCCAGAGCTCAGTCTTTTGTTTCCTTTTCTGTATTTAGGGTTTATTTTTTTGACTATCAATTAAATGCAACTGTTATAATTGGGGCTAGGTCTAAATTGGGAAAAGGC
This sequence comes from Anolis sagrei ordinatus, assembly GCF_025583915.1. NCBI lineage: Eukaryota > Metazoa > Chordata > Lepidosauria > Squamata > Anolidae > Anolis > Anolis sagrei. The sequence continues at coordinate 121,942,720 of NW_026846588.1, read as the reverse complement.
AAATATGCTGTTTCCTTGACAAATGGGAAGTCAACTTTTTAAGGTGGTATCTTTCTATCTATTTTAAAGCTATATACAACTTAAACTATATATGCCACTACATATATAGTAGTATATGTAGTGACAAATATAGTTTAAGTTGTATATAATGACATCTTAAACTATAGATGTAGTTCAAGGATGAGTTTGAGTAGATTTGCTTAATAATGGGTAATTTTATAATAGGTTGCGGGGTTAGTTTTATAGCAGATTTCTTTCTTTCATTCATATCCTTTTGTGCTTTGTGTTGTGTTTAAAGGTTCTTTATATATTTGGTTATGTGTTTGCTCATATATTTAACTAGCAGTCCCCTGCCACGCATTGCTGTGGCCCTGTCTGGTGATCTGGAAAATAAAGTAATGAGAAAGTGTTGGTATCTAATATATGCATTGTCTTTCTGCTTGTGAGTAAACAGTATTTCTTGCTGTTTCTTTGCTAGTGTTGGTGTGGAGATTGTCTGGTCTGCCTATTCTGGAACACACAACATATCATTGTCCTTCTTTAGGGGTCCCTTTCAAATCTTTGATACTGCATCTGTTATATACATATGTGTGTGTGTGTGAATGGCTGGATGGCCCTTTGTCAGGAGGGCTTTGATTATGTTTTCTTGGCCTGGTGAAGGGAGGTGGACTGGCAGCATTTCTCAACCTGGGATGTCAAGACCCTGGGGGTGGGATCACCAGGGGGGCGTCAGAAGGGTCGCCAAAGACCACCAGAAAACACAGTATTTTCTGTTGGTCATGAGGGTTCTGTGTGGGAAGTTTGCCCCAATTCTGTCGTTGGTGAGGTTCAGAATGCTCCTTGATTGTAGGGGAACTATAAATCCCAGTAACAATAACTCCCAGATGTCAAGGTCTATTTCCTCCAAACTCCATCTGTGTTTATATTTGGGCATATTGAGTATTCATGTCAAGTTTGGTCCAGATCCATCATTGTTTGAGTCCACAGTGCTCTCTAGATGTAGGTGAACTACAACTCCAAAACACAAGTGCAATGTCCACCAAATCCTTCTAGTGTTTTCTGTTGGTCAGGGGAGTCCTGTGTGCCAAGTTTGGTTCAATTCCATCATTGGTGGAGTTCAGAATGCTCTTTGATTATAGGTGAACTATAAATCCGAGCAACTACAACTCCCAAATGACAAAATCATAATGGTCACTCCTTGTGTTGTGAGACATTTTGTTGCCAAATTTGGTGTGATTTCGTTCATTGGTTCTTTTATTTTTAAGGTACTCATTACGCACAGAGCATTTTTATATATATAGATAACAATATTAAAAACCCTATATCTGCCCTCTTACATTGTTAAACCTGTTCTGAATGGTTTGTTTCAGTTTTTTCAAGTTTATATCACTCTTGAATTATCACTGCTCCATGATTCTAATATTTTCCCAAATACGAGCTACCTATAACCACATATAATACGTTCAACAGCAGAGGAGAAATGGTAGTTCCAAAGTTATAATTTTTCCACTCATTGCAAGCAATTTCTAATGTTTTATTGAATGTAAGATTGTGGAATTTACTGGGATCCTGCAGCGAAAAGGTAATTGCTATTGTTATTATTTACATTTGTATCTCCCCCCTCCCCCCTTTCTGCCATAGGAAAAAATATTAGTTTGTAAGCACAGCCATGTTTCATCAGGGCTTGCTGTTCTTGGCGTAATATGGTCACATGGATCATCTTGCCATGGCCATCCTACCAAGTGATTAGAGATAATTTTACCATATAGGAAAGACATGTATTATGATAGGACAAAACAGCTACCTATAATCACATATAATATGTTCAACAGCAGAGGAGAAATCATAGTTCCAAAGATATAATTTTGCCCTCCAGCTATGTATTGTGATGTCATCTTGGCTGGTCAGTTACTGCATTATGAGGTCAGCTGTGAAGAGCTGTATTGTGTATAGGCAGCCTGATAATAGAAAGGAGGAGTTGATATGGGAGAGACTCAGACTATTTATTAAGAGTGGTTGGAATAAGGTAAAAAACTGATAAAATTGATTTGTCTGAAGGTCAGCAAGAGGGGAACTTGTACTTCTCCAGATGTCCTGACGTCCCACAAGTCTCAGACACACACAGACATTTACAAGTGCTTTCTGAAGTCCAAAACATCTAGAAAACTAATGTTCCTCGACCCAGCTACAGTTATTGAAAAGAAAATAAGTGCTTCAGGAACTGAGATAACTTAACTCACATGAGAACAATTGCTTGATCTGAGGTTTACTCATGTTAACTGACTTGTTAAATGCCATGTGCAATCATAAAACTGGTACAACATGATGATGTTGGGTTCCTTTCTATGAAAAAGCTTGTTTAGGTCTGTGATCTGCATTTAAATCCTCACGTTGACTATGAATTACTAACACTGTTTCCTGATAGCAATGTCTTGTGTGTCTATTTTGGTGACTGTTTCAGATAAACATGTGCAGTGGCTCCGTGGGACCGATGGTGAGGTCTGGGTTTGGATTATGGGTGAAGCTGCTGGAGACAAACCTTATGAACAGATTTCAGAAGAACTTATTGCAGAGAGAGCCAGACAACAAGCTCAGAAAGAAGCTGAAGAATTATGGTGAGCACTGGCAGTACCAAAAGTAATTGATTCCTATAGCTTGGATGAGCAGACCCATATTTTAGTAATTTTTCCTGCAAAGTTATAGTGTTCCTTTCAAAACAATTTTCGGAGTTTGACTTTACTCCCCTCTCAATTTTATTCTTTTTTTAAAATGAAATAACCCAGTTTTCTTAGGCCAAAGATTGTTTAAAAATAGAAACCACAAAAGCTATGACTATTCAATTTGCACTTGCAAAAAAATCTCTTAAGAATGTTATATATCTGAATTTACTGTGTTTTTTAAAAGGAAAGAAAAGGAAGCTGAAATTACAAAGAAGTTCCGCGATGCAATGGCAAATGAGAAAGCTCGAATACTAGCAGAGAAATGGAAAATAGAGACAGAAGATCGCAAAGCAGCCAAATTGATGGAGGAGAAATTCCAAGAAGAATTAAAGGTTTGTTGGCTCCTTTTGTTTACATTTCATTCTGTTGTTGAGCTTGGTGCTATGGAAAGATCCTTCAGAATACTAGAGTGTTTTCAACCAAGATGATGGAGGCTATTTCTGTACCAAACTGGATTGTGTCTGTAAGATCCATGATACAGAATGCAGAATGAGTGCTGAATGTTTTGGTCTGACATTTGTGGATTTGATAATTTATAGAATTGTCCCCCTTCCCCAGGCCTCTGTCCTTCCCTTCAAAGCTGGAGGCTGCCATTTGCACATTCACACAAGAGTCACACGACCCATCCAGACAGGGCCCATAACGTGGGAGCTCCCTCAGTTTTACTGTAGGCATCCAAACGAAGTTTACGGTAAAACCAAATTAATTTGAGAGTAGAAAAAACCTGCTTTGTCTTTAATTAATTTGATACTCCATTAGACACAGAACTTTCAGGAAAACCTTTGGGACTACCGATGGTCAGTCCATACAGTCCAATTGGCTTGTTTTGGCCCCTGCATGCTTTCTGGCATGTACCAATGTTGTGCTAGGAGAGGGCCAAATAGCTCCTCCCTCTGCTTCCTGGCACAATATTGGTACATTCCAGGAAGCATGCAGAGAGGAATAATTGCAACCCAGTAAGTTTTCATTTTATTTTAAAGGGGTTTTTTTGGGGGGGGGGGAGTGATTTGTGTTGTCCCCATTGTAATGTGGTTGTTACCATGGTACAATGGGGACAACACATGGCAGGCCCGTAGCCAGGATTTTGATTCGGGGGGGGGGGGCTGAGTTTGATTGGGGGGGGCTGAGTCTGAGTGAAAGAGGATCTACCCTAGCAAACCTTTTGTATCGTTACCCCAATACCCCCATGCATATGATATATATTGAGCATGGTGATCAGATCATGATATGAATAAACATAACAGTCTAAATAATGTACCAGTAAGGCCTTCTCGTGGACCACCATGAGAATTTTTTTGGGGGGGGGGCTGAAGCCCCCAAAGCCACCCCTCCCCCCCCGGCTACATGCCCGACACATGGGAAAGCCTGCTTCTTTTGCGTGCCCAGGAGGACATCAACGTGGGAAAAAACAGGGTACTTTAACCCATTTTCTCCCACAATAAATTGCTGTCTGGAAGCAGCCTCAGGCTTTTTGAGAGGGGTGCACCAGCGATTGCAATGGCTACCACCAACCACATCCCACAGAGAAGCCAGTTTTGGTATTAACTCTTCTTTCCCCTCCCAGAGCTATGTGTGATGAAGTTGGTGCATGTGCAAATGAGAGTCAGATTTAGCACCTTTTGAAGCAGAAAGGAGAAGTGTCTTTCCTCACCAACCACTGACCTTTGCTGTTGAAAGGAGGGAATACCTTTCTGTTCCCTTCAGAACCCAATACCTGGCAGTGAAAGGCTTTTCTTCGTGCTGATTCAAAAGGTAAATTTGACTTTCTCACCTATGTATGCATGCACGGATGCACACACACCACATATTCCTCCACACTGGTTCCAAAAGTGTTGAACCAGTTTCTCATGGCCCCTACTTGGCTATGTATGCCTCAGAGAAAAGAAGGGATGCATGCAAAAGGACCCCCCCCCCCCGATGTGCAACCAATTAGAGGCAACGGCAAGAGAAGGATTAAACATGCTTGGAACCAGTAAGAAAAAACACAAGTTTTGGAAGGAATGAAGAGAACAGAAAGATGCTTCTATTCATTACTTGCAATGGTGGTGGTACTAGTGACCCATCTCTCCTCCCTGGCCCCTCACTACCCTCAGAGGCGGCCTTAGGTAATTTTCAATGGTAAGCAAACAGTATTTTGCCCCCCTCCAACCAATCACTGATATATATTTTCTGTTTGTCATGGGAGTTCTGTGTGCCATATTTAGTTCAATTCCATCATTGGTGGAGTTCAGAATGCTCTTTGATTGTGGGTGAACTATACATCCCAGTAACTACAACTTGCATATGTCAAGGTCTATTTTCCCCCAAGAGCGCCTCAAGAGCACCCCTGGGCAAAATCAACTATACTGCAAATGCTTACTTTGCGTAATGGATTGAACCACCCCTGACTACCCTCAAAAGATCCATGGAAATATATGTAGATTTTACTCATTTGTTGGGGTCCTCTGCCTCTAACCTCAGTAAATATAGAGGGTCAGCTGTATATGTGCCTTCTGGGTAATCAAAGGAAAATTTCTGAAAAGAGTAGTCCCATGTAATTTTCTCCAGGCTCTCCTCTTCTTCAGCTTACACGTGTGCTTTTCTTCTGCTTTTGGACATGTTTCAAGAGAAAACAGTTGGTAAAAAAATATAATTAAGTGCAGTGGTGATGTGAAGGGATGGCAATGGCTATGGCAGAGTTGAATTGTTATTTGATTTCTTTCATGGGGAATGTGTGAAATTAAGAGGCAAATTTGTTGCTACATGGAAGAAATCATGAAATAGCTCACCCTGGTCTTATGGCTTTTTACTGAAAAGAAAAACAACTTTGGAAGGCTATAAATATAACTGGAAAATTGGCAAAGAGGGCAGAAGTGTTTAACCAATTTTACTTTTGGCCATATTTGTCTCCTTTTTTCCACACAAAGTTGAAAAATATCATCCCATCCCATCTTTCCAAGGGCATTTATGGCTCAGTTTCTATGATGTGCAACCCCTGCAGTGCTTTCCAAGTTGGTCCATGCTATTTCTAGACATCATGCCAATAAAAAAGGCAAGTTTTCCTTTTTTTCCAAAAAGAGAGCACTTTCAAATGGAAGCTGTGCTTCACAGACTAAGTGTTTCAGCAAAATGTGCATTCTCTGAAAAATGAAAAGCTATATATCAATTTATACAGTGGTTTAGAAGGTGCGATTCATTTTAAAATGCAAAATGATTCAGTTCCTCCCCAATCTCAAATTGGAATCCTAACTAGTTCTTGCCAAACCTCTAAGGTATGGAAAAAATTAAATGCCTGTGCATTATCTACCTCGGCTCCAACAGATACATTTTTCTTCTGTCTTCATATTCTTTCCACCACTTTCTGTGAGTGTGAACTTGGCATCTTCTAACTTTGCAATTGTGAATTTTGAAAAGAAGCAGGACGAAAGGCCCTTATAGACTGCAAACTAGTAGCAACGGCAATACTTTGAATGTTGAAGGTTTCCACGTTGTCCCGAGGTCCTGTAGATTCTTTGTGTTTATCTTCAAGTCTGCCGCTCAATCAGGAGACAAGGCAAGGATTTCTTCTTGTATGAATTTTTGTGTTATTCTATTATGTGCTTCTCTTTTCCACCTGTGCTTTGACATACCCAGAGACCTATTTACTATAACAAGACAAAAGAGAGGTAAGGTGAAAAAACTGGAGGAGGTGGCGAACAGGCAGAATACAGCTGCCTCATCTCCCAATTAAGTGGCACTACAAAGTCCCGTGTCAACTGAATTCTTAGCAAAAGAAAAGATTCCCTCAGGAATTGGCATTTTTATCCCAGATGAGGTTTGTCTAGAAGCCATATATAGAGCAGAGCCATTATCTGTTTCCCTTTGCGTGGTGAACTTGTTCATTGAATTGACAATTATTCTATCTGTGATGAAAGAAAAGAGGTTTGCTGAGACTCTTCTTTTTTGGATGGGAGAAAATATTTCTTTTGTGAGGGAGAAAATAGCAGCATTGTAACTGCTGAATGGCTTCATTAAGACACTACTCCAGACATAATGAACACTTTCGATTGACATGATACCTCTGCCCCTCTGAAGTGCAAGAACATATTGACCCGTGACCCCTCTTCCCTAAAGAGCCGCTGATCTCAGCCTGTATACTCGAATTGAGCTACACTTGCCACAAGCATAATAGGTGGAAACTTTTCATATTTAGCTATTGAAAAGGCCGCGTGACAATTGTGTTGCTTGCAAAAACAGAAAGGCCAAAGGCCACCATCCACAAATGTCATAATCAACTTTGGTATCATGAGGGTTCTTTCAGGTTTATCCTAGCCTTGCAGGTACTTTGTCTTCCTTATTTTCCAGTGTCTAATTGCTGCTCTCTCCTGCTGCTTAGAAATACCCCTTTGGCAGAGAAGGCTGAAGATTTCTCTGCCTGTTCTTCTCTTCCTTGTTGGAACCAGACAGCAAATCATCCCACCCAAAGCCCTCCTCTGGTGTGATTGACTGGCCTCTCAACTGGCCTCTCAGCCAAGGGGAAGGCTGTTTCTGAGATTCCAAGAAGGGAGGGGAGAGCAGGCATACTTGGTGCATGGCAGGCAAGGGAGAGCGTGTGAGGTGGGAAGGAGGCTTATGCCAGCAAGTCCCTTCAAGGCATGGGGGTTCTGTGTGGGAAGTTTGGACCAATTATATCATTGGTGGGGTTCAGAATTCTCTTTGATTGTAGGTGAACTATAAATTCCAGCAACTACAACTCCCAAATGTCAAGGTCTATTTTCCCCAAATGCCACAAGTCTTCACATTTGGGCATATTGAATATTCATGCCAAGTTTGGTCCAGATCTATCATTGTTTGAGTCCACAATGCTCTCTGGATGTAGGTGAATTACAACTGCAAAACTCAAGGTCAATGCTCACCCTTCCAGTATTTTCTGTTGGTCATGGGAGTTCTATGTGCCTAGTTTGATTCAACTCCATGGTTGGTTGAGTTCAGAATGTTCTTTGATTACAGGTTAACTATAAATCCCATCAACTACAACTCCCAAATGTCAAGGTCTATTTTCCCCAAACTCCACAAATTTTCACATTTGGGAATATTGAATATTCATGCCAAGTTTGGTCCAGATCTATCATTGTGTGAAAGCGAATCCTCCCATCAAAAACCCTCCTCCTACTGTGATTGGCTGGTCTCTCAGCCAAGGGAATGATTGTTTCTGAGACTCCAAGCAGGGAGAGGAGAGCAGGCATGCTCTCCTCTTAATCACTGTCAATTCCTCCCAGATCCCTCCAGTATTTTCTGTTGGTCATGGCGGCTCTGTGTGGGAAGTTTGACTCAATTCTATTGTTGGTGGGGTTCAAGGGGCTCTTTGACTGTAGGTGAACTATAAATCCCAACAACTACAACTCCCATATGTCAAGGTCTATTTTTCCCAAATTCCACAAGTGTTCGAATTTGGGCATATTGAGTATTTGTGCCAAGTTTGGTCCAGATCCCTCATTCTTTGAGGGCTTTCTGGATGTAGATGAACTACATATCTAAAACTCAAGGTCAATACCCACCAAACCCAGTATTTTCTGTTGGTCATGGGAGTTCTGTGTGCCAAGTTTGGTTCAATTCCATGGTTGGTGGAGTTCAGAATGTTCTTTGATTATAGGTTAACTATACATCCCAGCAACTACAACTTCCAAATGACAATATCCCCCCCCCCCCCCGCTGCAACCTCACCAGTATTCAAATTTGGGAGTATCGGGTATTTGTACTAATTTTGTCCAGTGAATGAAAATATATCCTGCATATCTGATATTTACATTATGATTCATAACAATAGCAAAATTGCAGTTATGAAGTAGCAACGAAAATAATTTTATGGTTGGGGGCACTACAACAAGTAGAACTGTATTAAGTGGTTGTGGCATTAGGAAGGTTGGGAAACACTGTCCTAATGGAAGCTAATCATTTATAAAGTAAAACTTTCTCCAGGATATGAAAGGAGCAAGATTCATTTTGTTAGCTTCATTTTTGTGTGTAAAGACCAGTGAAGGATCTGTAGTTTTAAAAAGCAAAATACACTAATGGTAACACTGTATAGTTGCAGATTTTTCCAAGTTCAGGATTCCTGGCAGCTTACAAAAATAGATGATCTGGACCTGTTTTCTTTTCTCTTTAGAAATGCCAAGCTGTTCATACGGGTTTTTGCTAAAATGATAGTTATCCTGAAGTCGTGAGAATGATCGGAGTATAGGGTGGTCACCTGTGCTTGATGGGGTTACACTGCCCCTGAGGACATAAGTCAGCACTGACGCTTGAAGCTCAGGTGTCGGTGGTGGCCAGGAGGGCCTTTACACAGTTAAAGCTTGTGCGCTAGCTGCAACTGTACCTCGAAAAGCCTGACTTTGACCACAGTGGTCAGTCCATGCATTAGTTACATCTAGACTGGATTATTGCAATGCACTCTATTTGGGGCTGCCTTTGAAGATGGATTGGAAACTGCATTGGTGCAAAGATCAGCAGCTAGGAAACTAACTGGAGATAGTAGGGCTGGGCGGTTTTGTTTCGTTAATTCGTAATTCGTTAAAAAATTCGTTAATTTTTCAATTACAAAACGATAATAAACCAGTCTGGAGCAAATTTTTTAAAAAACGAATTTTTAAATCGTTTCGTAAATGTTTTGTATTTCGTTATTGTATTCGTTTCGTTATCGTTTTGAGGTCGTTTCGTTATTATTTCCGCATGTCTGGGGCAAGTTTTATAGTTGTTTTTGGTTTTCTGTTTTTATAGTTGTTTTTGGTTTAATTAAGCTTCAGAAGTTCCCCCTGTCCCATTTGGAGGTTTTTTAGCGTATTGCGTGGTCGCGTCAGCCATTAACGAATCGATTCGTTATTGTTTCGGAAATCGATTCGTTATTGTTTCGTAATTTTTCACATTTACGAAATTTCGTAAATATCGAACTTTTTTAAAGGAAAATTTTGTAATTATTTTAAATAACGAAACGCAAAAAACCCCAAAAAACGAATCGATTTTAGAAACAAATTTTTCTGTTGTTACCCAGGCCTAGGAGATAGCTAAAAGGAGCACACGATGCCCCTACTAAAGCAGCTCCATTGGCTGCCTATAAGTTTCCAGTCCCAATTCAAAGTGCAGGTTATTACCTATAAAGCCCTGAATGGCTCAGGTCCTGCCTACCTTCATGACCACATCCTCCTTTATGAACCAACGTGGGTTCTAAGATCTGCCAGGGAGGCCCTCCTCTTGGTCATGCCACTGTCACAAGCATGGTTGGTGGGGATGAGGGAGAGGGCCTTCATGGTGGTGGCCTCCCAGAAGATTAGGCAGCCCCCCACACTGTCCTCCTTTCGTAGGAACTTGAAGACATTTAAACAAGCTTGGGTTGCAGCTAAACATAAAAAAACCAAGATTATGGCAACAAGAATGATTGACAACTGGAAAATAGAGGGAGAAAATGTGGAGGCCGTGGCAGACTTTGTATTTCTAGGTGCAAAGATTACTGTAGATGCAGACTGTGGCCAGGAAATCAGAAGACGCTTACTTCTTGGGAGGAGAGCAATGTCCAATCTTGAAAAAATAGTAAAGAGTAGAGACATCACACTGGCAACAAAGATCCGCCTAGTCAAAGCCATGGTATTCCCTGTAGTAACCTACGGATGTGAGAGCTGGACCTTAGGGAAGGCTGAGCGAAGGAAGATCGATGCTTTTGAGCTGTGGTGTTGGAGGAAAGTTCTGAGAGTGCCTTGGACTGCGAGAGATCCAACCAGTCCATCCTCCAGGAAATAAAGCCCGACTGCTCATTGGAGGGAAGGATACTAGAGACAAAGTTGAAGTACTTTGGCCACATCATGAGGAGACAGCAAAGCCTAGAGAAGACAATTATGCTGGGGAAAATGGAAGGTAAAAGGAAGAGGGGCCGACCAAGGGCAAGATGGATGGATGGCATCCTTGAAGTGACTGGACTGACCTTGAAGGAGCTGGGGGTGGTGACGGCCGACAGGAAGCTCTGGCGTGGGCTGATCCATGAGGTCACGAAGAGTCGGAGACGACTGAATGAATGAACAACAACAACAGTCCATAGTTATTTAGTGTAACAGTCACACAGCCTGCACTTTATCCCATACCATCTCTCAATTGTTACAGCTCTGCACTTATTCCATTCCCTTGTCCTATTGCTTACAGCCTGGCCACATTTACAGCAGCTTACCGCCATTGGTTGATCAACACAGTTTTATTGAGTTTTGGTTGGTGTTTTTATATGCATATGTGTTTTACTTATTGTATTTTATTCTGTGTTTATTTCATGTTCTGTTTTTAGGCACCTTGTGCCATGTGTAAGCCACCCAGAGTCCTTTGGGGAGATGGTGGTGGAATACAAGAATGTTGTTGTTGTTGTTGTTGTTGTTGTTGTTGTTGTTATAAGTCTATCTGGTATTTGCACTTTTGAATGAGTGAATTAGTAAAGCTTTAAATAATGCTATATAAGTGAGGTGAAGGACACAGTTTTCTTAAAAACAGACCATTGTAGCAGCTTGATCTTGATTTATCTTCATGTTTCTATACTTCCTACATGACCCCAAACCCAACTTATTTTGAGTTATTATAATGATGCAAATATTTATCAGTAGAAATATTAAGTAATAGAATCCATTAGCTGAATTCTGCTTTACCATGGAGCAGTGGTATGCAATATTCCATGTCAGTAAAATGGGAAATCCCCAGATTTTAATGAGAAATGAAAAATAGCTTTCCATGGTGCTGAACCTCATGAAGGGATAAGAGTTCAGCATTCCTAGATAGCTCTTTAAAACCATTGCCAAGATCTGCAGTGGGCTCACTGTCCCATGAATGTAAGAACCACCAGCTGCCACTACTGTAAATTGTGACCCTTCTATTAAAATATCATCATCATCACCATCAATCAGTCAAGCCTAGTTAAGTTTCCTACTTCTGTGTGTGACTTTTTAAAAATTCATGAAAGATACATGCATGAACTTTTTAATCTTGATGGACATTATATATTACATAGCCAAGTAATAAAATAAGCTATAATTTATTTATTGACAAACTCCTTTCTAAACATTTGGTGAATGGAAACTCAAAAGCAACATGAATGTCACTTGTGCCAGTATTTTTCCATATCGAAATAATGAAGCATTTTGGGGAGATTAAAAACAGATGAGATGGAAACTGGAGTTTCCACTCCTTGCGATCAGCCATGATAGAGTATAGTTTTTAAGATCATGGTAGACAAAGGTCTCTCTTCCTTTCTGTAATTTGAGGTGGAAGTATCTATTAGATTTGGTTTCCTTTCTGATTTTGTGCCATCTCAATCCTCTGTCTTTATGTTATTATTTTGTTTCCATCGACTCTCGTATCTTGTGTCCTTGAACCCTTGCCTCTGACCACAAATGAATTTGCTGCTTTTTCTTAATGATTTGTTTCCAACTCTTACCTTTCAGGTTGCCTTAGTGCTGTGGCCAATCCTTACATTTTTATAAGATTTTGTGCTTCTAAGGAATGTATATAAATGATAGAAATAATCAGTATGACACCAATTTAGTGATTCAATGCTGTGGAATCATGGTGAGGCACCAGTGCTCTTTGTCATAGAAAGCTAAAGACCTTGTAAAACCAGAATTCTGATGATTCCATAGCATTGATCCATGGCCATTAAAGTGGTGTCAAACTTCATTAATTCTACAGTGTAGATGTGCAATATACAAACAGATAAAAATTCAGTCTTCCATAGGTCACCACAAATTTGGTGGGGAGAGAAATCTTTTCCAGCATAGCCATCAAGTCCCACACTATAATGCAAAGGGTTTGAATTATGTATAACCACTCCTAGAATTGGTGCAGGAAATTGTGCTACCTGAAGCAAAGGACAAGATTGTACCCTTCCCTGTTGTCATGCACAGCCAACTGACAGTTGAACCTTATTCAGAATGGATAGTGGAATATCCTTCCCACTGCAGCTCAACTGGAGGCTTCCTTACAGCAGGTATATAAAATAGTTATAAAAATTAATCATTTACTGAGAATAAACCAGCATTTGCAAGGCTTGCTAAACTGGTCAATTTTCCTTTTTGTGGAATAAAGCTGAGACATTTTCTGTAGAGTCCACTGTAAACGCTGCATGTTGTTGCTAAGAGATTTCTGTGAATGGGTGGAGTTCAGAAACCTCTTACCATTGCCAACTCTTTCAGGACCCAAACATTGAACTTAGAGGACCCCATTTGGAGTTGGAACCCAAAGTTTAAGGAGCAGTGTAGACTGATCACAGGGCATAGAAGACCTATATTCTATACAGGAGAACAATCAAGGGACTCAAGGCATGCAACAAAGGCAGAAATAGGGCAAATCTACCTTGTATACGCAATTTCCCCAAATGACTATTACAACACACAACTAGGGTGGTGATGTCTCATTTGATTCCCCCATAAGAAACCATTGAAAAAATGACCTCAACCACTGTTTGCAGCCCTCAATTTCCTTAGCACACTTTGAACCTCCTACCATCACTATTATTTTTCCAGTCCATATGATTGTAGATGTGTTTTTATCATTTCTAAAACGGATCTTTTGAGTTTTTCTACAACTCTACAACTTTCTCTGGCTGGAAAATACTTTGTCAATAGTGTTTAAATAAAAAGCCAGTTTAGTGCAAAATTTAAAACTGGCTTTGAACCCAGTGCTAAAGAGATATATTTGGGTCCATTGTAACTCTCTCACTCTTGCAGCTATTTTCACATACATACAGTAAAATGTGCCCTTGCCAAAAGAAAATCCTTTGAAGTATAGCAGTTCACTTGCAATTCAACACGTAGCTCACACTATGGAAGTAATGGCTGTGTTGTGTTGAAAGCTTGTAGTCTGGAAACATCCAGGATCTTTCTTCCCTCCACAGGAACAAATGTCACTCACAGGGCATGCATGCAGGTGCTTCAGCTAAAAATCCATTCATGTTTGACTGAAGTCACTGAAGCCCCGAAGAAAGGTAACTTTTATGAATGATTCAGGCTGACAGAATAGGATGCGGACCAGTTAACAGGATCACTTTACTAAGTTTAAAATATTTAATACATCATTAATAGATATATCTGAGAAATGATGAGGGCTATATTTGAAACAGGGTGAGAAATCTGCAAATCCCATTAATGTTTCATTACCTGGAAGTGGCTTGATTTGAGGAATTAAAGTGTACTCTCCATTTTGTCAATGTGCCTAAACTTTCACGACACAGCATCATTAAGGACCTCATCATTTTGCCAAATTTCCTTGTCCTAGAACAGTTTGCCAATGCAGCCAGCAGTAGTACAAATCATGTTCAACACATCTGGAAACTATCTGGTTGGGAAAAGTTGCACTAAAACACTGGCTTTAATTTTATAATCTGTTTGGGGCAGTTTGTACTACTTCAGATTGCACAATGGGCTATGGAGTTTCCATGGCCAAATAAGCCTCTATGAAAATCTACATATAGGAGATAAAAAGAAAAGAAAGAGTAAGAGGAAAAGGAAGTAGTAGTAGCAGTAGCAGTATTGGTAGAATTTGAAGAACAAGATTTGGGGTACAAGGCCTTTGTTTATGGGGAGATCTAAAAGATGGAAACTTTCTCTTTCTTCTTTCTTTTCTGCCTAAAGCGGTATGATTCTAGAATAGTTTTATATCACAATCATTTCTTATTTGATTATAACATTCCAAGTTTAGTCTATAGTCTGCAGCACATGGACAAATGGAGATTGAACAAATGGACACCGGGCCATCCAGTGACAAATGGCCAGAAACTTTTTTAAAATATGCAGTAAGGATCACTTGCTCTGGGTTTTGTAGGAAAGGAAGCAAAAGCCAGAGGACCTCAAGACCCTATTGTAGCTAGGGTCTATTTTATGACCCTAACTACAATAAATGTATCATCCCTATATATGGGCCTTAGAGTTACATTATTTAGTCCGAACAATAAACATTGTGGTACCAGTAAAGCTCCTGTGTGCCTTAGAGAGTCCTTTGCAACAAAGTGTGTCTCTGACAGAAACACAGCCATTGGAGAAAGGATCCTGACACTTTATGACACACTTTTCCGATGAAGCTGTGTTTGGAATCCTAAGAGACAATTTAATTGTTCTCATATTAAGTACAACCACTAGGTTTCTGCATAAAGTGACTACCTAATAATTAAAATTTGGAACTGTGCACTCCATCAAAATGCATTGCATGTGAAACAACATGCAAGTTTGACTTGTGAGTTCTTAGAACCATTCTGGCTCTTTCACCTACGTTGGTACAGTCACCAAGTGATGAATACACATATGTGAACTGCTCAAAACTTTTTGGAGAACTTAGAATATTTGTGTATGTGGTAAGTTTAGTAGAAGGAAAAGTTTTTTACATTAAAAGCCCCCCCCCCCCAAATTACACACATTTCTCCTTTGAGTTTAATTAAAACTCTCTCCATGCTTGGAAAAAGCTGAGCAGCTTTCTCACTAGGAAAAAATTATTTTTTGAAGTCCCCTCAGGTCTCCATAATCATTTTGTTTATTGTACTGTTATTTAAAAAAACAAATATAAGTATATCCTGCAGATATATGTCTATTATGTGACAGGTCTCATCACCCTATGTAGCACATTGCATCTGGTCTATGACTGTAAAATGGACATTAACTCCCACATCACAGTGGTATTAATGGCTTAGTGCCTGAAAGAACCCTATCATGTCTTTCTGAAGGCTTTTCACATTTATTATTGGTTGTGTGTGTGTGTGTGGAGGGGGGGGGGGTAGTGGTATATTTATTTTGTTCACAATCCATAACTAACAGTGATGAGGTACAATGAAGCATTTTTCTCTGTCTCTCTGTGTTCCTTCTCCAAAAATCTGAGCAGTACATTTGTCAGAACTGTTTTTTGAAAAAATGTTTATAAATGACACATGGTGTTTATTTGTTTTCTCTAAAAATGTAAAGAAATCCTGTCAATTTTCTTGTTTTCACTATGATAGGTGTCTCTGCACAGTTGTGCAACCCCTGTGATATTTGTCAGCCTAACAGCATGAGAACAAGATCAGTGCCTTCTTTGATTGAGTTTTGCAAAATATCACTGCCTCAGACTTGCTTTCTGAAGCTAAGCATGTACATATAGCAAACACAGAAAAACTGGTTGCTTGGCCAATGTGCCAGTTTTAAGTTCATGCATTACAGCTGCAGCTTTGACAGCTTTGCACCATTGCACAGTTCCAGAATTTGTCCAGAACTCTGATCTTGCAAATGCACACACTTTCATTGAGACTGATTTTTTTCCAACAATCTCACAGGCACAGAGAAAATTATTGGCATATCTCTCTGTCCCACCACTAGCTTTTACTCATTCTCATAGCTGTAGTCCCTGACATCTGTTCTCCCAATGTGGGGGAGATGCACTGTGTTAAATGATTCATCCCCACAAGGAAAATGAATAATTTAATCTATTTTCTCCACATGGTTGGATGTCTTTGGAAGCAATGAAATTTTCAAAGAAGTCTTACAGTGGGGAGAAAGTTTTGAGCAGCATGGTGAAGACGAGAAATGAATGAGGATTCATCCTTACCTCCTTCTTACCCTCCTGATATCATATGGGGATATATACAGAAAAGTCAGCTGAGGACTGGGAAACTATTGCCCACCTTACTCTTACATCACATGGTGGAAGCAATAGCTTTCAGGACTCCTTTTTGTCTCCCCCTACCCAACTCTCAGATCAATTGAGGGGGAAGTCATGTGAGGATCAGGAGGCCATAGCTTCCAGGATTTTCTTCTGTATTTCTCCCCAAGTCTTATGTGACATCACTAGGAGGGTTGTGTGGTGTGCTGAGAAGTGCCTTGCAGCCTTGCAGGAAAATGAGACAATTTTAAGGTAGTCCAGGGCAGAGAGCTTGACTGAGCTCCAGGTCATCGGCTCTTCCTTCCCTGGGCCTCCTTAAAATGCTTATTGGAAAGCTGCGTGGCTTCTTGTGCTGTTGAAAGAAAAGCAGGCACACCTGCCTCTTCTCTAGAGTAGAAACAACTTTAAGAAGTATTAAACTCAGTCTCTTCTACAAACAAAATGTAAAGGATCCAAAAGGGGTGGTATCCTAACTCTAATGCTTTTAATTCAGTTCTTAATGAAGGATATCAGGACAAACAATCCCAGAAAGAGAGGCATCATAAACCCCCTCAAATCTGGCCTCCTCCTCCACCACCACCAACATAGAAAACTTTAGCAGCAGCAACAGCCAGGCTTTCAGCTCATGTTGGTGGAAGTAGGGAGGGGGAAAAACCTAAGCACACACAGCCAAGGGCCAGGGAGCTCCCCCTCCCTCCCTCAGCCTCTCTCGGGAAGATGGATCCAGCGCCACAGGAGCCTCAAAGCCAAGCCACATCCTGCTTCTCCTCTAGAATGGAACAGCTTTAAGAAGCATTAAACCTGGTCACCTTCTCTACAAAGGGAAAGGATCCAGAAAGAGTGGTAACTCTGATGTGTTTTTTAAATCCAGGTCTTAATGAAGGATATGGAAGGGGAGCCTATGGGAAGTTCCCCCTCCCCATAATGGGCTGGATGGGGTGCTTTCTCAACCCTGTTGCTGCCAGTGGGCTGAAAAGAACATTTTTTTCAGATGCTGAATGAAAATTCCCATTCACCAGTGTGCCCGTTTTTGAAAGGTGCTGGAAAATTGTTATATCCGGCAAGCAGAAACAGATTGCGATTCACCCCGAATTCACAAGCCTAATCATTACTGTGTGTGTGTGTTTGTCTGTGTAAGGCTATGAGAGGATTAGAAGGCCTTTTAGAATACTCTTTGAGAATCCTACCTGCCCCCCACAAACTTTGGGAGTGTGTATGTGTGGGAGTGAGGTCCCCAAACTATGTCCTGCAGGTCAGATATGGCCCTCCAATGTCATTTACCTGAGCTCACCTCTAATCTTAAAACTTAGGGTCACTCTAGGTGTGAAACGACTTGAAGGCACACAATAACAATCCTAATTAACTTGACTATCTTATCAGCCAAAAGCAGGACCATATAATTACTGTTTTTTTATGTAGTTTAAAATACTTCTACATGTCAAACGTTATATTGTTCTTTCGTGTTTTTACACTACAAATAAGATATGTGCAGTGTTCATGCTTTTTTTTCAAACCATTGTCCACCCCCCCCCCCAACAGTCCAGGGGTCCATGACTTGTCCTCTGTTTAAGAAGTTTGAGGATTCTTGGGCTATAGCCTCACTATCTGTGTTCTGCTAGCTGGTGCAGATATTCGACTTCATCATATGGGACTTTCCCCCCATTCCAAGACCCTGCTGAGATGTAGCCAGGATGCAGCCCACTGGAACCCATCACATGACACAGGGCTACTTCTGGTGGGGCTCCATCCCAGCTGCATCCTGGCAGTGTGGTCAGAGACAGTCCTGAGAACATGGGGACTACCCACATTCCCATTCATTAAGCCAGGGACAGCATGGGAGGAAGCTGAGGGCAGCTTTGTTTGAAGGTAAAAGGATGAAATGATGTTCTGCCGCACAGTTTTCTCCACTGCCATATGGATTCCCCCACCACCCCATGGATTCCCCTGCTGTTCCCTGGCTAATGGACCTTCATCTGATGAGGTGCATTATCATTGTGTACTACCTTCTATTACAACAGTCCTCTTCTATGGTCTGCATCCCTACCCTTTACATTTCCTCTGTGTGAGCATTTGCTTATGTGTGTGTGTGTGTATATGTATATGTGTATGTGTGTGTGTGTGTGTGTGTGTATATATATATATATGTATATATATATATATATATATATATATATATATATATATATATATATATGCCTCTATCTATCTATATCTGGAAATATGTGATTCCATCATGGTGGTGGGTGCAATCCTCAAACTGACTTGAACGGTGGGTGGAGGGAAGAAGATTGAGGAATATTCTGCTCATTTGATTTTCAGACACTGACCTCTTTCTCATTTCCTCTTGAGCATTCACACATATTTGCAGCCAGAAGTGTTTCCTCTTCTAAAAAAGAAATAGCAGTAGTGTGTGTAAAGATCAGCTTCCTCATCGATTCGATATATATATAAAAAACTAACCCAAAAATAGCCCAAAAACGAAACAGAAAATGTTAGGATCCAAAAAACTCTCAGCTTTACTGGACATCGTTCACCAAATATCCTTCAGAAAAGAAGTCATCTGATATACACACCAAGCATTAAATTTAGCAAGAAAAACTCAACTGCAGCTGAATGTGATGTTGCCCTTATAGAAGTTTTTCAGACCACCTGGCAAAGCACCTTGGTTACATGCCAACAATAGAAGCCAGGACTTGCTCCAATTTTGTTTTCCCTGGATATTATCATTGCTGGTAATTAGCAAATTGTTTACTTTCTTCCCATCGTTTTTGAAATGTCAATGAACAGAAAGCACTTAGAGGATCATCAGCTGACAAGCATGTGAAACTGAACCAGTCTTGAGTAGCCCAAGACACCTGTCCCTGTTTATTTACACTTGACAAACTATTATTTCCCTCTTCTTGCTAATAGGAAATGCCAGTTCCTTATAATGGTATCTTTTCTGCAAAAGCATTTCTTGCCTCTGAGCAGTCACGCAACCTCAGTGCTTACTGGTATCTTAAAGGTCATAAAGAAGCTTTGGAGAAACTTCTTCTCAAAGACCTTCGGATTTTGACAGGACTAAAACTCCCACTAGGCATCCTCACATTTTTTAAGGCCCAATGAAGCTGATACAAGCTATTTAGAAACAAAGAGGCAATGCAGTTCATGGAAACAAAGTGATTTCTTAAGTCTCATGGGAAGACTTCTGGATTTCCTTTGCTGTCAAGAATTCTTCATGTTTGCCTGTTGATATCAGATTCACAGAAATTTTCAAGAGAAAATAAGCAAAGAGGGTGCACTCCTGACTTTTCACTTATCCAGTGACATCTGATTAGAACTTAGAGTAATAAATTACAGGAGATCTCTTTATCTCACAAAATGGGGTCCCTTGTCACGGCGATGATCTTATCTAAATTCGCTGACTGACTCATTTACACTCATCACTCTACTCCCCCTGCTTTCATATTGTAATTTAATCCCTTTCTAACAAACTTATTATTTAATCAAGTTTTATTGTGCTTTAATTTATTTTAGTTAACTATTACAGGAGTTTTAGCATAGTGAATAGTGTCAATTTGTGTTTTTTTTGGTTTTGTCTTTTATTATTGATATGGTCAGTAGACTAATAAATAAATAGATCTGTTATAAGTTATGGATTACTTCCAATAATTCATAAGTAAGACATATACAAATAACATTATCTATCTGAACGCATCTCTCCTTATGAACCCACCAGGGATGTGAGATCATCGGAGGAGGCCCTGCTCTTGATCCCACCTACTTCACAAGCACATTTGGCAGAGATGAGAGACAGGGCCTTCTCTGAAAAACTGAAAACTTGGCTCTTTTGTCAGAAGTGACTTTTCAATTATTTTAAAGCATAGGTTCTTTTTATTGCAATTTCCAGTGTGAGAAGATATATCAGATTACAGAAAAACATTTAGACAAAGAACGTCATTGGACATACAGACATACAGATTCTATGCAACTACATTGGATTTACAATTACATTGATTGACAAACAAACAAAGGGAAATTACATTTTCACTCAACATTCACATACATGTACACACATTCATCCACATGCATTCAAGTATTACCATATCCTTTTCTCCCTCCTTGGAGAAGCACCTGTTAGGCTAGACCCTGCTTTCCTGCAGCCTGCCAACGCATAGTTCCATAACTTCCATAACACCAAAACTTCAAAATGCGGAGATGCCAAAACTTCTTTCCCTAAGAACAATCCCAAGGACCAGATCTCTGTTTTCCATACAGCAGAACCTGACTCCCTGCACAAAATCCAAGACTCCAAAAGTGCACTTCTTCCTCTTCCCTTGAGAAAGAAGCCCCAAAGTGACCAGACTGCTCCCGTGCAGATCTGCCACTATCTGAATACACCATCTCTCTCCTTCCATGGAGCAGAGCATGGTGGGTGGAACAGACTCCCCAGTCTGCCACCATTTGAGCATTATTAGCCTGAGTATTTTATAGGAAAATTCTGTTGATGTAGTTCCAAACTTGTAAATTAATTATAGACGTCTTCCATCCTAGATCCATCTCAGTGTTGATCTTCTTGATTGGTGTTAACAAACACAAGGCTTGTGTTTACTTCCTTCTTAACATAAGAAAGGTTGCAAACATTTCCTTTATCACTGTCCCAGTTCTTATCACAGTTTACTCTTCAGATCTCATTAGCAAGTCCAGCAAGTAGGTAGTTAGTCATTGCAGGCCTTAATATTATACTTGTGTTTCCAAGATTATTAGCTGCATCCATACATCCTTCCATTCTTCCATTCATTCCCACACATCACTTTAAATTCACATTTATCAAATTTTCACATTGAATTTCTTATTACACTTTGGGCAAGCTTGTGGCACCGTGTCATAATCAGACAAATTTGAATAGGAAAATGACTCAGGAATGGCTAAGGACGACGGAACAGATTTTTTTTGTCATGTCAGGAGAGACTTGAGAATCTGCAAGTCACTTCTGGTGTGAGAGAATTGACTGTCTGAAAGGACGTTGCCCTGGGGATGCCCGGATGATTTGATGTTTTATCATCCTTGTGGGAGGCTTCTCTCATGTCCCCGCATGAGGAGCTGGAGCTGGTAGAGGGAGCTCATCCGCCTCTCCCTGGATTTGAACCTGCGACCTGTCGGTCTTCAGTCCTGTCGGCACAGGGTTCTAACCCACTGCGCCACCGGGGGCTCCATGATGGAATGGATGAGGATCAAATATGATGACATAGTTTTAATTTATTTTATTGTTCACTGTTTTTATGCTTTTAGATATATTGTGATGATTTTCTCTGTTTTTATTGATGTATGTATTTTATGGCATTGAATTGTGCCGACTTGTTCGCCACCCTGAGTCACCTTCGGGCTGATATGGGTGGGGTAGAAATGGAGTAAATAAAAATAATAAAATCATTATTAAGCAGTAGTGCCATCCCTTTGTTGGAGTTCAATGTTTTTTTTATGATAGCTAGATACTGTGACCTTACTATTTAGTTTTGTATCATAGTTAAGCAGCTTGTAGCAGATAGTTTTTTCAGAAAAGTGCCTTAAAATAAATCTTATCATTACCTTAGATTAACTTTTAAAATCAAGAAAAAAAATTAAATGATAATGGTAATTTAAGTGGAGTTTGTTGGAGTCTCCTTCTCTGGAGGTTTTTAAACAAAAGCTGGATGGCCATCTGCCAGGAGTGCTTTGATTCTGCATTTCTGCATGGCAGAGGTTTGGATGGGATTGCCTTTTTTTTGTCTCTTCCAAGCTTATGATTATATAATTCTAACTTATAATGGAGGATAGAGGGAGGGAGGAAGTATAATTTTAAAAAGTGGTTTTACAAAGTTTGGCTCAGATGAATGTTTTTTTTATTATTTATCCATTAGAAAAAGTCTTGAATCTGGACATGGAGAGCCAGTCTTCTAGTGCTCTCCTCATTGTGAATGATATGTCCCATTTTCTAAATAAAGTTAGCTGTCTTCCCAGATAAGAGTCCTATTGTGTCCCATTTGTTCTCTCTGGGAAGTTTTGGAAACATCATTGCCTCTTAGATGTAGCCATTTTGTTTTCTTTATAGTAATGAAAAGAATATTTTTTTTAATATTTAATTTTTATTGAAGAAATAAAATTGTCATTTTTAACAATGTCTAAAAAATGGGGGAAATGATAGATGTCCTAACAATCAGGGAAAAAAAACACAAACGAACAAAAACAAAAAAGAAAAAAAGTGGGATTGAAGACTTCCAGTCTTCTCCATGGGTGTTTTCGTTATCTTTTCCCCAGGTCATTATATTTCTGCGATTCCCTCTTTGTGCCATTCTCCTTTGGAGAACAATTGTCTTATTAATTAATCCCTTCTCTCCATTTCATTTTTTTGTTTCATAAATTTCATCAGTACTGTCCAATCTGTTATATTTTTCTCCTGTACATCTTGGCTCATTAATTGAGTTCATTTGTTCATTTTCATTACATCTATTATTTTTAGCATCCATTGTTCTAATGGTGGTAACAGTTATTAAATAATTGAAAACTTTCCCCATTTTTATCCACCTCAAAGTCTGTAATTCCTAATAAAAATACTTACGTTTAGATTGAAATTTGATGTCCAATATTTTTAGAATTATTTTAAAATATTAAAAAAAATAGTCAAAATGTGTTTCTTGAGTGTTGTGAAATCCCAATGAGAATCTTTGTGAAATTCAAGGATTATTCTACACAAAATGGCTGTTTTTGTACAGAAAACAGCATTTTCATCACAAGGAATAGCATTCTCTGTGGAGAAAAGAATACAATAGACTCTCCGTTAACCGAAATGTAAGAAATCAGAATCCTCAAGCAACTTGCAAAAAAAATAATCAAAGAAGTAATATTTTAAATAAAAATAATATATATGTGTGTGTTACATTAGGTAAAGTTTGTCTATTTATTTGGATTACTTCATTTCAATATTAATGTCAAGTCAATAAAGAGTTTATGGTATGGTATAGTGTGGGGCAAATACAGAAAAATATCTTGTAAGGCTATGGTCTCCAGATTGTCATGTGACTTTCCCTCAAACAACTGACCAAAAAAATTAGACAAAATATTTTAAATAAAAATTAAATACATGCACAATACAGTAAAACTGTGTTACATTTAGTTCAGTGTGTATGTGCATGTATGTATATGTGTGTGTGTGTCTTTTTTTTGCCTTTAATTACTGTATTTCAAAGTTAATATCAAGTCAAAACAGAGTTTATGGTATGGTAGTCTAGATGAAGCCTGTGTTTGCAAAACAGCATTTCAAAAACTGCAGTTTTGAAAGTTTTCTCAACATAGGAAGAAATGTACTAAAATTATTTGTTGCTTCATTTGGGATTGAAATTCTCAAAAAAATTATAATTTTGGTTGCTTGCTTTTTGAAACACTGTAACTATGCAAACACATATGCACACCTCTTTCAGTATTTATTTCCCCACCAAAGTGTGTCCTTGATCAAACTTATTCAGGTATTAAAAGGGACAGTAGTCTCCAGACTTTCATTATTAGTATTCTCATCCATATGACATTGAAGCAGTCCCAGCTGACATTACCAAGAGGTTTTATCACAGGTTATTTTGTGAGGTCATGATTCAAGAGAACATGAAATTGTACAGGCTTTCACACAAGATGTTGCTTATAAAATAAGTGATCAATTCCCACTGTTTATGAAATGACGATGATGATGATGATGATGATGATGATGATGATGATGATGATGATGTAGAGGGGGATGCAGTTACCACATTTGCAGGGAAGCAGCTATTAGATACTTTGGAGACTTGTATCCCAAGATGCAGGATGTTTATTTTGAAAGGTTGTTTCTTCCAAGTTGTGATCTACTACTCAACTTTGTTTTGCTTAGAAAAGAGAGGAGGAAGAGAGGCAAAAAGGTGAAGCACAGATACGACAACAAGAGGAACGCAGAGCACATGAGCTGTACCTGAGCCTCAAACAAGCCCAGCAGTGTAGCCAACACAATGAAAAAGAGGACCATGAATGGGAAGAACAGCGTGAGTTAATTTTTACCGTCTTAATAATTTCAGGTGTAGTTTACATTAGCCTGAGTAAACTATAGCATACGATTCATGCACTATTCTTGACTAAGTGCAGAACTGGAATGAATCAGAGCTTGGAGTCAATACATATGAAAGTTCTATTGTTTCTGTAGGCATATTTTAGTTAGGACTAACATGTGCATTTAGGATGAGGTCTGGACTTCCTTTTTTCAAAGCATACCAGTGGGTATGCTGTCTATTAGATACTAGCCATCCCCTGCCACACATTGCTGTGGCCCACTCTGGTGGTCATGGGGGTTCTGTGTGGGAGGTTTGGCCCAATTCTATCATTGATCAGGTTCAGAATGCTCTGTGATTGTAGGTGAACTACAAACCCCAGCAACTACAACTCCCAAATGTCAAGATTCTATTTTCCCCAAACTCCACCAGTGTTCACATTTGGGCATATTGAGTATTTGTGTAGAGTTTGGTCCACGTCCGTCATTGTTTGAATCCACAGTGATTTCTGGATGTAGGTGAACTACAACTCCAAAACCAAAAAACACCCTTACAGTATTTTCTGTTGGTCATGGGAGAACTTTGTGCCAAGTTTGGTTCATCGTTGGTGAGGTTCAGAATGCTCTTTGATTGTAGGTGAACTATAAATCCCAGCAACTACAACTCCCAAATGACAAAATCAGTTTTTTGAGTGAAGGACATACATTGGGTTGTTAGGTGTCTTGTGTCCAAATTTGGTGTCAATTTGTCCAGTGGTTTTTGAGTTCTGTCAATCCCACAAACGAACATTACATTTTATTTATATAGATAAAAAGTAGATTCCCCAACCTTTATCTCAGCTCTGTTGCAAAATCTCTCCATAAGAAGTGAAGGGACTTGGCACAGGACATTATCCCAATGGTTTCCGTTGACAAGAATGTCTGCTTTTTCAACCTGTTTATTGTTGCAGTAGCTGCTGGGATGATTTGGAGGGTGTTTTTTGTCCTTCCCATTTTCTCTACCTACATGCCTATAAATTTTAGTATAGATATTGCTTTTTACTGCCTCATTGTCAATGAATACAAATGAAATTTGTTGACTGAATAAAAGATAATGCCTTATCTAGCTCATTTTCACCTGTTGGTTTATGAAGAACATGTGAAAAACTCAGGAAAAATCAATATGAAAATAAATTTGATCTACATTATTATGAAATGCCCTATTTTAATCCTGAAAAAAGAAATACACTAGTGTTTTGAGAATGCTTGTGAACAATATATTGAAATCATAGGTGAACTAGTTTCGATAATAGGGATTTGCAGGTTTTCTAGCTCCATTGTTGTTGTTGATTTTGTTGTGTGACTTCAAGCCAACTCTGACTTACGATCACACTATCATAGGAGTTTATTAGCAAGATTTATGCAGTAATAGCTTTTCATTTCTTTCTTTTGAATGTACCCTATGGCAACCAGTATTCTCTGATGATATCCTCTCAAAGTACTATGATTTTGTTTAACATCCAGAATCAGACAGAATCAGATGCTTTCGGGAATTTAAGAAGCTCTTTCAGTCTCAGGGTGGTTCTACACAGACTCTATAATGCAGTTCAAAGCCAGCTGGAGAATGGGCTGTTCACAACATATATACCACCAATGTAACACACATCAAGCCAGAAACAGAATGTTAAAAAAAAAACTTACCAGAAAATCTAAAATAAACAAATGAAATGTGATGCAGCTAACCATAGTAAATCCTATGAATGGCTTGAAACTGGGACCAGAAAACATGGAGCACTTGTCAGGAAACCACCAACATTTTCTCACATTATCTACAAATGCTAGCTTTCTACGTATTTGAATTTTAAAATTAAATAGTTTTAAATTTTGAATTTGCATATTTAACAGAAAGAAAGATGACAAAAACCAGATACACATACAACATATACGGTGTTGAACAATGTTTCCTAACATTTGTACAGTGTTGGTTACAAATTTCGCTATTTCCTCCCATCACCCATCCCATTGTTTTGACTTCCTATCCTTTGAATTGAGGACAATCATATATAGGCAGTCCCTGAGTTACAAAAATCCATCTTACAAATGACTCATAGTTACAAAAACATTTTCTTCTTTTTAATTTTTTTTTTACAAAATTTAGAAATGTTTTCTAGTCTTTGTGATGTTAATTCGTGGTTTTGTTTTGTTCATCACTGCCAATTTATGAATTTCTGCTATTCTGAAAACTTTTAGTATCCATTCTTCTATTGTTGGAAGATCTGACCTTTCCATATTGTGCCTATATCATGCTGTAATTTCCTGTAATAAAATACTTTTTAGTTTAAACATTTGGTTTGGCATTTCCAATACAAATAGTTCAGGTTCTAATTGTATATTTGCTTGAAAATTTTCCTGCATTATTTTTTGTACTTTGCCCCAGAATTTCCTTGCTTTTTTACAAGACCACCACATGTGGTAGAAAGTTCCTTCTTGTTCCATACATTTCTAACAAGTATTATGTATTCTTCTTATACATTTTAGCTAGTCTTGCTGGGGTCAGATACCTGGTCATCATCTTGTGAAAGTTTTCTCTGAAGTCATAAAATAAAAATTATTTTAGGCTAATTGTCCATATTTTACCTATTTGTCTAATTTGACAGTATGGCTGGAATCTTGTGCCCATTAATCATGCAGCCTTTTATCAATTCTGGTTCCATCTTCAGCAATACTTTGTATATCCTTCTAATAAGATGTTTTTCATTACTACATAATTCCTTCTCAAATTTTGGTTTTTCTCTTTTAAATCCAACATTTTCACAGTCTAGTATACATCTTTCTTTCAATTTCCTACATGTAGACTACCATAGGTGAAGTTCTACATCAGGAGTCTTCATCCCATATGGGAATTTTAAAGAGTGCATAGGAAGGAGACAGGCCCGTAGCCAGGATTTTGATTGGGGGGGGGGGGCTGAGTTTGATTCGGGGGGGGGGGCTGAGTCTGAGTGAAAGAGGGTCTACCCTAGCAAACCTTTTTGCAAACCTGGTGATCAGATCATGATATGAATAAACATAATAGTTTAAATAATGCACCAGTAAGGCCTTCTCGTGGACCACCCTGAGAATTTCGGGGGGGGGGGGGGGGGGGCTGAAGTCCCCGCCCCCCCCCCCCGGCTACATGCCTGGAAGGACACAAAGCCCAAACAATGATAGGGTTCTTTTGTTGATCACATGAGATATTATATTCATTTCTGCCCTCTGAATCATCTTCAGAATCCAAATTTCTTTTGTTGGTAAATCTATATCTTTTCATTATTGAGCATAAAGCAGCCTCACTGCGGAAACCATACACAGATTAAGTCTCCTTTACCTGGAATTCTGATATCCAAAATACTCAAAAATTCTAAGTTGTCTGAATGGGTGGTGGATATAGTGACACCTTTGTTTTCTGATGCTTCAATGTAGACAAACTTTATTTTGAGTACAAAATTATTTTAAAATATTATGAATAAACTTAACTTCATGATATTTGAATGAACATAATATATACAAAACATAAATGAAGTTTAAGTTTACACTTAAGTCTAATTTCCATTATATACACAAATGCAAATAACAGATATTCCAAAAATAAAAATAGTTCTGGTCCCAAGCAATTCAGATACGAGATATATTCAACATGTAATGCATCAATTTAAAATTTAAATCTTTAATTTGTTCATCTGGAAATCCCAGTTAAAATAATTCCAGCTCTTGATCAACTTTAGTTTATAAATTTATCTTGCATCGACCCCTATTCTTCTCCTGCTAGATGTAGGATCTCAGTTATTGTTTACAGTTGTGCTGGTGACAATATCATAGAATGTCTCGATTGTTCATGTAGCTTGGCTTGAATCTTCCAGTAAAATGTAATTGTAAGGGAATCGAATGACCCATCCTAGTACATGAAGGTTAATTTCATTACAAGTGAACAAGAAAAAGCAACTGCCAAGGTTGTGTAACTGTGCCTTTATATTATATGATTATATGTTATATCCTTCATAACTCTGGTGCTTGACATATGAAAGTATGAGTACTCTTTGTATTTGCTTCACCTCTCTTGTCAAGCCAAATGGCATTGCCTGAGGGTCTCCATTAGTGCACAATGCTGTAGGCTGTAGTCTGCTAGGTGTATAGCATTTCCCCTTTATCTCAAAAAGCTGTCCAGCATTGAGTTTGGAAACAAAATGTGTCGAAAAACTCAATGTAATAGTAGGGTGGCCTTAAAATTAGACAGAGTAGCTCCTGGAGCAGCTATTTTGGATCTCATGAAAAGGCAACAGTTGCTGATTATAATTATTGGGAAAAAAAGAGGAGGGATAAGTTGTGTTCTTTTTATTGCTGGAGAAACGGAGAGGCCAAGATGGTTTTCTGCCTCGGGTGCCAAAATAATTTGAATGCCTTTGGTGCAATACAATTTTAACTTGTTTTCTTTTTCTAAAAAAATTATGGTATTTTCCCACAATAGCTACTTTAATTGGTTTTTAATTATTTTGCAATAAACCTCTAAACTATATAATCAAATAAAATTTAATTATATTTTGTTTTAATCTTGTAAGGCACAGTGGGCCCTATTTCAAAAGCAAAGTATGGTAAAAACAAAAGAAAACAAAACAATAAAGTTCTTGGATAGTGAATGGAGGAATCATTTGCTGCCTCATGCAGCAAAATGTCTCTCGGATGTTCAGTCCATTCACACTACACAGTTATAACACTTAGGACTGTGCAAAACTTCATTTATAACTTGTTAGTCAGAGATTATTAGCTAGATTCATACATATGAAGTGATATTTAGAAACGCGAGGGGCAACCACACAAAAAACTTAAGATTCAAAACACTGACCAATGACTTTTGGATGAGTTATGTAAGTCTCATAAATGGCTCCAGGTCTCTATTGTGAGCACCACTTCTCCCCTAAGAGGGCTGGGTTTGGTTCCCCCAAAGGGTCCTGAGAAGGATGGAGAGGTTGAAGTGGAGGGAGAAGCCCTGCTCTTTCTCTGTAAGTTGCAACAGTTAGTAACCTGGCTGCTGCCCATTGTACCAATTGAAATTTCTGGGCCATTTTCAAGGGCAGCCCCACGTAGAGTGCATTACAGAAGTCCAATCTGGAGGTGACTAAGGCATAATAGCACTATGGTGTCACTTTAAATGCCTTGGTTTTCTCCTGTGGGGTCATGAATGCTGGAGTTTGGGGATAGCTACCTAGACTTCCTGACTAGAGAACTATATATGCCGCAGGATTCCATAGGATGTAGCCATGGTGTAGCAGACCTTTTTGCCCAATAGGGCCCTCAGCCAAAGCTTGGCTTGCAACCGTAGAGCGAGCGCAGGCAGGAATTCAAGGGGACGGACAACGTGATTCATCCAAAGGAAAGCAGTTTATTAAGTTCCAAGCAGCTGCCTGGTCACCTCCAACGCAATGAGGCGTTTCTGAGGAAGCGACCCCCTCTGGTGGGCTGAACTCCTTATATACAGTTTGGAAAAAACGAAAGTTTCATTTCCCTGAAATCAGGTGGTTTCCGAGAAATCAGGTGGTTCCTTCAGGGGCTGCACCCCGCACTCAACCTTTGCACAGAGCCCCGCACTCAACTTTTGCACACGGGACCCCCCCCCCCCTCACCTTCCTTATTTGGCAGCATATCCCTTATTCCCATTTCCACAACAATAAGGCTGCCTCATTGGCAGTTGAAATGGAATTAAAGTGGTATTGCTGTGCAGTGTCAAAGTACCCCAGGGCAGGCAGCAAATTTAGACTCTATCTTAGTTGGATTCCCCAGAGTCACTCCTTATTTTCTTTAATATAAATTAAAAGCTGCCCTGAATGGCTGACACAAATTCCTGAAGAAAATAAAGCACTATACTTTGGAATGTCAGTGTGATAAAGACAAAGCTGTCCTTCACACTTGACATTAGATCGTATCTTTCCTTTCTAATAGTCCCCACCCCTCACTCTCTTTCTGTGGGAGGAACAGAGAGTTGTTTCCTTTTAAAAACAACATTGAATAGTATGTTGTATCTTATAATGAATCTGGTGATAAGTGTTAAACGTTAGCACCAAAGTAAACATATTCAGATTGTATAGATTTCAATAGAGGTGACTGTGGAGGGCTCGTACATGAGCAGGGCTGTGTATATTGTGTTTGAAAGAACCAAGACATGCAGTGATAAATCTGCACCTGGAATGTTTTTCTTCTTCCTATTATGTTGGCCAACACACATTTTGGTGCCTCAAATGCTAACCCTGTTTAATAATAATAATAATAATAATAATAACAACAACAATAACAACAACAACAACTTTATTTTTGTACCCCGTCTCCATCTCCCCGAAGGGACTTGGGGCAGTTTACATGGGGACGAGCCCAAGAAACATGATTAAAATATAGTGTTGAGGCTCAGATAGCACACTAAAATAGATAAACAACAACATAAAGAAATTAAAACAACAACACTGTAACAAAATACAAAAGCAAAACATCAAACTAATAAGCAATGAGCACTGCAATAATAATCAGTTTCTGGGTATATAGGTCATCCAACATGACTTATGGTTAACAACATGGGATCACCTGGAGGACCTAAACGTTGCCAAGAGAGGACATATTTTGTTAGATGTGGGTAAATGAAACAATGGATATTGGTCCGATGGATACGGGGACTATTCTTATGTTGCTCTCTGTTGTATACCACAGTGGATTTTACTTATGGTGTAGTAGAGGCCAAATGTTCCATGAATGGTACCTTTATAGAATTCGGAATTGTTCAAAGTTTCTGACATGCTATTCATATGAGATCAGGTCACTTTGTTTACACCAAATTAATTTTGCAAGTGAAAAATGATATCTCCATCAAATATAATTGTATCTGACATCTAAAGTTTCTGATAAAGTGCAATCCTGAATAATTAACTTTAAATAAAAAGGGAGTCCAGCATTGAATTACAACAACCCAATAATTCCGGCCATGAAAGTATTTGACAATACAGGAAAATGTTTAGTAATAGCAACATTCATTCATGTCAATTATACCATAGATGCAAGCACAACCAAGAACCACATTTTCAAAATGACTTCATGGTTACAAAGAGAGTCAGGCCTGGAAGAATATTTGCTTAAAAAAATGAGCGTATTTACTCCAGTGAGTTATGGTCTCAGTATGTATATTCTGTACTTTCCAGAAGAACTAAGAAGAATTCATATGTACAGATTCCTGTGAAAAATGAATCCTAAATGGTTAGAAATTGGGGTCTTACCAATATTTCTTATGTCTCCATATTTTGTCATAGTTCTCAATATACAAACATACTTTATGTAAAATTACATACTGATAAGTTTATGTTAGTTAAAATTATTCTTCAATTTAAATAATATATTCTTTCAATTTTTTGCATTACAAATAAGATACATGCATTGAAAATATTAATTGCAGTGAAGGTTGTTAGATAAGATTATTTATTTATTTATTTACCATATTTATATACCGCCTTTCTCAGCTCAAAGGAGACTCAAGGCAGTTTACAGTTGGCACAATTCGATGCCCCTAACAACACAAAATACAATTTAAAATATTTAGCATACATATAAAAACCATACAAAAAAATAAAACCAACAAAAGCATAAATCCTCAGTGTCTCATTACTGAAATTATTATCCCATCGCATTGTTCAGTTGTTTCGTAGATCTAAATTTGTCTGTTACACTGCATTTGTAAATGCTTGCTCGAAAAGCCAGGTTTTAACTTCTTTACAAAATGTTAGGAGGGAGGGGGGCAATCTGATATCCCTAGGAAGGGTGTTCCATAGCTGAGGGGGCACCACTGAGAAGACCCTGTCTCTCGTTCCCACCAACCGAACCTGCGAAGAAGGAAGGATCGAGAGCAGGACCTCTCCAGACGATCTTAGAGTCCTATATGGTTCATATGGAGAGATATGTTCAGACAGGTAAGCTGGGCCAGAACTGTTTAGGGCTTTATGGGCTAAAGCCAGCACATTGAATTGTGCCCAGTAGCAGACTTGCAGCCAGTGGAGTTGGCGCAGCAGTGGAGTTGTGTGCTCCCTTAGCGCTGCTCCTGTTAACCTGGCTGTCACCCATTGGACAATTTGGAGCTTCTGAGTAGTCTTCAACCCCCATGTAGTCCGACTTAGCCACGGTAGTCCACGCTCTGGTTACATCCCGCCTTGATTACTGCAACGCTCTCTACGTGGGGTTGCCTTTGAAGACAGTCCGGAAGCTCCAGTTAGTCCAACGGGCGGCAGCCATGATTCTAACAGGAGCGGGGCGCAGGGAGCATACAACTCCCTTGCTGAACCAGCTCCACTGGCTGCCGATATGCTACCGGGCTCAATTCAAAGTGCTGGCATTGGCCTTTAAAGCCCTAAACGGTTCTGGCCCAACTTATCTATCCGAACGTATCTCAGCCTATCAGCCCACCAGGACCCTAAGATCTTCTGGAGAGTCCCTGCTCTCTATCCCACCGGCTTCCCAAGTGCGGCTGGTGGGAACGAGAGACAGGGCCTTTTCTGTGGTGGCCCCTCGGCTTTGGAACACCCTCCCTATAGAGATACGATCAGCCTCTTCGCTGATGGTGTTTCGGAAGAGATTAAAAACATGGTTGTGTAAACAAGCATTCAATTAGTTTGTTACCACCGAATTTATGGACTAAGGACTGGTTAACTATGGATGACGAACTCTGGACTGTGATTTTTGTGACGAGAAGCATGGTATTATTATTGGTGGCCCAATAATTTGTATTGTTTACGTGTTGTTGTTTAAATTGCACATTGCTTTTAATTGCTTTTAATTGCTGTAAACCGCAATGAGTCGCCGATTTAGGCTGAGATATTAGCGGTATACAAGTGTATTAAATAAATAAATAAATAAATAAATGTAGAGGGCGTTGTAGTAGTCCAGGGGTCCTCAAACTAAGGCCCGAGGGCCGAATGCGGCCCTCCAAGGTCATTTACCCGGCCCTCGCTCAGGGTCAACCTAAGTCTGAATGACTTGAAAGCACACAACAACAACAACATCCTATCTCATCAGCCAAAAGCAGGCCCACACTTCCCATTGAAATACTAATAAGTTTATATTTGTTAAAATTGTTCTTCATTTTATTTATTGTATTGTTTTAAGTGTTTTTTGCACTACAAATAAGATATGTGCAGTGTGCATACATTAATGTTTTTTTTTCAAATTATAATCCGGCCCTCCAACAGTTTGAGGGACTGTGACCTGGCCCTTTGTTTAAAAAGTTTGAGGACCCCTGGATGTAACCAGAACATGGACTACCATGGCCAAGTCAGACTTCCCAAGGTACGGGCGGAGCTGGCGCACAAGTTTTAACTGTGTGAATACTCCCCTGGTCACTGCCGAGATAGATAAGACATTTTGTTGCTATGGGATATGATCCAATGAAGGAAATGCTATTTGTCAATGATTTCCACTTTTTTTCCCAGATGGGGAGGAAAATTTTCAAAATGGAGTGAAAGAAAGTCTTTGGTTGATATGATAACATTGCTGTATTGTTCCATCAAAAATGGAATACTTTAGATCCCTAGTTAACTGGAACTCTAAAATTAAAGAAATAAGTAATACTGTAAATAAAAAAAGTTTTTATAATACACTAAAACAGTAAAAATATGTGACATTAAGTTTGTCTTTGTGTTTAATTACTGTATGTCAATATAAATATCTAGTTAATACAGAGTTTATGGTATGGTATAGTATGGTTTATAGTATTAGTAAGTTACTTTTAATAGTTACTCTCAAGCCACCGGAAACTACAATTATGCAGAATCTACAAATCCCAATGGGTTCTGGCTAACTGGGAGTCTACTGTATTTATGTATAAATCTAGAACATGTGTGTGTGTGTGTGGTGTAGTTCATGGTCCCTCAGACTGTTGTGGGGCTGGACTATCATTTGAAAAAAAAAACCATGAATGAATTTCTATGAACACTACCATATTTTAAAAAAGAACAATACAATGAAGAACAATTTTAACAAACATAAATTTATCAGTGTTTCAACGGGAAGTGTGGACTTGCTTTTGGCTGATGAGATAGTTACATTATTGTTGTTGTGTGCCTTTGTTTCAGATGTAGGGTGATGCTAAGTCTTACGTTTAGGGCGGGGGTGAGTAAATGACCTTGGAGGGCTGCATACGACCCATGGGCCTTAGTTTGGGGATCCCTGGTCCAAAACTTTTAGTCAAAAATGATTTATTTTATTTTTATTTAAATCAACCTCCAAATCCTGGGTTGACCTATTTATTAGGCCTGTGCGGTTTCGTTTGTTAATTTCGTAATTCGTTATTAATTCGTTAATTTTAGCATTTACGAAGCGATATCAAAACACATTTTCAAACCCGGAAGGGTTTAAAAATATCGAACCGGCAACCCCCATAGATTTAACGAGCTTCCGCTCGTTTCGTTAATGGGATGGAGGCTGCTGGTGCCTGGGAGCCAATCCGGCGCTCCCAAGCACCCAAGCAGTGCACCGTGGCTGTTTTTGATTGGCCGGCGAGCCCTTTAAAAGCGGCTCCGCGCGGCCGTACAGCTGAGCTCATTGCTGCAGAGGGCGAGGGAGAGAGAAGAGGTCCGGGAGGGTTTGCATTGGGTTGGCTTGGCTTGGCTAGCAACTGGATTGGATTCATTCCTTGCTCATTCCTTGGATTCATTCCTTGCTGCTGTGCTTAGTGCTGCTTATATTCCTTGCTTGGATTCATTACTTCGGTTTTTGTGAATTTGTTTCTTAATTTTCCATTTTTAAATATTTTTTAATATTACCTGCCTTTTTATTCTTAAAAAAAACCAAAAATATTCCAAAAAAAGAAAATACTCTTCTGTTGGTGTTTGCTCTCACTTGCCCTGTCTCGTGGCTGTGTTAGCTGTTCATCAGGGCCATTTTTTGGTTCAGTTTCCATTTTTGAATATTTTTAATATTATTTTTTAATATTATTTTAATATTATTCTTAAAAAATACAAAAAATATTCTAAAAAAGAAAAGACTCTTCTGTTGCTGTGTGCTCTCATTTGCTGTCTCCTGCCTGTGTTTGGTCCACATCAGGGCCATTTTTTGGTTCAGTTTCCATTTTTGAATATTTTTTAATATTTTTTAAATATTATTCTTAAAAAATACAAAAAATATTCTAAAAAAGAAAAGACTCTTCTGTTGCTGTGTGCTCTCATTTGCTGTCTCCTGCCTGTGTTAGCTCTACATCAGGGCCATTTTTTGGTTCAGTTTCCATTTTTGAATATTTTTTAATATTATTTTTTAATATTATTCTTAAAAAATACAAAAAATATTCTAAAAAAGAAAAGACTCTTCTGTTGCTGTGTGCTCTCATTTGCTGTCTCCTGCCTGTGTTAGCTCTACATCAGGGCCATTTTTTGGTTCAGTTTCCATTTTTGAATATTTTTGAATATTATTTTTTAAATATTATTCTTAAAAAATACAAAAAATATTCTAAAAAAGAAAAGACTCTTCTGTTGCTGTGTGCTCTCATTTGCTGTCTCCTGCCTGTGTTTGGTCCACATCAGGGCCATTTTTTGGTTCAGTTTCCATTTTTGAATATTTTTAATATTATTTTTTAATATTATTTTAATATTATTCTTAAAAAATACAAAAAATATTCTAAAAAAGAAAAGACTCTTCTGTTGCTGTGTGCTCTCATTTGCTGTCTCCTGCCTGTGTTTGGTCCACATCAGGGCCAGTTTTTGGTTAATTTTCCTAAATATTTTTTAATATTTTCTAAAAATACCTGTCTTTTATTCTTAAAAAAATACAAAAAATATTCTAAAAAAGAAAAGACTCTTCTGTTGCTGTGTGCTCTCATTTGCTGTCTCCTGCCTGTGTTTGGTCCACATCAGGGCCATTTTTTGGTTCAGTTTCCATTTTTGAATATTTTTTAATATTATTTTTTAAATATTATTCTTAAAAAATACAAAAAATATTCTAAAAAAAGACTCTTCTGTTGCTGTGTGCTCTCATTTGCTGTCTCCTGCCTGTGTTAGCTCTACATCAGGGCCATTTTTTGGTTCAGTTTCCATTTTTGAATATTTTTTAATATTATTTTTTAAATATTATTCTTAAAAAATACAAAAAATATTCTAAAAAAGAAAAGACTCTTCTGTTGCTGTGTGCTCTCATTTGCTTTCTCCTGCCTGTGTTAGCTCTACATCAGGGCCATTTTTTGGTTCAGTTTCCATTTTTGAATATTTTTTAATATTATTTTTTAAATATTATTCTTAAAAAATACAAAAAATATTCTAAAAAAGAAAAGACTCTTCTGTTGCTGTGTGCTCTCATTTGCTGTCTCCTGCCTGTGTTAGCTCTACATCAGGGCCATTTTTTGGTTCAGTTTCCATTTTTGAATATTTTTTAATATTATTTTTAAATATTATTCTTAAAAAATACAAAAAATATTCTAAAAAAGAAAAGACTCTTCTGTTGCTGTGTGCTCTCATTTGCTGTCTCCTGCCTGTGTTTGGTCCACATCAGGGCCATTTTTTGGTTCAGTTTCCATTTTTGAATATTTTTTAATATTATTTTAATATTATTCTTAAAAAATACAAAAAATATTCTAAAAAAGAAAAGACTCTTCTGTTGCTGTGTGCTCTCATTTGCTGTCTCCTGCCTGTGTTAGCTCTACATCAGGGCCATTTTTTGGTTCAGTTTCCATTTTTGATATTTTTTAATATTATTTTTTAATATTATTCTAAAAAAGAAAAGACTCTTCTGTTGGTGTGTGCTCTCATTTGCTGTATTGTGCCTGTGTTTGGTCCACATTTGGGCCATTTTTTGGTTAATTTTCCATTTTAAAATATTTTTTAATATTATTTTAATATTATTCTTAAGAAATACCAAAAATATTCTAAAAATTCGTTAATAGTGCTATAATACAGTGCTCGCTCATTTGTGTAGTTCCAACCAGTGCGCTCCTTTTGCCAACACAAAGTGCTACATACACTGCTCGCTCATCATTTGTGTAGTTCCAACCAGTGCGCTCCTTTTGCCAACCCAAAATATTTAATAACGAAGTTATTAATAACGAAGTTTTAATAATGAAGTTTCGGAAGTCGCTTTTGCGCATGCGCAAACGCGTCCGCCGCTTTAACGAATCGATTCGTTATAACCTTAACGAATCGACCCCGCGCCAATAACGAAGCTTCGGAAGTGTTTTTGCGCATGCGCGGGGGTCCGCCATCTTAACGAATCGATTCGTTAATATTTACGAAATTTTCGTAAATATTAACGGATTGTAGGGGGGAAATTTTGTAATTATTTTAAATATCGAAACAAAAAAACACCCCAATTACAAATCGATTTTAGAACCAAATTTTTTCTTGATCAACCAGGCCTACTATTTATATACTTACATCCCCCCAAAATCTCTTTTTCCAAGCAGAATGGTGAAAGATGAGCTTAGTCTGTCCTGGGAGAATCGAACAGAAGCACCTGTCCCTTCTAAACTTTTTGTCATGGTGCCACTACTGTCATAGAAAAGCAAGAAAATGGCAGTGGTGGCAGCCAGACTCTGTGGGCCAACT
This sequence comes from Anolis sagrei ordinatus, assembly GCF_025583915.1. Taxonomy (NCBI): domain Eukaryota; kingdom Metazoa; phylum Chordata; class Lepidosauria; order Squamata; family Anolidae; genus Anolis; species Anolis sagrei. The sequence continues at coordinate 121,904,816 of NW_026846588.1, read as the reverse complement.
GAGGTCATGCTCATGCTTTTGCCTCTTCAAAAATGAATATTCATTTTTCTTAGTCCTGTTCATACCTAGTTGCTTCCCTCATGCATTGCACCGCTACTATTTACCTTCTCATCCATCAGCCAGGTTGAGTTATGCCTGCTGAAATTTTATATATTTATTTTTCTTTGTTTTGTCCTTCACATCTTTGGTTACATACTCTATATTTTACTCTTAACTTATCCATGGGTCAGATAAAAATCTATATTTTTGACCCCAAACCACAGTTGACTTACATAGGAATACATGAGTTTAATGTTTTTAAAGTAGACATTCTTCCAAACATGAATCTCTTTGTAACCATGAAGTCATTTTGAAAATGTGGTTCTTAGTTGTGCCTGCACCTATGGTGTGATTGACCAGATTTGGTACCTCACACACTCCAAGATCATGTGGATAAATCTTGCCCTATTGTTTCCTCTCCACTGTATTGTAATGCTACCTGGCTTCTGTTCACTAGAACTGAAAGCCAGAAAGATGCTGAGATGTCAGTGTTCATGTCATTTTGCTATTATGTGCTGACCACAGAAGCCAAATTATCCATTAGGATGAGAGCCAGGTCCCATCATGTCTTGCCACCGCCAAGTCAGCTGCTGTGTTCAGTGGTGCCAGGGGTCGAGCGGGCCGAAGAGGCACACTGTTAGCACAGCTGCTGTGGAGCTGCAATGATATTGATGACAGTACTAATTTATTTAGTAGATGGAATTTCCAACAGAATGACGATTCATCTCATCATCCTGCAGCTATTTATTGCCAAGTCAATAGGCGAAGCGTTACTAATTTTAGTGTTCAGCTTAATTCACTGCTGTGGTTCCTTTCATCAAGCCAAACAAATAACAACACCATTCTTCTGAAGGTAATTGAGATACAGCTTCTTGGAGCTCTTTAAAAATAATACATTAATAATTTCTAAGTAAGTATGCCATTGATTTAAGGAAGAGCCACACGAGGACTGCAATGTTGTGTTAAAGAAAAATACAGTTTGGTTAGCATACCAATAGGCACCCACCAGATATTACTGGGACCATTAAGTAGGACAGTAAGGATAGTGAGGGTGGTCTTCTGTTCACATTTGTACCTGCAGTCCACCACATTTCAGTTTGTCTTGGTTAATGGTATACAAATTAGCTTTTTGTAATGATATTTTGGAATGCGTAGGGCTGCCCTTGAAAACGGCTCGGAAATTCCAACTGGTCCAACGGGCAGCAGCCAGGATGTTAACCGGGGCTCATTACAGAGAGAGGTCAACCCTCCTGTTCAAGGAGCTCCACTGGCTGCTGTTTATTTTCCGAGCCCAATTTAAGGTGCAGGTGCTTACTTACAAAGCCCTGAACGGTTTGGGACCACCCTACCTGCGTGACCGCATCTCCGTCTACGAACCTACACATTCACTCTGGTCATGTGGAGAGGCCCTGCTCGTGATCCTGCCCGCGTCGCAAGCGCGCTTGGTGGGGACTCAAGACAGGGCCTTTTCTGTGGTGGCCCCCCGACTCTGGAACGCCCTCCCAAAAGATCTTAGACAGGCCCCTTCGCTGTCAGTCTTCAGAAAGAACTTGAAGACCTGGCTGTTCCGATGTGCCTTCCCAGATTAGGAACCCCCAATACCAAGTCCTAGAAGCACTTTAGTAACTAAGATCACTGCACTTACTTTATAATCCTATATACCTCCTGCCACATCAGCACTTTTAATCTTGTACCCATTATTCTGGCCTGGCCCAGTTTTATAGTGTCTTGACGTCTCGATGTATTGTTATTGCTGTTGTTTATTCTGCTTAACTGTTTTTAATTTGCTCTAGGTATTGTATTGTTGTATTGTGTTTTGAGGCCTTGGCCTATGTAAGCCGCATCGAGTCCTTCGGGAGATGCTAGCGGGGTACAAATAAAATAATAATAATAATAATAATAATAATAATAATAATAATAATAATAATAATGATGATGATGCTTACTTTTTGAAGAGAATCACTGAGCCAGCATGGCCAAAAAAATTACTCTCCCTGAAGGGCTGCTTGAAAATTTCATTTAGTTTGCATGTTGAAATTATTTGTGCACCCTGAACCAGTTTGAAGTTTTTCTTGGCTTTTGCATTTTCTGTTGAGAATTTATGTCACAAACCAATTTACAATTGTATAGTCTAGGAGGGATGGATTGTTTTAGCTGCACCATTGGGACAATCACACAAGTTAAGTAAATAACATCGCAATTATGCAATGGTTGGGATGGACAACAGTACAGAACTTTATGAAATAAGCTTCCCTTGCAAATGACAGTGCAAGGAGAGGGGGCAGTGGAAAGGGGGCATGTTTCCCAAGTTCCATTTTTAATTCAGTTGATAATCAGAAACATAACTATACAATGTTTTCAGTCAAATAGTATTTGAAGCTTGATTATTTGTTGTGTGTTGTTCCCAAATTAGCTTACAGACCTAAGATTATTAATAAACAAACAGCTGGAGTAAATCATTAAGAAAAAAAACAATCCTGAGATGCATATTCATACTGCATTCTCTTACAATACATGCAAACCTCGGCCTGTGACTCAGTTCTTCAAAAGAGCTAAGGAGGTCATAAAATATGGAAATATCCTAATCTTTCCCAAATGATGTGACTTGCTCAAACTCATTCCAGTGTAGCAGGAATTCATTCACATTTTTATCAAAGAACTTGCAGTCAGGAATCCCATCAGAGCAGCCAATACATTCTCTTGCTCTAATAGAATTCTTATGTACTTTCCTTTCCTCTGCTAATGATTCTTCATCTAGGATCATTGCCTAAATTTCTGCCATCCTTTCTCCCCTGGGCAGATGCTATTATGTGTGATTTGTGTCTCATTTTTTCTTTATGGCTCAGATAAGGCAGAATTCTAAAGAATTCTGTTGCAGATGAACCAGCATGCTGTCTTTCAATCTGTGGATTGACTAGTATTCTGTCCAAATTCAGAAGGAACAGCAAATGTGGTTTGTTTCTCACCCATCAGGCCAAAGAAAATTTAAAGAAAAAATTGAGCTGGTTTCTCTGGCTTGTCAAACCAGAGGTGTGAGGTCCTAGATAGACAAACCAGAGGTGTGAGGTCCTAGAGAAGTTTTAATATTAACCAACAAATGGGAGGTACCTTCTTCACACACACACACACACACACACACACACACACATGTGAATGTTGTTCTGTTTTACAACTAGTATTACCATTTATGCCTTACTTTAAAAAAGCTGGTAAGTGTCTGATTTGGATGGTTCCAATAATTCAAATGAAATGATATCAAATTTGATACTTAGACCCTATCTATAAGATGTATACATGTTTGACAATTAACCTCATGCTTATTTATTTATCGTGTCATCCGCAACCAGAACATTGTATTACATTTCTAACAGAACAAAACAAACAAACAGATAAAAAACCCCCACAAATTTTGCAAACTTGGTAGCTGATTAAATGTCCTTTGACCAGTATCTGGCCACTTGGAGTGCTTCTGGTGTTGCTGCAAGAAGGTCCTCCATTGTGCATGTGGCAGGGCTCAGGTTGCATTGCAGCAGGTGGTCAGTGGTTTGCTCTTCTCCACACTCGCATGTCGAGGATTCCACTTTGTAGCCCCATTTCTGAAGGTTGGCTCTGCATCTCGTGGTGCCAGATGCAGTCTGTTCAGTGCCTTCCAAGTCACCCAGTCCTCTGTGTGCCCAGGGGGGAGTCTCTCATTGGGTATCAGCCAATGAATTGAGGTGCTGGGTTTGAGCCTGCCACTTTTGGACTCTCGCTTGCTGGGTGTTCCAGCGAGTGTCTCTGTAGATCTAAGAAAACTATGTCTTGATTTAAGTCGTTGCCGTGCTGGCTGATACCCAAACAGGGGATGAGCTGGAGATGTCTCTGCCTTGGTCCTTTCACTATTGGCTGCTACTTCCCGGCGGATGTCAGGTGGTGCAATACCGGCTAAGCAGTGTAATTTCTCCAGTGGTGTAGGGCGCAGACACCCCGTGAGAATGCGGCATGTCGCATTCAGAGCCACATCCACTGTTTTAGTGTGGTGAGATGTGTTCCACACTGGGCATGCATACTCAGCAGCAGAGTAGCACAGCACAAGGGCAGATGTCTTCACTGTATCTGGTTGTGATCCCCAGGTTGTGCCAGTCAGCTTTCGTATGATATTGTTTCTAGCACCCACCTTTTGCTTGATATTCAGGCAGTGCTTCTTGTAGGTCAGGGCAGGGTCCAGGTGTGCTGCAGTGGGATTCCTTCCCAGGTGATCTTCAGAGCTCGGGATGCTTGTCTGTTCTTGAGATGAAAGGCACATGTCTGTGTTTTAGATGGGTTGGGGATCAGCTGGTTTTCCCTGTAATAGGCAGTAAGAGCACCTAGAGCTTCATAAAGCTTCTGTTCTGCCATCTCAAAGCTCCCTGCTTGAGCAGTAATGGCACGGTCATCAGCATAGATGAAACTCTCTGTCCCTTCTGGCAATGGCTGGTTATTTGTGTAGATGTTGAACATGGATGGAGCAAGCACACTCCCCTGAGGCAGGCCATTCTTCTGTTTCCGCCATCTGCTTCTCTGGCCCTGGAACTGGGTGATGTGATGTGTGTAGTGCCAGATTCACCTCACCCCCCAATAATGTGCAACAACATCTAGCAATTCTGATGGCTGTGTGATGAGATCTTGAGTCAACAATTACCCTCTTGCTGCCCAGCCATGCCTTTGGGATGTTTTCTTGGCAGTCCCCATTCAGGATTCTTTTCTGCACTTAGCAACTGTGAGTGTCTATAATGCATTTTGGATTTTGTCCTGGATTTGGGATATACTGGCATCGGCTGTATTTTTTGGCTGGACTCCAACTTTCCTGAGACTTTTAAAAAGCATATTGCAACCACAGCCTTGAGTCAGTTTTGAACTGCATTATATGGTCTTTGCAGAATGATCCCTTGTTGTCATATGTTTAACTGGATCACAACTATATAGCCTGCTCTGTAGAGAAAGTAACAATATTCTTTATTTCCTTATCCTTGCAGTACGTCGCTCCAAAGCTGCTGACGAAGAAAGGAGCCACAAAGCACGTCGAGCACGGGATGAATATCGGCGCCAATCTTTGAGGGCCATCCAAAAAGGAAAAGTGGCTGGTTTGAGTAACCTGTTCCAGGCGGCTGGTCTGAACAGAGAGCAAGAGGCAAAACTGACCAGTGCTGGTCCTATTTCATCTCTGACCACAATTGTACCAACCAGGTTTGTTTATATGAAGAAGGTGATAACATATTTTGTCTGTTTGTTATAGTCCCATGTGGAGATTATGGCCAGTGGTAGCCTTTTGATTTTTTACTGTATGAAGGGGTTAGTGGTAAGATTATCTTGAATACTTTATTTATTGATTATTTATTTATTTACAGCTTTTATATTCCGCCCTTCTCACCCTGCAGGGGACTCAGGGCTCTTTACAGTGTACACATATATGGCAAACATTCAACGCCAATTTTTGACATACAAACATATACAGACATACACAGAGGCTATTTAACTTTTTCTGGCCGCCAGGGGAGCTGTCACTTTCATCGTCCATGCTGATGAAGCACTTCTGCATTCCCCGCATGCTTCCCTGCTGGAATGCTTTGCTGGAATCTTCTTTATGGCCTCATAAATCATTTAATTTAGCCTCCCCACACTTCAAGGTGGTACCTAATTTTCCTACCTGACAGATGCAACTGTCTTTCGGGTTGCAAAGGTCAACAACAGGCTACACACAATTGGTTGGAAACCCACTCCAACCCGGGCTGGCTTCAAACTCATGACCTTTTGGTCAGAGTGACCTTAATGCAGCCAACTGCACCACAATCCCGGTGCATAGTTGAATCATAGTTTCCTGAAAATATATAGACACAGGGAGATATAGAGAGAAAGGGTGTTTTAAGAATCCAATTGTTTTATTGTCCTATAATTCCAGCAATTCCAAACTGGGTAAAATATATATTATATCAGCTCATGAAATGGGGACCAAGGTTTCAACTTCTCCACAACATTTTATCATGCATAAGAGTAAATATTGCTGCATTTTCCAGTACAACTTTGTGTGCATTGGTTCATGCTTCTTCTGTCATGTTTTCTATTTTACTTTTGCCTTGACATGGGGTCAATGCCTTCCCAGTGTTGTTTTCTGTTGCTGCAATCACACAGGATTTGAGAATCAATTTTCTCAGAATAAATAAAATCTGCTTTCTATAGGCACTTGTGGCTAGATCATATCAGAGCTCCTTGCAAAACTCCTTGATTGGTAAACACAATTTAGAACACTGTGCCTTTCTAGAATTGTCAGAGATATCATTTTGAAAATTACTCCAATCTAGTACCCATATATTGAGCAAAAATTGGTGATGGATGACCATTTTACCATCAATAATGAATGAAACTCAGAAATATTTATCCACACCTAAATGGACACTGATATTGGCATTAGATTCACTTTTATCATTAATCCTATAAAATCAGTTCTGGGGGAGCTTCCAGAACAGATTTGGTGTATATGAGGAGTGCTGGGAGTGGGGGAGGGGGGGGGGGGAGAGTAAAGATGTCTCATGGACTGGATTATTAGTAATCCAGAGTGCATAATATTAAATGTTGTCCAATGGATACTTAGGATGCATCTGCATTATAGAAGGAATGCAATGACAGCATTTTAACTGCCATGGCATCCCCCCATGTGGTATTCAAAGCGAGTAAATTACCTGAGTCATAAAATCACACAAGCACACCTTCCTCGCCCTGGTAATGAAAAATACAATAGCAATAATTCAATTAACAATATGTTCCCTGTTCTGCCTTTGTGTTACTATGGGGTTGGATTGGAAGAAATTATAACACAAAAGACAGATTGGAGGCTGTATGTGGCACAGTGGGTTAAAGCGCTGAGCTGCTGAGCTTGTTGACTGAAAGGTCGCAGGTTCGAATCCAGGGAGCGGCATGAGCTTCCGCTGTCAGCCCCAGCTTCTGCCAACCTAGCAGTTTGAAAACATGCAAATGTGAGTAGATCAATAGGTACCGCTCTTGTGGGAAGGTAATGGCACTCCTTGCAGTCATATCGGCCACATGATCTTGGAGCTGTCTATGGACAACGCCGGCTCTTTGTCTTAGAAATGGAGATGAGCACCACACCCCAAAGTCGGACATGACTGGATTTAATGTCAGGGGGAAACCTTTACCTTTACCTACCTATATAACTCCGCCATGACGTGAATTCCTGTGCACTTTCTACCCCTCTGCTTTCTTCCAATACTTGACTCCAACTGTTCTGCTTATCTCTCACAATATAACTGCCATGCTGGAACCCAAGCTTGAGCTCCCCCCCCCCCCCCATATCCTTAAAGCCACAGGCAGTAAATTATAGCTTCTGCCTCTGGAGGCATGACACTCCCTTTCTATGACATCCCCAATCTTCTGCTCCAACATTTACTGTACTCTACTGAATGGTAGGATTAGCCCTATTTTTAAAATGGATTTTACCCCTTAAAATTTTGAAAATGCATAGGAACATTTTGACAGATCAAAAGCTCATTAAATAAGTTTTAATCTACCCATTAGACTGGAAAGTATAGATCAGGTCGATTTGTATTGGACTTTGTAAAGAATTCATTTTTCAAGCATCACTAAGAACATGAAGCCAGAAAGATATATAGGGTTTGAGCATAGAGAGTTTTCATATCAGGACAAAGATTTTGTGCTGGAATCTGGATAGAGTACCAAAAATATCTTCAAACTGTAGGAACATGAGACATGCTGTCATCTTACTTTCACGATATCTTTAACAATCAAATATACAAATGAGCAGAAATCCATTTAGCTCAGATTTTTGGTTTCCAATAGTAGCCACATCATTTGAGACAGATGTAAAGGGATGCCTGTAAAGAATACATAATGTCAGTATATCCCTAGTCATAAACTTCTTCATCCTTAAACATGAGTTTCTAGATGGCTACTGACAGGTCTATCCTCTATGTATTCTTTAGAAAGCATTTTGTTTTCCTCCTGACCACCATAACCTCCCATTGTATTGTATTCCCATTGGTTGATAGGACAGTCTGTCTTTATTAAATGAATGTTTTTTTACCTGTTGCAAACCACTTGCCTATTTACTTCAATTGAAGAAAATCTCCTAAGTATTGTGAAAGAGGGAGTTAACATTTTCCCCCATTGCTCACTCTCTCCAGATCTTCCATAATCTTATCATGCCTCTCTTCAGGTTTTATATTTTTTTGAAAAAATAATGAAGTGCCTCACTTAACTAAAAGAGCCTTGAGATGTAGAAGGTTTGCTGGAGGTGCTTTGTTTGGGTCTGTTGGATTGTTTAGGTAAAGGGCACATGTACCCATTTTTTGCAACTGCATTCCTTTGTGCAATACCTCACTCCAAAATTCTAGTGCAGAGTCCATTTAATTGACCCAATAGTTCCCTTAAATTTTGAGTGATGAGATTCACTGGACTCAATTCAAGCTTGTCAAATTCTGGGCATTTGGGAAGGGGATGAAATGATAGGAAATATAATAGGCACTTGCCTTACATTGAGACAGGTTATTGTTCTATATTGCCCAGTAATGCTGACTTTAGCTGGCATCGATTTCCCATTTGGTTTACCTGTGGATGCTGAATATTGGCCGCCTATCTGAAAAGCAGGTTCACTGTTACTGAACAGTGATCTTACATCTGAAGGTGATGGTCAAAATCCTATATGGGATTAACGTATCTGTAAGCAAAATAGTTATGGTGTTATGAAGTGAATCCCAACCCAATCCCTATTTACCAGGATGGAGCCAGTGCAGTTGTTGACTGGAAAGAGTTGGCTGCTCTTTCCATCCCCTTCCATGAGTGACGTCTGAGGCAACAGGCAGAAATAGGATCCCTGTCTCAATTCCTCTAACGCCAGAAATCACTTGCTCAAGGGATGAGTGATAACAATAGTCAGCTGCTTCCCAGTTCCCACAAGTGTGATTGGCAGCTATTCATTTAAATGGGTGACCATCACTGTGGTATGGACCACAATATCTATGCTGTCTCTAATCACTGGACGTCATCCCATTTGCCACCAGAATCACCACGCATCATGACAAATCTGTCACTGCCTCATGTGGGACATGGGGAAGCTGTTACCTCACACCCTGCATCACCTGGATTCCCCATTATCTCATGCCATAGGGCAGTGGTTCTCAACCTGGGGTCTCCAGATATTTATTTTATTTGTCGTGCCAGGACGACCAGTCAAATTATATTACATTTCTAACAGAACAAAGCAAACAAACAGACAAAATACAAAATTTGTGGGTTTGGTAGTTGATTAAATGTTCTTTGACCAATATCTGCCACTTGGAGTGCTTCTGGTGTTGCTGCAAGAACATCTGGGTCTCCAGATGTTTTGGGCCTACAACTCCCAGAAATCCTAACAGCCAATAAACTAGCTGGGATTTATGGGAGTTGAAGGCCAAAAACATCTGGGGACCCCAGATTGAGAACCACTGCCATAGGGGAAGCATCCACCAGCAGGCTTCCCCCGTTGATCTCTATGCAATATAGGAAGCCTCCCGTGTTGCCACCTTGGCGGCATATGCCAGTTCCCCTTTTCTTTTAACATGGAGACCTGTCAGATGTAGCTGTGTGTTGGGGATAGGAGCTAGCGGGCTCCACGGCAAAAGGGAAGGGGAACTGGCAAATGCTGTTGAATTCACTCCCATCTGATGAGGTCAACTGACAAACAAGGATGTGAGTGTCTGCATAGTTCATAACTTGGATCTGTTTCTTAGTTATATCAAGGTCTTTTTCATCCCTGCGTAAGTTTTTATCTTACCAGAAGCCTTCAATACTTTATCAAATACACTCATATATCCCCAGGGGCGGCTCAACCCATTACACAAAGTAAGCATTCGCAGTATAGTTGATTTTGCCCAGGGGCGCTCTTGAGGCGCTCTTGGGGGAAAATAGACCTTGACATATGCGAGTTGTAGTTACTGGGATGTATAGTTCACCTAAAATCAAAGAGCATTCTGAACTCCACCAATGATGTAATTGAACCAAATATGGCACACAGAACTCCCATGACGAACAGAAAATATATATCAATGATTGGTTGGGGGGGGGGGCATCAAAATACTGTTTGCTTACCATTGAAAATTACCTAGGGCCCCCTCTGGATATCCATATACCAAGCTAAAGAGAAATGAGCAGATGTACAAAAGAGAAGATAAGAGGAAAATTGTGTGAGTGTAGAGAAAGAGAACAGGTGACTCTAGTACTACAATAATATTAGCTATCAAGATTCATCCCTCCTGGAGATCTGCCTCCTTTAATAGCAAACTAAAACTCTTTGATTGTGTTGCATTTTTGTCTTTCTCAGAGACATAGATACTACTCTTAAAATGCTAATTTTAGACTGATGCAAATATAACTGACTCCATTTCAACTGGGTGACATTGTGGGCCACTCCTTTTTTCTTGGGAGCAAACCCTCCCCATGGCTAAAGGAATGGCTAACCTTTAACCACAGCTAATGGAAATGTCAGCATTGACTTTAATAAAGACAACTGCCTGAAAGCCTTTTGAAATGACTGTATCAGATGTTGGTTAGACAGTTGATCAAGTTAAAATGTCAGTTAAACCTGTTAAAGCTTGCAGATGCAATTTCAAACTGGCAACAATAAAAATCCACCCATTAAACCTGTGTGTTTAGAGGGCAAGCCAATTAAAGAGGCTGGCCAACAAACTAGCTGAAAACCAATTGTATTGATGGACAGGTTGTTCAGAACTGAGGAGCCAGACCAAAGTTGAATTGACTGCTAATAATAATCTAACTCCTTATGAACTAGTAACTTCGGTATTACTCTCTGGCAAGTTGTAATGGTCCTCAGTTCAATAACCCTTTAGTATAGTGAAAGGATCCACACAAAACCTTACTTTACACTTATATAACCACTTCTGATTTACTCTAAAACTCTGAAGCCACTCACTCAGACATTGCATGCTGCAATTTGTGCAGGAAGGATTGGAGAAGGCCTATCTTAACTCCTTGCCCCAGTGCTAGGATGCAAAATGATGAAATAAGTGATGAGATCTGTGGCAGTCCTCTAGAGGTATTCATTGTGAATCTGGCATTAACATAAGAAGAAGATTGCCAGGCATTTCTTTGATCCTGCCTGTATATAACTGTATAGCAGCTCTCAGAGATTCCACATAGAATGCAATGTCATACCAACACTGCTAGACTTAAAAAAACACATCTGTTTATGTACACATACAGACTTCCCAACCTGAATTCTGGCCATGGGGAGACACTACTGTGCAGAGCTGCTTCCTACTGTGGCAAGATCTCACAGAGGTAAAGAACACAAGACACTTTGTTCATATTTATTTATTTATTTATTTACGACATTTATATGCCGGCCTTCTCACCCTGAAGGGGACTCAGAACAGCTTACAAGTCATAAGTACATACAACATGCTACATTATTACTATAGTACTAATAAAGCATTCATAATATTAGTATTATATAATATATTGTTGCTGGGGGATGGGCTTTGATGTCGCAGGAGACAAGATGGAACTGTCTTCCCAGCTCCCCTTCTTTTACTCTGGCCCCAGAGTGGATGTTGATACTGAAGGAGGGGCTCTGATGTCGCAGGAGACAAGATGGAACTGTCTTCCCAGCTCCCCTTCTTTACTCTGGCCCCAGAGTGACCATTGACACTGGGGGAGGGGCTCTGATGTCGCAGGAGACAAAATAGAACTGTCTTCCCAGCTCCCCTTCTTTACTCTGGCCCCAGAGTGGCTGTTGGTACTGGGGGAGGGGCTCTGATGTCGCAGGAGATAAAATAGAACTGTCTTCCCAGCTCCCCTTCTTTACTCTGGCCCCAGAATGGCTGTTGGTATTGGCGGAGGGGCTCTGATGATGCAGGAGACAAGATGGAACTGTCTTCTCAGCTCCCTTTCTTTACTCTGGCCCCAGAGTGGCTGTTGATACTAGGGGAGGGGCCCTGATGTTGCCGGAGACAAGATGGAACTGTCTTCCCAGCTCCCTTTTTTTACTCTGGCTCCAGAGTGGCTGTTGGTACTGGGGGAGGGGCTCTGATGTTGCAGGAGACAAGATGGAACTGTCTTCCCAGCTCCCTTTCTTTACTCTGAACCCAGAGTGGCTGTTGGTACTGGAGGAGGGGCTCTGATGTTGCAGGAGACAAGATGGAACTCTCTTCCCAGCTCATATAATTTCTTGCACCCTAAAAATCACTACTTGGATGTTATTTGCTTTGCTTGGACCTGTACACCAAACATATACCAAAGTATTCATAATCGGAAATTCTGAAAATAAAATTCATAAAATTAAAAAGGGAGACTGTTATTGTTGTGCAGCCTTTGAGTAATTCCTGACTTATGGTGACTGTAAGGTGAACTTACCATAGGGGTTTCTTGGAAAGATTTCTTAAAGGTTTGTCTTTTCATGCCTCTGAGGCTGAGGGAGTCCAATGAGTTTCCATGGTTCAACTGGGATTTGGCTGCTGGGCTCCAGACTTGTAGCCCAATGCTCAACCACTATGTCACACTGGCTCTCCAGATTAGAAAATCCAGTATTACACAGACTAGGAAATTATGGTCTACGTCTAGTTTTTAGTCTTAATCAAATTAGATTCACTGGATCAGTTGCTGATTTGTATATCAAGATTTATACAAATCTCAATATTTTGGTGGGTCTGTTTTAGTTTGTGCTAGTGACTGGATTTAGGCCTTTTTTCCTCAATCTAATTTGAGCTGAGAGATTTTGGTTGCCATTTTCCTCCCAAAATGCATTTTCAGCCACATTTGTAGAACTTTCTTTGCCTTCTCTGCTATTTGTATTGATCCATTGCCTGGTTGGTAAAGTCTGTACATTTCCAACAGTGCAAAACAATCCAGTGTAGCAGATGGAGTTAGGGAAAGTTTACTAGTCATTCCTCCTGGGTTTACATGGCACCATATGATATTATTAATTAGTCTCAGTGTTATGAACAAGCTTGTGTAAACCATAAGATGTTGTTGATTTATTTAAAATGGACTAACACAAAAAGTTCTTCTAAGAAAGAACAAGTCTCTTTGCATTGATTTGTACTTTCATATTTAATGTTGAGAGTAGCAATTGTCAGGCTTTGCTCTTGTGAAGTCTGGCAGCTCGGCAGGACGAAAGGAACCCCAGTCCTTTTTTGCTTAGTGTTTTGCGTTCTGATCTGACAAGCAGTTCCTTTGACTTGATGTGTTTTGATACAGCATCTTGCCTCTAATGGTTGCTGGCATTCTTGGTTTGACTGGGGAGTGTTTTTTAAATGTAGTCCCTAAAAGGCAGTGAATTTTCTATGATATGCTTGTATGCTGTTTGTCAAAGCAATATTCCCATTACTTTTGTTATTTCAAGTCACTTTCAATAAATGAAGCTTTCCTGAAATGAAGTCATAAAAACACTGACACATCTGAAGGACTGCTGAGTATAATTCAACCCTAAACTTTCAAAAGTGTAGCCATTTAGTGTAGAATTCAGCAGCAGTTAGATGCGAATTGTTGCTTTATTCTCAAGCGAGGACAAAAAGAACTTTAGAAAGCTATGGAAATTATCCTATACTTACCCCAAAGCGGTTTATTCTTCAAAAAATGATATTATTATATGATCACAGTGTCAGGTATTCTTGCACAAACTATGGAATGCATCTGTTTGGTTCTTCAGACAGGGAAATAATGATTCAATAAGGATCCCCAGTGTGTTATGTCATTGAAACAGACACATATTAAAGTGAGTTTCATCAGCTTTGAATTAGGATTTAGTGATGTCCTAACTCAGAGATGTACTTACTGTAAGGAGTTAGGATTGTGCACATGCTCATTGGATAGAAGAATTATTCTTCTGAAAGTGCTGTTTTCTGCTAGCTAATTTCAGATTTCTGCTAGCCAGAGCAGCTGTTGGCTAAGATATACTAGTAGAAGAACCAAGAAAAGAACAAGGAAGCAAGTGAGTTACACTATAGCAGTGTCTCTCAACTTGGGGGTCATGAGGGGGGTTTCAAATGAGTCACCAAAGACCATCAGAACATATTTCCGATGGTCTTAGGAACTTCTTTGGCAGAGAAGGCTGAAGATTTCTCTGCCCATCCTTCTCTTCCTTTTTGGAAGCAGATAGCGAATTCTCCCACCAAAAGCCCTTTTCCTACTGTGATTGGCTGGTCTCTCAGCTAAGGGGATGATACTTTCTAAGACTCCAAGTAGGGAGAGGAGAGCAGGCATGTTCTCCCCTTAATCACTGTCAATTCCTCCCAGATCCCTCCAGTATTTTCTGTTGGTCATGGCGACTCTGTGTGGGAAGTTTGGCTCAATTCTATTGTTGGTGGGGTTCAAGGGGCTCTTTGATTGTAGGTGAACTATAAATCCCAACAACTACAACTCCCAAATGTCAAGGTCTATTTTCCCCAAACTCCACAAGTGTTCAAATTTGGGCATATTGAGTATTTGTGCCAAGTTTGGTCCAGATCCGTCATTCTTTGAGGGCTTTCTGGATGTAGATGAACTACACCTCCAAAACTCAAGGTCAATACCCACCAAACCCTTCCAGTATTTTTGTTGGTCATGGGAGTTCTGTGTGCCAAGTTTGGTTCAATTCCATGGTTGGTGAAGTTCAGAACCCTCTGATTGTAGATGAACAATAAATCTCAGCAACTACAATTTCCAAATGACAAAATCAACCCCCTCCCCCCACAACTCCACCAATATTCAAATTTGGGTGTAGTGAGTATTTGTACTAAATTTGATCCAGTGAATGTAAATGCATCTTGTATATCAGTAGGATATCATAACGGTAGCAAAAATATAGTTATGAAGTAGCAACAAAAATAATTTTATGGTTGGGGGTCACCACAAGATGAGAAACTGTATTAAGGGGTGTGGCATTATAAAGGTTGAGAACCACTGTACTAGAGCCAAACCACAATGCCACAGAAATGTTAGGCCACAGAAGTGTTGCTCTAATGATTTACTATCATTCACTTTTGCATTAAAAAAAGTGTCCTGCTTCATATGGATTTTTGAATATCCGTATGATATCCTTTTTTCTGGTTACAAATGGAAAAAGGAACTCTACCATCCCACTTCATCTGCATTCCAAGTAGACATAAATATAAACCTGTTGAGATTAACTTCACAATTCAGCAGCAGATCAGTTGCACAACTTCAGCTTTCCAGTAGCTTCTTCCTGCACAGTATTTTCAGTCAACTGCACCCACAGCCTGCAGTCACTTTGGAACCTTTTACAGACACTTGAGCACATGCCCGGACATTGTCAGTTTTACCATTGTCTTTCCCCCAGTCTAGATGATATTACAAACTTACCACAGCATACAGTTATATCTTGTCTTAGCAGACAGGTTCTTTTAATTACATATAGCCTTCGACGAACAACATCACAGCACAAGGAGAAATATACACTGTACATGACTTCCTTCTATACAATTCTATACAATTACACATAGCAATCTCTGATTGGTTCCCAACTCATTGACTTAACTCAGACCAAGGATTACATCATTCACAATCACCTGGACTAGGCCAGAACACATTCCCCAAATGAAGTTCTATATACAGTTAATACATGACTCAGCATTTCCAATAGAAGCCCATTAGCAGTGCATGACTCAGCTATATTACATCACAATACATTGTAAAACCTGACAGAACCATAGTTTTCTTTAACCTTACCAAGATGCTACAGACCTACAGCTTCTCAAATACTTAAATGTGCATTGTCTTAAAGTTTATATCATTGTTATTATACAGATATGGTTGTTTATATGCATACTAAAATAAATTGTAATGTAAGGATTATAAGGAGCCATTCATAGCTGTAAATCTGTCTTGCTGGGCAAATATGTTTTTTTAAAGTCATCATTCAGGTTGCAATGATTTGTGAAAGGAAGCATTTTTTGGTTAAGATCTCAAATGTTTGTGTTGACTCCATCGGAAATATTAAGTCTCAAATTCATTTTAACATCAATGGGGGAAAAAATCACTAGTCCAAGAGGGCTGGATTATACATTTGCACACTTTGTGAATCTTGTTCAGCTGATTTCGAATGTATCCTGTAAAAAACTGTATCAGATTGCATCCTGAATACATATCCTTTATGATAGCATTGTAACATAATTAGATGCAGGCTGAAATTTGTAGTAAATGAGAAATATTTCTCAAAATGTTGTTCAAATGATATTGCCATCTCTTCTTTACTTCTTAAGTAAAGGTAAAGGTTTCCCCTTGACATTAAGTCTAGTCATGTCTGACTCTGGGGGTGGTGCTCATCTCCTTTTCTGAGTCGAAGAGCCGGCGTTGTCCAAGGCCATGGCCATGTGACCGGCATGACTACATGGTGCACTGTTGCCTTCCCACAGGAGTGGTACCTATTGATCTACTCACATTTGCATGTTTTCAAACTGCTAGGTTTGAATAAGCTGGGGCTAACAGCAGAAGTTCACTCTGTTCCCTGGATTTGAATTGCAGACCTTTTGGTCAGCAAGTTCAGCAGCTCAGTGGTTTAACCCACTGTGCCATCTTTACTTCTTTTTTTATATTTAAAATCAAATTAAAGTGTCATTTCATCTCAGCAGTTACACAAGTGTTACAGAAAATGGGGATGGAGAATTTCAAATAATAATTGACTTTTAAAGAGAAGAATGTGGGATTATATTTTGTTAGTCATTTTTTTTGCATAGTTTTAACTTCTATTTCTTTTAAATGTCATACAGCAAAGCTTGGGAACGACCCCCCAGACCTTTCTCCAGAGAAGTCATAATTCAGTGGTTCAGAGAAGAGCAGCTTCCACGTCGGGCTGGATTTGAAAGGAACTCCAATACTATTGCACCCTGGTTTCATGGTAAAACAATTCTTTATTGATATTCTTAAGTATAAAGGACATTTTGAGAAAGTTCTGGGAGATTATGTTGGGGTTGTTTGTTTCCTGAAGAGAAATGGCATAAATGAGATGTGCTCAACTTAATACTGAAATAACTCTTTTCTTATAAAGCTGTTCTGAAGTGGATGGGTCCCTTTCCCAACATAATATTATTTATTCTTTTTAGTTGCTTTAGTGTGGCAGTCAGGGACCTGAGAAATCTGTGAAGCGGGGGGAGGTTAACCCATCCAACTGTTCATGCTCATATTTATTTATGTATTTACTATTCCTTTATAGAGTCCCTGAACAGCATCATTCTCTGGGTGACTTAAAACATAAATGTATAATAATACAGCTGTAAAAATTCAACATCATAAAATAACAATTTGGAACAAAAAAATCAGAAAAAAATGCTACAAATAATTTAAAAAACTAGATAACTAATAAATATGTGAAACACTGGCTGGCATGCTGTTAGTAGTAAATGCAGGCATACTCATGTATAAGTCTAGAAATTTTATACAATTTTTCCCCAAGAACTTAAATCAACTTATTCATGGATCAAAGTGGATGGACACTGTGTTGAGGTCTGCAAAGCCTCCTCCTCCTCTGAAGAGGGTAGAGGATTTTTTGTTTGAGCCTGTTACATCTGTAGAGGATAGCAAAAGTGTTTTTCAAAATGTATTGGATAGATCAGTGATTCTCAACCTGGGGTCCCCAGATGTTTTTGGCCTACAACTCCCAGAAATCCCAGCCAGTTTACCAGCTGTTAGGATTTCTGGGAGTTGAAGGCCAAAAACATCTGGGGACCCCAGGTTGAGAACCACTGGGATAGATCCTTTGATGGGGAAACAGACCGTGTTTCTCATGATAATCTCCCAGGGATTGACTGTGAAAGGAATGTGGAGAGACTAGAGGGTTACTGATAACCCAGCATTTGTTGATCAGACAGGAGGGTGTGAAGCAGAGACATATTCATTGTTCTCACAGACTGAAAGATAAACAAAGTGCACCCAGGTGTGAGAAAGAATGATGTTTAGGAAAGAAGGAAACTTCTTAAGGAATCTGAGGCTTTCTTCACTGTGGAGCTCAATGTTGGAATTTCATGTATCAAATAGCCTGTTTCTGAAGCTCCGAGTAAGAAGTTCCGGTCCTTGGTTTTTGGATCTTGTTTTCCTATCTAAATTTCATGTCTCCTGTTTGGGTTACAAATCTTGTTTCAAATTTTCAAACCTTTGAGATTATAGTCAAGTTCAAGTTTTCAAGCTTTTGGAGTTATAGTCATGTTGTGAGCGCCACCACCTTGGTATTCCAGTTTCTTGTGTTACCATCTGTGATTTTTGGATTCATGTTCAGAGTTGCTCTTTGCATTTTGTCAAGTTTTTGATGTCTAGCTCCTGGATGTAACTTGAATACTGCTTTTACAATCTGACCTTTGATTTTACTTTCTGCATGCTTAGTTTGCTTATTTTAAATGATTTCTAGACAATTGCTTGCACTATTTTGAAGCTGTTACTCCTTTCTTAATAAATTCCTTATTATTGTTGAACTTTGTGTTCAACAAACAGGGCTCAAACAGGTGGTTGGACTGCAACTCACTGTACCTTAACTGTTATAAAAAAGTGACCTTCCCCTTTTCTGTGTAGACTAGAGAAAAGTGAGACTGCGCTCTATTCTAGGTGAACCTAAAAGAAGCACCAAACTCTGAACGTTATCTACCACAGCACTACTTTGGGCCATTTTGAATGCCTAGGTAGAAAAAATAGTCACTGGTCCCATGAAGAAGGGCTAACTGTTTCACCCCCCTGGAGAGTGACTCTTGATTTATCCATGGGTTCATTCAAAATCCATCATTTTGTTCCCTTCAGTTGTATGCACCCAATCGGTTTTGACTATTCAACATCACTCATAATCAATAAAGGCCATTGAGACTGCGAGTGTATCTGCCCTGTAGAATTAATGCAGTTTGACACTACTTAAACTGACATGGTTGAATGCTTTGGAATCATTGAAGTTATACTTTTGGTGAGGCACCAGCACTTTTTGGCCAAAAAAGCTAAAGAACATTGAACCATGGCAGTTAAAGTGGTGTCAAACTGTATTAAGTCTATGGTGTAGAGTCAGCCTGTGTGAAAGAAACTGAAAACAGCATACATCTGCCAGCATTTCCATAAAGGAAGTAGCAGAACTGCTAAAGGAGGAAAGCATTTTTCCCTCCTTGTCAAAAATATTTTGCAAATCACATTGAGGAATTTCTGCTCAGCCTCAAGTTTGAGTGTGTCTGAGAACATATCTGTTTAGACAGTGTATTGAGAGAGTCCTGCTTCAGTCCAAGTGGCAAACTGACAGAAAGTATTGTCAGCAAAGTCTGGGTGAAATTCCCTTGTATATGAAATTGCTGGATTGCTCTCTGTCTATGATAGATTTGTCAAGCACTTGACCTAAAGTAGCTTCTATTTCTGCATTTGAGCTATTTACTCTCCATTGATTGCATAAGGTTTTTGGCCCTGTCTCAGTATGGCATAAGAAATTCCTTCACACAAGGATTGCAGCATGCTCCCAATGGAGCCAGATTCAAGTAGAATCTTTCAAATTTATATTAGAGACTTTTGTGAGTAATGTGCAGCTGAAGAGTCCTTTCAGAGTCTTTTTACTAGCTCTACTCCCCTGCAGAATAGTAAGTGCCTTGAATAACAGATAAAGAGTTCAATCATCAGGACTTTAAAAGAAAAACTCAATCGTAACTTGCTCACCTCTACATTGAAACATGTTAATGAGGCAAGCAGCACACAATCAAATAATTATATTCTATAGGACCTCTGCCGACATCAAGAAATCTTGTTTGCCTGATTCAGGAAGTTTTAGGAATATCTGAAAATGTCTTAGACAGTGGCTGCACTCACATTATATATATATTTATTTATTTCCTATATTTTTACCTCGCCCTTCTCACCCCTGAGGGGGGACTCAGAGCAGCCTCACAAAAACATCATAGGATGCCGGCATCATAAAAACAATCAACAATCAGCAGTAGATTAAAATATTAAAATATTAAAAACAGTAATTAAACAACTGATTAAAAACACACTTATTAAAATCAGAATCCAAAATCTAAAGTCCAAAGTCCAGTCCAGGTCAATTCATTGTCTTCAAAACTTCTTTTACTTGCTGTTATTACTGGTCGAACGTGTTGGGGTTCAGCCTGTGTGTGAACCTGAACCTGATTCTCTGATTGTATTCCCTGATGCCTATGTAGATGTCAATGTGAATTCTGAGGCCAATTTAGATGATGATGGTTTGAGTAGTGAAAATCCTACAGCCTTGGAAAGTGAAAGTCAAAATTCACATGAGAACATGGGTTCTGAGCCGAGCAGAGAAGTTTCACTCCCTTTTCCTCCCAGCCTTAGTTCTCCAGAGAATCTGACACCTGGTCTGCCTAATGAGGATAGGCGGGGGCAGATTTGGCAGAGCCGGGGAGAAGCACAAAGTTTACGTAGATCAGCCAGATTGAGAGAAATGCAAACAAAAACTTCAGGCATGTCTCACAATAGATTTCTCAGCCTTAAGTATGCCTGGCCTGAATGCAGCTTCAGACCAGGCATCGTTCCAGATTCATGTGCAAGCTTTTGCAGGTCTCCTGATTCTAGTGGCCTTGTTCCTCGGAGGTTTTCTAGTTGTTCCAAGTATGGTTAGTGGAGTGCTAACAGGTTCCAGGATTCAGCAGTTTTGCTGTGGGTTTTATGATCTTGTTTATGGACATTTCTTGTTGCTGATTTTTACTGTGCATTTTTCCCCTATTTTGTATTCATCTTTCATCAATAAAAAAGGATTGTTTTCCTGAAGTCAAATGTGGTGGATGGTTGTCTGAGGGTCGAGTTTCTTGCTCTGGGTTGCAACAGAACGCTTGGTCCCATAGACAGGTCTTAAGTTTCCTTGTGAAAGACAGGAGGGAGGTGGCCAATCTGATGTCCCTGGGGAGGGAGTTCCACAGATGGGGGGGGGGCAGAGAAGGCCCTGTCCCTCATCCACACCAGTTGCATTTGCGATGGTGGTGGGATCGAGAGCAGGGCCTCTCCAGATGATCTTAAATTTCATGATGCTTCGTAATAGGAGATACATTCAGCATCAATAGGATTGAATCCTCAAATCAAACATCTTGTTGTTGTTCATTCGTTCAGTCATCTCCGACTCTTCGTGACCTCATGGACCAGCCCACGCCAGAGCTCCCTGTCGGCCGTTACCACCCCCAGCTCCCTCAAGGTCAGTCCAGCCAATGGCATACCGACATATCTCTGGTTGTACTGGTCCATTTAGTTTTCTTGGCAAGGATACTGGAGTGGTTTGCCATTGCCTTCCCCAGGGATCACGCTTGGTCTGACCTCTCTGCCACAACCGTCCCGTCTTGGGTGGCCCTTCACGGTTTCGCTCATGACATCATTGAGGTGCTCAAGCTCCAGCGCCCTGACAAGGCGGTGATCCTTTGCTGGAGCAAACATCTAGGAATTTTAATTAATGAGAATGTCATTTCTCCTCCCTCAGCAATCCTGTCTTCCCCTTTGCTTCTTAGCATAACTGTATTCCACACAGAAGCTAAAGGGGAAATGGGTTTTTACAGTTGTCATGTCAAGTATGTGGAGGCTGACATGAATTGAATTGGCATTTTGAAGAGCCACTGCAAGAGACCAAACTGCTGAAAACTTCTAAAAATTTATGGGAGGGGTTTGCCCATGTAGATAAACAGAATGACTTCATTTGTGGGCTCTCTTTATGTCTCTTTGCAATAAAACATCACACACCAAACTGGGGGCCAAACTTTCCTGCCTTAATTTGGACTTCTTTGTTAAAACAAAACAAAAAAAAAATGGAAAAAATGTGGTACCTACCTAGTAACATCAGGGAGTCCAAGTTTTGCATTTAGAAGTTGAAATTTTGCTCCCATTCAGATCCCACAAGACTTAAAAAGGACATAGTTATTGGCAGCCTTGTAATAGGGAGATAAATCTTTCACTATTCCATCCTTGCACACAAGGATGAATAATTGCTGTAGATTTCTCCCTGCTGTGTGAGGAAATGACTATTTCACCACAGTATGATTCTTGTATTTGAATGTCCTGAAGTGCTGCAGAGGGATTATTTGGTGGAGAATGGCACATGACTTTTTTATTTGCACAGAAAACAAGAAAATGTGTCACCAGCTCAGGAAACATTGTTTTCTGCAGAGGAACGCCAATTGTTGCACATAAAACATGGCTTTTGCATTTTAGAAAACATGTATTTCCACCTGCATAAGAATTCCTCCAAGACACATTGAGACATTTGGCTGTAATCATGTAAAAGTTTCATTGTTGTATTATGTTCTTCTTGACAGGGGAATTGTGTATAGAGACTAAAAAAGAATAACACATATGGGCTCTTATCCTGAAACATGGTGTCCATGATGATTTGATTACAAGTCACCTTTTCCTTGGGATTTAAATGTTTTTTTTAATTAAAAACCTTACCTTTTACCCCAAGCTTTTACAGTTAATCTAGATTTTTAGGCATGTAGCCACCCCTCCAAATGCATTGCTTCATTGTGTTGTTGTCGAGAAGAGTTAGCCTTGAGAAAAGCTTGGTGGGAAGTGAACATTCCCACCATGAAATTGCTCTTTCCTGAGTTGAATTTAATTATTTTTAAAAAAGAAAGTTCATCTGTGCAGATACTTGCATAACAGTATATTAGTATTAGCGCCCTCATTCATGAACCCTTTACAGATGTTCTGAATTGGACATGGCTCTCAATAAAAATTGGACATGGCTCTCAATAAAAATGGCAAAGCAGCTAGCCTGGATGACCTACGGATGGAACAAATCAAGAACTTTGGTCCAAAAGCAAGGCACTTGCTGCTGGAGCTGATGAACAACTGCACTGCATCCTGTCAGATCCCCAAAATCTGGAGGAAAGCAAGAGTCATTGCCATCTTGAAGGCAGGCAAAGACCGTAATGACCCAAAAAGCTATAGACCAATCTCCCTGCTGTGCCATCTCTACAAAGTTCTGGAGAAATTATTTTGCATAGAATTACGGAAAAAATAGACCCCTGTCTGATTCCACAGCAAGCTGGCTTCAGAAAAGGCAAAAGCTGCACATTGCAAGTGCTGAACCTGACTCAGCACATAGAAGATGGCTTTGAAAGGCAGCAGATCACAGGAGCTGTCTTCATAGACCTGTCCACAGCTTATGATACTGTGAACCCCCGCCTCCTCCTGAGAAAAATGTATAATATCACAAATGACTACCACCTCACCAGCCTCTAGACTGGACTACTGCAATGCACTCTACGTGGGGCTGCCCTTGAAAACGGCCCAGAAATTTCAGATGATCCAACAGGCGGCAGCCAGGTTGTTAACTGGGGCTCCTTACAGAGAGAGGTCATCCCTCCTGTTCAAGGAGCTCCACTGGCTGCCATTCATCTACCGGACCCAATTCAAGGTGCAGGTTCTTACCTACAAACCCCTGAACGACTTGGGGCCCGCCTACCTGTGTGATCGCATCTCTATATACTAGGGCTGGGCGGTTTCGTTTCGTAATTTCGTAATTTCGTAATTCGTTAAAAATTCGTTATTTTTTTTATAATGAAGCGATATTGAACCATTCAGGAGCATCTTAAAAACGAAACGAATTTTTCAATTCGTTTCGTAATTGCTTCGTATTTGTTTCGTATTTGTTTCGAAATCGTTTCGAAATCATTTCGTTATTATTTCCGCATGTCTGGGGCAAGTTTTATAGCTGTTGTTTGTTTAATCAGTGAAAAAAAATTATAACTATCACACCAACAGTCAACAACAGAGGGAGAGGGAAGCTTCAAAAGTTCCCCCGTCCCATATGGAGGTTTTTTAGCGTATTGCGCGGTCGCGTCCGCCATTAACGAATCGATTCGTATTCGTTTCGTATTGTTTCGTAATTTCAGAATTCTTTTAAATATCGAAACGCAAAACCCCCCAAAAAACGAATCGAGTTTAGAAACAAATTTTTCCATGGTTGCCCAGCCCTACTATATACGAACCCATGCGATCCCTTCGATCATCCGGAGAGGCCCTGCTCTCGATCCCACTAGCCTCACAGGCGCGATTGGTGGGGACGAGAGAGAGGGCCTTTTCGGTGGTGGCCCCTCGACTCTGGAACTCACTCCCTAAAGACATCAGACAGGCTCCAACTTTGGCAGTCTTCAGGAGGAGCTTGAAGACGTGGCTCTTCCAGTGTGCCTTCCCGGAATAATGACCCATAGCACTTTGTCCTCCAAAGCACTTTACCTTTCTCTAAGTCTGTTCGTATGCCCTTCCACAAACACTAGTATCACCTTCTGTTCATGTCCCAGCATTACCTCCAATTTTAACTCTACATTTTGCCTTCCCACTGTTTTTAATTGTGTTGTTTTATTGATAATGTTGTGTATCTTATTGTCTATGTGTTTTTAATTGCTTGTACTGTGTTGTTATTGCTTGTATTGTTGTATTTTGGGCTCGGCCTCATGTAAGCCGCACCGAGTCCCATGGGGAGATGGTAGCGGGGTACAAATAAAGTGTTATTATTATTATTATTATTATTATTATTATTATTATTATTGTTATTATTAAATGTCTTGGGATGGCTGGTGAGCAAATATATTTAATAATATCACCCTCTCTAGGAGTGTGCAATGTTACCTGGGACTATGATGGCAATTTTCAAGGTCAGGTAGTTTTCAGCCATAGAAAAAAAAGCTGATTGCCTTGTCAACTCCAATTTCATTCCCCTGAGATTACTGCTGGGATGTTTCCGTTTCATCCTCTGTTCTCACCAATAATTTGATCCTTCAAACAGCATGTCACTTCATTTTAGCTTTTAATAATTGTTTAAGTCTGCCCGTCCCTTTGAAGGTCCGACGCTTGTTGTTCTAGGACCATTGTGCCTGCAGCAAGGAGTTATTAGCAAACACAATAAATGTTTTAGAGCTGTGCCCTCCCAAAGGAAGAAAGTGGAGTATCCAGGTGAAGTAATGTGAGCTGGGCGCATATGGCAAGGAGAAAGGAAACAAAAAAGGCCAGCATTGCTATTGCTCTGAAACTGGAGAATCAGGAAGCTGAATTATTCATGCCAATGGTCTAATCGCTAATGTGAAAATAGGCTTCGCTAACCCTCCACAATATGCCAAACATCTTTGCTTTGTGTTTAACTGAGAGTCAAGTGTGATAGATGATGGGTGGAAAAAGATTGCTTCATGGGACAGTTGTTACAAACTCGAAAGGGGAAAATGTGATTACACAGTGTGTTAGCACAGATGTGTAGAGAAACTTCCTTCCTAAAGCAGGATGAGGCTTAAGAACTAGGAGGAGACATACTTTAGGTGCCCAGGATATGGCAATTTTCTAACTCTAATCTGATCTCAAGACTTAAGCAATATGAAACTATATGTCTGATACTATTCAAGGATTGGCACCATTGCTAGGCCAAGTTGATTTGCAGATGGTTCACTATCTATCGAATTTATTCTAATCTGACATTTGGAGGATGCTAGCAACGACTAATAACACGTGTGCTAGAAATTTTCTTGGAAGGGAGCAAAAGTCAGTTAGACAACTTATTATAAAATGCATTGTTGACTACTAGAGAAAGTTGTAATTATAATACATATTTGATTCTGATTAGTGAGTTTGATAACTAATGCTGAGCTGTAATAGGCTATCACTCGCAGCTGAGTAGGATTGCCTTTCAAGGGTGAGGCCTTGGTGGTGAGTCTGTAAGTGATTGCAGAGACCTATTCTGGAGACACATGGTCTTTTGCAGTGGGGACCTACATTTCCAGATGGAAGGCAGTATCAACAATGGTTTGCTTGACATGCTTTTCACATTTTAAGGGATTTTTTAAAAAGCCCATCTTTAAATGTCTTTTGTTGTCCACCGATATTCTATTTTCCATTCTTGAGCTGAGAATAAAGCAACTGCTTTGAGAGATGATGATCAGGCATTCGGATATTGTGGTCAGTCCAGTGAAGTTGATGGTGGAGAATTATCCCTTCAAAGCTGGTGGTCTTTGCTTCTTCCATAATGCTGACATTTTCTGTCTGTCTTCCCACAAGATTTGCAGGAATTTTTTTGAAGACCACATTGATGGAATAATTCCAGAAGCTGAGAGTGATGTTCGTAGATGATTCATATTTTGCAGGCATACAATAGAATTGGAGGGAGAATAGCTTTATAAACAAGCATCTTACTATTCCTACTAATATGCCCATCTTCAAACACTTTATGCTTCATTCAAAAAATGCTGCACTCACAGAGCTCAGATGGTGTATTTCAGTGTCAATGTCAACTTATACAGTGTTGCAGTGGGACCAATCTCAAAAACTACTGTTTTTATTATGCCAAAGCATAATAAAAAGGAGTTGCATGTGACGTCTGTAGACTGTCCACGTTTCGCAGGCATATAGCAGGGTTGGGAGGACAATAGCTTTAAAAACAAGCACTTTGGTATCCCTACGGATGTCCCAGTCCTCAAACACTCTCGGCTTCATTCAGAAAAATGCTGCATTCACAGAGCTCAGGCGGTGTTGTATTTCGGTGTCGATGTTGACTTTGGTGGAAAGGTGGCTACCAAGGTAGCAGAAATGGTCAACATTTTCTAATGTTACACCATTAAGCTGTATCTCTGGCATTGGGAAGGGATTGCCTGGTGACTGCTGGAAGAGGACTTTGGTTTTCTAGATGTTCAATGACAGGCCGAGAATACGCTCGGAACACTTTGGAATACGCGCCACTATATAGAGCAGCACATAAACTCTCACCACACTGTCTCATTTGTAACTGAATAGCCTAGACAAAATGAACCTTTTGCTGGCCCCCAAGGTCATCCCCTACTCCTTCCTACTAATGGTTTGTTCTCAGCCAATAGGAGAACACTAATTCTTCCCTCGATCCAGCCTAGAATGGTTACATTAAGACAAGCTGTAGAGAAAAAAACTTGACATGATAGAAGAAAACTAACTGTAGTTTTGAATCAGCATGCCAATTTAAGTCTAAAATAGCTGAAAAATCGAACTCAACAGGAATTATCTTAAAAAATGGTTCCCCAGTGTTTTCTATCCTCTTCCGATTACTGGGCTCCTGTTGTTACTCAAAGAAAAGGCACTTTTCACATATACATACATTTATGTAAGTCTGGAGCGCTTCCAACAGTTTACTTGACAAAATATACACATTTCCTATTTATTGTCATACATTGTAAAACGGTAGCAGATCAGTGACACAACCCACACAGAGAAAAGAGAAAACCCCTGTCATACAGCAAAGAAGTGTGGGCAGATATATTATTGGAGTGGTGAGATTTCTTATGAGATCTCCTTGGTGTCAGCCTGGCTGGGAACTGTCTGTTTTACGTGAAAACACACTCTGTCTTCCATTTTGTCATTATTTCTGAGCTACTTTTTGAAGAACACCTGCTTAAAAAGAATGGCTTCAGTTCACCTCCACAAGAACCATAGCCACGATAGTCTGGAGTATTACTACGCCAATCCTGCATAGGCTGCAAAGACAAGACAATGCTCAAAATCAGCATTCTTCTTATTGACTGTGAATGCTTTGAGGAACTATATATGAATATGGGTTGTTGTAGGTTTTTCGGGTTATATGGCCATGTTTAGAAGCATTCTTTCCTGATGTTTCACCTGCATCTATGGCAGGCATTCTCTGAAGTTGTGAGGTCTGTTGGAAACTAGGAAAATGGGGTTTATATATCTGTGAAATGCCCAGGGTGGAAGAAAGAACTCTTGTCTGTTGGAGCTAGATGTGAATGTTTCAATTGGCCACCTTGATTAGAATTTGATGGCCTGGCAGTTTTAGGTGTGGCTTGTTAGTGCCTGGGGGAATCTTTTGTTGAGAGGTTATTAGCTGTCCCTGATTGTTTCCGCTCTGGAGTTGTTATTATTATTATTATTATTATTATTATTATTATTATTATTATTAACTTTATTTGTACCTCACTAACATCTCCCGAAGGACTCGATGCGGCTTACAAAGGCCAAGGCCCTCAATAAAAACAACAGCATAACAAATACAACAATAAAACTCATAAAGCAAATCAATAAACATTAAAGCAATAACAGCAAAACATTAAAACAATACATCATGACACACTTAATACTAGGGCAGGGCCAAATGTAATGACTAAAATTAAAAGTGCTGGACATGACAGGTGAAATGTAAGGATTTTAGGGTAGGTGCGATGTGCAGGCAATCTTAAGTCTCTAGTAAAGTGCGTTTGGGACATGGTACTGGGAGTTTCCTATTCTGGAAAGGCACACTGGAACAACCGGGTCTTCAAGCTCTTCCTAAAGACTGCCAACGTTGGGGCTTGTCTGATGTCCTTGTGGAGAGAGTTCCAGAATCAGGGGGCCACCACAGAGAAAGCCCTGTCCCTCGTCCCCACCAAACGCGCTTGTGATGCAGGTGGGATTGTTCCCCTGTGTTTGAGTGTTGTTTTACCATTATGCTGGACCATTCTAACAACCACCATGTCAGACTACACAGAGACACCATTGAAATCCATAAGCATGTGGATAATTTCAACAGAAAGGAGGAAACAATGAAAATAAACAAAATCTGGCTAAAACTCTAAAATTATGACAGTAAAACAACACTCAAAGAATGCATGCCATAGATGCAGGTGAAACATCAGGAGAGAATGCTTCTAGAACATGGCCATACAGCCCGAAAAACCTACAACAACCCAATGATTCCGACAATATAAACATGAATACTTTGTAAAACTACACAAAAGCATGGTTATCCCGAACAGCTGTTTTCAGGAAGGAAACAATAGTTTTGTTTTCCTGGAAAGGTAGAAAAATAACAATTTCTTTAAACAAAATTACAAAAATATATACATTTAAAAATCTCAAAGTGTTTTTTTACAATAAAAACAAATTTAAAACAGCTTTAAAATAAAACAAAAAAATTACAATACATTACAATATATTTAAAATAATGAAAAAGAGTGTTAATTTAACAGCCAAAGGAATAATAAGGAAAATGCATGGGCAAACAAATGGGTTTTCAGTTGATGGTGGAAACACTCATCATTGGCAGCCCACCAAAATAGGAGGGATAACTAATACTCCAGAGGACAAGATCAGAATTTAAAAGGACATTAACAGATTAGTGTATTGGGCCAAAACTAACAAAATGAAGTTCAGAATAACAAAGTGAAGGACAAATGTAAAATACTACACTTAGGCAGAAAAATTGAAATGCGAAAATACAAAATGGGTGATGCCTGGCTCAACAACAGTCCATGTGAGAAAGATCTTGGAGTCTTCATGGACAACAAGTTGAACATGAGTGAACAGTGTGATGCAGCAGCTAAAAAGCCAATGGGATTTTTGTGCTGCACTGAAAGGAGTATAATGTCTAGATCGAGGGAAGTCATGGTGACATTGTATTCTGTTTTGGTTAGACCTCTCCTGAATACTGTGTCCAGTTCTAGGCACCACAATGCAAAACAGATATTGACAAGCTGGAAGATATGCAGAGGAGGACAACTAAAATGATCAAAGGTCTGGAGACCTATGAGGAGTATCTTAAAGAACTGAGTATATTTAGTCTGCGGAAGAGAAGGTTGAGAGGAGACATGATAGCCATGTATAAATATGTGAAACGGTGTCATGGGGAAGAGGGAGCAGGCTTGTTTCCTGCTGCCCTTGAAACTAGGACTAGGAGCAATGGGTTCAAATTACAGGATAGGAAATTCCACCTGAACGTTCAACAGTGGAACTTTCTGCCTGGGAGTGTGGTGGAGGCTCCTTCCTTGGAAACTTTTAAACTGAGGTTGGATGGCCATCTGTCAGTGATACTTTGGTTGTACTTTTCTTGCATGGCAGGGGGGTTGGACTACATGGCCCATGTGGTCTCCTCCAACTCTATGATTCTATGATTCTATGATTTAATCTTAATAAGGAGATTATTTTATAAAGTACTTGACACATCTGAGAAAGGCCAGCATCACACTGTCAACTATCACAGTTACAGCCTCTGCAGCACTTTGACAGTGGAACTATTCATCTTTGTTTTAATTTCCATTGTGTCCTGTTTACAAGTACTATGAAATCTATCCTAATTCTCTCTTGTTCCTCCCTCCTGGAATAAGTCAGTTGGGTGTTGCAAGCTAATCAGGGAACATATAATGAGTAGATTGACATTACACTGCTTCATTGTCAATCATTTGTTAAGAATCATTAAAAGAAGCATTTCTGCAGAACATCGAATACCTTTGACTTGATCTTCTAACTGAGTACTCAGTTGCAAGTGTAAAAAATGTCAATATTCACTTCCTGAAAAACTGACGTGTAATTGGTTATTTTTGTACTTCTCATTTCTTTGAAGAGAGGTGCTAAGAGTATTATTGTAAAATGTTGACCCTACAGGCAACTCTTTTGCAAATGGCCTTCTTCCTGATCCAACTCCTTGCTGTGCAGAGAACAGAGACTTCGGCCGTATTGATTCAGCCTCTAGGCAGAAGCCACTGAAGCTGTCAATCTAAAAACTCCTCTGGAATTATGATATTTCTGAGGCTTGTCAAGGCAAAATCGTGCTCTCAGACTGGCTCTCAGTGGGGCTGCTTGCCCTCTGCAGTCATGCGGGGGGAATGCTCGTGATTACACTGAAGTACGGAGAGAGATCAGACTGCAAAATGTTGCCACTCAGGAAGCAGTGGGAGGTCATACTTAACCTATTGACATTACATCAGAGAAACAACAGAATGAAATTTTTAAAAAATAAAGAAGCGGACTTTCTTTTTGGTCACTTTCTATTAGCTTTTCTGTACACAAAACTTAGGGGATCATTTGTGTGTGGTAGAGGGGGGTTAAGGAAGGGAATGCAGACCAGTGTTAAATATCAATTAGTGGGCTCCTTGTGTTGCCTCTCTCATAGGATGAAGATACTTCAACACCATTCCAAACATTGACTATGCTATGCTTTGCACAATTACTTGTGTTAAAAACCTGGAGAACACAAGCCATCCAATGTTAGAAATAAAAGATTACATCCAAATTTCTTCAAGTGTTAGTGAACAGCACACATTCTGCACTGGCCTAGTAGGCAGAGGCGGCCCTAGGTAATTTTCAATGGTAAGCAAACATTATTTTGCCCCCCCCCCCCAACCAATCACGGATATTGGGAGGGAGAGCCAATACTCCAGAGGACAGGAGCAGGATTCAAAACGATCTTGACAGATTAGAGAGATGATTGGCCAAAACTAACACAATGAAGTTCAACAGGGACAAATGCAAGATACTCCACTTGGGCAGAAAAAAACGAAATGCAAAGAGAAAGAATGGGGGACGATGAGGCCTGGCTCGAGAGCAGGACGTGTGAAAAAGATCTTGGAGTCCTCGTGGACAACCAGTTAAACATGAGCCAACAATGTGATGTGGCAGCAAAAAAAGACAATGGGATTTTGGCCTGCATCAAGAGGAGCATAGTGTCTAGATCTAGACAATTGATGCTCCCCATGCTCTATTCCACCTTGGTTAGACCCCACCTGGAATATTGTGTCCAATTCTGGGCACCACAATTGAAGAGAGATTTGACAAGCTGGAATCAGAGGAGGAGGGCGACTAAAATGATCAAGGGTCTGGAGAACAAGCCCTATGAGGAGCGGCTTAAGGAGCTGGGCATGTTTAGCCTGAAGAAGAGAAGGATGAGAGGAGATATGATAGCCATGTATAAATATGTGAGAGGAAGCCACAGGGAGGAGGGAGCAAGCTTGTTTTCTGCTTCCCTGGAGACTAGGACGCAATGGAACAATGGCTTCAAACTACAAGAAAGGAGATTCCATCTGAACATGAGGAAGAACTTCCTGACTGTGAGAGCCGTTCAGCAGTGGAACTCTCTGCCCCGGAGTGTGGTGGAGGCTCCTTCTTTGGAAGCTTTTAAACAGAGGCTGGATGGCCATCTGTTACGGATGATTTGAATGCAATATTCCTGCTTCTTGGCAGAATGGGGTTGGACTGAATGGCCCAGGAGGTCTCTTCTTTGGATTCTATGATTCTATGATATATATTTTCTGCTCGTCGTGGGAGTTCTGTGTGCCATATTTGGTTCAATTCTATCATTGGTGGCGTTCAGAGTGCTCTTTGATTTTAGGTGAACTATACATCCCAGTAACTACAACTCGCATATGTTAAGGTCTATTTTCCCCCAAGAGCACCTCAAGAGCACCCCTAGGCAAAATCAACTATACTGCAAATGCTTACTTGGTGTAATGGGTTGAGCCGCCCCTGCTAGTAGGCCATGGTAGAATTTAGATTATGGGCCCCATCAGATGACTTTAGGGCTCCATTCCCATGCACTGCAGAAACAAAGCCCCATGGAGGCTATTGCATGACATAAGGGCACTTATAGTGGGACTCCTCGAGGCTTTGAATGACAGACTGAGTGATTGTTTGGTTAATGGCACTCAATGTATTTGTCATATCAACATCAGGACTAGCTTTGCTTACAGACATAGAGCAAAGAAAGTGTACCGCAGCACAAATATCACAGACATGCACGTTTCTTTGCTGTGTCCTCCACCAGTTTCCTGTTGCATACACTGAGTGACAACACTGTTTTTGTGTGTTCATTTGACAGTTGCTTCTTTCTTTCTTTTGTGTACATCCTGCCTTTTTCCTGGAGTAAGATTCAGCTAAAAAGCATCTTTTTTTCATTTGAACACAATTAAAATAATCTCACAAAGCAAGGATTAAAGACCAAATAAAATCATTATAAACATGCAAAAGGTAAAATAAAGCAACCCTCACAACTTAGAAGCCTCTCTGTAAGTAATTACACATTAAAAGCCTCTGTGAATAGAAAAGTCTTTCTCTGCCAGCAAAAGGAGAATTAATACTCTAATTTCAACAGCTACCCCTCAGTTGTGTTATTGGAATGCAGTAATTTAAATTAAGAGGGTTGCAGGTTTTTAGTACAATAGCACGCTCTTTATCATTTATGGTTGACAGATTGGTCACTGCTATTTGAAGTGGGAAACAAGTGTGCAGTAAGAGGATGGAGAGGTAAACTGGTAAGTGGGGATGACTTGTCTGAGACCAGCTCTGTCTGTATCTGATCTATGAGTTTTATAGGCAACACAGCTGTAATGCTTTAGGTAGCTTTGTTGTTGTCAGCTTTTAGGTGTAAGAAAAAGTTTATGAGGTGCCGTATGCCTCCATTTCATTCTCTTGTCCAGTTGTTCTGACATTTCTTAAAATAATGTTTATTGAATTTTATACATGTACAGATTAAAAGTATAAAGAAATATGAGAAAAAAAGAAAAAATCATATATACAAAAGTAAATCACTAATCCTCCTACCCGTCTCCAACCCCCCACCCTAAACAATCCACCACTATTACTAAAAACAAAAGTCATATACTAGGGGTTGGGGGAGGGGAGAACTGTGTAGCTAGAGTAAACATAATGGGTGAACACAAGGAAAAAGGAAGGAAAAAGAAAGAAGAAAAAAAGAAGAAGAAAAGGAACAAATACTATACTATAGATATATTTGAACTTCCAATCTTTTTTTATCATGAATAAGTTGTTCTCAAATTTGATGTTCTGGATTTCAGCTTCCAGAAGTGTTTCCCTGGATGGTCAATGGTGAGGAATTCTTAGTACTGAGATCCAAAGCTTATGACACAATAAAGACTGAGCATCATTGTTTTGTGACTTCATGAAAGGAAGTCCATGGAACCAATAGGCAATGACAGAGTCTTTTAGTTCAGTGAATTTGTTATTAGTCTGAAGTTTAAAGTTGAATTTACTCCGGGGATATGCTTAGCAAAAAACAAGAGAGGATTCATTGCTCCATTGACATGGAAACTGTCAGTCATCACTACCAAGAGGCTGAGGCTTGAAAATTCATGTAAAACAGCTTCAAATAACTTTATGGTTCAAGGATGAGATCCAAGGCAGTTGAGACAAAGTGAACAAAAAGTGTTGAATGGTAAGTGCAGATAGCTTCTTTTTTATTAGTTGAATCAAGCATTAGCTGGCTATTCAAGGAGAGAAGGTCCAACAATCTGAAGAAAGAAAAGATTTCAAGTTGCATCCCTTGGGTAGCTTTGTACTGTGGCCATTGATAATCAAACAGATGAGTGAAGTCATCTTAGAAACAGAGGGTTGTTAAGGCTTGCTGGATGGAAGCATGGAAATAAGGAGGTCCAGGCATGTACCTGGGGGGGGGGGGTCCTGAAGGGCTTCAGCCCCCCCCCCCAAATTTTCAGGATGGTCCACAAGAAGGCCTTACTGGTACATTATTTAAACTGTTATGTTTATTCATATCATGATCTGATCACCATGCTCAATATATCCCATATGCATGGGGGTATTGGGATAACGATACAAAAGGTTTGCTAGGGTAGATCCTCAGCCCCCCCCCCCCGAATCAAACTCCCCCCCCCCCCCCGGAATCAAAATCCTGGCTATGGGCCTGAGGAGGACATATTCTTCTTGCTCACAAGAATCCTCTAATTCATTCAAAAGACAGTCATAATAATAACCAAAGAGCCAGAACATATCTCCTCATATATAAACCACATAGATTAGGGCAAGGTTTGCACAGTTAAAAGCACAGGACTACCCATGTGTAGGGAGTGACTGTGTCTGAATGCCTTCTGTATCATTAGAGACTCAACTGAATTCTACAATATCATTCTGCTGCTTCTGCCAACCATCCCCGAGCCATATGACTAACAGCATCCCTAACCCATATGACGTACATGTCAGGGCATTTTGTGCATGGTAGTTAATGATGCTGTATTGGCTTCCAATTAATGTTCTTGGCTCAGTGGATACTCTCCAGTACTGGAAAAAAAATGATGGCAGCAGGATTGGTCCAACTTTGAGGTTGAACAAGGTTAGTGCCTCAGACAAAAGAGCAATAGAAGTATCCACTTGGCTGTTACTCATAGATTCCACAGCTACATGGAATCCATCACTACACAACTTTTTTCCTAAGTTAGCACCTGATATATTGAAGATGCTTTCCTAACATGAGTGTTCAAATAACATGATGCTGCCAGTCTACATGGACTCTGCGCATGGAACAATGAATGCTTAACATCTTGTTCTTTGCCTTGGTTGTAGATGGCTAACTTTCCATCGGGCCTTCATTCTGAAGAGGACAGCCCCTTTCATGCTTCTGAATCTTTGTGATCTATTCTTAATTTAAAATAGTTTCAGGTTTTTTCACATCTCATATGGTCATCTATTCATGATTTGGACTCCCTTGTTGTCTCTCTGACACCCACTGTGAGATCAGCTCTTACTGATGTTTACAAAGAGGTTACTTATTTTCACATTAAGAACAAATTGTAATTAAAATATGGCTGAGAGTTCAATGTAAGCAGCCACCTACAAAAATGAGTGTGAATAGTTTAATACCAGCATCCCTTGTAAATTAATCAATGACAATGAATACAATATTTGTATTCTACCAGGCTGCCTAATTTAACCTTTAGGTGATTTTAATACTTCTATCCCAGACCAATCTTTTTTTTTATTTCTAATCACTAAATAATCGAAATGATGTCAAGAAAGTGTATTATTAAATAACCGAAACTGTTGACAAAAGATCTGCGCTCTGTTGACAGTAAATTAAGAACAGGCAGGAAACAAAAGCCAATCAAATCAATAATACCTCTTCCTTTAATTATTGATTTTGGCTGTTGTTTCAGGACCAACCAAATAAAGTATTACTTCACACAATGTGTTTATAATGTGATAATCATGAACATGAAAGTTGATGCTCTCCTGCTTAGATGACTTTTTAAAAGCTTCCAAGTTCCTGGAAGTTAGAGGTAGCAAAAAACAAAACAAAACAAAACCAAAGAAAAAGGTGAAACACTGGAGATTCAAAAGAAGCTCTGTAATTTTATTTATAATTAGCCTGAAAACACAATTTCTTGCTGAGTTGAAAGTGAAAGAGGAATATGGAGAAAAAGGAGATTTGATAGGGTGAGATAAACGGATGTTCTGCCCGCAGTCAGAAACTGACCAGACTAATAAATAATAATAATAATAATAATAATTATTATTATTATTATTATTTATACCCCACCACCATCTCCCCAAGGGAACTTGGGGCACCCAGCAAAACAGTAAAACAACATAACACAAGAACACAACAGAAAAATAAGAAAATAAAAAAACAATACAAGATACAAAAACCAATATAAATAAACAGAGCAACAATATAAAATCAGCACATTAAAACACAGAAAATTGATCACAATGGGCAGGGCTAATAGCAACAATTAAAATTTAAAGGACTGGGTGAGACGGCAATGTAATGTATCAGGACAGGGGACAAACGCTCCATTCAGCAAAGGACAAGAGGGATCTTCTCACATCTGCAGGAGTTTACCATATATCAAGCAGCTGTGGACAAGTCTACATACTAGGGACCACAATTGCAGCAGCATTGCCCAAACACAAATCAAGGAACATGAAAGGCACAGCAGACTACGTCAATCAGAGAAATCAGCCATAGAAGAGCACTGGATGAACCAACATGGACACAGCATATTATTTGAAAACACAGACATGATGAACCACTCTAACAACTACTATGTCAGACTACACAGAGAAGCCATTAACTAATCATAGAATCTTATTTAAAAACCTTCAATAGTATTCTTGATCACACATGAGGCAACATGCTAATTTAGAAGACCCAGGAAAAGATGCACAACTTTCATAACACTGTCCTCAAACAGAGAAAATAGTTTTAAAAAGTCATGAGGAGCAGCTAAGAAGTTTATCCTGCTCCTATCATAGCAGTATCCATGTTGGCTTAATACTAGTACTGCTTCTGTGGCAGGATATTTCTTCTGAATTAGGCTATGCAAATGTTCTTGAGATGTTGAGTGACAAAAAGAAAGGTGGATTAAGTTGACAAGGTTCTCAAGAAATATCTATTGCTAATATAAAATACCCCAAAATGCTAGTAGATTTGAGTGGACAAATGGATGTGGAAATGTTTATTATTAATATCTTAGAGTTGCATCTCCATGGACAGGAAGCCTCGAGGCTGGTCTGAAGCACTCCAGTCCAGTCAGGCCACACCTAGTTCATCCCAGCTCGACAGTTCCTCTTACCTTTGTCACATATTGTCACTATATTCGTGACTACAGAGTTTCAGAGAGCTCCTAGCCATTGTTCATTACCCTTGCTGGTGTTAGTAAAAGTGC
This sequence comes from Anolis sagrei ordinatus, assembly GCF_025583915.1. Taxonomy (NCBI): domain Eukaryota; kingdom Metazoa; phylum Chordata; class Lepidosauria; order Squamata; family Anolidae; genus Anolis; species Anolis sagrei. Next base: position 121,867,635 of record NW_026846588.1, on the reverse strand, counting down.
TGCATTATTTAGAAAAGGGAGAGGGAAAGGCGAGGGATCTTGTCCCCTTCTTTCCCCCATCCACTCTTAGTCACATGGCATGTTTACTAACATTGGCAATGGCAATGAGCAATGGTTACGAGTTCTCTGGAGCTCTGTAATTGCTATTACAATGATACACGATGAAAAAAGTTAAGTGCCACCCCATTGTCCCCACACCATGGAGCTTGGGAAAATGGAATGGCTATGTGAATGGTCATGGGAACAGCAGGTGTGTTTCTGAATTGGAAACATCCCAATTGTTCACACATACCTCAAAGTGTGGGACTGCTCCAGAGCTTTGGAGAAGTTTCAGAGCATTCCCGTATATTGCCTAATGGGAGACACAACCATGTAAAACAACTGTGCCCTGTATCAGGGCCATGATGACTATGTGTGTCATGTGGAGCCAGTTCTCATTCAGCCCAGGATATTTGGCAAAACGTTAGGAGAGAATGCTTCTGGAGCATGGCCGTATACCCTGGAAAACTAACAGCAACTCAATGATTCCAGCCATGAAAGCCGTTGACAACACAGTACAAGAATAGACAACATGTAGCCTTCCTAAATTGTTGGATGGCAACTCCCATCACCCTTTACCATGGATTAGATCAGCATTTCTCAACCTGGGGGTTGGGTTTCCTGGGGGGGGGGGGCTGCAAGGGGATATCAGAGGACCATCAGGAAACAGTATTTTCTGCTGGTCATGGGGATTCTGTGTGGGAAATTTACCCAATTCTATTGTTGGTGGGGTTCAGAAGGCTCTTTGATTGTAGATGAACTATAAATCCCAGCAACTACAACTCCCAAATGACAATATCAATCCCTATCCCAACCCCACCAGTATTCAAATTTGGACATCTCAGGTATTTGTTCCAAATTTGGTCCAGTGAATGAAAACAAATCCCACATATCAGATACTTACATTATGATTAATAACAATAACAAAATTACAGATATGAAGTAGCAATGAAAATAATTTTATGATTGGGGGGTCGCCATAACACGAGGAACTGTTTTAAGGGGTCGCATCATGAGGAAGGTTGAGAACCACAGAAGAACATTGACAAAAATGATAATCCAGTACCATCTGAAGGACCATACATACACACAAAGCAAAGCTTGATTTTGCTATTTTATATAAGGGGTATCATTTTGTTATTCCATTGTAAGTAATGGATTTTGGTATCCATGGGAGTCCTGGAACCAAACCCAAGCAAATACCAAGGGCCCAGTGTATATCAATTTATAATTTATTGTAAACAATAACTTATTATATACTTTAATCTTAGTTGTTCAAGTCCTGAAAGAATAGTATTCCAGTAAAAAATAAAGAAAAATGATCTGCTAAGATTATTTTAATTGTATTGTCGAAGGCTTTCATGGCTGGAATCACTCAGTTCTTGTGGGTTTTTTCGGGCTATATGGCCATGTTCTAGAGCAGGGGTAGGGAACCTTTGGCCCTCCAGCTGTGGTGGACTTCAACTCCCACAATTCCTTGAGGCTCGGCATTGGGCCAAGGTAAGCCTTTGGGGCGAATGCCGAGCCTCAAGGAATTGTGGGAGTTGAAGTCCACCACAGCTGGAGGGCCAAAGGTTCCCTACCCCTGTTCTAGAGGCATTTCTCCTGATGTTTCGCCTGCATCTATGGCAAGCATCCTCCAAGGTGAGGTCCTCTGAGGATGCTTGCCATAGATGCAGGCGAAACGTCAGGAGAAATGCCTCTAGAACATGGCCATATAGCCCGAAAAAACCCACAAGAACTGAGGGATTATTTTAATTATTTATTCAGAAAAAATAACAATCTTGAACCCCAATTTAGTTTAATTTAAACTTCAGTGGATTACTTGTAACTGATTGCAAGATAAAGAAAATATATTGAAATGTAAATGATAAAATCAAAACTTAAGCTTCTTGGCCTTGACCATGAGATCAGTTCATTTTAAAGATTTTTTTCATTTATTCTGACTTTGTTGAAACATTTCATCATGTGAAGTTGTTTGATCAAAGGGAATTGGATGAAACCTAAAGTGAAGAGCCAAAGAGAGTTTAAACATTGTCCTTATTACATTCAGAATGACTTCAAGGTATTGCGGTCAGTAGAAATCATGGATCCCTTTTCATGTTGAATGCACTAGTGACAGTAAACTCAGTGAAACTACTTAGGAATGATTTCAAATCCCCCAAAGACCTTGTGGGGGAAAGATCCATGAGTCAATATGCATTGACTCAGGTTATGTCAGAAGCACAGTTCTGTTGAGTTAATCCATCATGGAGGAGCACTGCTGAGCAGTAATGTAACCCTGCAGTGTGAGAAGACAGCCACAGAGGCATACATTCATAATACTTTAATATATCCCTCAGGATAAAATTCTTGCAAGCATACTGTTCACAGCAGGGCTTCCTAGATGAAACCTTTCAGAGTCTGCAAGAGTTAAGGCTATGTTTTTGTATTTGTTGGGTTCAAAATTAACAAACTGCAAGTAACACTCGGCTGGCTTCAAGGACTTTATGTTCCATCGATAACAATCTGAGTAATTTTGTGTTCAGAGAAAATCAAGAGGATTTGCTCAGAGCAGGGTCAGCCATTTCTTCTGTTTGATTGGTCGTGATGGCTGCTTTGCAACCTTTCAGAACCAAATCTGTCCTTCATCATGGTCAAAGCATCTGCTCCTATCAGGAGAATGTCTGCACATCCTCCTGCACCATAGAAAACTCTGAAGTATGGAGCTGGATATTTTATAGTGTTCTGTCCCAGAGGAAACTGCTTTAGAAGTCATGTTAATCCACTGGAATGGAGGACATCAGCAATATAGCAGTAAGCAATATTTTTGATAGTATCTGGTGTTGAGAAATGGATTGATGGCACACCTTAGTGATGCTAATTTTGGCAGCATGCTTTCATTATTGGTTGTAAGCAGAGGTGGCCCTAGGTAATTTTCAACTGTAAGCAAACAGTATTTTGGCACCCCCCTCCCCCAACCAATTACTGATATATATTTTCTGTTTGTCGTGGGAGTTCTGTGTGCCATATTTGGTTCAATTCCATCATAGGTGGAGTTCAGAATGCTCTTTGATTGTAGGTGAACTATACATCCCAGTAACTACAACTCGCATATGTCAAGGTCTATTTCCCCCCAAGAGCACCTCAAGAGAGCCCCTGGGCAAAATCAACTATACTGCAAATGCTTACTTTGCGGAACGGGTTGAGCCGCCCCTGGTTGTAAGGAGTTAGAAAAACTGCAGAAAATGATAGAAAGTTACATGCTATCCATGGGCAACATTGCCCCACTCCTGGCTTAGAGAAATGAATACATTGCTGCATTTTCACCTTTTTCTTATTCAGATATGTGCTACCATTTTTTAAAACATGAAGAACTTCCTGACTGTGAGAGCCATTCAGCAGTGGAACTCTCTGCCCCGGAGTGTGGTGGAGGCTCCTTCTTTGGAAGCTTTTAAGCAGAGGCTGGATGGCCATTTGTCAGGGGTGGTTTGAATGCAATATTCCTGCTTCTTGGCAGGGGGTTGGACTGGATGGCCCAGGAGGTCTCTTCCAACTCTTTGATTCTATGATTCTATGATTCTATGAATAATCATTAACTAATTCATAATCAATTTATGTTACAAGCAAAGAGGACGACAGAGGGGCAGAGCAGCAGTAAATAGCCTGTAGTTCCACCCATCATGTTCTTAGACCTGGTGAAGTTTGGTCTCCTTTATAGGGCCTTCAAATTCTCTCCCGTGGGTGGGTGACTCAATTAATTGATGGATTTATTGTTTCCATAACAATATTGTTTCCATAACCAGTCCATCCTCCAGGAAATAAAGCCCGACTGCTCATTGGAGGGAAGGATACTAGAGACAAAGTTGAAGTACTTTGGCCACATCATGAGGAGACAGCAAAGCCTAGAGAAGACAATTATGCTGAGGAAAGTGGAAGGTAAAAGGAAGAGGGGCCAACCAAGGGCAAGATGGATGGATGGCATCCTTGAAGTGACTGGATTGACCTTGAAGGAGCTGGGGGTGGTGATGGCCGACAGGGAGCTCTGGCGTGGGCTGGCCCATGAGGTCACGAAGAGTCGGGGACGACTGAACAAATGAACAACAACAACATTGTTTCCATGATACATAGGATTATGTGAAAAATCTAAAATGTGCTTCTCTTTAATCAGGCAAATGGACAAAGCCAAGATTTTTATCTCAGACAGTCGAGAGGATTATTACTGCTTATCAATGACAAGGGCTGCTGTTTAGATCCCACCTTCCAGGACTATTATGCACCTAAAGAACATGCCCTTCACCATTTCACATATGAAACTTTGGACCCTGTCACACATGTGGGGTCTGGCTGGTGATAGAAGTGGAATGTAGTAACCCAGAAGACAAAGGACCGTGTAGTGAAGTCAACCCAATTTCAGGCACAAAAGTATCTTTTTCTGCTTGAAACAACTATGCCATGTCTCCACATGTTTGGAATTTTAAGAATAGAAATTCAAAAACAAACAGTACCCACTTTTTGTCAAATGATTAATTTTCAGGGTCATAGGACACTTTCTCCTCAGTTGAGCCACAGAGCCCCATGCTGCCCATCAGACGATGCAAGCTCACCTCCAATGGGGCTCCATGGTTCACTGGGGTTTAAGTATCCTAGGATGCTTGGCCCAGAACACGAGAGGCCTCCCATGTTTTCATTAGGAATCATGGGGTCAGCCACATGGCATTGCCTCTCCACATGTGATGGGAAAGTGTTACTGTCCGTGACATGGGGTTCAGGTCGCCCAGATTGCCCAACTGCCCTGCAAATTTGCCATGGAGGTTGGTGATTTAATCTGGGAGATCTCATCAATGTGATTAGGTATTTAGTAAAAGGAAATAGTACAGAAAAACTCAAGTAATGCTCCAAATTCATCTGTTGGTGGCTCTTTGGGATTCTAATTGAACTGAATTGATTCTAATTGAGGTCCTTATTGGTGGTATGGGATGGAAATCTGTGTTGTGAGGAGAAAGAAAGTTGTTAGATGTGGCTATGTTCTGGCCACTTAAAAGAGTGTGTCTTTTCATCTTGGATAGTTGGTATAAAAGGTAAGTGTTTTGAAGCTTGCAATTTGTTGGCAGTTCTTTCAACAAACAGATGGGAAGCAATGAAAGAACAGATTTCTCACCTTATAAAATGAATGGGAAGTTGGACCCTGGAAAGCAACAGCAAAACCACCAAGAAAGGAAGACAGTGAAGCCCAAGTCAATAGCATTAATGTCTTCAACAGTTGCTAAAGGAACAGGCCAGTGATGTCATAATCAGTACTGACCAACCATGAGACAAGTTCTATGTTCTGGCTTCAAACCAGATTCAGCCAGAAGAAAGCAGGAGGAATAATAGCAATTGAATATCACAGCCAGACATCTCTATAATACTATTGAGCCAAGTCTTCAAGAAAAATGGATCCTATTTAAGGGAAAGGAGAAACAGACAATAAGGGGAGTTGGAAAAAGGCTAAGGAAACTGCTAAGACCAGAGAAAATGGAAAATGAGGAAACACTGCTCTCCAGTCTTCAACTGTCCAAATATGTTGGATAACAACTCTCAACATCCCCAGTTTGTGTAAGAATTAATATCTGGAATGGCTGGAGGTTGTGGGAATTACAATCTGAAGTTCATGCAGCCATCAACGTCAAATCAAATGTCTGAATGTTCCTATTTACATTACTAAGGAGAAGCACACTCAACTCTCTTGCCTTTACATTGAATGCAAAAGCATACAAAAGAAAGCTACAGATATAAAATGGCTCCCTTTTCTCTAGACAAACTAATTAACTGGAACAAAGGCTATTACAGATTCACAGGAAGTATAATAAAGGTAGTGTCACGAATTACATCTTTTTCTTTGCAAGCGTGCATAACACTGCATGCAATGAGCCGCATGTTTTAGGTTAATAATCAGTTTCACACCTAAGAAAGAGCTGTTAAAAGAAACACAATGCTGGTCTCTTGTTTTACATGCTGTCCTCTGTGTTCCAGTTCTCTCTGTCATTTGTTCCTTGGAAATGAAATCTCTTTATTTCTACCTGGCCAAGAGAAACTGAATCCGCCACATCTTCCTTTCTTGTTTTTTTTTTCTGAATGAAACAGAAAATATTTAATAAATCCTGATGAAACTTTGCTACCCTATTAGGTGGCACATAAAGTTGCCCCATGAACTGTGTTAAGCACATAGGTTATTGGATGGATATACATGTTTATACAGATTACATGTATGGACCTCTTTTGCTAGTTTAATCTCCTTTTATACTATTATTATGCAAATCCACAACCTTTGCTCTGTATATTTATTATGATTCAGTTTAGGAGTTTTAGTTTTACAATTTTCAGTTGATTCAAACATTTTCATCTGCCTATAGCAGTGGTTCCCAATCTGTGGTCCGTGGACCACCAGTGGTCTGCAAGAACTAAAATATGAGGGGTATTTTTTAAGTAAGGTCCGTTGGAACATAAGAACCCAATGAAAGTTTATTTCAAAAAAGTAAATTTATTTTCAGAAAGTACATACTTCACTCTATTTTTTGACATAGTTGCCAAGTTTGTTCAAACACTTATCATACCTCTGAACCAATTTTAAAATACCCTCTTCATAAAAACTTGCCGCCTGCTCCGATAACCAAGAGTTCACTGCCGTCTGTAATCAAAGAAGGGCGACCGGAGCGGTCTTCATCATGGACGTTGTCATGGCCATCTTTAAATTGTCATACCCCCTTACACACTTTGCTTTCACTCATAACAGTTATCACCATACACTTCACAAATCTGCTGATGAATTTCTGCAGCAGGCAGGTTACTTGCTGACAAAAACTGTATCACTGAGTGAACCTCACATGCGGCGGGTGAGTTGATAGTCTTAAACATTTTTAAAACACAGAACAGAACCGTACAGGTTAGCTACAGAGTGGAAACTGAGCACAGTTGTTCCCGAGGCATGCCAGTACATGATGCACGTGCTCGTTGCGGTATGCACGCAAACTACTAGTGTCTACAACAAAATGGACCGTACTTAAAAAATACCCCTCATATGTTCCCTGGATTCACCATTACTACACAGTTGCAACGAAAGCGAATGGTCTTGCGAAACCCTCTTATAGTGCCGAGTCTTATTAAATATGGTTTTCTCTGGGTGAGCTGATGGCACTACTGGATGAAATATGTTCTTTATCAGCAACTGGAGCTGATGTGGTCTATCCAATACAATTTTATGAATCTGCACCCCAAATAACCAAACCAGATCTAAAGTTAACCAAAAAATGATTCGTAACCCTTTTGGTACTAATGTTGGAGAGTGGCCCCTGGTCAAAAAAGTTTGGGAACCATTGGCCTATAGAGATATACATACCTGCAGGAAGGAAACAAAATTTGTTTTCAGATCCATAAAAATATTACATTGTTCTTGGGCTCCATTATTCTACAGAAATGCAACCCGACACAAGTTATGTACACTTACTCTACAAAGGGAGAAGATTCAGAATTATCATGAAAACCATTTGTTAAAGCTTTAAAATGGATATTGAAAATATGGCTACATGCCATCTTTTCCTTTCCTTTTTTAATTTTGGAAAGATTTATATTTTTCTTTCTCTTTTTCCAGGCCATTTCACAGCAGTAATGATATAGATCCAAAGACATATGGAGTTTTTTTTTATAAATGCTGAGGACATGTGTAAGTGCTTAAGAAAGAGCTGAATAAATGAGGCTAGATTTTCAGTGCACTAGTAATAAGTTTTACCCTTCAGAATGATCAAATAGTAACTATACCATATAATACAGGTGGAACAAAGGTGCTGATTTGTCATATTTATATTGCTGTAACTTCTAGTGACTCCATTTTTAATCAGAGTCCACTTTTCATTAGCAACTCTCTATATGCAGGGTACTACAGTTATTTGTCCTTTAAGACATTGGACATATCAAAATGCAATACCAGGAAATAGAGATGAAAGACTTTTTCCTGTCTGAAAAATAGCTTCTGCAGTCCATGTGAAATGCAGTCAAGAAAAATAATACAGAACAATTCTTTGTGCTTTTGCAGCATTTGAAAATGTTTCAGAAAATAATTCTACTAAGCAATACATGACATTCTCAGAAATCACTTTTTATAGCACCCCCTTCCTAATTTACAGAGACATAGAATTGTTGCATGTGTATGCATATATGTCAATGGAAAAAAAAAACATTTTTCCACCAATGGAGCAATAACTATGGAAACTGTTTGTCCTGAAGGAAAAGGTTGAAATAGTCAAAGATTTACATCCTTACTGTGAAATTGATACTTTGGGGAAAGATCTTTGCAAGTTCTTGGGAGCACCCTTGGGATGACAGAATGTAAGACAAATTCTCCTGGGTAAGCCAATCTGAAATGAGCCCATGCCTCTGTATTCTAGAGATTTTCAAAACAGGTTTTATTTAGACTGAGAGCCAAAATACTAAGGTGCTAAAGGCATCACTACTAGTTAGGAGTTTTTTTTTTGTTCAGTTCTAAATAATTGTCAGTGAGGAAGAGTAAATATTTCCTGTCCTGTTGTGATGCCAGCATCTCTTTATCTCAACTCCAGATAACTTCATTTAACCCTCCAATTGATCCTAAATGATGGGGTATGGGCTTATGTTGCCCTAACTAGACTTTGGAAAATTTCCCCAGATCCCATAATCCCCCAGAGAAACTGGGCACTGGTTGGAGGATTATGGGAGCTATAATTGCTAAATGTTACCTTTTTCAAGCTTTGTATCTGCCCCGGCCATCAGACTGGAAAAAATCAACTTATATCCCCATACCAAAAAAGGGAAATGCGAAAGACTGCTCAAACTTCCGTACAGTGGCCCTTATTTCTCATGCCAGTAAGTTAATGCTCAAGATCCTGCAAGGAAGACTCCAGCAATACATGGAGCGAGAGTTGCCAGATGTTCAAGCTGGGTTTAGAAAAGGCAGAGGAACGAGAGACCAAATTGCCAATATCCGCTGGATAATGGAGAAAGGCAGGGAGTTTCAGAAAAACATCTACTTCTGCTTCATTGACTATTCTAAAGCCTTTGACTGTGTGGATCAATAATAAATTGTGGCAAGTTCTTGGTGGGATGGGCATCCCAAGCCACCTTGTCTCTCTCCTGAGGAATCTGTACAAGGACCAAGTAGCAACAGTAAGAACTGACCATGGAACAACAGAGTGGTTCAAGATTGGGAAAGGCGTACGGCAAGGCTGCATCCTCTCACCCAACCTTTTTAACTTGTATGCAGAACACATCAGGCGATGTGCGGGGCTGGATGAATGCAAAGCTGGGGTGAAAATTGCTGGAAGAAACATTAACAACCTCAGATATGCAGATGACACCACTCTGATGGCCGAAAGCGAGGAGGAGCTGAGGAGCCTTCTAATCAAGGTGAAAGAAGAAAGCGCAAAAGCTGGGTTGCAGCTAAACATCAAAAAAACCCCAAGATTATGGCAACAAGAATGATTGACAACTGGAAAATAGAGGGAGAAAATGTGGAGGCCGTGACAGACTTTGTATTTCTAGGCGCAAAGATGACTGCAGATGCAGACTGTGGCCAGGAAATCAGAAGACGCTTACTTCTTAGGAGGAGAGCAATGTCCAATCTCGATAAAATAGTAAAGAGTAGAGACATCAGACTGGCAACAAAGATCCGCCTAGTCAAAGCCATGGTATTCCCTGTAGTAACCTACGGATGTGAGAGCTGGACCTTAGGGAGGCTGAGCGAAGGAAGATCGATGCTTTTGAGCTGTGGTGTTGGAGGAAAGTTCTGAGAGTGCCTTGGACTGCGAGAAGATCCAACCAGTCCATCCTCCAGGAAATAAAGCCCGACTGCTCACTGGAGGGAAGGATACTAGAGACAAAGTTGAAGTACTTTGGCCACATCATGAGGAGACAGCAAAGCCTAGAGAAGACAATTATGCTGGGGAAAGTGGGAGGCAAAAGGAAGAGGGGCCGACCAAGGGCAAGATGGATGGATGGCATCCTTGAAGTGACTGGACTGACCTTGAAGGAGCTGGGGGTGGTAACGGCCAACAGGGAGCTCTGGCGTGGGCTGGTCCATGAGGTCACGAAGAGTCGGAGACGACTGAACGAATGAACAACAACAACAACATCTGCCCCGGATGAACCAAATCAGGATCAGTGTGGAATGGGTCTTAGGTGGGGTGATTAGAGGGTGGGATATATTTGTGAGACGTTAGCTATCTAGTAAGCATAGTCTTGAAATCAAAATCAGCTAGCTGCTTAAGAAGTGAAGTGGATCTGTTATATGGCACACTATGCCGTGTAATAGCCAGAAAAAAATGTATTGCACCAATGGGGCAATAACAGAGGTTTAATTTATTTTCAGGTCTGAAAGGATGTCTGATATAGAGTCTGCACTCTAAGGTAATTGGACATAACCATACAATATAGTGCAAATCATTTTGTCCATTTTGACAGCCAATCCAAAGGCCTGCTCCCTCCCCTGATTGGCTCATCAACATCTAAGCCAGGATCTGGACTTTTGTTGGTCCAGGAATCCCACTGATGTCAGAAGTGGATGGAACTTTCAGCATTGAAAAATAGAGAGTTTTCAGTTGTTTTTTTTAAAGTTGGAGATGTTCAAAGCACCATCCAGGCTGGGACTTAATCACATGGCTTGAGGTGATGAGAAAGGGTCTGTGATGAGATTATATGAGTCCACAAAATGAGTCAGCCTCCAAGACAAAAATGAGGCTTTTATCAATATGGACAATTGAATAAAAATCATACGGAACAATACAAATCCCATTGAGGCGCAGCTCATATCTGATATTTCTGAAACACCTGTATATTTTCCTGGAACCTGATTGTATCTTAAAAGAGGATCTTTTAATGTTTGCTTTGCTTTCCTGAGTGGATTCTCTTTCAGTAAGACACTGGACTAGCGTGTCAGATGTACGACCCCCAACAGTTTCAGAAGCACATACATTATACAGTTTTACGTTCTTTTGGGTGCCCGGGAACATGTCTGTGGTTGTCCTCTACCAACACCCCAATCCCCATTAAATACATATATTAGTCCCGTCCCGTCCCCCCAGTTCATTTATCATCAATAACTATACCATATCATACAGGTATAGTAAACATACACATGAATAAAGACATAGCAGAAGCTTCAAAGTATCTTTGGAGGGGTATAGGATTGTCCCATTGTTCAATTAACATTTCCCTTCCATCTCCTGGGGTTCTTGGGGCTTGGCAGTTGATTTAGATTAATCATTTTAGGAGTTTCTGGGCTCCATGTAGTTTCAGAGTTCCGGATTTGTGCAAGATTGGACCACTTAATGTCCACAACAGCAGGGATGCTTCCCTCACCATACAGGGGAAGGTGTGCCAAAGTGGCGCTGAAGTGTGCTAGCTCCATTGGAGCCAGCACAACATGGGAACCAACCCATGTTAGGAGGGAAGTGTCCTACAACACTTCCAATCCAATTGGGGGTGGGGCTTCAACAGGAATTCCATCAACATAATGTGGTGGGCAGTATGCCCATTCATCACTGGACTGTCCCTTCAGCATCTTAGGACACTTAAAAATGTGTGATGAGTCTCTCACTGAGGTGGGAGTGGTATAAGGGGATCAGATTGTGATCAATGTTTTTTTATGTTCAAGTATGTTTTTGATCAGTGGTAGAGCTGGCACACGCCTTATGATACCTATGAATCCACTGAAGCTGCAGCTGTAGGAACAGCCACCAATAGGCCTTTCCTGCTTTTTCATGTGCCCTCTGCTATCTCATGCCCCCCCTAGCTTTCTCTGTCTCTTTGCATCCTGCTTTCTCAGCATCCTACCTACACACCACCCATACTCTGTCCCATGTATGTGTGTGTCAGGAGACAGCTAAAGTGTCTCCCTTACTTATGATCACTCACAGGGGCTCAAATAAGAAAAGGGACATGGATAGAGTCATAATTCAATGAAGATACAGGATGAGTGATAAGAATGACAGGAAAACACAAATGCCTAGTGGTTTATCCATATGTTACTTTGGGAAGAGGAAATGTGTGGTTGTGAATAGACATGCTAAAATTGTCTAGTGTGGTTTATCCCAGAACTTGAAGTTATCTACTGAAGCTGAAAAGTGGGACATCTTCGAATGTATTGCTCACAAAGCAGTTTCCGAGGCAAAAGGAACGACTATTTTGAATGCCATATAATGAAACATTGTTTTGTATTGTCACAGATGTAGAGATAGCAATCCACTTGGATACCATTAACAGGAGGGTAGATAAATTTGTGGAGGATAAGGCTAATAGCTAATAGTCATATTTGCTATACACTGTCTTCCATGTTAGAGGCAATATGCATTTCAATAGCGATTGCAAATTGGAGTATTGGAAAAAGTAGGCATTTGGTCTGATCTCCTGGAGAGCTTTTCATGCAATACATTGTGAAGAAGGCCTGATATGAAGATAATAGATAGAATAAGGTCAATCTTGGGGGTGGAGGACATTCAGTTTTATGAAACAAGAGGCAGAAATAGGCTTAAAAAGTTTAATGAGAGATCACTGGAGAGAACAATGAGAAAGAAGAGTTAGGAAGAAAAGAATAGCATAATGAGAATATTTAAAAGTATCTTTTGATCAAGTGGTCCAAATTGAAGAATGGTAGAACTACAAGATCAGAGACAAATTTATGATCCAGAGAAAGGATTAGAAAGAAGTTCAGCTACAAGGCTAGTTCACCTGCTAGTCTTTTAGCACTTTCTCCTGAAAGGGGAGCAGTATTCTTATTGCTTTCTTCACTTCTCCGCCACCAGTCTTCTGTTTAAACCCAAAGGCACAAACACATAAAGAAAAGGTTTTCTTCCATGCTGAATAAATTCAAAGTGGAAAAAACCCTGAGCCCCAAGTTTTGCATTACTTCCTCCTTTTTTCTTTTAAATTGCTTATTAACACAAACGATTTAATTCACAAAGAAATATACATTCAGATAAAAAACAGAAAGTAGAAAAGAAATGAACAAGGAAAAAAAGGACAATTAAAAATATAACCAAAACTAAACTAAAAAAAAAAAGCACTAACTTACCAAAACAAAAAGGGTTCTGACTTCCCAATCTCAACTGTAATGAATGAAAGAAGAAAATATATATTATTCTAGTGTTACATATCCAACTAAATAATTCCTTGAGAATTACCAGTGTTTTTGCTTTGTTAGATTTCATTTTGCTAAAAAAATAAATAAATCCATAAATGGTTTCCAATCCCTCAAAATGTTTTTCATTCCTTGTTTGGATCAGCAGGTGATACAGAGAAATAAATTGCTGGTCTAAGATCTTTGAATTGTTCTGCCATTTTGTGTAAAATGAAATAGACGACATAAAGAGGGAGAGGGAAGAACCAACTGCGTATTTCTAAGAAGCATTCATTTGCAGCTTCATTTAAGAAGCAGCATGCTCAAACTAGTAATATAGCAGCCTACTTTTTTTGTGTAGTGCAGTTTGTTAGTGAATTCAGGGAATAATATTTTGACATAGAAACAAGAATGTACGTATGTGTATTTTATAAGACTCTCAAGAAAATAATATAAATGATATGTTTTCTAATGGAGTACAATTTACTCCATTAGAAAACATATCATTTATATTATTTTCTTGAGAGTCTTATAAAATACACATACATACATTCTTGTTTCTATGTTACTATAGATATTTGTGCATTGTTTGCTAATAATATTTTGACAGCAACAAGAAAAAGGTTTACAATACTTTGATAGCCTACCCAGAATAAGAGGTTCAAGAAGACAAAAGAGGTGTTAACCATGCATTGCAGCAGTGGGCGTTGCTTAGGCTAATTCCAGGAGAGCTACTGAAAAATGTTCCTTAGTTACAGAATTAATTTTTAGAGGGACTCTTCATTCAGCTCTTAGTGAAATTGCCATATCAGCTATGCAGATAATTCCTTAAATGTTTTTGAGAGTCTCATGGGAAATTGTAAGAGACAGAATGATTAGTTCCCACTAGAGTAGGCAAACTGAATTGACGAGAACCTGGTAAATCAGCAATTCTGTACGTTCCATTGATTAAATAGTTTATTTTACTTTGTACACATTGAACATATCTTATCTGGAATTCTGCAGTACTCCAAAATCTGAAATTGTTTACATGGGCAGCTGAGAAAGGACTTTATCAGATGGTCAAGGGTGAAGTGGGGCACAGCTGGGAAAATCGTGGGGCAGTGGAGGGAACTGTCATGATCTATTCCATACCATCAAGGTCTATAGTCTCCCTACTACATTTGCCCATCTGTCCCTGCTTCCTGTTTTGTTCTGTGAGTGGTCAGTTATACACCCTATTCCTTTGGGCTCTGCTGTCACAACACTGCCAGCATGGAGCCCCACGGAGTCCCACTGGAAGCAGCTCGGCAGGGGAACTCTGTGCTGACAACAGAGACAAGTGGGCAGAAGAAGCTTCTCTTTCAGATAAGGAATAGTCAACCTGTATTAGCAACTGGGATTAGGTCAATGAACAGTTAGTGCTCTGGACACACATGCTGATCAACTGAGGATAGAACTAGGTTGTGACTCTGGATACAACACTACTACTGCCAAAAATGGCATCTTGATATCAGTCCCCATGGCCACTTCAGTTTGACTTCTCTGGGCTGTTTCTCCACATAGCCTTTCTTCATCCAAAACTCCATAATTTGCTGATATAGCAAGGCTGGCAATCATGTTGGAAACAATATTGAATAACATCCTCACACCAGCTTTTATGGTTTATGTCCACTGATAATACTTGCTATGCTTTCAGCTAGATTTTCTTTTGAGTTAGATCCCAAGGGAGAGAAATTTCTGGCTCATGGGTAAAATCTGGCCTGTGGAGGCTAGCTATCATCCACATATCTTCAGTGGACTCTACTCCACCTCTCGAGTCTGCCCCTTCGAACATATTGCTCACAAAGGAGTTTCTCAGCAAACAGTCTTGCCAATAGGAAGATGAATTCACACCACAAAAAGATATGTTTCACATGCTCTCAAATGCTCCTGTTATACATTCATATTAGGTTGCCAGTCACTCCGATTCTGTAAGCTTCCTTCCTTTGCACAGCAATCACTATGGCTTGTTTCCATACTCTCTAATGGATGCAATACTTTTCATAATGGAAATGGGTAGCATGTTATAGGAGTGACTGGGTGGCTCCATTTTGCCATGTCATGCCCCCCTTTCCTGGCTGCTCAGCAGATTTTATGGCAAAATATGTGTTACATAAAATAGACATGGGAATATGGAGTCCATGGAGCACAACAACTGCAACCTTTTAAAAATGTGTTGCATTGATGAATTTTAACTTTTATCTACTTAAAAGACAGAGGGTATATTGGTACCATCCTTATAGGAAAACAGACAGATTGCCAGGACATATGTCTTGTGACATAGGTGGGAACTTAAACCTATATTTGTCAATTTATGGAGGGGACCGAAGGATTTATTTACTACTTCCTCTGTAAACATCACTCCCTGCATGAAGAAAGCAGTGCAATCAGCAACGGCCAGCCAGGGTCTTGTATCATCATGGAGACAGCATTGAGCAATATTTGCATAGCGGTACCAGGCTGCCTTCTGGTCTTAAAGAAAGGTCCCAGCACAAGAGTGTATAGGTAATCGAAGTGAAGAGGACTGGGGAAGCAGAGAAGACCAAACAATGACCAGCTCCAATTTTGTAACTGGATAATGAAAGAAGGTGCTTTCATAAGGCTTCATCATTTGGGTGGAATCTGAGAAAGTGACATCTTTCTTCACAGTCTGAAAAACTTTGACTAGCTAGCTACTGCTGTGCTTTCTCTTTGTGAACAAATTAATATATATCCTG
This sequence comes from Anolis sagrei ordinatus, assembly GCF_025583915.1. Taxonomy (NCBI): domain Eukaryota; kingdom Metazoa; phylum Chordata; class Lepidosauria; order Squamata; family Anolidae; genus Anolis; species Anolis sagrei. The sequence goes on along the minus strand of NW_026846588.1, from coordinate 121,851,756 downwards.
CTATGACATCACAATGGATATAAAGGGAGAAAACATTCACAGTACAGTGAGACACAAGAAAGTGGTTTAGATTAAACTTAAATTTTAATTTTAATTGTAAAAGGAATAAAATGCAGTTGATGCCAGAAATTAGTATTGCTTTATTCAGATGGTGGATATGTTGTGTGAACTGAACATAAAAGACAGGACTGGAGATACACTATCAGCAACTATCAGAATAATGTTCCCTGATCTGAATCCGCCTACCAACATAAAACTTGGTGCCATTTTATCTATTGAACATGGCATGTTTCACGATTCTACTCCAGTGGTGGAGATTTTACCATCTTCCAGATGCTTTATGAATTTCTATCAACATCACTAGTTGCCAGGTGGGAAAAAGCTGGTGGGGAATAGAATTTACTGACTTCTCAAGGCAGTTTCCATTTTAAACAAACAGAAAAAATGAGAAGGTATGACTTTGGTAGCAGTGCCTTTGTGCCGGCGTACCCATTCTGATCCTTTCCTACAACCTCATCAGATGGGCTGCTGGAATCGCCACACATCATGGCGGATCCGGTGGTGCCCCATTGGGGGGAATTAACCCTGCATTGTTCAACTTCCTCCCTACCACTGTGGGAGCACCTGCCACTTGGCTTCCCCCCGTTGACTCCAATTTAACACAGGAAGCTCCTGTGTTGCCACTATGGTGGTACGTGCTGGTTCCTCTATAGCAGTGGTTCTCAACCTGTGGGTCCCCAGATGTTTTGGTCTTCTACTTCCAGAAATTCTAACAGCTGGTAAACTGGCTGGGATTTCTGGGAGTTGTAGCCCCAAACTCCTAGGGACCCATAGGTTGAGAACCACTGTTTTATGATAGAGCCCCACCAAAAGTAGTCCTACATTGTGAGATGGGAGCTGGTGGGTTCTGTTGTAAAACTAAAGTGGAATAAGCATATGCTACCAAAAAGTACCTTGCTTGATAAGATTGTACATCCAACAGTTGTTCTTTAAAGGTGGAGCAAACATAAGAAATGTTACCATGACATGTAATGTATTGTGTGATTCAGATTTCTCAAGCTGTCAGATATGTTGGCTGTGATGATTACACATGATAGATGTTGTTATCAAACACATAGGGTGGGCAACCAGTTGGTCCATTTTGACTGTAATATTCACAATGCACTGATCCCCAGAAACCACCAATGGCTCTCATTAGAGGTCTGTTTCCCTTTTTGAGACCCCCTGAAGTTGTCTTTGAACATAGATAGTACATTTCTTCAATGATCTCTTTCTCTGTAATTGATATATTTGACCATCTGAGAGGAGTTTTCTTTTACTTTTATTCATATCAGTTCATCCTTATCACTTGTTCCTAGCTGCAAATTGTGCTTTTGCTGCCAACAGTACAGACATGGCTAGTGCTGTTTCTTACTAGTGATTCTGTGAATTCAGATTTCAGCACTAGCAGATGGTGAATCCCTCAAGCAGTTTAGTTTCCAGGACCAGCTGTCTTTGATTACTTTGCACTACTTTTCAATATTTTCTTTCCCCCTCATTCTCTGCTCATAATGTTTCAAGTTAAACAATGGAACAACATCAATATTTTTAGCCATAACCATTAATAAAATGCTAGATTTGGACTGTGGGACCTGGCTTCAAGTTTGCACTCATCCATAACACAGAGAGCTAAACTACTTAGTCAGTGGATGAATCTAATATTGTTGGCAAATGTGTTCTGGGTTTTAGTCCAGATTTCTAAAAGCCGTCAAAGGAGCTGAGCCTATTTTGGGATAACTTGCATAAAGTTTGAACTGAAGTTCAAAACTTATTCTTCACCCTATTGACATTAGCTGTCGTTACACATAAAGCCAATCTATACTATCTCAGTACTGCAAAGTCTGACCCATTTACACATTGCATGGCACACCTTAAACTGTTGTTCTGATGATATTACTTTCTCAATATTCCATTTTTTTCAATTTATTTTTACAATGATGTGTGTGTTGGTCTGCTACTAGCCATGTGTGATCCAGTGTAGTGGTATTACATTAGCAATGAAAATGGCCTTGAGCAGGAATTGGGGCTGGAATTGAAGGATTTATGGAGAGGAAAATTAAAATTCTTTAGGCTATTTTCCTTCACACTTAGAGACCTGTGGAGCTATTAATGATCACACAATTTTATTTTTCAACCTACAATTTCTCACAGCTCTAAAGCCATAAAGGTATGTATGCAGTTACCTGATTGTAAAGGTAAAAAAGAGCAATGTGAGAAAATACGTTTTCCAAGTTTCCCCACAGCTAAGGAAAAACACATGAATGTTCAAACACTTTCCTATTTTCCCCACTATTACAACAACATGTTTTGATTCTTTGGTTTCACAGCAAATAATATTAACTCGTTGGTTGCATATCTATCTATCTATCTATCTATCTATCTATCTATCTATCTATCCACTCCAGCAAAGGATCACCGCCTTGTCGGGGCGCTGGAGCTTGAGCACCTCAATGATGTCATGAGCGACACCGTGAAGGGCCACCCAAGACGGGACGGTTGTGGCAGAGAGGTCAGACCAAGCGTGATCCCTGGGGAAGGCAATGGCAACCCACTCCAGTATCCTTGCCAAGAAAACTAAATGGACCAGTACAACCAGAGATATGTCGGTATGCCATTGGAAGATGGGACTCCCAGGTCGGAAGATGGCCAAAATGCTACTGGGGAGGAGCAGAGGATAAGTTCAACTAGCCCCAGATGTGATGAGGCAGCTAGCTCAAAGCCGAAAGGAAGGCTAGCGGCCGACGGTACTGGAGGTGAACGACGAATCCGATGCTCTAAAGATACACCATAGGAACCTGGAATGTAAGATCTATGAGCCAGGGCAAATTGGATGTTGTTATTGGCGAGATGTCAAGACTAAAGATAGACATTCTGGGGGTCAGCGAACTGAAGTGGACTGGAATGGGCCACTTCACATCAGATGACCACCAGATCTACTACTGCGGACAAGAGGAACATCGAAGAAATGGAGTAGCCTTCATAATTAATAAGAAATTCGCTAAAGCGGTGCTTGGATACAACCCAAAAAATGACAGAATGATCTCAATTCAAGTGCAAGAAAAGCCTTTCAACATTACAGTGATCCAAATATACGCCCCAACCACAGCTGCTGAAGAAGCAGAAGTAGATCAGTTCTATGAGGATCTGCAGGACCTACTGGATAATACACCAAAAAGAGACATTATTTTCATTACAGGAGACGGGAATGCCAAGGTGGGAAGTCAAATGACAACAGGGATCACAGGCAAGCATGGTCTGGGAGAACAAAATGAAGCGGGACGCAGGCTGATAGAATTTTGCCAGGAAAACTCGCTGTGTATAACGAATACTCTTTTCCAACAACCTAAAAGACGGCTTTACACATGGACCTCACCAGACGGTCAACACCGAAATCAGATTGACTACATCCTTTGCAGCCAAAGGTGGCGGACATCCATCCAGTCGGTGAAAACAAGACCTGGGGCTGACTGTAGCTCAGATCACGAACTTCTTATTGCACAATTTAGAATAAAACTAAATAGATCAGGGAAAATACACAGACCAGTTAGATATGATCTCACTAACATTCCTAGCGAATATACAGTGGAAGTGAAGAACAGATGTGAAGGACTAGATTTAGTAAACAGAGTCCCAGAAGAACTATGGACAGAAGTCCGAGACATTGTTCAGGAGGCGGCAACAAAGTACGTCCCAAAGAAAAAGAAAACCAAGAAGGCAAAATGGTTGTCTGCTGAGACACTGGAAGTAGCCCAAGAAAGGAGGAAAGCAAAAGGAAACAGGGATAAGGGGAGATATGCCCAGTTAAATGCGCAATTCCAGAGGTTAGTCAGAAGAGATAAGGAACTATTTTTAAATAAGCAATGCATGGAAGTGGAAGAAGACAACAGAATAGGAAGGACAAGAGACCTCTTCCAGAAAATTAGAAACATTGGAGGTAAATTTCAGGCAAAAATTGGCATGATAAGAAACAAAGATGGCAGGGACCTAACAGAAGCTGAAGAGATCAAGAGAAGGTGGCGAGACTATACAGAAGATCTGTATAGGAAGGATAATAATATTGAGGATAGTTTTGACGGTGTGGTGAGTGAATTAGAACCAGACATCCTGAGGAGTGAGGTTGAATGGGCCTTAAGAAGCATTGCTAACAACAAGGCAGCAGGAGATGACGGGATCCCAGCTGAACTGTTTAAAATCTTAAAAGATGATGCTGTCAAGGTGATGCATGCCATATGCCAGCAAATATGGAAAACACAAGAATGGCCATCAGACTGGAAAAAATCAACTTATATCCCCATACCAAAAAAGGGAAATGCGAAAGACTGCTCAAACTTCCGTACAGTGGCCCTTATTTCTCATGCCAGTAAGGTAATGCTCAAGATCCTCCAAGGAAGACTCCAGCAATACATGGAGCGAGAGTTGCCAGATGTTCAAGCTGGGTTTAGAAAAGGTAGAGGAACGAGAGACCAAATTGCCAATATCCGCTGGATAATGGAGAAAGGCAGGGAGTTTCAGAAAAACATCTATTTCTGCTTCACTGACTATTCTAAAGCCTTTGACTCTGTGGATTATCATAAATTGTGGCAAGTTCTTGGTGGTATGTATGGACATACCAAATCATTTTGTCTCTCTCCTGAGGAATCTGTCTAAGGACCAAGTAGCAACAGTCAGAACTGACCATGGAACAACAGACTGGTTCAAGATTGGGAAAGGCGTACGGCAAGGCTGCATCCTCTCACCCAACCTTTTAACTTGTATGCAGAACACATCATGCGATGTGCGGGGCTGGATGAATGCAAAGCTGGGGTGAAAATTGCTGGAAGAAACATTAACAACCTCAGATATGCAGATGACACCACTCTGATGGCCGAAAGCGAGGAGGAGCTGAGGAGCCTTCTAATCAAGGTGAAAGAAAAAAGCGCAAAAGCCGGGTTGCAGCTAAACGTCAAAAAAACCAAGATTATGGCAACAAGAATGATTGACAACTGGAAAATAGAGGGAGAAACCGTGGAGGCCGTGACAGACTTTGTATTTCTAGGTGCAAAGATTACTGCAGATGCAGACTGTAGCCAGGAAATCAGAAGACGCTTACTTCTTGGGAGGAGAGCAATGTCCAATCTCGATAAAATAGTAAAGAGTAGAGACATCAGACTGGCAACAAAGATCCGCCTAGTCAAAGCCATGGTATTCCCTGTAGTAACCTACGGATGTGAGAGCTGGACCTTAGTGAAGGCTGAGCGAAGGAAGATCGATGCTTTTGAGCTGTGGTGTTGGAGGAAAGTTCTGAGAGTGCCTTGGACTGCGAGAAGATCCACCCAGTCCATCCTCCAGGAAATAAAGCCCGACTGCTCACTGGAGGGAAAGATACTAGAGACAAAGTTGAAGTACTTTGGCCACATCATGAGGAGACAGGAAAGCCTAGAGAAGACAATGATGCTGGGGAAAGTGGAAGGCAAAAGGAAGAGGGGTCGACCAAGGGCAAGATGGATGGATGGCATCCTTGAAGTGACTGGACTGACCTTGAGGGAGCTGGGGGTGGTAACGGCCGACAGGGAGCTCTGGCGTGGGCTGGTCCATGAGGTCACGAAGAGTCGGAGACGACTGAACGAATGAACAATGAACAAATCTATCCATCCATCCATCATGATTGACTTGATCCTTCTGTGATCCAGGTTAAATATGAGACAAGTACTGTTGGTTTGCTTTTCAGTCACCTATACATAGCAAATAATGTGTCAAATTCATTATTATGTTTTCATACAACTGCAGTTACCTTCAAGATCTATCTATCTATGTCATGAACCAGATGCCTTAAAGGAGCCAGACACAAAGTAAAGGTCCAAACAAAGTTTATTAACACAACAAAAATAGCTTAGAAACACTTAACTCAGTGTTCCTAGCAGTAACTAAACGTCTGCAGCAACTGCTGTGCAAAAAAACGTAACTTAGCGGATAATCCGGATTATACTGGAATATAATCCAGGATAACAAAAAGTTCTAGCAAACTGCTTCAAAATCACAGAGTTTAATAAGCATAAAGAAACAAGGTGGGAGCAAGCAACATCGTCATCAAAAAACAGTCCCAAGTCCAAGCACGTCCAGAAGCAGATGATAAAGTCCAAGAAGCAATGTCGTCGTCCAAAAACAATCTGGAGTCAAAACGGGAGTCGAAGTCAGCACTTACGAGATTCCAGTCTGTAGAAGCACGGAAGCACAGCAATCTGCAGTCCCAGGACCCAAGCTCAAGAGTAACGGCAGCAACAAAGTCCCAAGTACGAATACAACACTTTGCCTACTGCAAAATCCCCAATGTTTGATACCTACTTTTATCCTATAACTCATTATCAGATGATCAACTGCTCACCACCCTGTCTTCATCACTCTCAGCTGCCTTAGTTTCCACAGCTGCTTGCCACCGCCCGTCCCTCCAACTTTTCCAGCATCTATCAAGACTTAGAGCACCCCATGTATTACCAGGTTGCCAATCTTCAGAAAACCCTTCAAACTCATCACTAGATATTGGTTGTGTACATATGTCTCTGATCTCTTGCACATGGGTCCAATCCAGCCCATCCTCCTCTTCGTTATCACTCCCAGTACCATCACTCCTCGTGAATCCCATAAAGCCTCCTCAGTTGGAGTATTAAGTATTTCATGGATTCGCTTCCTTTCCCATTCTTCATCTGACTCTTTCTCCCGAGTAACCCGCTTCAAACCTCTGCCTCCATCTCCCTCCTCCTCCATTTCAGAATCTGAGAAACCTTCGAACAAATCAGTATCTGTAGGTGTCATGAATATCTCCCTAATTCGTTTCCTTTGCTGCTCTTGGTCCAACACCTGAGCAGCCCTCTTACCCCTTCTACTACCAGTTGTAGCTTGACCAGCACACTCTACTGCAACAATCTATCTACCTGTCTATCTATTCCAAATGTATGGTGATACCTCAGGAACATCTATTGGGAAGGAATCTTCCAGTGTAGATCTTGAAGCTAGTGTTACTTTTGTTAAGTTGCACCATTTCTGACTACAGGTGGAAAGGTCGAGTGTTTGGAAGCTATATCATTTATGAAACCCAAGAAAACACCTCCTTATATACACAAAACTTGCATTTCAGAGATAGCAATCTTTTTCTCTCTAGCCCTGTATGCAGAAAACTGTGTAATTACAGGGAGAACATTCAACCACATGATTCCATTCTTATCATCTGAATATTGTTGGTTTTGGACATATAGACTCAGGAATGTCTGCCAATGCTTATGGGAAGCCTTCTAAACCATTTCCTGTAGAAAGTAATAGAAGGACTAAATGGCCTTTGTTCTGCTGGTTTTTAATAAATTGTAAACAAAGTAATAGATCCAATATTATTCTACCTGTTTCAATGGCAATTTCCTTTCTCCCCCTACAGCTATCTGCTTCATATGAAAACCTGCTATCTCAAGCTGTTTGTGAGAATATTAAGGGAACTCTAATATGTGGGGGATTGTTGAAAGTTTTATTGGTTGGGACTTTTTTTAGAGGGGGAAATTCTTCTTCCATTACCATTAGATGTTTAGCATTTCTTAAATTTTAATGGGGTTAACTGTATGCACACAAACTTGAGACAACTTTGAATGCAAAAATGTAAATGAAACCAAAACCACTTTCCGATGAGCTTCTAAAATGAATCCATTCTTTCTGGCTTTTAAGCCAGTTAAATATTTAAGTATGTCTGTAGGACCCAAGACTTTTACAGGATGACTCACTGAGGATTTTATGGAGTGACAAAAAGAGTCCCCATAGGGAGACATACAAAATTTATAAAATGTGGAGAATACAAAATTAAAATCCATCCAACAGCTTAGTAAGCAATAGAAGCCAAACAATATATAGCTTTGTTTGTTTTGAGAGAAAAAAGATTAAAATAAAGGACAAGGAACAAGAGACACAGACAAGTTAGTGCTGAAGATCTACTCAGGTAAGGAAATATCCTAAATAAAAACATCCCTAAAGAACTTCCACATGGACAGAAAGGAAGTCGGATCATTTCATTTGAATTCGGATAGTTTGGATTATTGAAGTAGGATTTCCACAGATGCTGTTTATTTTTCAATAACCATTCTGAAGTGACTGGCAATGCTTCTGTAAGTTTCCTCTTCTCTCTATTTGCATTCGTGTTGTCATGAGAACAGTACAGTACTTTTTTGAAGTAGAGCAGAGAAGATTTCTATTGCTCTCATTAACACTTGTTTGGCAAATAATTGGTGGATAGTATATTAAAACAGAGAAGTGGGTAGGCCTGGGAAGAGGGAAAGGAGGTGGTAATTTCTTCTGTTGATTGTATATTTCTCTTTCCAAAAGAATGAAAGGAAGCACAAAAGTGAACTGCATAAGAAATCAATTCAGCTTTATTTTGGGGGTGGGAATAAATATGCTGTGATAGGAAAGTGTGTGTGTGCTGAAGCCTGAAGCATTTGTCTTCCGGCAGTGGGATTTGGGAGATGAACAGCTTGCTTGGAATAAAGCAACCAGATTTTGACCACATCTGTTGGTGTTTGTCTTATGATATTGGCCAGTGAAAAGCTGGATGGCTGTCAAATCAGTGTTATATAGCTTATATAGACAGGTTCCAGTTTACAATTCAGCTGGAAGTATGATCATTCCATTCACATCAATCTTGACAGCATCCTGAGAATAATGGCATTGGTAAACGGCACTCATTGTGGTGTCACGGGTGGTCTTGTGTTTGAGCAAGCTAGGTTCAGACTCAAATTTAGCCAGAAACAGTGTCATCTGGCATCGGTCTTTTTCCTTCTTGAGACAAAGGAAACCCTCAATTCCATGTACAAAACCAAACAGGACTGGCAATTGAATCTTTCTTAAACACTGTTGACAAAACAGCATGGTACACAATATCTAACACTAGCAGCTAAGATAGAGGCCATAGAACAAGTTGTGTGATACACACTGTTATCTCATCCAGCACTTCACCACTATTCAGTGTCTTCTCCCCAACATTACAATACTTTCTAGCCAATGGGACATTTTGAACTCACAACAAATAACACATGACTTTTCAGTGTTTTCTAAGCAGAAGAAGACCCCCAACCATGAGTTGAAAGGAGAGCTGTTGTCAGCCCTTTGGATTTTCATGTTAGCATAGAGAGAGAGAGAGAGAGAGAGAGAATACTGCAGTAAATTGAATGTAAATGTTGAATCACCCACTGGAAGAGATTTGACAGCTAAATGAGCTGTCAAAATTTAAGACAAAATTGAAGACCTATTTCTTTGGCAGGCCCATGCAATAAAAAACTGTGAATTTTAAATTTACATTGTATTGATATTATATCTTAATCTCTGTACCACATATCTTAATATATGCATTTTATGGTATTTGTCTGTTTGTATCACAAAGGCTGTTGCTACGTGAAGTGGACATCTGTGATATCACTGGATTGGTTGTTTCTAGTTATAGGATTGGCTATTGCTAGGTAAAATGACCCATCATGATGTCATTGGGAAAGAAAGGTGACATGTGTATGAGGGAATTAAGAAAGGAAGATAATAAAGAAAGAGAAATGGAATGTGAAAGAATGAAGGGAAGGAAGGGGAGAGGGAAAGAAAGAAAGAAAGAAAGAAAGAAAGAAAGAAAGAAAGAAAGAAAGAAAGAAAGAAAGAGAAGGGAAGGAACATAAAGCAAGCAAAGAAAGAAGGGATGAAGGAATATGGGAAAGAAATAGAAGAGAAGAGAAAGGAAGGAAGAGAAAGGAAATAAAGAGGGAAGAGGGTGATCAGGAGAAGAAGGAAAGTCACAAAGACAATAAATGCGAAGAGAGTTGTCGAAATACTGCTGTGGAGACATTGTAAGGTTGGACTTCTCAGAGCTGAAGAAGAGAGAAAGCAGGAAGGCAGCAGTTCCAACAATACCTGGGCAACACTGGGTATATACAAGGGACAGGGCCTTCTCTGTGGTGGCCCCTCGGCTGTGGAACTCCCTGCCTAGGGATATTAGATCAGTACCCTCCCTCCTGACTTTTCGGAAGAGAGTAAAAAGCTGGCTCTTCGAGCAAGCATTCGGAACCCTGGAATAGATAGTCAAGCTTGAGATGGAGAATGACCCAGGAACAGCCAAGACAATGAAACGGATGAGGAATGAGAGGATATAGCTCTTTTTAAATTGTCTTTTTTGCCTAAACGCACTTAATTGTTTTTGCTTTTTGAATGTAAGTATTGATGGCATCGAATTGTGTCGTTATGTAGACCGCCCTGAGTCGCCTGCGGGCTGATATGGGCGGGATCAGGCATGTAGGCGGGGGGGGGGGGGGGGGTGGGGGGCTTTTGAGGGCTTCAGCGTCTTTGGGGCTTGAGGGGCTTCAGCCCCCTCCCCCCCCGAAATTCTCATGGTGGTTCGCGAAAAGGCCTTACTGGTGCATTATTTAAACTGTTATGTTCATTCATATCATGATCTGATCACCATACTCAATATATCCCATATGCATGGGGGTATTGGGGTAATGATACAAAAGGTTTGCTAGGCTAGACCCTCTTTCACTCAGACTCAGCCCCCCCGAAACTCAGCCCCCCCGAACCCCCCTGAAAATTTTTCCCCCCCCCCCCCCCGAAACGAAATCCTGGCTACGGGCCTGGGCAGGATATAAATAATGTAAATAAATAAATAAATAAACAAATTGTAAATGATGGGACAAAGCAAAGGGCCAGAGCCTCTGCTTAAACCTTAATGAATGAGATTAGAAATCTCAGTTCTGCATAGCAGTTCTTGAGACAAATTTCTTGGTCTGCCCTAGATTCATAATTGGATCTTTTAAAATCATGCATGTGTTGGGTCAGATGTAGAAATTCCAGAATTTTAGTTAAGACATCTTTTCATGGCCTACCAGAAAATAGCAGAGCAGGTTCCCCTGATGGGAAGTTTGGAGCTTTTGAGACTTAAATCAAAAAGCTAAAGCTGGAGGCCAAGCATAGTGAATGGCAATTCACATTCCTCAGAATCCTTTTCAGGCATAGAAGTGAAAAGGGATATAAAACATCACCTTCTGACTGACAGACAATGTGAAGTCTTTTGATAGGTCAAGCCTCTCATCAAAAGGTGCCTAGTTTTCCACCTTTCCTTACTCAGCAGGGTCAAACCTGTTGCCTTCTATACCGAGAACCAAATCCTTAACCAATTGTCTCAAGAGAACACAATGTATAGGTCCATGTTGGGTTAACTAGCTTGGTCCTGAGATTTGGCTGAAATGGTTAGCAGCCAATAGAATGTATGTAAAATATATCTGTCTGTCTGTTCATCTTTCTATGTACTAAGAGATTTTATCTGTTGTAAGATTTTGCAAGTAACAGGTCTGCTTCATATGATGCCATTTAATAGACTGCACATCTGTTTTCAAGTTCCCCAGGGGCTACTAGCTGTACTATCCAGATTTTTTCTCTTTTTGGCAGGAATTATTAGTCGCCAAGAGGCAGAAGAGCTGCTGATGAATAAGTCTGAAGGAGCTTTCCTAGTGCGGGTCAGTGAGAAAATCTGGGGATATGCACTTTCCTATCGGCATCAGAGTGGTTTCAAACACTTTCTGGTGGATGCTTCTGGAGATTTCTACAGCTTCTTAGGGGTGGATCCCAACCGGCATGCAACACTCACAGACCTCATTGATTTCCACAAGGTATAACTGGCTGTGCACAGATCAATCATTGAACTCAGGAGGTGAATAATTCAAAAGGAAGGAGTAGTGTGCAGGAGCAAAATTTGCTTCAGGTTTAAAAGTACAGGCAAAAAAGCACTCTGGGAAGTAACAGTATTGGGATCTATTGTCAAAGGCTTTCATGGCCGAAATCACTGGGTTGTTGTAGGTTTTTTTTTATTTTATTTGAGAACACAGAAATGCTGGACCACTCTCACAACCACCATGTCAGACTACACAGAGAAGCCATTGAAATCCACAAGCATGTGGACAATTTCAACAGAAAGGAGGAAACCATGAAAATGAATAAAATCTGGCTACCAGTATTAAAAAACTCTAAAATTGCAACAGCAAAACAACAGAGAGGAAACAATCTAATCACCTCTCAACAAAAGTTTCCTCCAGGCACAGTCAGCCCATTGTATGCTAATCAAGGTGGTCAGTTGAAACATTCACACCTAGCTCCAGCAGACAAGAGTTCTTTGTCCCACCCTGGTCATTCCACAGATATATAAACCCTTTTCCTAGTTCCAACAGACCTCACTACCTCTGAGGATGCTTGCCATAAATGCAGGCGAAACGTCAGGAGAGAATGCCTCTAGAACATGGCCATATAGCCCGAAAAAACCTACAACAACCCAAATGAAAACTTACAAAGGTACTCATTTCTGTATTGTTGAAGGCTTTCATGGCCGGAATCACTGGGTTGTTGTAGGTTTTTTCGGGCTGTATGGCCATGGTCTAGAGGCATTCTCTCCTGACGTTTCGCTTGCATCTATGGCAACCATCCTCAGAAGTAGTGAGGTCTGACTACCAGTATTAAAAAACTCTAAAATTGCAACAGCACAACAACAGAGAGGAAGCAGGCAGGGACATCTAATTACCTCTCAACAAAAGTTTGCTTCAGGCACAGTCAGCCCATTGTATGCTAATCAAGGTGGTCAGTTGAAACATTCACACCTAGCTCCAGCAGACAAGAGTCCTTTGTCTCACCTGGTCATTCCACAGATATATAAACCCCTTTTTCCTAGTTCCAACAGACCTCACTACCTCTGAGGATACTTGCCATAGATGCAGACGCAACAGACCTCACTACCTCTGAGGAAGCTTGCCATAGATGCAGGCAAAACATCAGGAGAGAATGCCTCTAGATCATGGCATGGAGAATGCCTCTAGACCATGGAAAATGCCTCTAGACCAAAGATAATGCCTGACAGGGTTTGTTTCAGGGTTTTCAAACCCTACTCCATAGAAGACTGGTCATGAAGGCTCTTAGAACCCCAGCAGTAGATTCTGCATTTTATCCATGTTTGCAGAATCCAAATACTCACAGATATCTTTTGGAGTTGAGCTTTAGAAAGCTGAGTTCTTCAGGTTGTTAATTTAGGAAAAGTCAAGGGAAAAGTAGAAACAGAATTAAAAGTAAAGTAACTTCTGCATGTCATAATATAGAGATGCTTGATGGCTTCCATGTTAGTGAAGTGATGACCCTGGTCTGGGTTTTAAAAGGAGCTCTCCAAGGTAATGAACTCCAAATAGGTTCAGAACATTACAGAGTCTTTTCCAGCATACATTTGCTGCTCCTTTATTGTTTCTTTTTTGGTGATCAGTGAGAGTCCCCCCCCCCCCATTGGAATAGCAGGTGTTTCTCCCTTTTTCAAGTCTAATTGGCACCTTGGCTGGGGTAAAGGGTCATAGCTCCCATGTCACACATGGCCCTAATCTGGCATGGTTTTCCTCCATGTAAGGGGTTTTATTTTTAAGGTGAAGCCAAATGATGTGAATGAAGTGAGTGACCACCTGCTGCAATGCACCCTGAGCCCTGCCACATGCACAATGGAGGACCTCCTTGCAGCAACACCAGAAGCACTCCAAGTGGCCAGATACTGGTCAAAGGACATTTAGTCAACTACCAAACTCACAAATTTTGTATTTTGTCTGTTTGTTTGCTTTGTTCTGTTAGAAATGTAATATAATTTGGCTGGTTGTCCTGACACGACAAATAAATTTGTTCACAGTTCCCTGTGCCCTAATGCCCAATTTGAAGTTTATATTTTCAGCCATAAAGCCTCATAAAAACCCAATTTTAAAGAAAAGAAAGCTGGGATTGTCAGGGGGCTAAATTTCAGGCTTGGTTACACTTTCTGTGTTCTTTTAGAATCCCAGCTCTAGACACAAGATATAGAAGCAAGGACACTAAACCCTGAAAACAGAGGCTAAACTTTAAAGGAGCCCTCCAAGCTGGACCTGATATCTACAAATACTGTATATCTGGCATCTTTGGACAGCTACTTTGAAGTCCAGACTAAAACCTTCATCAAATTCAATGCCCCAATGACATAGAAGCCATCTGCTGCCTCTGTCTACAGGCTTCAGATGATTCAACTACGTAGGTGACACAAGGACTGACACATCTTCAAAGCTCACATCTCTCTCTATAGGCATCAAGCTTGAACTGAGGCATTTTTCTCTGTCTTGCTCCCTGCTTGCTCATCATAGGCAATAAGAGAGCACGCAAAAGCCCATTCATCTAGGGAGGAAGCACAGGGACACCTGTCAGAAGCAAAACGTCCATTAGCCTCTGACATTCAAAATAAAATAGATTGGGGTGTCCCCCGGTGAGAAGAAAAATCAATGGCTGCAGCTATGACAAGCTTGTTAGAGGACTTGCTCTGCCCCTGAAGTGAGCAGACAGTTCCCGTTTAATTGTCTGTGGTCAAATGGGAAACAGATTTAACTGTGTTGTCTTGGGATGCTGATCCTTTCTTATCTCCCCTGCCACCACTAGCTCTCATGTCTTTTCCATCTGAGTGCACTGCGACAGCACAAATGCAGAAAAATGAAAGGAGTAAATACCCAGAGCTAACTACGACAATGGCAGAAAACTGCAGTGGTCCAGGAAACATGTTTCCATAACACACACGCACACACGCATACTGCAATTATTGTCTGTCAATCTCATGCTGGGGTCTTATACACCCACTTAGGGATCTGAACTTCTATTTGATGTTGAATTCCTTGCCACCCCACCCCCCACCAAATAGCACTTGAAACCTTGATTTCCACAGCAAAACATAAAAATCATTAGAAGTGGCTCATGTCTTTCATGTCAGCAGAGCAAAAAAGTCACTTCCAGATTCTAATCCACACTTTACATGAGCTGTTTAATGTGCTGAACATTCAAGTTCTTTTTACTTTTCCTGCAATTACAGCACTATGTACTGGTTTCTGGCTCTGGATTGCTCAGTGGCCCCACCCACAGCCACGCAAGACTTAAGGCATGGTGGAGCAGTTTGAAGGTTACCATGAAGGAGCCAGGCTTGTTCAGGGCCAGCTGGTTTGCCGACTGTAAAAGACGGGGGCTTATTTTGAGAAATAAAATCTCAAATGCTGAACACCAAATGTGATTGGAATGAGGCTTCTGTGTGTAAAAGCCCCAAAACAAAAGCTGCACTAAGCTGGAACTTTTTCCTGGCTGAAAAATCTTATGAAAGCATTCTGGCCACCACCAAACTTAAAAGCACTGGCAAGCCCTTGGCTTACTTGAGGTATCTTAAGCAAGAGTAAGTTGGATTAGCACTCAGGCTTGTGATCTGAGGTAACATTAAAAGATTGTTCTTTAAAATCTATGCTGCCACCATTAGTCTCCTTTTTGGTGCAGGAAACTGTTTTTAAAACTTCACCCACAGAGGCACACATGAGGTAGATGTTGTGAACAACAAAACAGTGATGTTTATTTAAGAGAACTGGAACAAATCAGGTAGAATTCTTAGCTGTATTAACTTAAAAACGTGTGGTTACTTTAAGCAGTTCAGACTTAGTTACACATGAACACTTCTCTCTCCCTCCATAGAATTTACTGACAGGATTTCTTCTCTGAAAGTAATTCTAAACTCCACCACAGATAGTCCTACCCTGGATCTATCTCTACACGCCTCCACCAGCTATTTCCCTAATAGCTGTAGAAATCTTTTCACTAGCTATCTCTGCTAGCCAACTGACCAATTTCAAGTCTATCTCACTAACCCTTCACCACTCCTAACTCCCATCTCCTTCTTCTTAGACACCCACAGTCAATCTCCTTTGACATCCAACTTTACATATGGCAACTATTCAATTCATTAACCTATGACTTACATTTTACATGTTTACAGATTTTCCCTTTACAGGTTATTATGAGTTCTTTCAATAAATAGGTTAGAAAATTGTCCTTTAGATCAATTTTCTTGTGTCTGATCTCTTTATTTCATGGTGGGAGTTCAAAAATAGTGCAGTGTTGAATGTGCCCACACAGCAGCAGCTGAAAAATAAAAGGGATAGCTCCTTTCACCACAACTACTGACATGTAAGCCACAAGCTACCAGCCACCATTGATTAGGCATCTCGGAATGTTGGTTGTGGAAGAAACTGCTCTTATGAACCCTTTTTGGATAGAAAGGGAACTGGTGGATCTTCTTCAAGTCATCACAGTCCTGACTTCTGGAGAGCCATCTTTCTTCCACACTGTTCCACAAACATGACTGTATCAGACCATAGGTTACCAAAATGTGGAGCTACATGAAAACATTATACATTATGATATGTGACCATAGGTAGGAAAGTGTGAATGGACAAGGTCCCCCCCCTTTTCATTTTGAGAGAGGCAGAAATTTCATTTAGTCCTTGTTTTGGTTCTCACTGTCAATACTCTCAACAAAGAAAATAGGATTAATAGGGCAACAAAGAATAATATTACTTTCTTCAACCTAACAATAGAAATTCAACAAACAGCACTTGATATTCTTATAGAACTTCCTCAATAGATGAAACAAAGTTGCCATTTTACCATAACTCAGTTTTGGTTTCCATAGCTAAAAAGGTTCAGTTAAAATGGGTGGATGAATATGTTGCCTCCCAGTAAGAAATCTGTCTCCTCATATGAAATTTTTCTTCTCTCATCAAATTTCTAGCAAGAATGAAACACTGAAAATAATTCATGCTGCCGGTTTTGTATTTGCTGTGTTTCTATCCTCTTAGTAGTGTTGCCTCCAGTGTTGATGAACTGATAGTCCTGTCAGACTTAGCAAGCATAATCTATGGAGGAAGATAATAGTCCAGTAAAATCTGGATAGCCACACATCCATCTTTCGTGTGCATGGAGAAAATCAGCTATAGCCTAATGACCGTTCAACATACATAACATTTAATTAATATACTTCTTTGTGTAGATTTTAATTCTAACTATTGAAACTCACAAAATGTGAAATACATTGTGTTTTCTGAGATTTGGGATCAGATAGGTTGAAAAAGTGTATTTGGGATTGTACTCCGGTAGTCAAAACTGACACAATTATTTTTCATTTGCTTATGCAATGTCTTTTATCTTTCCAGGAAGAAATAATCACATCTTCTGGTGGAGAGCTGCTACTGGAACCTTGCGGACAGAAAAAGAATCCACCCGACTATATCCCCTTATTTGAATGACACGAGTATTTTTTCCACTTTTGGACTACAGTAACTATTTTAGAAGAGCAGAAATATTCAGTGAAAGAACTTGAGAAACAAGTGTCCAGCTTATGATCAGCAAATATGAATGAGCTAAAAGTTTTAGGCAGATTATTGAGTTTTTAATTATAAGAGAGATATGCCATTAGTAAGAAATGCAAAGTGAAGAATATAAAGGATAATTACTTCAAAATATAGTTAATGTGCTGATCAAAAACCAGCATTTTCAATGTGTTCAGTAATATCAATAGGAAAAAATATGATAGGTAATGGTTCTAGTACTAGCATACACTGATTTTTGAAATTCTCAGAGTTATAGTATTTGAGAAGCATGTAATTTGTGGTATGGGAATGTAGCAATAGGTGCTTTCTGAGCAGTAAATTACAGGTTTTATATCCATATGTCTGTTTACTTAAACCAGTGCCTCTCACAATTATTTAAAAACTTGAAGGGGAGGACTACATTTTTGAATGAAACAGGCACATGACTAAAGAAAACAGAATTGATATTGAACTCCCCACCCCCGCCCAATGTCTCAACTTTGTTCTTGTATGCTTTTATCCCAAGCAACCACTGGCTGAAAATACCTAGTCATTGAAAATAAATGTACTTCTTGGAGAGAGGGTGGCAATTAAATGCAAAGTTAAGCCAAGGCTTTTCCTCCACCGGTGTCGTCTTTGTGCCCCAGAAAACCCCTTCCACTCCCCATCCAATTTAATTAAATTTACATATAATTAAATGGCGCTCATCCTTTTGCAATTTAAACATAGCCAGTAAACTGAGAGGGCACTGCAGTTTCTGTATTTTTAAAATCATTAATGGAGGTGTAATGAACTTGAGGTCAGAAGTGGGCAATGTGTGGGTCCCAGGAATTTTTTTGTGGCTTCCAACTCCTCCTTCAGACTCTCCACTTGCCAAGTGAAACAAAACAAAAATGGAAAAAATTGCATTCATAGATAACACCATAAGTGACAGCTTATCTTTCAAATTGGTTGCAAGCTCTCCCTGCCATTCTATTGACTATTGGTCATGTCAGGAGTCACTCCTGTTGTGAGAGTCGCTCCTGTTGCGTATTGACTATGAAAAACAGCCATCTTTCAGAACCAGATATGGACTCTTGTCCACTTCAACGTTTTTGCTTTTGGGCATTTTTTTTTTGCATTCAGGAATTCCAGAGCAGAAAACTGTTCTCCAGACCCACTATCATTTCTCAGCCCTTTCTCACATTTTCACTTTCTTACACTTATTGCTCACTGTTCCATTATGAAGAAGGTTTTTCTTTGGTATCCTTAACTGTATGTCAGATTGAATCATTAATATAGAAATATATTTCCTGCGTCTGGCAAATATCAAGGGATATAAACATGCACCAACTTCTCACTTGCGCTCGTTACCAACTTTTTATAAGGGACAATAAATACAGGTGAGACACTGAAATATTGTGACTATTAGGCCTGGGTAACAACGGAAAAATTTGTTTCTAAAATCGATTTGTATTTGGGGTTTTTTTTTGTTTCGATATTTAAAATAATTACAAAATTTTCCTTTTAAAAAGTTCGATATTTACGAAATTTCGTAAATGGTAAAAAAATTAACGAATTGTCCGAAACAATAACGAATCGATTCGTTAATGGCGGACGCGACCGCGAAATACGCTAAAAAACCTCCAAAACCTTCTGAAGCTTCCCTCTCCCTCTGTTGTTGACTGTTGGTGTGATATTATAATTTTTTTTCACTAATTAAACCCTAAAACTGGCCCAGACATGCGGAAATAATAACGAAACGACCTCAAAACAATAACGAAACGAATACAATATCGAAATACGAAGCATTTACAAAACGTTTTTGAAAATTCGTTTTTTAATAATTGCTCCAGAATGGTTCGTTATCGTTTTGTAATTGAAAAAATTAACGAATTATTAATGAATTACGAATTAACGAAACGAAACCGCCCAGCCCTAGTGACTATATATTTTTTTGTTTCAACTCCTCTGGGGCCCCTCTTCCTGACCACTTTGCTTTACAAGCCTATGTGGCCCACTATATTGACATATTTATATTTTGTACCAAGCCTCAGGTACATAAGGTATGATTTTTTTTTATACTTGGAATGGTTCCCGTTGGAATATACAAGGGGACTATATATTTTCATGCCTCCCAATGTTATTGTAGCTTTCTATTCAAAGGGCTCTGGAGATGATTTACAGAAACAAAACAATTATAAGACCAACCCAGTCATTCAAAGCTTGTAAAAGTAAGAGATAACACCATCAGCGGTACAAGCAGTGAGAAGGACCTAACACTAAACTTACAATGTCTGGCATAGAGAAAAAAAAAGTCAAACTAATGCATGGATTGAGATTTAAGGTCCACTTAGATCATACCTACTAAAATCAATTGGACTTTAAAGTTAGGCATGACTGACATCATTTCTACTGATTTCAGAGGGCTTACTCTTGGAATATGGATATTTCCTTCTTACGTTCAAGAGCAAATCATTTCAAAAGTTTTCTTCCTGCTGGGCATGTTTATAAAATGTATCCATATTTTCTCTAAATCATTGACATTTGCAACTTTTAGGGATGTTTGTGAGGAAGTTTTCCCCCTCTTCCTTAGGCAGCTGGACTGTAGGAGCAGTGGCATGCATAATTTACTGCTGTCCTACTGCCTAGCCATGCTTGATAAACACCAAATGTGCTTTAGAAGTACTCACTCCCACTGATTTATTTCCAGCATTTCACAGACAAGTTCAAAATAACCTCCAGTTCCTCCTCCCTTGGCTTCTGCTCATCCCTTCCTTTTATACCCACAGCTGCTTGCCCTCAAGGTGCTTTCAGCATCAGCTTCTGGATCCCTTCCTGGAGTTAGCAGTGCACTCAAGACCTCTTACACTCTTATAGGGGGGGAATACAATGAAAACCCCACTATTTTCTAAAAAAGAACAGGTCTTTAGTGACAAAAATGAATTATGGTTTTGTTTCAGCAAAGTACAGTTTTTGGTTCAAAACAGTAAGGTTGATTTTTCACACAAATCTCAACATGCAAAAAAATCCGATGGCAGTTACCATTTTCTTAACAAAACATTTGCCCCTTAACCCCCGAAATAACGAGACAAACACAAATGTATGGATTCAAATTGGGCAACTTTTATTGAATGTTACCTATTTAACTTTACCTGAACTAAACTAAGTGTCAAGGAACTTGGTGGCAAGCTGAGGCAGCGTCCCCAGCTACTTAATGTGTGATGTCTGTGTGCCCTGGATCCCCAACCGGGCAACCTGAAGGTAAAATCTGGAGAAGCCTGTATCCGATTCTTAATATCAGCTCCTCTCTTTTACTGGGCCAATTGATGTCCCCTCACCCAATTGTTGACTTCTAGGTGAGTGTTTGTTGTACCGTGCCCCCCACCCTTAATGGGTGCCATGTGTATACCTCCATGTCAGTGTTTTACCTGAACTATTTATGCTGGCCTAATTAAGCCAAACCACTCCATCTAGCCCCTAAAAAACAGTATAGGGTAGGCGAAAAAACCCCCCAGAACATGAGAGGGAAAAAATTCCTACCCGGCTCCAACGGGCAACCAAATATACTGTCAATGGGCGGGAGTGGCGGGCGAAAAGTCAAACAAGACTGAGGGGCAGAGGCTGGCTCACGTGGTTAGCCAGCCCCCGCCCCTTTTCCTGGAGGTTCTAAAAGGAACCTCCCATTCTCTTTCTTCGGGGGGTGGGGCAAATCGCTCTCCCCACCAAATAAAGGATTGATGTTTGCCCCTTAACCCCTGAAATAACGAGACAGACAACAAAGTATGGATTCAAATTGGGCAACTTTTATTGAATGTTACCTATTTAACTTTACCTGAACTAAACTAAGTGTCAAGGAACTTGGTGGCAAGCTGAGGCAGCGTCCCCAGCTACTTAGTGTGTGATGTCTGTGTGCCCTGGATCCCCAACCGGGCAACCTGAAGGTAAAAGTCTGGAGAAGCCTGTGTCCGATTATTGATATCAGCTTCTCACTTTACTGGGCCAATTGATGTCCCCTCACCCATTTGTTGACTTCTAGGTGAGTGTTTGTTGTACAGTGCCCCCCACCCTTATGGGTGCCATGTGTATACCTCCATGTCCATGTTTTCCTGACTATTTATGCCACAGATTGGGGGCAAATGTCTATTTCGCT
>NW_026846588.1:121373477-121828146 GCF_025583915.1 Anolis sagrei ordinatus | reverse complement strand
CACCCTGCCAGTCAAGTCCGCCACTTTGCTATGCGGCAACCTGGAATATTGCTGCACCGTATCCACTTCGATCCCCAGAAAAGTCAAAGTTGTTGCCGGGCCCTCCGTTTTTTCCCCCGCTAAGGGCACCCCTAAGTCCTGTGCTAGCCCCTGAAACGACTCGAGCAACCTCTTGCAATCCCCCGACCCGGAATGCCCTACAAACAAGAAATCATCCAAATAATGGGTGACTCCCGACATCCCGGATCTAGTCCTGACTGCCCAGTCTAAGAAGGTGCTAAATTGCTCGAAGGCCGCACAAGAAATGGAGCACCCCATGGGAAGTGCTCTGTCCATATAGAAAAAACCCCCAAATTGAAAGCCCAGCAGCTCGAAATCCGCCGGATGGACGGGAAGTAGACGAAATGCCGACTTAATGTCGCATTTCGCCAGCTCCGCCCCAAGCCCAAACCGCCGTACCAGCTGCACCGCCGAATCAAACGATGCATAATGAACAGAGCATTGTTCATCGGGAATCGCATCATTCACCGACCTGCCCCTAGGATAGGACAAGTGATGAATGAGGCGATACTCCCCCTCCGTTTTCTTTGGAACTATTCCCAAAGGTGATACCCGTAAAAAAGGGGTTGGTGGTGCCGCAAATGGGCCGAGAACCCTGCCCTCTAAAACTTCCTTATCAATTTTGCGCTGCACCAACTCCTCCATCCCTCTAACTGATTTTAAATTAGGGGCCGAAGTGTGAAATCGTGGACCCATCGCCGGAATCCTAAAACCCTCTGAAAAACCTTCCCATAAGTACCTCGCTGAACCCCTATTCGGGTACTTATCTAACCAAACTTTCAACTGGTCTAACCTAATTGGGCTGGGGCCCTTTTGGAACTGAGGCCTGCCCTGCGGGCTTTTTAACAAATTGATTGTCCCTAGGGTTACCTCTCGCTGCCCTCCCTTTGGGACAATTTCTAGACGGGTGCGTGCCATAACAGATTGCGCACGAGTGGGAATATCGACACCCCTTACGTGAACAGGCTCCCTGTGCCACAAATTCCCAGCATAGAGGCTTTTGCCGCTGGGACTGTAACTGGGGAGCCCCCTGCCGAAAGGGCTGCCCCGCTCTGTTCTGGATAGTATGCCCACTGTCGGCTTTCAAAGCGGAAGAAGCCCTAGACGGATTCATTACCTCAATCCAAATTTGCTCGTCAATCAGATCCCAACGCTTGTCTGGATGGCAAGCTGCCTCCGTCCTAAAACGCCGATCGTACTCTAGCCAAGCGTTAGGCGGGCCACTAACGTATGCCTTGTAAATAATATTCTGATACTGCCACAAGGCCGTAGCCCTTTCAGGGGCAGCATCAGAAAGCAGGTTCGCATACATAGTAAAACAGGGGAGCCAATTTTCCCAATTCTGCTCCACTTTGCGTTTCTTTATCCTCTCCTTACTATCCTCATCTAACTCCTCCTTCTCTTTCTTATCCATATCCCTAAAGTATAATGAAAAAATATCCACGTATTCATTCCTCAAAACCTTTTCCAAAGTCTTGGACGCCAAATGGGAACCTA
This sequence comes from Anolis sagrei ordinatus, assembly GCF_025583915.1. Lineage (NCBI taxonomy): Eukaryota > Metazoa > Chordata > Lepidosauria > Squamata > Anolidae > Anolis > Anolis sagrei. Next base: position 121,826,589 of record NW_026846588.1, on the reverse strand, counting down.
GCCCCGAAAGACTGACCGTAGGCGTCGCCTGGGGTGGCCACTTTGCAGTACCCCAGAACTTGCTTGCCTCCCCAGTGCGAGCCGATTCCAAGGTAACCGCCGCAGGTTTGTCTGACTGAGCAGCGGTGCCATCCTTCCTAACTTCTACACCTGGTTCTGCCCCCCCTGCAGGCTTAACCCCAACTGCAGCGTAAGACTGTACCCCCACTACCGGCTGCGCCCGGCCCTGATCCCAGGGCCATGTGAGTGAGGTGGAAGTGTTGGATGATGTGAGTGTGGTGGAAGTACCTGCTGGGACAGCCGTCACCAACTGCTCACTCACTGCTACATCAACGGCAGCAACGGACGATCCCACTGCTTGAGTGGACCCGGCCGCAGCACTGGCCACGGAAGCCAACGCCGCGGGCTGACTGGGTCCGGCCACAGCACCCGCCGAGGAGCCAGACGAAGCCTGCACCGGTGGAGGGACTTCTGGGCTGGTAACTACAGAGCCTTCCGCAACTCCTGGAACACCTGGATGTTCGGGGAGCCGAACCTCCCTTTCCGCCCCCGCAGCTGAGGACGACTCTATAATAGAAACCCGTGACAAAAGAGACTTAAACAGCTGCCTTTTACTTGCCCTGCGAATAGAACCTGCACCAGCCCTACCCAAACCAATCCCCCTATTTTGCTCTATCTGGTTGACACGTTGCAGGAGGGCCTCCAAATCCTCCCTAGACACCCCCTCTTCGTCCGACGACGAGCCATCCTGCCGCAAAGGTCGCTTGAAACCCGACTTCTCCATAGGGCCCTTCCCTTTGGGACCCCCTTTGTTCTTCTTAGATGGCATCCTACAAATCAAAGAAAGGGGAGAATGCCCATGAGAAAGGGGGAGAATGCTCATGAGAACCAGGTCAACACCGCGCACGCACACCTTCTTGGCAACCTACTACACCACCACACCACCGAAGCATAGAATCAAAGAGATGGAAAAGACGAGCATTGCCACCACTATCATCCTGATGCGCAGCCACTCCCCCCAACTGAGCGGCCTAGGGGCATATAACAAAAGTTGATAAAGATCAACACAACTACAACCCCCAAACTCAAGGTCACTGCTCAGCCAACCCTTGGTGAAGTTCAGAATGGACTTAGACCAACCCTTCCAAGGTCACTGCTCAGCCAACCCTTCCAAAGTTTACTGTTGGCCACGGGAAGCCTGCGTGGCAAAATTCTGTCCCGTGCCCCAGTGAAGCCCAGAATGGTCACTGACCATTGGTGCACTATAAATCCCAGCAACTACAACTCCAGGTGATGACCATAATATACATACATACATATATGCATATATTTATTTATGTATTTGCTATTTATTATTATTATTATTTTATTTTATATATATATATATATATATATATATATATATATATATATATTTATTAAAAGATGGCCACTCATAATGTTGTGCAATGTTGTGGTGCCACATTTCGCGTGCCTTCCTCTATTGGTTCAATTGCCGTCAAAGTAATCATAAAGCCTAGAGCACGACTGTGATCACTGGTTGTTGTAAATATCCTTAAAGGAAGAAACTTCCCAGGGTCAACCAAACCAGCCCCCTCCAGGCTTCCGTCGACTGGCAAAAGCCCCCATGGTGAAAGCACCATGAAAGCACTCCCGAGAGATGACCGTTCAACATTGCATAGTAATAATAATAACCCTAGTAATAACAGTCCATCCCCCTTTTGTGAAATGGACAAAGCCCCATCTAACCAATCCTCCTTTTTTTTTTTTTTTTAAAAATAATAATAATAAAAGGACAAGCTGAAAAAAGGGGGGGGATGCAACATAAAAAGGACAATCTGAAAAGGGGGGGTGCAACGTCACCCCGCGTAACGTTCTAACCCCCCAAACTGAAGAGGGACAGGGCAAACTTCAGAACAAACTGCGTCACCGACGCAGACAAAATGGCGGCCGAAGTCTTTGAGGGAAAAAACGGCCTTAAGATGGCGGCCGTTCCCGCCGAAAGCGCCTAGACGCGCCACATCCCCCGTCCAAAATGGCGGCCGCCGAAAAACTCGGGCTGCGCAACCACGCGCCGCACGCCGCCCCGCCCTTAGCCTGTACAGCGGCATCATGCGACAAGCGCCGCGCGCCTCCTTGGCCGTGGCCTGTCTCAACCCTGGCCAATACTGGCTGAAAATCGGAGGCATGGCGGCGGCAGCGGCCCCCAAGCGCAGCGCCGGCCCCATAGCGAGCCGCACTGCACGCTCGCCCTTCTATGCGCGCGAGCCGCTCGCCGCGCGGCTCCAGCTTCGCCGAACGGGCTAGCAGCGGGGGAAACGGCTGCAGGCGATCCCGAGCCCCGCGCCAGCCGAGCCGCCTTGTCTTCGCCGCCTCCCGAGGGGAAGGAGCAGCAGCCCCCGTCTCCCTTCCTTGCTCCAAGACCGACCTGGAGCAAGCCTGGTGAGCGTCCTGTCTTGCCGAAATGTCAAGCAAGACTGAGGGGCAGAGGCTGGCTCACGTGGTTAGCCAGCCCCCGCCCCTTTCCTGGAGGTTCTAAAAGGAACCTCCCATTCTCTTTCTTCGGGGGGTGGGGCAAATCGCTCTCCCCACCAACTTTGTTGGTGAGGAGAGTCCCTTTTGGGCACCACAATTCAAGAGAGATATTAACAAGCTGGAATGTGTCCAGAGGAGGGTGACTAAAATGATCTCTGGAGAACAAGCCCTATGAGGAGCGGCTTAAGGAGCTGGGCATGTTTAGCCTGAAGAAGAGAAGGCTGAGAGGAGATATGATAGCCATGTATAAATATGTGAGAGGAAGCCACAGGGAGGAGGGAGCAAGCTTGTTTTCTGCTTCCCTGGAGACTAGGACATGAAACAATGGCTTCAAACTACAATAAAGGAGATTCCATCTGAACATGAGGAAGAACTTCCTGACTGTGAGAGCTGTTCAGCAGTGGAACTCTCTGCCCCGGAGTGTGGTGGAGGCTCCTTCTTTGGAAGCTTTTAAACAGAGGCTGGATGGCCATCTAGCGGGGTTTCGTTTCGTATTTTCGTAATTCGTTAAAAATTCGTTATTTTTTTTATAACGAAGCGATAACGAACCATTCAGGAGCAACTAAAAAACGAAACGAATTTTTAAATTCGTTTCGTAATTGTTTCGAATTCATTTTGTATTCGTTTCGTTATCGTTTTGAAATCGTTTCGTTATTATTTCCGCATGTCTGGGGCAAGTTTTATAGTTGTTGTTTGTTTAATCAGTGAAAAAAATTATAAATATCACACCAACAGTCAACAACAGAGGGAGAGGGAAGCTTCAGAAGTTCCCCCTGTCCCATTTGGAGGTTTTTTAGCATATTGCGCGGTCGCTTCCGCCATTAACGAATCGATTCGTTATTGTTTCGTAATTGTTTCGTAATTGTTTTGTATTGTTTTGTAATTTTACGAAATTTCGTAAATATCGAACTTTTTAAAAGAAAAATTTCGGAATTCTTTTAAAAATTGAAACACAAACCCCCCCAAAAAACGAATCGATTTTAGAAACAAATTTTTCCGTTGTTACCCAGGCCTAATGGCCATCTGTCAGAGGTTATTTGAATGCAATATTCCTGCTTCTTGGCAGAATGGGGTTGGTCTGGATGGCCCATGAGGTCTCTTCCAACTCCTTGAGTCTATGATTCTATGATTCTATGATCTCCATTTATCAAGAAATCATTTGTTGCAAAGAGTGACACTTGGAAATGTCATTTCTATACCTGGTCTCCTATACATATTACTTTACTAATTTTTGGTACAACTCTTTGATTGGTGTGAAAACCACCAAAGCTGAATATTCATCAAAGGAACTTGCTCTGCAGACTTGGAAAGGATTCTACAAGTTATGGTAGAGAGGACCTTTTCCTAGGAGGCATTAGGACAACTCATGAAAATATGTGTACCTCCAGCAAGGTCTCATCAGAAGATCTCAGAATCTGGTGAGACAAGATATTCCAGACTATTTAGAAGCATAAATCCTAACCTAGATGTCAACTGTGAATTTAGTCAAAAATCTACTTGGTAGACAAAATAGTTCTCATAACATAACACCACGCTGGGAAACAGATAACAATCACAGAAATATAATGATGGAAGCTTGGAAAGCTAGGACAATATGGGATGGCACAACATGCAGGAGAAAAGAAAATGCAGTGCCCCTCTTTTCTTCCCTTTTTGTCACAGCAAAAGCAAGGAATTGCACTCCCTCAACACTGTGATATGCAAGCTTTAGTTGTGAGCATATTTCATATCAGGAAAAAAATTGTAAATTGTTGGTGTAGAAAACAAGGAGCACCTTAAAGTAATATGTTTAAGTTGTTATCAAAGCATTAATGACAGTGATCAGATAACTCTTTCATCTGAAAAGGTACAGTTGATGATGGGATTGAATCAAAATAAATCCTAACAATTGGATACATTATGCTTCCTCAACTGGCACCCACTTTTCTATTATGGGGAATTGCCTGTCACTGTGAGAGAAAGGAAACCTGGTTTTAAAAGCAGAAAACAACTACAACCAAATGAGTCAAATCTCTCTATTTCTCTTTCAAAAACTAAAAACAATCATTATACCACCTCTACAAGAATTTTCTCTAATGTCCCTGATGAAATGTTTATTTTAGATCCTAATTTTTGCCATCTATAAGATGAGTTGCACTTAAAATGCAATTGCAAGCTAGAAAGAATCAGAACACAAAATTGCAATATGTTAGTGAAATACAGTAATAAAATGCAAAAAAGCAGAATCAGAATGGACAAAGTTAGTTCTGCTGCCCTAGGAAGTCTCCATCTATCTATATATGTAAATGCTCTGTGCATAACAAGTACCTTAACAAAAGAACCAATGAACGAAATCACACCAAATTTGGCAACAAAATGGCTAACAACACAAGGAGTGACCATCACTCAAAAATTATGGTTTTGTCATTTGGGAGTTGGAGTTGCTGGGATTTATAGTTTACCTACAATCAAAGAGCATTCTGAACTCCATCAACGATGAAATTGAACCAAACTTGGCACACAGAACTCCCATGACCAACAGAAAATATTGGAAGGGTTTGGTGGGCATTGACCTTGAGTTTGGGAGTTGTAGTTCACCTACATCCAGAGAGCACTGTGGACTCAAACAATGATAAATCTGGACCAAACTTGGCATAAGCACTCAATATGCCCAAATATGAACACAGATGGAGTTTGGGGAAAAGAGACCTTGACATTTGGGAGGTGTAGTCACTGGGATTCACAGTTCATCTGCAATCAAAGAGCATTCTGAACCCCACAAATGACAGAATTGGGGCAAACTTCCCACACAGAACCCCCATGACCAACAGAAAATACTTAAGGCCATCCAATCGAACTCCCTTCATCAGGGTAAGAAAACGTAATCAAAGTCCTCCTGACAAAGAGCCATCCAGCCATAGATATAGATAGATAGATAGATAGATAGATAGATAGATAGATAGATAGATAGATAGATAGGCAGATATGATTCACACACACACAGGTATAGTATTATGGATTTGAAAGGGACCCTTAAAGAAGGACAATGGTATGTTGCATGTTCCAGGGTGGACAAACCAGACACTCTCCACATCAGCACTGACAAAGAAACAGCAAGAAATACTGTTTACCCACAAAGAAATTACATATATTAGAAACCAACACTTTCTCATTATTTTATTTTCCAGATCAGCAGACTGGGCCACAGCAATGCGTGGCAGGGGACAGCTAGTAATAATCATAAAATCATTTTGATTGTCTGATTGATAGAAAATTCTAGTCAGTTGGAGTGACATTTGAATAAATATCCTCCCCCCCCCCCCCCCCCCCCCCCCGAGTTCAACAGCTTTACTTTCAAAGTTGGGAACATGGAAAACAGTAGCTCGTGTATTGAATTGAGTCCCTGAGATGAAGTAAAGGTGAAAGAGAACATTCCTCAAGATAGACCGTTTCAGATTTTAAAGGTCAACACTGCCATTTATATTAGACCTAGAACCTAACTGAAAGGAAGTGGCAATCCTCCAGAATGTGAGTTTTCTTATCTTTGTTAAGAATGCATTTTTGCCTTTTGGATCACTCAAATACCTTGTGCAAAATGCCTGATGTTAGTTTAGCCAGGAGGTTACCAAAACATGTCTGTCGGTGATCAAATTGTTGTCCTCGAACAGATGACAGAGTTCGGCACTGTCTGAAGATAGTAATAACCTTTTCTAGCAATAGATTAGGTGACATGCAAGCAAGTGTATGATGGTGGATACAAAACAGCTGAAAGTTTGGTCTTGCAACTTTTTGGCCTTTATTCCATATCCTCTTCAACTCCCTAATGAATGAATATGGGACAACAGCACAATTTTTCATCCTGTAATCCATTTTCATTTTTTCCAGTCGGCATTTCATGACTACCTCATATTTTAGGTTTTACCTGGCTTTAAAATAAACTCCTTGTAAATTCTCCAACAAATGAAATTACTGGCTAGAAAACTGCAATTTGATCTTGAGAGTTTTATTATGCTAATAAATGTCAGGATTCTCAAATAAAAGAATTACTTTTTTTTCAGAGTCCCATAGAAATAATGAAAACAATCAGCCAAGTCATAGAATAGTAGCCAGGAAAACCTCAACAATATATAATCAGAGACAGCAGCCATGTAATGGATTTGAACTTAACTTGAAGTTACATTTTGAAACAAACAAAATAGGGCTTATGGCATGGAAATGTTGAAATGAAAGGCAGCTTTACATAGAAAAGATGCACTGGCATTGCCAATACTCTAGAGAGTAGGAAACAAATACAAGTCAATAGTGTCTTTTCTGTAAGTGCCAAAGTGTTTTTTATTGAATCTTAGGAAAGAAACAGGTCATTAAATGTGGACAGTATTGGAGAAATATAAAGGCTAAAATCACTGCAACATTTTATCAGAGTTTATCAGAGATTTTATGTCTGCGTATGGGTATAAACCCATGCCTGTCTATAAGGGATGGAAAGAAAATTAAATATATTTTTAAAATAGTCAAAGAGGAGAATTTTGGATTAATGAGATTTTTCACATTTTGGAACTTCCTTTGTACAACATTTGCACATGGCTTCTTTGTGCAGGAATAGCACAAATGCTAAATTCTATTTTTCTGTGCAAACAACTTCACACACATAGATGTTTCCCCACAGAATATGTGTGTATGACTATAGCATTATCTGCACATAATAATGCATTTTCTGCATACACTATAGTATATTTGCATATTACACAGAAAATGTTGTTTTATGTATAGAAAATGTCAGGGAACCACTTGTTGCTGCCACTGTGGCCCCAGTGTACCTTAAGCCCTTCTGGTCATGTGGATGGCCAAAAGACTCCATGGATATTCCTGGGTTGCATAGGGACAGCTCTGAAGCAGTTTATTCTAGATTAATGAGGTTTTTTGTCATGTCAGGAGTGACTTGAGAAACTGCAAGTCGCTTCTGGTGTGAGAGAATTGGCCGTCTGCAAGGACATTGGCCAGGGGACGCCCGGATGATTTGATGTTTTTATCATCCTTGAGGGAGGCTTCTCTGATGTCCCTGTATGAGAAGCTGGAGCTGATAGAGGGAGCTCATCTGCCTCTCTCCGGACTTGAACCTGCAACCTATTGGTCTTCAGTCCTGCCGGCACAGGGGTTTAACTCACTGTACCACTGGGGGCTCCTGATTAATGAGGTAAGTGTACACACAACATTTGTCTATAGGTATTATCTATAAGTTTTTGGAGAAATCCTCACTACACAAGAAAACAGAACCTAGACTTGAAGGAGAATTTGTTATTCTTATAGATCTGGACCATTTGTTTCCATGTAAATATAAAATGGGGCTGTGCCACTTAGAAGCACAAGGAGCCTCCTTTGCTTGAATTATACTGACAGATAATGCTTGGTCACCAGAATACCTCTAACCACACATTTTCTTCTAGTTTTATTTACAGCATGCTTTATGATTTTGGGACAACTTTGGGAGCAAATAGTGAAATCAACTTTTCCTCTTCCATGTAAATACATATTTAGCCATGATATTCCACTTACTTACTTACTTACTTAGGCATTCCCTTATTGTCCAAGTATGATGGCCTTCCAAGTGCAATATCTTGGTGGTGGATATTTAGGTGACTGTGGAGCCCTATTCTTGACCCACATGTTTTTTTCCACAGTGAGGGCATCAGTTTCCAGGTGGAAAGTGGTCCTGATCAGGGTTGGCTTGACGGGCCTTCCTCTTGACACATTTTTACCTTTTGCCCTCCATTCATACATCTTCAAATTTCACAGCACTGCTGGTCACAGCTGACCTCCAGTTAGAGTGCTCAAGTGTCAGGGCTTCCCAGTTCTCAGTGTCTATGCCACTGTTGTTAAGGCTAGCTTTAAGCCCATCTTTAAATCTCTTTTCCTATCCACCAACATTCCATTTTCCATTCTTTTTTTTAAAAAAGAAATTTTATTAAATTTTATATAAAATACAATGAAAGAGTGAGAACAATTAGGTATAGAAAAGTAAAGAAAAAAAGAGAGAGGGAAAGGCCAATAAAGTAAGAAGCAAAAAAGATATCCTAAACAAAACCCTAAAAAAAAACTACAAGAAGACAACCACACACAAAACAAAACAAAAATAGAAAAAATAAAAATAAAGGGAAAAAAAGTGACTTCCATTCCATCTTCTTGGATAAAATATTCTTATTATTCAAAAATATTTTTTATTAAAGATAATAAATTTGTCTCTCTTGTTTTTTATATTCGTAAATTGTCCAGATAGTCATGAAGATTGTCCCAATTCGTTCTTTTTATTATCATGCCTGTATTTTCCTTCAACAAAAAAGTCAATTCGTCCATGCCCTTTATTTCTCTGATTTTTTCCACCCAATCCTGTACGGGTGGTACTGAGTTTTGCTTCTACTCTCTCTCTTTTCTTTTCTTTTTTTTGCCATTTTCCATTCTTGAATTAGGGTTATAGTGACGGTTTTGGGAGATGGTGATCTGGCATTTGGACAATATGGCCAGTCTAATGGAGTTGATGGCATAGGAGCACTGCTGCATTGATGGTGGTCTTTGCTTCTTCCAGCATGCTGACAAGAGATTTGCATGATTTTTCAGAGGCAATGCTGAAATAAACTTTACTTCTTCCATGTAAATACATATTTAGCCATGATATTCCATCTAACCATTCAGCTGAATCAACTTACCAGCTTTTTAACAATCTTTATAAAAGTGAGCTATTTAGCAATAACTGGTCAAGAATCAGGACAAAAAGTAAGGACAAATTAGATACCGGCCTGGTGTATCAAAAATCCAATTTTATTTAGGGAAAGAAATGTATTTCTGTCTCCCTCCCTAACAGATTGAAATCTGAAAAGAATGGGAGCCCTGAGCTTGTACACTCTAATATACAGTAGTTTATTAAGATTGTCAAGTCATGCAAAGCCCTGTGCTAGGAAAATTCCATTACGCTAACAAATTCAATAGAAATTGTGACTATTGGCTAGGCATCAGTTAATGATGTACAGCCTTTAAGGCCAAAAACCTATTTTCCATTGGCCTCCTAGGAAACAAAAAAAATCCCCACAGTATCATCTTGTTCTTCTGCAGGAAGAACAATTATTGCAAAAGGATTTAACTACTGGAAAGCCATGTAAGTTTCCCATTCAGTTGATGCCTGAAACATTTCTTTGTGGTTCCCACTCATTTCTATTTTCCTCTCCCCCTCCTCCTCCTCCTCCTCCTCCTCCTCCTCCTCCTCCTCCTCCTCCTCCTCCTCCTCCTCCTATTTATATCTTGCCCTAAACCTGTGTAAAAAATTAAATAAGCCATTTTAAAAATGAAAGCAATATGATCTAAAATCTGTGAAAATCATTTAAATAATCTAACATGGTTCCTTGACTTTGAGCTGAAAGTACATCGGCTTGAACAGATGCATTGTAGAGAAATCATCATATACGAGGGGTATTTTTTAAGTAAGGTCCGTTTTGTTGTAGACACTAGTAGTTCGCGCGCATACCACAACGAGCACGTGTGTCATGTACCGGCATGCCTGTGCTCAGTTTCCACTCTGTAGCTAACCTGTACGGTTCTGTTCTGTGCTTTAAAAATGTTTAAGACTATCAACTCACCCGCCGCATGTGAGGTTCGCTCAGTTTTTTGTCAGCAAGGAACCTGCCTGCTGCAGAAATTCATCGACAGATTTGTGAAGTGTACGGTGATACTGTTATGAGTGAAAGCAAAGTGTGTAAGTGGATATGACAATTCAAAGATGGCCATGGCAACGTCCATGATGAGGACCACTCTGGTCGCCCTTCTTTGATTACAGACGATTTGGTGGCTTTTGGTGGCAGCAAGTTTTTATGAAGAGTGTATTTTAAAATTGGTTCAGAGGTATGGTAAGTGTTTGAACAAACTTGGCAACTATGTTGAAAAATAGAGTGAAATATGTACTTTTGAAAATAAATTTACTTTTTGAAATAAACTTTCGTTGTGTACTTATGTTCAAATGGACCTTACTTAAAAAATACCCCTCGTACTTTTATGGTTCCAGACTTTTGAGAATCATTACTTATCTTCACCTCCAGCACTCTAGCTGGAGGTCAACTGTGACCAGTAGTGCTGCTGAATTCAGAGAGGCACGAATGGAAGGCGAAAGGGAAAAATGTGCGAAGAAGAAGGCACGTCAAGCCAACCCTGACCGGAACTGCTTTCCACCTGGAAACTGATGTCCTCAGTGTGGAAGAACATGCAGGTCAAGAATAGGTCTCCACAGTCACCTACGTATCCACCTCCAAGACACTACACTTGGAAGGCCATCATACGTGGACAACAAGGGATCGCCTAAGTAAGTAAGTAAGTAAGTAAGTAAGTATATTCTGACTCACCACAGTTGTGTGTTAGGGTGAAAGTGGCTTCTAAAATCCTGGCAGCAATTTCTTTACCCACATTTTTATATTACTACTAGCCGTCTCCTGCCACATGTTGCTGTGGCCCACATGGGGGTTCTGCGTGGGAGGTTTGGTGGGGTTCAGAATGTTCTGTGATTGTAGGTGAACTAAAAATCCCAGCAACTACAACTCCCAAATGTCAAGATTCTATTTCCCCCAAACTCCACCAGTGTTCACATTTGGGCATATTGAGTATTTGTGTAGAGTTTGGTCTAGATCCATCATTGTTTGAGTCCACAATGATCTCTGGATGTAGGTGAACTACAACTCCAAAACCAAAGGACACTGCCCACCAAACCCTTCCAGTATTTTCTGTTGGTCATGGGAGAACTGTGTGCCAAGTTTGGTTCAATTCCAACATTGGTGGGGTTTAGAGTGCTCTTTGATTGTAGGTGAATTATAAATCCCAGCAACTACAACTCCCAAATGACAAAATCCATTTTTTGAGTGAAGAACATACATTGGATTGTTAGGTGTCTTGTGTCCAAATTTGGTGTCAATTCTTCCAGTGTTTTTTGAGTTCTGTTAATCCCTCAAATGAACATTACATTTTTATTTATATTTGTGTGTTAGCACTGATAGCTCACAGAGTTGTAAACACATCACATTATTTAGTTATAAATTTAAGATTCATAGCCTGCAATTCATGATAGTGAACTGAGATGCTGTTTCTGAACTGAGCTTTATATCTGGGATGTACTACAAACTACTTGGTGATAATGATGTATAATTGATTTTTCCCCACAGCTAACTTCTTTCTAGGCTTGCACTCCCTGGAAATCTCATCTCCAAATATTTGCTTGCTCATGTTGATTAGCCCTGCAGCTTGAGAATTTACATCATGACCTGTGGCTGATGCAGATTTTCTGGAAGGCCAAAGCCTATTTTTCCTGGCAAGTTTTCCCTCTTGGCAGCAATATCAGCTGTTGCTAACTTTGCATGTGGTGTAGGGAAAGAACAGATAATGATCACTTTGTGTTTATTTGCAAAATAATTTACTCCTTTTGCACCATGCATAGCTAGCAACAAGATGGGCTTTTTCCTGTCTCAGAATCCTGATGCTTCTGAAGCTTGCAATTTTGGTGCAAGAAATTCACACAAAGTCATGCATACATTATTTTAAAAAATGCTGCACAGATATCAGAAATGTGCACAATGCATTATTCTATAAGAAATACATGTAAAATATGGGTGGTGGGTGGTGGTGGTGGTGTGTGTTTAAGTACAATGCATAGAAAATGAGTAAACACACACACACACACAAAATGATCAGAATTCACAAAGGGCCCTTCCATACATGAATACAACCCATGTTGAAACTGGTGAAAGTAGCTAACTTTGGTGAGGGTTGTAGTCTCCACCTCCTCCCGCAATCATGGGTTTATCCCTGATTTATCCCCCTAAAACTTACGAAAAAGTTCCCTGGCAGCAACGAATCCTCCTCTCGTGTCCTTCTGGCATGCGAAAATGATGTCTGGGGACATGGAGTGAGTGAGAAGGAAACTCTCCTCGCCCCCCATCTCCTCATCCACCATCTCCTCACACATCATTTTCTTGCACCAGGAGGATGCAAGGAGAGGATTCATGGTGCCACGGACCATTTTAAAGTAAGTTTGAGGGGTAGATCGGGGGCTGGGGAGAGGGGGCATCCTGGGTATGGAACACAGCTTCGGAGGGAGAAAGCTTGTTTTCTGTTTCCCTGGAGACTAAGACACGGAACAATGGCTTCAAACTACAAGAAAGGAGATTCCATCTGAACATTAGGAAGAACTTCCTGACAGTGAGAGCTGTTCAGCAGCTCTCACTTTCTTTCTTTCTTTCTTTCTTTCTTTCTTTCTTTCTTTCTTTCTTTCTTTCCTTCTCCTTTCTCCCTTCTCCAGCTCTGAGGGCCGACCTCACAATAAATATCTCCATGGCAATGTTGCTCTGTTGCTCTCTTTGGCTCTTTCCCATGTCACCTTTCTCCCCCCAGTGACATCGCAGAGGACCACTTCACCTAACAATAACCAAACCATCTCACTAATTCAGTGACATCACAAGGTGACTTCACAAGCAACAGCCTTTGTGGTATAAACAGACAGACAGACAAACAAACATACCTACATGGATACATACTTTGAAATATATATTGATGTATGTGTGTGTACACACACACCTATACACATATTTACATATATTTACATATATTTACCAGAGTTTGTACCACCATATTTATTCAAGTCTAATGTGCACCTTTTTGGCTAAATTACTTCTCCAGAATCAGGGTGTGCATTAGACTCAATAGCATGTTAGACTCACACAACAAATCCCACCAGGCCAGCCAGCCAGCCAGCTGGAGGGACTCAATGATGGTGACCCCAGCCACCCAACCTCTGCTCTTCCTGGTGCCTCAAGCTATTCTCAGGGCTCATGAAGGGACCCTACTTTCTGTCTTCACTCACCTGCATAGCACCCCTTTGCTCACCGCCAACATGAGTTTGGACCTGCAAATCCCCAAAACATCATCACTTTGGAGAATTTGGAAGGCAATGCTTCAAGGAGAATGCAGCCTACATAACCCTTCTTCTTCCTTCCTCCTTACCTACTTCTTCTCCCTGTTGTGACTCTTCTTCCTAGGTAGTGTCCTCCTGTTGAGAACATGACATGAGATATGGCAAAGGCAAGAAGGTGAAGGGATGCGGAGAATGAGGATCACTCTGTGCAGCAGCCTCGAGGTTGCTTGTCTCCCTCCTCTGAGCCCAGGTGAGACAGAATGGATTCCCTGGATTCTTCAACGTTTCTGAGGCATTCCTTCCCCTCCACCTCTTTGCACATGCGCCTGGGTCTGCCATCCTCCCACCAACCTCATTATTGGGCCCATTTTCTTCAGCTCATTATTGGACATGATAGCACAGGAGGCAGTATAAGGAAAAAGCAAGAGGAGGTAGGGAGGCATGCATATTCTTGCATAGTATGGGATTGGTCTGAATGGTGCCTGTGGTCTCTTTCAATTCTATGATTCTAATTTAAAGGGTAAAACTTAAACTTTTATTTAATGAGAAAAAATATAGCACTAACAAACATTTTTTTTCTGCCAGGGAAAAATGAATATTTTTTTAAAATCCCTTTCAAAATGATAAAAAGCAATATATATATATATATATATATATATATATATATACACACACACACATACATACATACATACACACACACACATACATATATATTAGGCCTGGGCGGTTTCGTTCGTTAATTTTGTAATTCGATAAATATTCGTTATTTTTAACAATTACAAAATGATTACAAAACTTATTTTCAAACCCGGAAGTGTTTTTAAATATCGAAACAGCATCCTCCATCTTTTTTACGAGCTTCCGCCCGTTTCGGAAATGACGTTTTAGGGATGGAGGATGCTGGGTGCGCTGGGAGCCAATCCGGCGCTCCCAAGCACCGTGGCTCATTGTGATTGGGCGGGCTGCCCTTTAAAAGCGGCTCCGCATGGCCGCATTGCTCATTGCGAAGGCGAGGAGACGGGAGGTGGGGGAGGGAGGCTTGGCTTGCTTGCATTCATTCATTGCTTGCATTTATTCATTCATTCACATTCATTGTTGGGAGAGCGAGGGCGGTTTAAGGACCTGGGCTGGGAGCAGCGGGGAGGCTTTGCCCTGTTTTCGCCCCACAACAGGGCAGGGCAAGCATTTTGTTAATTTTCCATTTTTAAATATTTCTGATAAATATTTCTTTTATTCTTAAAAAAATTCAAAAAATATTCTAAAAAAAGAAAAAACCTTGTGTGCCTGTGTGTGTGTTTGTCCCTGTCCTGTGGCTGTGTTCGCTCCACAACAGTCGTTTTGCGCATGCGCAAATTGCGTCCGCCATTTTAACGAATCGATTCGTTATTACATTAACGAATCGACCCCCATTTTAATAACGAAGTTTCGGAAGTGATTTGCGCATGCACGGGGGTCCGCCATCTTAACGAATCGATTCGTTAATAATAACGAAATTTCGTAAATGCCAAACTTTTTTAAAGGAAAATTTTGTAATTCTTTTAAATAACGAAACGCAAAAACCCCCCCAAAACGAATCGATTTTAGAAACAAATTTTTGCGTTGTTACCCAGGCCTAATATATATATATATGTATAATCAGAAAACGACATGGCAGGAATTTACAAAAGCTTAAAACAAATGTCAGTGCACTGTTTCAAACTTATCCCTGTGCTTTAATTAAAAATAATGTGGCTATCAATGGTAGCTGTTGCTCAGAGGCCATAGGTTAGCCCTCCATTTGTTGGACATAAATTCAAAAGATTTTCCAGAGTGAATGGCTTTCGCTGTGTCACATAAAGTTCAAAGTATCTCTCTTTAAATGGATGTATAGAAAATGGGATCAGATAATGAAAAGTTACTGAAGAAAAATACAATCAGGGGGACATCCTTTTCTAGCAATGCTGAGCACAAGCCACTGTGTTTGGTACATGGAAAGTGTCTAATGGAAAGATTATTTCAGAGGAAATACAAAATATTATTTCTGTATCTAGCTGAGAGAGGTGACATGGATTTGTATACACATGAAAGATGGGGACAATAATTGGTGCAGAAGGTCACAACAACTGTAGTTGCAGTAGAATGGTGATTAATGGAGGGCATGTGACAATAGGTCTTAGAGATAAAAGCACAAAAGGTTAGGTAGGCTGGGTTGTTGTAGGTTTTTTGGGCTGTATGGCCATGTTCTAGAAGCATTCTCTCCTGACATTTTGCCTACATTTGTGGCAGGCATCCTCAGATGTTGTGAGGTCACCTCTGAGGACCTCACAACTTCTGAGGACCTCACAACCTCTGAGGATGCCTACCACAGATGCAGGTAAAACGTCAGGAGAGAATGCTTCTAGAACATGGCCACACAGCCAAAAAACTCTACAACACTGGGTGATACCAGCCATGAAAGCCTTCGACAATCGTTAGGTAGGCTGTTTCTTATTCATATAAAGTGATAATGCTGTGTGGTTTTAATATAGCACTTTAAAGTTCAATAGGCTTTCCTAAAAGCATGTCGGACTATAGCCCTGTAATTCTTAACACAAACAAGAAGTGGCTGAGGATGTTGGATGCTATAATCCAATGAATATGAAGAGAACCAGATTGTGAGATGATAGACCAGAATACCAAACAATGCATAGTAATTTATGTATTGAAACTGAGTAGACTGGTACTTGAATCTTTGGGGTGAGGTGGGGTGGGCTCAACCCATTATGCAAAGTAAGCATTTGCAGTATAGTTGATTTTGCCCAGGGGCGCTCTTGAGACACTCTTGGGGGAAAATAGACCTTGACATAT
This sequence comes from Anolis sagrei ordinatus, assembly GCF_025583915.1. Lineage (NCBI taxonomy): Eukaryota > Metazoa > Chordata > Lepidosauria > Squamata > Anolidae > Anolis > Anolis sagrei. The sequence continues at coordinate 121,810,310 of NW_026846588.1, read as the reverse complement.
GCGAGTTGTACTTACTGGGATGTATAGTTCACCTACAATCAAAGAGCATTGTGAACTCCACCAATAATGGAACGGAACCAAATATGACACACAGAACTCCCACGATGAACAGAAAATATATATCAGTGATTGGTTGGGGGGGGGGCACCACCGTTTGCTTACCGTTGAAAACTACCTAGGGCTGCCTCTGGGTGGGGAAGAGTATGACCGTCACGTAGATGTTATCCCTTACCATCAGATTGTTGGTGGACAGAATCCTCTTGGGGATTTGGATCTTTGTAAATCAATTTATATCTATTGGAAATTGAACAGTTCTATAAAGTTCATGTTCAGCAAGGTGCTGCTATTATGTTACCATATAGGGTAGCTGGAAAGATGACCACTGCACATTAGATTTGATGCACAAAAGTAATTACGCACATCACGATCACAGTGCATTAGTCCAAAAGTGCCTGGATCCTATTGTGTACTGGATTATCAGCTAGGGAGCACAGATATGCACTGGTAGAGAATTATGCACATCTGGACACTCTTGTTATACAATGATAGAGGAATTGGGGCCAGTGTTATTAGTAAAAAAATTCATACCCTTCCTGATTTACCAGGCAGGGAAATTGTGGCGATGGTCACTCCCTCTGTCCACCATTTTAGCAGGGCTCCCTCTTCTCTGGAATCTCTCATCAAGCTCCCTTTTCTGGTCAACCATCAGGTGGATGGACTAGAAGGAAGATTCCTTCCTTTTGGTCTGTCTGACAGCTACCTGCTCCTCCAGCACAGTTACCTTTGAAATCTCCCCATCCTCCCACCCTCAGTTTTTTTGTGTTGCTGTTATGTTGTTGATTTTTCTGCTTTGTATCTTCGTCACGACTTGGGGGTGGTTGGCATTGGCCCTGAATCTGGTATGGGATTATTCCCCCTCTCGGTAAGGGGTCTTCCATATGTTCCTTGATTGAAGATATTTTTCCTGCAGCCTGACTTTATCTTGTTTTGGTCATACAGTCACCCCCTTTTTACATTGGAAGGGAAGAGAATGAGAGTGTAAAGGAAAAACCTGATGAAAGTGATGCTATAGATCATCTGATGCAGGACAGCAGAGCGTAAACTTTGTTTGTGGTTGAATTGCTCTGTAAATTACATCCTAACTCATTAACAAGGATGGTAGATTGTTATTATTATTTGCTTCTACAAATAATAAAGAACTCTGGCTCAGTCAATATCTCAATCTACATTATTATCAGAGATGAAAATAGGCATAGATAAGAGATGGAAATATGCAGAGGAACTAGATGTTTCATGAGAAAAGAGGATGAAAAATGATAACAGCTAAATCACATAGTCATAGAATCATACAGTTTGAAGAGTCCAAAGGGCCATCAAGTCCAACCCCCTGCCATGCAGGAGTGCACAATCAAAGCACTCCCAACAGATTGCCACCCAACCTCTGTTTAAAAACCTCCATAGAAGGAGACTCCACCACACTCCAAAGCAGCATATTCAACTGCTGAACAGCTTTTACCATCTCAAAGTTTTACTTAATATTATTTATTTGTTTATTTACTACGCTTATATACCGCCCCTCTCAGCCCAAGGGCGACTCAGAGCGGTTATTATTTAGGTGAAATATGTTTTCCTGTAGTTTGAATCCATTTTTTCAATTTTGCCCTATACAAGACTTGTACAGGCAGTCTCCCAGGTATGAACAAGATGGGATCTGTAGATTTGTTCTCAATTTTAATTTGTATTTAACTTGGAACAGGCACATTTTGAAGTGTAACTCCAGCCATATGTGTGTGTGTGTGTGTGTGTGTTTAGCCTTGGATAGCATAGGAAAGTGTTAACGCCCCTTTTGTGATTGTTTTGCTGTTGGTGTCCCTGTTCAGAAGGTTTCACTTCACTTTCTGTCCCTGTGATAATTGGATTTTGAAACATTTGGCTTGTTGTGGAAACAAGGATTGGTGATAAAGCTTTAGTGGAGACCCCCTTTCCCCATGATAACTCTTTCATGAGAGAATTTCCTTTCCTAGGGGTAGGTTTCTCTCACTTCCTGTTGTCTCACCCCTGTTCTTAACTATGAGTCATTTGTAAAGGACTCATTTCTCTCACTTCCTGTTGTCTCACCCCTGTTCTTAACTATGAGTCATTTGTAAATTTGTATGAGTCCTTTCCTAGGGATAGGTTTCTCTCACTTCCTGTTGTCTCACCCCTGTTCTTAACTATGAGTCATTTGTAAATTGGATGGTTGTAACTCAGGAACTGCCTGTACACGACTACCATCTGTAAATGTAAATTCTCAGAGGAAGAACTAGGATGGACATGGTTATTGAACTCTGGCAGCCATTTATTATGTTAGTAAACAATTTATTTGATATTGTGGGACCACTGTGGTTTCAGTTTAAATATTGGGAAGACCTGCTGGAGATCTTTTGATATTTTCCCTTTAGATATTGAAGATCCAGAGCTGTTCATTCATGGGAGAAAATAAATGTAAGGCAGCTGAATAAAACTTATGAAGGATTATTTTTGTGATGTAATTTTGTCTCAAAAGTGATATATTTTTGCTTATAATTATGCTATTTTTGTGAAAGCAAACCAAATTTTGGTTTGTTGTAGGTTTTTTCGGGCTATATGGCCATGGTCTAGAGGCATTCTCTCATGACGTTTCGCCTGCATCTATGGCAAGCATCCTCAGAGGTAGTGAGGTCTGTTGGAACTAGGAAAAAGGGTTTATATATCTGTGGAATGACCAGGGTGAGACAAAGGATTCTTGTCTGCTGGAGCTAGGTGTGAATGTTTCAACTAACCACCTTGATTAGCATACAATGGCCTGACCGTGCCTAGAGCAAACTTTTGTTGAGAGGTGATTAGATGTCCTTGTTTGTTTCCTCTCTGTTGTTGTGCTGTTGTCATTTTAGAGTATTTTTAATACTGGTAGCCAGATTTTGTTCATGTTCATAGTTTCCTCCTTTCTGTTGAAATTGTCAACATGTTTGTGTATTTCAATGGCTTCTCTGTGTAGTCTGACATGGTGGTTGTGAGAGTGGTCCAGCATTTCTGTGTTCTCAAATAAATATGGACAATTTCAACAGAAAGGAGGAAACTGCATGGAACAGAGTTTCATAAGCTTTTAATTTTTCTACCAGACTAATAACTATGAAAAGCATGTGGTAGCAAAACAGATCACACAAAGACGTCCTTAAATTTCATATAGTCCCATATCAAACCTTCTCGTTAAGCTTTAATTTCCACTTTCTTACCTGAGTGCTGCTTTAACATTTTGTAGGCTAAGGAAATGAATAAAAGCAAGCGTGGGAGAAAGTGAACTTGAAACATGATTCTAATTCTATTAGACCTACTGAATATACTCATGTATAAGTTGACCTCATGTACAACTCAAAGGCAGCTTTGAGGGTCAAAATAATGGATAAAATTTAGAAGCATATAACAAACAAATCCTTTTTTCCTCCTCTTGTAAAATGTATAGAGGGAACACATTTAGGAAGACTAAAGAGATAGAGAGGAATTGTTTATTTGAGGGGTTTCCCAAAAAGTGTGTGAATTACATGGCTGCTCTTAAAATGTCTGGATTTATACAGTACAACACAGATAAGGAAATGAATATTAATGTGAAAAAAATAATGTGAATGCATCATGAAAAGGGGGTAGAAAGGAGCAAGAGAAACAACCTGCCTCTAACCAGCATGAAGGCAGTGACAAGATACAAAGAGGAGAAGGTCTTCTAGGATAGGGAGGTTGTGGAAGTGCTGTCCCAACATCATCACCTTTCCTCATTTGCCCATATCAGAGAAAGAAAGGCAGTTCTCCTTTCTTCCCTACCCTCTTTTTTGAGCCCGAGCAGTATTCAGAGCAGTGTGAGATAACCAAAGACTATGGCATGCCCACTATTTTGGATGCTTGAAGTGGAGCAGAATGGTGACAGCCATTTTTAATAGAGCCTTACAGTGTAAGCCTCCCCGCAGAGACATTGGGGTAGCCATTTTTAATATAGGCTTAAGCAGGCCCGTAGCCAGGATTTTGATTCAAGGGGGGGGGGAGGCTGAGTTTGATGGGGGGGGGGGTGAGTCTGCATGAAAGAGGGTCTACCCTAGCAAACCTTTTGTATCATTACCCCAATACCCCCATGCATATGGGATATATTGAGCATGGTACATTTTCTTCTCTGGTTTGGGCAATGGAAGGATAATAAGCTGAGTGTGCTGCTTCCATGCCCCGTCATGCCTAGAGGGACATTTTTGCTTCTTTTTCTAGCATTGACCTGTGGATGGATACCTGTAGGGGGAAGTCATTTTGTCAAAGTATTTTCAACTTATACACAAATATATGCAGCAAGTTTGAGATGAAACTACTGATTGTTCTTGAAAATTATTGATAATATCAAGAAATAACTCTTCCCATGACTATCTTTCTGTCTAATCTACCTATCTTTGGCTGGGTTCTTGTTAAGACAACATGGTCTTAACTCCATTTCCCATCAACAGCATCACTGACAGGATACATGGCACCACAGTTATCACAGTTCTTAGCAATATCTTACATAAATGGCACTGTGAGGCTATCAAATGACCCCCTTAGACTGATATTGAAAAGGATTAAAGAAAAGGTAATTTTCATTCAATCAAGAGATCTGGGAACATAATTTGAAACATTAATCTAGAGACGTCACAGCCATTAATATGACTTACAGAACTCCTTCCACTACGTTATATTATGTCTAAAGAAATCTTTTGAGCTGGGTTGTTTAAGATACATTTCTGACCTTAAAAAAGCAACATGAAATGCAGAAAATGTAATCTGAATCCCTCCTTGTTTTGTAGGTCTTTAGAGCAATTTTGCTAGACTCAAGAGGCAAATACTTTTCAGACAAGTTCCCAAGCAGTATCTGTACTCCTATGTGAATAAATGAACCCCCTGAACTTTTGGAGATTAACCAAACACTAATAAACATGTCCTTATATCGTTTTTAATCTCCCTTGGCAGAAGCATGGCATGAAGATGTTAAGTTCTTACTATCTCTTGGGAACACATCCAAATGTCAGGTTGTACAATATAGTGCCTTTCTTTATAAAACCCGGAAGCTGCATTTGCAAAAAAGAATGTAATACAGCAGGAGATCATTGTGGATTAGAGACAAGCTTCTGAAAATGTCAGTGGTAAATAGCCAGCAAATCCCTTATTATCAATATCATGGCATTGATATACAGTAGAAAGGTATATATGATACTTGCAAATCCGTAGTGCTGCAAATGATTTAGTCTTTAACAATCCCACCAGACTCAAGGAAAACACAGTTCTAATACATGTGGGATCTTAGGCTTTAAGAATAGCTGAGATATGTGTGTTAAGTTTCAGTCTCCTGATGTGCAAATGGGCCTGGTTTTAATTGAGTTCTGTGGAAATGTGCCTGAAGGTCCAATTCCTTTCCTCAGCCTTGAACATCCTGCAAAGGAATTCTAGTCTCCCTTTGTACTGAGTCACAACTGAAAACAGAAACTTCATCATTGTGTTTTTGGACTGCAGCTCTCAAAATCCCCAAAATAGGACACCTAACTCTGGAGCTCATCAAGCTAAAGTACAAAAAGATACAAACAAGCAAGATGTTTTTCACCTGATATAGTTTTAAGGTCCAGGTTATCTTTTAGAAACCTATAGTCAGATAAGGCTTTTAAAAGTATCTTTTAAATGGTGTTAAATTTTAATTTACATCCTGATCTATATACATGATAATTTATATCCCAGGGCTGAGCTTTAGCACAGTGGGTAATAATAATAATAATAATAATAATAATAATAATAATAATAATAATAATCCTTTATTTGTACCCCGTTACCATCTCCCGAAGGACTCGGTGCGGCTTACAAGAGGCTGAGCCCAAATACAACAATAAAACAGCAACGACAACAACAACACAATAACTAAAAAAAAAAGCAATAACAATGAACAACACCCAATGATGCAATTAAAAACAATGGCTGGGCCAAATGTAATAATTAAAATTAAAAGTGCTGGGCATGACAAGGTGGGGTGTTTGGAGGGGGATGGGCATTATTTTTATTATTATTAACTTTATTTGTACCCTGCTAACATCTCCCAAAGGACTTGATGCGGCTTACAAAGGCCGAGGCCCTCAATAAAACAACAACATAACAATACATTATATAACTCATAAGCAAATCAAAAACATTAAAGCAGTAACGATAAACAATAAAACAATACACCGTGACACATTTAAAAACTAGGGCCGGGACAAATGGAATGGGTACAGTTAAAAGTGCTGGACATGACAGGTGAAATGTAGGATTCTAGGATAGGTGCAATGTGCAGTCAGTCTTAAATCTCTAATAAAGTGCATCCGGGACGTAATGCTAGGAGTTTCCTTATTCTGGAAAGGCACACTGGAACAACCATGTTTTCAAGCTCCTCCTAAAGATTGCTAGCGGCGGGGCCTGCCTGATGTCCTTAGGGAGAGAGTTCCAGAGTCGAGGGGCCACCACCGAGAAAGCCCTATCCCTTGTCCCCACCAATCTCGCTTGCAATGCAGGTGGGATCGTGAGCAGGGCCTCTCCAGATGAACGAAGAGATCATGTGGGTTCGTTAAATACCAGCAGCAATAGATCACACCAATTGAAAGGTTGGCAGTTTGAAGCCCAAGTCAGGGTGAGCACCCGGCCTTCAGCCCAGCTCATTGTCCACCTAAGCAGTTCAAAAACAGTTGTGAGCTGTGAGCAGATAAATTAGACACTGCTTAAGCAGGGAGGTAGTGTGGTATTACTAGCTTTTTAACTTTTTCGTTCCTTTTTTACCCACTATTGGAAGCGCTAGTGTCTATGAAGGTTCAGGAACAATTTATAGGTAAAAGTAAAGGTTTTCCCCTGACATGAAGTCGTGTCCAACTCTGTGGTGTGGTGCTCATCTCCATTTCTAAGCCAAAGAGCTGCCGTTGTCCGTAGACACCTCCAAGGTCATGTGGCCAGCATGACTGAATGGAGCATCATTACCTTCCTGCCGGAGTGGTACCTATTGATCCACTCGCATTTGCATGTTTTCGAACTGCTAGGTTGGCAGAAGCTGGGACTGACAGCGGAAGCTCACGCCACTCCCCAGACTTGAACCTGTGACCTTTTGGTTAACAAGCTCAACAGCTCAGCACTTTAACCCACTGCGCCACCAGGGGCTCCCAATTTATAGTACTCTTAAAGTTTGGCCTTAAATTGAAACATATCTTTATAAGTACTTATATCACGTATCCCAAACTTGTGATGAAAGGAGTATTAAAAGGAATGGGAGGAAGGGTTCATGATAAAGGGGTTTATAATAGTACTGGTGTTATGGAGTGAAGGAAGGGATTGGGGGGAGGGGGGGGATCATGGTAAGGTGGTTTCTAAGGCCCCTTCCACACAGCGGAATAAAATCCCACATTATGTGTTTTGAACTGGTTTATATTGCAGTGTGGACTCAGATAATCCAGTTCAAAGCAGATATTGTGGGATTTATCTGCCTTGATATTCTGGGTTATATGGCTGTGTGGAAGGGCCCTAATGACACTGGTATAATGAAGGGAAAGAAAGCAAGGAAAAGATAGATCATTAAATTGAGAAGTGGGTGGGGACTCACACGTGTGTACTGTTCAGAACATGAGATAGAATGGGAGAAGGGTGGGGAACATAAAGTATCTGATGGGATTTGTAAAATGAAATAATGTGTTTTAAAATGGAAAAGGATGATACACTTTGCTTAGAAAATGACCACCTCCTCCTTTCTGCAACATGTCTGATGAGTTCCTAAGGGTATATACAGCACAGATGAAACAGGGTGGCAATTACCTGGCTTGTGGTGTCCCTCTTCCCCCCCCCCCTTCACCTCTCTGTGTAATGTGGGCACCTTTGTTTACACTGGTTGTCACGGGAACAGCCAGGAGTTTTTTAAAGCTCCATGGTTGGATCAATGGTCACAACAACATGACACAGGTAAAGGTGGGTATCCAGTGAATCAGGGGATGTGGTGCTGCTGCATGGTCAGGACTTTATTCCACCATGGTGGGCAATGTGGCCATCTCCAAGGCCAGTCTAGAATACTGCTGTATAAATTCACCCATAGGCTTCGCATTTTATTTGGTCCTGGTTGCAGAAACACAGCTAGGCACCTTCTCTCTCCATTCTTTGGCATATTGCATTTAAAAAAAGAGAATAAATTAATTTTGCAGAAATAAAGTCACCTTGAAGAATAACATCATTAAAAATGAAGAGCATACTGGCAATGTTTTACAGCTTTAATGTCATCCTTTCTTTTTATCACATGGTGAAAACTGTTTGCTATTTATAGGTGTCCTCCCAATCCAATTGTCTAGAAATGTCCATGTGTGTAGCCTTACTTATTTAATCCATTAAAGAAATTTCTCCAAGGTCTGAAATGACTTTTCCAGAAGTTGAAGCGGATAAAAGACCAGATAATGTAAGAAAGGAAAGGATCTGGAGGGAAACTGACTCTGAAACTGCATTTTAAAAGAAATCGTCCATCCGCTTGATAATAAAAGTAAAAACAGAATCTTTGAAGAAGAAAAGCACTGTTGGTTTTATTTCAATTTTCTTTTAAACACTAGGTTTCTTAAAGTTTTTTTTGGAAAGAAAGAAAATATGGTGCTTTCAAATACATAGATATTAATGCAATCACATACTCTTGCTTTTATTTATTCCCAAATATTAATTCTTCATTCATTTCATCTCATCCTGACACACATTGCAACTGTGTATTCAGGGAACATGTTTCTCCTGTTTTGTGGCTGAAAGTATTCCAGCACTGGATGAATTTGTTTCTTACTGTTCTCCTTGCCCTAAGACTTGTTAGTAAATCTAAATAAAACAAAAACAATAACATGGGGAATGCAGCCCAACATCATGGGCCCTTAAACACTCCCAAATTAAAGTATTGTGATGGCACATTAACTGCTATGGCTGCATCCTATGGAAACTTAGGTTCACAGTTTGTCATGGCACTGGAGACCTCAGTCTCCAAATTCTAAATACATCCTCAACAAAAAATCCAAAGATTTCATGGGATATTTCTGTGGGTGCATGCTTCTCAAATATCAGCCCTACACTCTTCTACTGAGTACTTAGTTATGTCTGATATAATGTGGATGGAAAACAACAACAACAACAACTACTACTACTACTACTACTACTATAATAATAATAATAATAATAATAATAATAATAATAATAATACTTTATTTATATCCCGCTACCATCTCCCCAGGGGACTCGGTGCGGCTTACATGAGGCCAAGTCCAAAATACAACAATACAAGCAATAACAACAACAAAACAGCAATTTAAAAACTACAAAACAATAACATAAACATTATCAATAGGACAACACACTTTAAAATCTATGGCGTAGGCCAAATGTAATTAAAATTAAAAATAATGCTGGAACATGGGCGAAAAAGTGATGGGGCGGTTTGTGGAAACATACAAGCAGACCTAAACAATATAAAGTGCTTTGGAGGACAAAGTGCTATGGGATCATTATTCTGGGAAGGCACACTGGAACAACCATGTCTTCAAGCTCCTCCTAAAGACTGCCAGAGTTGGGACATGCCTGATGTCGTTAGGAAGTGAGTTCCAGAGTCGAGGGGCCACCACCGAAAAGGCCCTCTTCCTCGGACGCACCAATCATGCTTGCGATGCAGGTGGAAGCGTGAGCAGGGCCTCTCCCGATGATCGAAGAGATCATGTGGGTTTATATACAGAGATGCGGTCACAAAGGTAGGTGGGTCCCAAACCGTTCAGGGCTTTGTAGGTGAGAACCTGCACCTTGAATTGGGTCCGGAAAATGAATGGCAGCCAGTGGAGCTCCTTAAACAGGAAGGTTGACCGCTCCCTGTAAGGAGCCCCAGTTAACAACCTGGCTACCACTCGTTGGACCATCTGGAATTTCCGAGCCGTTTTCAAGGGCAACCCCCACTACTACTACAAAAAAGCCCCACTACTACTACAACTTTTTTGGAATGCTTAAAATAGTCCATTCATGCCTAGATAATTTTTTTGATGGAACTATATGATATCACCTAAAAGATGGAGTAGAAAGAACATTATCTCCCCTAATTATTGATGTACTACACCACTACTATTGTTTTTTTACCATTGTCCCGGTCAGAGAGAGTTGATAGACACTGAAGTTCAACAATGAAATTCAACAAGTATAGGAACTGAGACCAGTTGCTAATGACTTTAGAAATTAGCAAAACCAGGATGCAGCCCATAGCGTTGGCTCCTGTTTTTGCATATTTCTAGGGTCATTCTGATCTCAGGCTGGATCTACACTGATCTGATCCCAGATTATCTTCTTATCTCAGGTTATCTGGCAGTGTAGACTCATATAATCTATTATTTATTTATTTATTTACAGTTCTTATATTCCGCCCTTCTCACCCCGCAGGGGACTCAGGGCGGATTACAGTAAACACATATATGGCAAACATTCAATGCCAGTTTGACAACAACATTTAACAGACAAAGGCTATTTAACTTTTTTTTTTCTGGCCGCCAGGGGAGCTGCTGCTTTTCATCGTCCATCAACGACACCGATGAAGTTCTTCCGCATTCCACATTCCCCAGAGTCTTCTTTCTTTATGGCCTCATAAATTAGTTAAATTTAGCCTCCCACACAAGGTGGTCCCTTATTTTCCTACTTGACAGATGCAACTGTCTTTCGGGTTGCAAAGGTCGACAACGGCTACACAATGGCTGGACACCCACTCCAGCCCGGGCTGGCTTCGAACTCATGACCTTTTGGTCAGAGTGATCTTTAATGCAGCTGACACTCAGCCAGCTGCGCCACAATCCCGGTATAATCTAGTTCAAAGCAGATTTTCTGAGATCAAATCCTGGGATATAGGGCAGTGTAGATTCATTCTTAGGGCCCTTCCAGATAAGTCAAAATCCTGAGAGGAACCGGGATATTAAATTCCAGCTTCTCTTAGGATTCAGGCCACACAGCAGTCCTAAACCTCAGGATTTTGCAAGTGGAGGGTATCTAGTTCTCTAAACATTTCCCTCTAAACTTACCGGAAGTGCATGGCTGTATCTTCAGGCCCCTTGGAGAAAACTTCTGACATGTCAAAATAATTAAGCTGAAGGGAAACAGGGGGCTGGGAGGGAAGGGTGAGGTACTATCCCACTTCTTCAGGCTTGTATAGCCTGAAGAACCAGGGTGGCAATGGGGTTTGCCCATCAGGATCACAGAAAACAGTCAGGAGAATCAATCTCCACAAGGCCCAACACCTCAACAGGTGTTGCAGAAAGGTCTGGATCTGTTGAGGTGTTTTCTCAATCTGGATAAAACCGGGAAATCCCAGTTTACTCTGGATAAATCCAGACTAACCCGAGGTGTCATTTGGATGCCTCAGGTTAATCCGAAACCCACCACAGATTTTGGACCTGTCTGGAAGGACACTTTGTCTCCAAAGCTGTTGAATGCCATTACTGAACTTTCCTTCACTTGATGAGCCTTTTAAATATGAAAGGGTTAGTCAGCGTTTATGACTGCAAACTCACAAAAGCAACATTGCTTAACTAATTCAGACTCACAAGCCTGAAGGGGGGAAAAGTAAGTTATTGAACCATTATTCATTCCAAACAATGCTGCATTGCAATTAGACAATTACATTAAAAATGGTAATTTTAGTGAAAAATCCATATTTTGTTTATGCTAAATGATGCGGCTCATCAATTTGAAGCAGAGATTGATTAATGCTGTTTAGAGCTCTTATTAACCAGCCTCACATTGTTGCTATATTTTTAACTTCTCCAAAATTTTTGTAGGAACTTATGTTCACTCGCAAACAGTAATTTGCCACTGAAGAGAAAATATATGCTGGAATAACTAACAAGAGAGAATAACAATCCAGTATAAAACAGGAATGTGAATTATGTGTCACCTCTAGATATTGTTGGACTATAGTTCCCACCATCTCATATGTATTAGCCGGTAATGCACCACCTGACATCCGCCGGGAAGTAGCAGCCAATAGTGAAAGGATCAAGGCAGAGACATCTCCAGCTCATCCCGTTTGGGTATCAGCTAGCACGTCAATGTCTTAAATCTAGAAATAGATTTCTAAGATCTACAGAGACACTCGCTGGAACACCTCAGCAAGCGAGAGTCCAAAAGTGGCAGGCTCAAACCCAGAACCTCAACCAATGGCTGATACCAAATGAGAGACTCCCCCCTGGGCACACAGAAAACTGGACAACTTGGAAGGCACTGAACAGACTGCGCTCTGGCACCACAAGATGCAGAGCCAACCTCAAGAAATGGGGATACAAAGTGGAATCCACGACATGCGACTGTGGAGAGGAGCAAACCACTGACCACCTGCTGCAATGCAACCTGAGCCCTGCCACTTGCACAATGGAGGACCTTCTTGCGGCAACACCAGAAGCACTCCAAGTGGCCAGATACTGGTCAAAGGACATTTAATCAACTACCAAACACAAATTTTGTATTTTGTCTGTTTGTTTGCTTTGTTCTGTTAGAAATGTAATACAATTGACTGGTTGCCCTGACACGACAAATAAATAAATATGTATTAGTGATTTGCTTGCAAAAAATGCTCTTGTTTTTGAGATTTTTTATTTGATAGGGAGATGATGCAAATTTAGCAGGAAAAGAGGGATAGCTGTGTAGAAAGGGAGGAGCAGATGTCACACTACCCTACTGTTCCATCGCAGCTAGCAGTCTCTGTGGCTCAGTGATACAGTGGAAGGCTCTTGGCTTATTCTTTTTCATCTTTAAATAGGTCTGATGGCATGAACTTATACTCAAAGTGTGGTAAACTAGTACCAGTCAGTGTAGATCATAAATGAAATCTTAGAAATGTCAGGGGAGATATTGGAAAACCCTCTTCAAGGAGAGATTATGCCCCTGTGAGTCCGGACACGTAGGAACAACTGAGCACAGGCTTCTTCAATGCATGTTCTGCAGAGATCTTAGAATTAATCTTATTACAACATGGCTTCTAAAATGTCCAGGGCATACAAAAAATATTACTCCACCCTGCTGCTTTCGGACTCTAACTTACAGTGCTGCTAAGTTTTGTGCTGCAGAACTTAAAATTAGACAGATGATGATAGACCCCACAAGGCAATACCCTGTTGGAAATGTAGTTACAGCCGAAATGTTACTAGACTTGTAATGTGTCCCTTCCATCCCTTTTAGTGCCCCCCCCCCAGTGCTTTCACCCCTTCTATCAGTCTTCCCCCCTCAATTCCCTACTTGATACATTCATCTATGTCTTTACACTATGATTTACAACTGTTCTCTAATCTGGTTTTTAGTAACTGTTTCCCCTTCCCAGGGTGCTTGTCCTGGATAGTGCTGGATAGTGACTGTAATAAAGTTTTGTATTGTATTGAAATGTCATTGGTCTCTAAATGCAATGGTTCCAAATTGTCTAGTGGGTGCTTAAGCATTATGGGCATTTGAGCCCAACAACATATGGAATATTACATTTCCCCAGCCTTACTTCAGACATACTAATGCACAAGATGGATCGCTAATCCACAGTGATCCAAGACAGCAAGTTCCTACAATCTAAATCAAGTACAGGTTGTGAAAATGGATCATCAGATCATTGCATTCCTGTTGTAGCTTTAATACATTTCCAACAATTCACAGATGGATCTAGAACTGAATTAAAGACTAACTCTGTGTATTGCCAAATGCCAGCTAATATAAATAGCCATATAAAGCAACTAACAATAGGCAGATCTACGCTAACCACCTAGGTTGGTGTGATGGTGGAGCAGCCCCATGGTGGATAAATGCCACACAGGGGTTGATCCAGATTAACCCAGGGAAAGCCGCTTTATGTAGCTTTCCCCCAGTTAAACTAACTTGGGGGATAACCTGAATCTTGAGGCAGGATTTGAGTTGTCCCCCAATAAGACAGCTGGGTCTCTTCCTAAATGGAATCAGGGGCAGTTATCATGACAGTCATTATTTGGTCCCCAGGTACTGGCTTTCCAATTCTGTTTCTTCCATGCACACCTACCTACTTTCTCCCGCAGCCACCCTAGTGACCAGCGCTCTGGCCGAGTGGCAGGTAGTGAGGTATCACAGCTGTCACCAGCCATGACATGGGGGGAGGGGGTCCCCTTTATGGTCCCTGCCCAGTTCATGCCAGGGTGAAGTGGGCAGTCCTTATCATGTTGCCAAATTGATGGGACTGCCAAATTGGCTTGATCTGCCACTTCATCACAGGGACTAAATTATACTGAGCCACCCACTTAAGAAACAGCAACTTACTGTGCTCACCACTTGACATAGGTTTCAAATGTAAGGTAGAGATATCTTGGCATTTTAAAAGTGTTATTAAGGGTTGTCTTTTCAGATGCTTTCTAAGCTGGTGGCAAGTGACTTTTAAAAATTTTCCACACAGAGATGAGCAAAATGGCCAATTCTGTCATGTGAAGAATTTCCCTGGTTCTCCGCTTTAAAATGAAATGGCTATGCAATTTGTGGGAGGAGCCAATTTTGAGAAAAAGCTCTGCGATTACCTTCTATCAGCATTGCTTCCTCTTTTGAGAAGGCATATCAGATATTATTTTGAAATCTTCACTGATGTGTTGCTGGAGTGGATGGTGCCGTTACATGGAAAGGGGCCACTCCAAAGTCAAGATGATGGAAAGAATTTAGGTGGTTTTTTGTAGTACCATAGATAATTAAGAAAAGGAAGCAATAAAATCTTGATAAAAATATTGCATTGCCATGTTTTTCCATGACATAAAAAGACAACTGCAATACAACGGAGGGAAAATTGCACAGATTTCTGTAAAATAATAATCATAATTATAATAATAATCATAATATTAATAATAATTTTGGCGCAGCTGACTGAGTGTCAGCTGCATTAGATCACTTCTGACCAAAAGGTAATGAGTTCGAAGCCAGCCCGAGTCAGAGTGAGCGTCCAACCAATTGTGTAGCTTGTTGTCGACCTTTGCAACCCGAAAGACAGTTGCATCTTTCAAGTAGAAAAATTAGGTACCACCTATGTGTGGGGAGGCTAATTTAACTAATTTACGAGGCCATAAAAAGACTCCAGTAACACACTCCAACAAAAGCATGCGAGGAATGCAGAAGTACTTCATCAGTGTCACAGATGGACGATGAAAGTGACAGCTCCCCTGGCAGCCAGAAAAAAGTTAAATAGCCTCTGACTGACTATGTCATGTGTCTTTGGCATTGAATGTTTGCCATATATGTGTACATTGTAATCTGCCCTGAGTCCCCTGCGGGGTGAGAAGGGCAGAATATAAATACTGTAAATAAATAAATAAATAAATAATAAAGCGGCAACTACTCCAATTTCAGAGATCTGAAATGGAGATCCCAGAGATCTTTCTTGTTCAATATCCAAAACAGAAATGGCAGCTGCTTCTGTCACAAACAGGGGTCAGGAGACTCAAAAATCACAGTTACCATCTTGAGTATTCCACCAGAATACTGATGGGAGGGGGGCAAACATCATGTGATAGGACCCATTCAAAATTGTTCCCAAACAGTGTCAGAAATGGAGTATTTCCTAATGTGATAAGGTCCATAGTATGAATCACATTGCCACATTTGCTTGATTATCTGTAGCAAATTATGTCAAAACCCTAGGATGTACACATAGTAAATGGCTGTAAATGGTGTCTAATTTTCTACTTTGCGGCCAGAGATATTTCTATTAGCAACTATTTTGGGTGAAAAAGGTATCCTTTGTATATACAAATGCAGTCATTTTAAGAGCAGGAATAATTATTGGAGATGCTTTTAATTTACTTTCTATGTGACTATGCAGATAAATTCCTTGGATCTCATTAATTGTTTTCCTGTAGTGAACAGGAAAATGTATTCCCAAAGAGCTGAGCTGAAATTGGTATCTCATATTCTTAAAATTAACTGCCAGGGTAAAAGAGAAAGAAAGGGGATGTATAACCTGGCGGATAATGTTAGTGTTTAATACAGGTGGGAAATGGTCTGTGTATAAAATCCCTGGTATTGAATTAATATAAAAAGTGGCAGTTCTCTCTCCAGCATGCCACAGCCTTTTAGAATGGTTTCTTATACCCTGCTGAGCACCCATTCAATGTGAGCAATTGCTCAGAATGATACCTATGGACTAATAATGCTCAACAACCCTCTGGTTAATTTTGTGGTTAGTGAGTTACAAAATTGCGGAGATGCACCATGAAAACATTGGAAAGAGTAAATTATCCCAGACGTTTAGTATTAAAACTCTGGAATTAATGCATAGAATACACAGACAGATTACCATAATAGAATCTGTTTTTCCCTTCTTCCTTAAAATATGTTCTATGAAATCCTGAGCATTTTCAAGAGTGAGTCAGAAATGATGGTCAAAGAAAACTTCACCACAACTATCAATTAACCCTTACAATTTAGATCCAAGTCAGTGTTAGTTGTGGTCTTGGATGAAGTTGGAAAAGTTACACGTTTGGACTATATCCTCAGAATCCTCCAGGTAGGAAGAAAATTCTGGGAATAGCAACAATACAGACCAATGGCACTCTTCCATCATCATGAAGTGCTTTGAAAAACTAGATTGTAGGAATATCTTTTCTTGCCTTCCATATATATTTGATAAACACCATATAGAGCTAACAGACCTATGGAGGATGCTATAGCCACCACTCTCCATACTGCTCTTCATTTTTATTTTGGATCAAAAGCATTGCATAAGTAATAGGCCTGTGCGGTTTCGTTCGTTAATTTTGTAATTTGTTAAACATTCGTTAATTTTTGCATATACGAAACGATATCAAAACACTTTTTCAAACCCGGAAGGGTTTTAAAATAACGAAGCGGCATCCCCCATCCTTTTAACGAGCTTCCGCCCGTTTCGGAAATTGGATGGAGGATGCTGCTGGTGCCTGGGAGCCAATCCGGCGCCCCGGCGCCCCTTTCTCTTTGCCCCGCCCCTCCCCCGCGAGCGCGCTTTGCCTCCTTGCTTGCTTGCTTGGCTTGGCTTTCCCTTCCCGGCAGAAGGATGGCGGCGAGCAGCGCAGCGACTGCTGCAGCCGCGGCTGCGGCGGCCGAGAAGGAGGCGAGCCAGCAGAGCAGCCTGGGCGCCGCCGCCTACTCGCCTGTGGATTACATGCATCACCAGCTTTCCCCGGCTGCCCGAGGAGGAGGCGGCGGCGGCAGGAGGAGGAGGAGGAGGGGGCTCGGAGAGCTGCCTCCGCTCCCGCAAGGAGGAGGATGCTTTGGAGTTCAACTCCCAGTGGGGACCCCCAAAGGTCATCCAGTCCATCCCCCTTAACGAATCGACCCCGCCGCAAAAGTAAGCTTCGGAAATGTTTTGCGCATGCGCGCGGGGGTCCGCCATCTTTACAAAATGTTTTGTTAATATTTACGAAATTTCGTAAATACCAAAACCTTTTTTGGGAAAGTTTTGTAAATATTTTAAATATCGAAACAAAAAAACAACCCAATTACAAATCGATTTTAGAAACAAATTTTTTCTTGATCAAACAGGCCTAATAAGTAAGTATAAAACTGATAAAAATAGAGGGAGTACAAGTGGCTAAATATTTTTTGACCAAAAACAGGCAACAGCAACCACATTGTCTACATCTTTAAACAATTCTTCCTCTGTACATGAGGCAGGATGTTGTGACCAATCATACAGATGTGGAGCTGTTTGTTCTGCTCCATAGTTGCACAAGGTGGAGGTTTCTTTTAGGTAGTGCCATTTTGCCAGGTTGTCTTTTGACCTGCCCATTCCACTTCTGAGTCTGTTGAGGGACTTCCAAGTTGCCCATTCTTGGTTTGCCATACTACTCTGACTCATCTGAAATGATGGGGGAACCATATGAGCATGCTTTTTGCAGACTTTGGTTCTACATTTAACACAATCTTTCCACATAGACTGATGTCTAAACTTATCGATCTTGGACTTTCATATTCAATTTGTTTTTAGATTATGAACTTCTTATCTGGATGTTCCCATCAGGCTAGATTAGGTAATCATACCTCTTTAGCACTTATTCTCAACACTGGTATGCCACAGAGTTGAGTACTCTATACCCTTTACACATATTATTGCACACAATTTATCATAGGGATATCATTGCTAAATTTGCAGATGATACAAGAGTGGTGGGGCTCATCTCTGAAGGTAATGCCTACCAGAATGAGGTGAATTTTCTTACTATTGAGCAAGAAGTTGATGGAGTTCTGGAACTACTATGCCACCAATAAAACAAAGGGAGAAACATTTGAAGAAATAGAGAGTGCCTGTGCCATACAACTGTTCTGGAAAGAACTTCCAAAGGAATTGGAAAGAACAATAAATTGAATTGTTGAAGGGGACAGGAGTTCTTATTGGAAATTTCCTGGAGCAGACACAATTCTAAACTTCCTAGGGTGCTAACAGCTTGTGGATGAATTTTATATGGGACTAATTTCTTAGAAAATTCACAGTGATCAGGGAGCAAATGATTGAATCAGAGTTAGTCACAGAGTTGAGTAAGTTGGCTGGAACTAAGTTATACACCATATCATATTACCCTAGAGAGAACCCTGTTGAGAGATTTAATTGTATCCTCTTAGGCATGTTAAGAACTTCGGAAATTAGTAAGTAAACTAACTGGAGAAAGTATATAAAGAAAGCCATGCTCACCATTGGACAAGAAATGACACTATTGAAAGCTGCTCGGAAATTTCAGTTGGCCCAATGGGCAGTGGCCAGGTTGTTAATTGGTGCTCCTTACAGGAAGCGGTCAACCCTCCTGTTTAAGGAGCTCCACTGGCTGCCATTCATCTTCCGGACCCAATTCAAGGTGCAGGTTCTTACCTACAAAGCCCTGAATGGTTTGGGACCTGCCTACCTGTGTGACCACATTTCTGTATACGAACCCACACGATCTCTTCGATCATCTAGAGAGGCCCTATTCACGCTCCCACCTGCATCACAAGCATGATTGGTGGGGACGAGAGAGTGGGCCTTCTCGGTGGTGGCCCCTCAACTCTGGAACTCACTCCCTAAGGACATCAGGCATGCCCCATCTCTGGCAGTCTTCAGGAGGAGCTTGAAATGTGGTTGTTCCAGTGTGCCTTCCCAGAATAACGAACCCTTAGCATTATGTCCCCCCCCCCCCCCAAAGCACTTTATATCGATTTAGGACTGCTTGTATGTCTCTATCAATGCCCCACCTCCTGTATCTTGTTCATGCCTAGCATTATTTCTTAAACTTTAATTACATTTGGCCCAGCCATAGATTTTAAACGTGCACTGTATTCTGTTTAATGTTTATGCTTTTTGTGTATGAGATTTATTTTAATTGCTTTGTATTGTATTTATTATTGTTTGTATTGCTTGTATTGTTGTACTGTGGGCTTGGCCTCATGTAAGAGTCCCATGAGGAGATGGTAGCAGGGTATAAATAAAGTATTATTATTATTATTATCATTATTATTATTATTTACAATTATCCTGCCACATTTGTGGGTTTAACCTTTTTGCATTTGATTATTTGCAGATTATTTGCTGTTGCCTCTGCTGGTGACCTGTGCTGGTAGGAAATGGTTATCAAAATACCAATACTGTTAGCAATAATGTCAGGGTGCAGTAATTCCAATAGAAGATGAATGGAATCTCATTGGATTTTCTTCAGAACTTAATCCTTTGGGGTGGGAATGAAACACAATTCCATTACTGGAGGAGACAACACAACTCCAAGTCCTTATGAGGAAGAGGAGGAAACTTAAAAAAATGTGGTTTACCTATAATTTTCTACTATAACTGATCTTATCAGTATCACAAGTCATTTAATAAATATGGAAGATATATAGCAAAAAGGTATACATTAGATCTCAAAGAATTACAACAAATCTCAAAGAATTAGAACCAAGCCAGTGGTTCAATTGCTGTGTTTGAGTTGTTTAGTAATACCAAGTACAGTGGTGTTCAGCCAGTGACTGTACATTGCAAAATGTTAATTGCATTGTAAATTATGTAAATATATAATACAAGACTAGTTTAGGCCACAGCATTTCTGAGTAATCTGTTGAGACAACAATATTTTAGAAGGGGAAACTATAATATTTATAATTATTAGTTTGACTGGGGAATCTCCAAAGAAGGGGCTGTGTTTACTAACTGAGTTTAGAAAGATAGGGAGATCTGGGCATTGATAGGACTTGCGGTCAGGGGCGGCTCAACCCATTACATAAAGTAAGCATTCGCAGTATAGTTGATTTTGCCCCGGGGCGCTCTTGGGAGAAAATAGACCTTGACATATGCGAGTTGTAGTTACTGGGATGTATAGTTCACCTACAATCAAAGAGCATTCTGAACTCCACCAATGATGGAATTGAACCAAATATGCACACAGAACTCCCACGACGAACAGAAAATATATATCAGTGATTGGTTGGGGGGGGGGGGGGGTGCCAAAATACTGTTTGCTTACCGTTGAAAATTACCTAGGACCCCCTCTGCTTGCAGTTGCCAGGATTAAGGAGTAAGCCCTTTCCTCTTTGAATAAGGTACTGGAATTTTCATCTCTCTCTCTCTCCCTCCTCCTCTCTGTATTTGAGGAAACAAAAATTTTGTACTAGGACTTCTGCATTATATTTGCTTCTACAGTTAGCCCCCTCACATTCATTGGGGCTATGATAATGAAAAAATCCCATGAAATTGCTATATATTTTTTACTTGCGGGAACAGGTCAACGATTCAGACACCACAAGCTATTGTGTGTGTGCACACATAGACATTTCTATATACATGGACTATATTGATATCAGTATAGATACATGGGATTTGTAATCATTTACATTTTCTCACAAAACCACAGTCCTGGCAATGCATTTCAGTGTAAACAGTATACTCTAAAACAGAAGAAAGCGAGATCAGTGTGTTTTGAATTTGACTTATCAGCTTCTCGTCTCCCTACTTAGAATGCTGAACATGTCTTCGACAGCATCTATAATGCCCCACTACAGATTTTAGGCCAAGACTTGAAAAACATAATGTTTTTCCCTTGAAGCTCAAGGAGGAATGATAGGTAAAGAATTTAATAATCATTCAAGTTGGGATTTGCACAGAAGGAATCATTTTTGTTATTCCACTGGTATTTCAATGTTTCAGCCACCAGAAGATTAGTTACCCATTCTGTTTATTTAATATTATGGATTGTTTATCTGGGTGAGAAAGGAATGGAGTGCGAGGGGTGTGATATGATCAAATCGGGAAGAATACTCTTTAGCTTATATTTGAAAACACATGCACACACAATATAAATCAAAATATTTTCTGCAACAGCCTTTTGCAGAGGATAGAATATAGGGGATCATCCTAAGCCTCTCAAATCTGTGATTTGTTCAGCAGCTCTTGATGCCGCTTGTCCCCATTAGGTCACTCAATGTTTATGATCAGAGCAACAACACAGCAAGAGTTTGTCAGCGTTTGGTAGAAAAAGCTTGCTCTGTTAATTGAGGAAAGAGTATCATTCTCCCTAGAGACAACTCTACTTTTATTCCCATCCTGCCACCACATACACATTCCTCAGGGAGCCAAAGATGGATTAAATTTCAAAACAATCACAACATATCCAGTGTGTTAACTGAAATGGCAGCAAGGGTATGATTTTTTAATTAATTGCACACTAATCTCACATTTGTTAGCAATAATTAGGCAGTGGCAGATGCTGGTAATGTTTATTCTGCACTACAGTTTTCAATGGCCATTCTAGTTCTTCTACATCGATGATAGGAAATTTACTCTCACTTTGACCCATTTGGATTATTGCTATATTATTATACTAGCTGTCCCCTGCCATGCGTTGCTGTGGCCCAGTCTGTTGATCTGGAAAATAAAGTAATGAGAAAGTGTTGGTTTCTAATATATGTAATTTCTTTATGCTTGTGGGTAAAGAGTATTTCTTGCTGGTCCTTTGTCAGTGTTGATGTGGAGAGTGTCTGGTTTGCCTACTCTGGAACATGCAACATATAATTGTCCTTCTTCAGGGGTCCCTTTCCAATCTACGATACTATATCTGTGTGTGTGTGAATCATATCTATCTATATCTATGGCTGGATGGCTCTTTGTCAGGAGGGTTTTGATTATGTTTTCTTGCCCTGGTGAAGGGAGTTGGACTGGATGGCCTTGAGTATTTTCTGTTGGTCATGGGGGTTCTGTGTGGGAAGTCTGGCCCAATTCTATCATTGGTGGGGTTCAGAACACTCTTTGATTGTAGGTGAACTATAAATCCCAGTAACTACAATTCCCTGATGTCAAGGTCTGTTTTCCCCAAACTCCATCTGTGTTCATATTTGGGCATATGGAATATTCGTGCCAAGTTTGGTCCAGATCCATCATTGTTTGAGTCCATGATAGTCTCTGGATGTAGGTGAACTACAGCTCCCAAACTCAAGGTCAATGCCCACCAAACCCTTCCAGTATTTTCTGTTGGTCATGGGAGTTCTGTGTGCCAAGTTTGGTTCAATTTCATCGTTGATGGAGTTGATGATTGCAGGTGAACTATAAATCACAGCAACTACAACTCCCAAATGACAAAATCATAATTTTTGAGTGATGGTCACCCCTTGTGTTGTGAGACATTTTGTTGCCAAATTTGGTGTGATTTCATTCATTGATTCTTTTGTTTTTAAGGTACTCATTATGCACAGAGCATTTATATATATATACAGATTTGCAGCTGTCTTTGGAAATGGTCTAGAAAGCACAGACAATATTAAAACAGTACAGCAATATGTTGAACTGAGAATGGGCAATGTACAGAATTTGGGGGTTAAATAATTAAAAGGGTCCTCTATTATAACATTTCTCAGGTTATCTAATGTGAGGTTGGAGGGACAGCATGGAAAGGGTAGTCTTTCATTGGTAGATATTTGAACAAGGGAGGTAGGCAATTCCAGTTCATACAAAAACAGAAAAATCAACAGAGGTTGGATTTACACCTGTATGTGTCACTATAGAGAAGATCTTTTTAAATCCTGATACACTAAAAATATGGTACCATTCCATTATCCATTATGGGGGCCTAGACAGAGAAGGATAGTCCATTTTATTGGGGGAGGGGAAGTTGAAGCCATTTTTGCCGGCTATTGCTCCTTTCCACTTCCCATTACATAAATGAGGGTTGTTTCCATGGGGGCAACATAGATGGGGGTAATAACAGGAAAACAAGGGGAAATGGATAAACTCCTTCATCCCTCCCCCCCCCCAGTAAAATGGACTATCCTTTTCTGTCTAGCCCCCCCCCCCCCCACCTTGTGGCCTATGTCCAGATAATGAAACAGTGCAGTGCACTGGGTGATGCAGTGGGTTAAACCACTGAACTGCTAAACTTATTGACCAAAAGGGCACAGATTCGAATCCGGGGAGCGGCGTAAGCTTCCACTGTCACCCCCAGCTTCTGCCAACCTAGTAGTTCTAAAACATGCAAATGTGAGTAGATCAATAGGTACCGCTCTGGTGGGAAGGTAACAGTGCTCCATGCAGTCATGACCTTGGAGGTGTCTACAGACAATGCTGGCTCTTTGGCTTAGAAATGGAGATGAGCACCAACCCCCAGAGTTGGACACGACTGGACTTAATGCCAGGGGAAAACCTTTACCTTTACCTACCAAAAATATATTTGCAAATGTAGTTTGTTTTTGTTTGCTTCTTTGGTTTTATGTTCCTGCTGATTAAATACTTTGTAAAGATTTTGTATTTGTTTGTTTGCATTTTTAATTCTTTGTAGAATAAATATAGCAAATTAGACAATTACCTTGGTTATTAGTGTATAAATAATGCAGAGCCAGTGCATCATTAGCCAACAGATTATTTAGCTTAGTCATGTATAAAAGACAGTGCTCCATTGCAATGCATTTTTGTGGGATTTATTATCCCCAGTCCAAATTTGGTGTGAGAATACAGGTGAAAATCCTATTGGGATTTTATGCTGAAATACTAGCAGATTCGTTTTTTCAGACATTGCATAATGAGTCAAGCAATACCTGCTGAATAGGACTCAGTCAGAACTCCAATTAAGCACCTTGCCACTTAATTATACTGTATATCTACCATGCTTCTTTAAAAAGATACAAGGTAAAAATTACAAGAATATGCAGTTTTTTGGTCTGCTTTAAAATACAGTTTTTACTTGTTTGACATTATTATTATTATTATTATTATTATTATTATTATTATTATTATTATCTTTATTTGTACCCCACTAAAATCTCCTGAAGGACTCGGTGCGGCTTACAAAGGCCAAGGCCCTCAATAAAACAACAACATAACAAAAACAACAATAAAACTCATAAAGCAAACCAATAAACATTAAAGCAATAACAGTAAAACATTAAGACAATAACATCATGACACATTTAAAAACGAAGGGCCGGGCCAAATGTAATGAATAAAATTAAAAGTGCTGGACGTGACAAGTGAAATGTAAGGATTTTAGGGTAGGTGCAATGTGCAGGCAATCTTAAATCTCTAGTAAAGTGTGTTTGGGACATGATGCTGGGAGTTTCCTATTCTGGAAAGGCACACTGGAACAGCCAGGTCTTCAAGCTCTTCCTAAAGACTGCCAACGTTGGGGCTTGTCTGATGTCCTTGGGGAGAGAGTTCCAGAGTCGGGGGGCTACCACAGAGAAGGCCCTGTCCCTTGTCCCCACCAAACATGCTTGCGACGCAGATGGGATCATGAGCAGGGCCTCTCCAGATGAACGAAGGGATCGTGTGGGTTCATATATGGAGATGCGGTCGCGCAGGTAGGCGCGTCCCAAACCGTTTAGGGCTTTGTAGGTAAACAAAAATGTATGTATGTAAATCTTAGCAGACTCTCAAGACAGTAATATACAACAGTATTCTATGTTCTCTGTTGGCATAACTTGTCTGAGACTTTATAGCATTAAATAAATATGTTATCAGCACATTAACATAGAGAAATCAACAACAGACTAAAGGTAATAGAGTCCATCCTTTCAGTGAAGAAATTCCAGAGTCTCTATCTTTATCTTCAAAAAAAATTCTTCTTTTGATAAGACAGTCTCAAGGAATTCTTCTTGGGCAACAAGGTCTTTCATAGGCAACAAAATCTCAACAAGGTCTTCCGGTATGTTATCCTTGTTTCGAATAATTATCTTCCTCAGGGTGTAGTCTGTTATCATATTATGCTTAGTGCACTAAATAAGGAGTAGAAATAACATACACAATAGATACATGAAACTCCCAAAATAATTCTACTTAAGAGACAGCCCAGCTATGACTCACTGCTCGTTACAGAACTCCTACTACAACAGAGCCTGTAGTACAGAACCTGTATTACTGAAGAGAATGTAAGTAGAGTAGCATGTATCTTTACTGTTATTACAAAATGTTTTTCTAATCAATGTTATTTTGGGGAGTTTCATGTATCTATGTTGTATGTTATTTCTACTCCTTATTTAGTGCACTAAGCATAATAAGATACAGACTACACCCTGAGGAAGATATTGTTCGAAACAAGGATAAACATACCGGAAGACCTTGTTGAGATTTTGTTGCCTATGAAAGACCTTGTTGCCCAAGAAGAATTCCTTGAGACTGTCTTATCAAAAGAAGAATTTTTTTTTGAAGATAAAGATAGAGACTCTGGAATTTCTTCACTGAAAGGATGGACTCTATTACCTTTAGTCTGTTGTTGATTTCTCTATGTTAATGTGCTGATAACATATTTATTTAATGCTATAAAGTCTCAGACAAGTTATGCCAATAGAGAACATAGAATACTGTTGTATATTACTGTCTTGAGAGTCTGCTAAGATTTACATACATACATTTTTGTTCTTTGTCATTTGAGATACTTGTGCATTGTTTGCTTGTAGATACAGGGCCCTGCCGCTAAGCAAATGGCAGCCAATGGAGCTCCTTAAACAGGAGGGTTGACCTCTCTCTGTAAGGAGCACCAGTTAACAACCTGGCTGCCGCCCGTTGGACCAGTTGGAATTTCTGAGCCGTTTTCAAGGGCAGCCCCACGTAGAGCGCATTACAGTAGTCCAATCTAGAGGTGACCAAGGCATGGACCACCCCGGCCAGATCAGCCTGTTATGTCGATTTATTGGCCTGTTCTCTCGACTGACGGTTGCTGCTAATTTTTTTTTCACATTTAAGACCTCGATTTCCAGGTGGAAGGCAGTCCTGACAAGGGTTGGCTTGACACACCTTCCTCTTGACACTTTTGCCCTCTATTTCTGCCTCACTGAATTCCACAGCACTGTTGGTAACAGCTGTACTCCAGTTAGAATGCCTGATGGTCAGGGATTTAGATTTCTTGATGTTTATACCACAGTTTTAAAGGTTGACTTTAAGCCCATCTTTAACTCTCTTTTCCTGTCCACCAACATCTCATTTTCCATTCTTGAGTTGAGAGCTTTGGGAGGCGGTGTTCAGGCATTTGGACAGTGCAGTCATTCCAGTGAAGTTGATGGTGGAGGACCATCACTTTAGTGCTGGTGGTCTTTGCTTCTTCCAGAACACTGACATTTGTCCGCTTGTCTTCCCATGAGATTTTCCCAATTTTTTGAAGGTAACACTGATGGAATTGTTCCAGAAGTTGAGTGTGATGTCTGTAGATGGTCCACGTTTCACAGGGGTATAACAAGGTTGGGAGGACAATAGCTTTATAAACAAGCATCTTGGTTTCCTACAAATGTTCTGATTCTCAAACACTCTTTGTTTCATTTGAAGAAATGCTGCACTCACAGAGCTCAGATGGTGTTGTATTTTAGTGTTGATGTTGACTTTTGGAGAGGTGGCTGCCAAGGTAGTGGAACTGGTTAACAACATCCATTTCCAAAACCATCCAGTTGCTGCACAGTTATCATTATTCTTTCTAGGCCTCACATCCTACAGCACACAAGCTATTTATTGTCTTTTCCGAATCTCTCTGGTGTGTGGGGCTTGTGAAAAGCCCAACACCAACCCTTGCACAACCACACAACATATAGTGTTTTTGGTTCCTTATCTTGTTCAACAAAGAAGTCTCATCAGTTGCAATGTTGAGGTGAAATTTCTTGCCTTGCTTCAAATGGCCCAGTGGACCTAATTGTAGACAACATGCATTACCATTCTACTCAGTTCTTCTGACTGTTTGATGTGTCAGTATTGTGTAAGCTCTGCATGCACATATTCAGCTTTTTTTATGAACCACAGAGCTCTGGCACCAGCTGGGGCCGTTCTACGAAACCCTGAGTTTCATCTATATGTAGGCATCTATATTTGTTTTGGAGCTATTGTAAAATGTGTGAGGTTTGTGTTAAAAAATTGCAAATTTCTAGCACAAGTCGGACAAAGTATGTGTGTGTGGGGTGGGGGTGTTTCCTTGTAACTCTAAACTGAAATGTCTATATTTGAATCACAGGTTAGGAGCTGTTTTTGTTTTTGTTGCAAAATAATAGCAATATTTTGGCACAGGTTTGGAGCAGATTGGACAATGTTGAGACTTTTTTCTTTGGGGGGAATTTAAAAAGAAACTATCAATATCATACTGCCTTTTTATAAATGGGTTGTGTATCCAGATCTGGAGTACTGTTACTGCCCCTTCAAAGAATGCAGAAAAACTTTAGCATAGGGTTTGAGGTGATTCTAAATTCTGGGGTTCATAGGAAACATTTATTTGGAAGCCTGAGTTGAGGTGTCTGTATCTCAGTTTTGGGACTGTGGCAAATAAGCAGATTTTCCTACAAAACATGGTAAAACAATTGCAAAATTTTGTGATAGGTTTGGAGGTGATTCCAAACTTTGAGGTTTGCAATAAATAAATCTACTTTCATGTCACTTCACATATGGAAATCAAACTCCATCCCCTACTGTGGATCCTGTTGAGATTTATCTCCATCGGGAGACCTAAGAAAGCCAGCAACTCCCTTAGACTTCAGTTGCTACTCTGAGATTTGACTTCCGTGTGTGTGGTAGAAGCAGACAGCACTGAAATAAATTTCACTTCCAATTCGTGCATCAGAGGGAGGGGAATTTTGTCCTTCAGCTCAGATAGCAAAACACCTAAAGCCAGTCATACGTTGCTGTTGCTGCTGTAGTTGTTGGAGTGTTGTGTGGTTTCTCAGCTGCTGTTGATGTTATTGTTATGATCCTTCTAATTGACTTCAGTTCCTGGCAACTCTATCCTGAGGTATTGACAGAAAATTCGCCTTTGACTTCCTTTGAGGCTGAAAATATATGACTGTTGCCAGTGGGTAAGTCTGAACCCTGGTCTTCCAATGATTATTCCAATACTGAAACCAAGCACGATTGGTGGGGACGAGGGATAGGGTTTTCTCGGTGGTGGCCCCTCGAGTCTGGAACTCTTTCCCTAAGGACACCAGGCAGGCCCTGTCACTAGCAATCTTTAGGAGGAGCTTGAAAATGTGGCTGTTCCAGTGTGCCTTCCCAAAATAAGGAAACTCCTAGCATTATGGTATTCCCTGTAGTAACCTACGGATGTGAGAGCTGGACCTTAGGGAAGGCTGAGCGAAGGAAGATAGATGCTTTTGAACTGTGGTGTTGGAGGAATGTTCTGAGAGTGCCTTGGACTGTGAGAAGATCCAACCAGTCCATCCTCCAGGAAATAAAGCCCGACTGCTCATTGGAGGGAAGGATACTAGAGACAAAGTTGAAATACTTTGGCCACATCATGAGGAGACAGCAAAGCCTAGAGAAGACAATTATGCTGGGGAAAGTGGAAGGTAAAAGGAAGAGGGGCCAACCAAGGGCAAGATGGATGGATGGCATCCTTGAAGTGACTGGACTGACCTTGAAGGAGCTGGGGGTGGTGACGGCCGACAAGGAGCTCTGGCGTGGGCTGGTCCATGAGGTCACGAAGAGTCGGAGACGACTGAATGAATGAACAACAACAACAAAGCATTATGTCCCCACGCATTTTATCAGAGATCCAGGTTATCTGCATGCCCATCCCCCTCCAAACACTCCATCTGGTCATGCCCAGCACTTTTAATTTTAATCAATACATTTGGCCCTGCCATTGATTTTAATTGCGTCATTGTGTGTTGTTAATGTTATTGCTTTGTTTTTTTGAGTTATTTTGCTGTTTGTTGTTGCTGTTGTTTTACTATTGTATTTGGGCTCTGCCTCTTGTAAGCCGCACTGAGTCCTTTGGGAGATGGTAGCAGGGTACAAATAAAGGATTATTATTATTATTATTATTATTATTATTATTATTATTATTATATCATGATAGATTTCTGATTGTATAGCAGCTGGTCTTATAAGTGAGAAAGGTCTTAATCAGTTTTACAAAGAATGAGAATATAATACTGACATTTACTATTACTTGATATTTTTGTGAAGTTGAGAGGCCTTCTGCTGTGAAGTACTAGAGGGGAAAAGATGTGCCAAACAAGAGGACAAAACCTTTCAACCTTTATCTGGAATGCAATATTTTACTTCAAAACTTTTTTTGACCTTGAAATCATCCCTTTTATAGTTTAATACCAGAGGGGCACCACAAAGATTATAAATATCTCTATATGAAGACAGTCTGGAAACTGGGCAGCATTTGGCGAGACAAGCTGTTTCAACAGGAAAGCAAAACATCTGTAGAGCCAGCAGAATTTCTTCATTCAGCATGTCTAGCGGTCATTTCACTTTTCTGAGTTTGACAAGGGGAAATCTCTTAGCAGTGTTAATCTGCCTCTCTTCCTTTCTTGTGTGCTATGGCTCACTCTGTCTTGTCTTTCAAATGATTTAATTTTGTAGGTTGCAGTGACAGAATAGACAGCATATTCCTGGAGCCACTGATGTTTACTAATAGGAGATGACAGAAGCCAAAAAGGGAGGCCTTCTCACCAATAAATAAGAAATGACCTGGAGTTACAACACTTAGGGCTTTCTTTGAAATGTGAGAAAGGCAGGAGGTGGGGTAAGGAAGCTGTGTTCTCTCTCTGATAGAAGCAGGAAATCTGGTATTTAGAAACTCTAAAATTAAAACAGCAGAGGGAAAACAATCAGGGACATCTAATCACCTCTCAATAAAAGATTGCTCCAGGCACTGCCAGGCTATCAAATGCTAATCAAGGTGGTCAGTTGAAACATTCACACCTAGCTCCAGCAGACAAGAGTCCTTTGTCCCACCCTGGTCTTTCCACAGATATATAAAGCCATTTTCCTAGTTCCAACAGACCTCACTACCCCTGAGGATGCTTGCCATAGATGTAGGCGAAACGTCAGGAGAGAATGCCTCTAGAACATGGTCACATAGCCCGAAAAAACCTACAACAACCCAGAAGCAGGATTCTTTTTCATTCTGCAAATTCTGGACATAGCTTTTAATGTTGTTCTCTGGAATAGTGCAAAAGAATGCAGGAAGAGACACTCCTTCTCCACTGTTGGATTTCAAGCAAAGCAAGGCTACATGAGAATAATAACTGTGACAAACTACACATTGACAGTATAAGAAGAAACATTATTCATTGAAGGAATGAACAAAAAGCTGATAAATTCGAATGGAGTTTTGGATGCCTTGTCCTTTTGTCCCAGTGGGTGGTGCAATTGAGCTAATCTTCCCAACAGGACAAAAAAGAAAGCTCACAAGAGATGATACCCCATTATTTTTTCCCAAAAAAAAATGCAGAAAAAGAAAAAAATAAACAGCCACATTACAAATTGTGAGCCATTATTTGATACAGCTGCATTGCTTTAAGAAAAAATCGCAGCTGGAACATTAAAAGAGAATGCCATCGCTTTAACTTGCTCTGACCATTTGCTTCTCATTAGTTTGCCCCCATCTCATAAACATGAATTATGCCTGGATTTACCCTGAGTAATTTTTTGGGAAAAAAATATCCCAGGTATTGCAGTGAACAAAAAGCTGATCGATTGCAATAGAGTTTTGGATGGCTTGTCCTTTTGTCCCAGTGGGTGGTGCAATTGAGCAAATCTTCCCAACAAGACCTCAAAAAGAAAGCTCACAAGAGATGATACCCCATTATTTTTTTTCCAAAAACAATGCAGAAAAAGATAAAAAATAAACAGCCACATTACAAATTGTGAGCCATTATTTCACACAGCTGCATTGCTTTAAGAAAAGATCGCAGCTGGAACATTAAAAGAGAATGCCATCACTTTAACTTGTTCTGACCATTTGCTTCTCATTTGGTTGCCCCGCCTCATAAACATGAATTATGTCTGAATTTACCCTAATGCTTTTTTTGGGGAAAAAATATCCCAGATATTGCAGTTTGTACTCAGATGCAAAAAAAGAGAAGATTTTGTTACAATCAAGGATAGGTCAAGAATAACTCTCCATTCTGAATCACTCAGTGGACACATAATTTGTGCTTGAAATACTATTTAGATATATTTACATAGATTGTGCGGAATGCTGAGAAGTACTGTACATCACAAAATGAACATTTTTTTTCAATAAACGTTTATGTATTTTTTCAGAATTTAACAATAACAAGCAAATCAATCCCCATGACTTAACCTTTCAGTTAACAATATAACAAATCTATCCATTTATGCATGCACATTATCTAATCACATATAATTTGCCTATTTATCCATCTATCCATAATATCTGTAGCTCTCTATATTCACAGATTCTGCATGCACAGATTAAACTGTGCATGGCTGAAAATATCTCCCTTCCACCCAAAATCCACAAAAGCAAATGTTGATTTTATCATTATATATAAGGACATCATTTGACTATGTTACTATATATAATGAGACTTGGGCAGCCATAGATTTTGGTATTCGTGCTGTGTGTGTGTGTCCTAAACCAAACCCCAGTGGATATTAAGGACCAACTGTTTCCACCATACCAAATTGATTACTGAGGTTCATCTTCAACTTTTAGTTTGTGCAAATACATTAAAATCTGTACAAGATTGCTACAAAGTAATCATACCAAAATATATGTTGAATTTTTCCACAGACTAAAT
The DNA here is from genome assembly GCF_025583915.1 of Anolis sagrei ordinatus. Taxonomy (NCBI): domain Eukaryota; kingdom Metazoa; phylum Chordata; class Lepidosauria; order Squamata; family Anolidae; genus Anolis; species Anolis sagrei. The sequence continues at coordinate 121,778,321 of NW_026846588.1, read as the reverse complement.
TTTGTACCTCAAACCGAACCTCATGATAATTATTCATCCCTTCTAGGAAACCGGAAATGTTGTTGTATGTCATTTCTGTGTTGCAGGGAGAGATATGGGTTCTCCATCAGACAATTACTGCAGCCCTCGTGTTGTCATTAGCTTGATATTTTGAGGACATTACAACTCTATAAAAGGTCTACAACATAGGTAAGCGAAGAGCTGCGGTGGCACAATGGGTTAAACCCTTGTGCCTGCAGTTCGAATTTGTGAGGTGGGGTGAGCTCCCATCTGTCAGCTCCAGCTTCCCATGTGGGGACATGAGAGAAATCTCCCACAGTATAGAAACACATCCAGGCATCCCCTGGGCAACGTCTCTGCAGACAGCCAGTTCTCTTACATCAGAAGAACTTGCAGTTTCTTGAGTCACTTCTGACACAATAAAAAAGCTAGCATTTGAGATAAAATAAATTTGAAAGCATTTTTGCAGCATCAAGAGAGTATAACTATTCTTAAGGTTTTGAATGACTAAGTGCTGTTCTTAGTTTAAGTATAGAGATGAGTTATTTTACCACAGGATTATTTAGATATTATGCAGGTACATTAATCTCAGATTAAAGAAGACTGAGTTTAATTTGGCTTAGCATATTGCAGACCCGTAGCCAGGATTTTGATTCGGGGAGAGCTGAGTTTGATCCGGATGAGGGGGGGGGGGGCTGAGTCTGAGTGAAAGAGGGTCTACCCTAGCAAACCTTTTGTACTGTTACCCCAATACCCCCATGCTTATGGGATATATTGAGCATGGTGATCAGATCATGATATGAATAAACATAACAGTTTAAATAATGCACCAGTAAGGCCTCCTCGCGGACCAACATGAGAATTTCGGGGGGGGGGGGGGTTAAGCCCCTCAAGCCCCCCCCCCCAGCTACATGCCTGGCATATTGTGATTAATCAGTTGGATATGATCTTGATGTGTGTTTCCATTTGGCATGCCCAAAATCTCTGCATTAAATAGTGTCTTGTCCTTGAACTAGACTCACTTTCTATGAAGGCACATGTAACTTCACTTTCTGTGAAGACAAAATGAAGCAGCCACCAAAGAAAACATGGTTTAGATATCATAAAAGGGTAACAAATTGGTCATGTTTTGATGTGTTAATGCTGCATTTTTACTTATCAATGGAGAGGTGTTAGAAGGAATTTCTTTTGGCATCCTATGCCAAAATAACTTGGTTTCCATTGGATACTGTACCCTTCAATATATGTGTGTAATGGTGCCACTTGTTAATCTGTCTCAAGCAGGCAAATCTCGTGAGCTATATGCAATCTGTGCAATATGCAACAAAATGGTCCAAATAGTCATAAGGCTAATCCAGTCTCAAAAACAAGTCATATTCCTTGTTTGGAAAAATACATTTCGTGGTCCTTTTTGATATACCGGTTGAGCATCCCTTATCTGAAAACCTTGGAACCAGAAGTGTTTCCTCCTTTTTATACATTAACAGAATGTTGTTCATGAATAGAAAGCAACAAACTATACACTGCTGTTAAAAATAATAGTAATGTCAACTCATTCACTGATGCAATCATGTTTCCTAGCTCTGGGTACATGCCAATTGGTCTTTTTTTTAGGAAGACAAAAGAAAGCATCCATAGAAAAATGAAATATTAAAATAGTTGTATGCATATATGTATGTGTGTATATATGTGTGTAAATATGATCTTCAAGTCACCTGTTGACTTTTGATGACTCCATGAATGTGGTAGGTTCTAAGGCAATAAATATTTAGAAATACTTAGAAGTAGTTTGACATTGACTTTCTCTGAATTATAGTCTATCAAACTGAGTATTCCTTGGTGCTCCCCCTTCAAAGTACTAAAGAGGCCTGTCCCTACTTAATTTACAAGATCAGATAAGATTTGGTACCAGACTCAGAAAATTAGCTGCAGGTAACTTTTACTGTGGAAGGGATAATATATACAATCTTTATCTCCTTCTGGAATTTACCCTTGACCTGTAATTTCTTACCTTGCTACCAGTACTTCCCTAGTTTTTAGGGCAGAGGTAAGTTCAATTTGTTAATTAATTAATAATTTCAAATACTTCTACCCCGCCCTTCTCACCCCCGGAGGGGGGGGACTCAGAGCGGCTTACAAAGGCACAATTCGATGCCGGCATTAATACAACAATACAACAATAAAATAAAATATAGCAGCAATCAAACAGTTAAAAACAATTAAACAGTCGGTTCTCAGTTCTACAACACGTCAATAAACCAGTTTAACACTCAGCGTTCGCCATCTCATAGTCCATAGTTTCAATTCCACATTGTCAGTCCTGTCAATTCCAGTCGTTCATTTTCCTTAACTGCCAGATTGCCCGAAGGCCTGGTCCCATAACCACATTTTTAATTTCCTTCTAAAGGAGAGGAGGGATGTTGATGATCTAACAAGAGGTTTGCCACTACAAACCTCTGAGGCTGAGAAAGTGTGACCTGTCCAAAGTCCCCTACCCGTCAAATGAGGATTTGAACCCTAGTACCAACAATTAAAACTCAAAGCTTAAATCAGAGAACCATGCTGGATCTCTTTCTGGTCTATTCCCAGTAGTGATCTCCATGTGTGTGGAGTTTTATAGAGCTATCCAAGGTTCTGAACTCATTTAACAGATACTTTGGACAGTTACTTAAAAGTCTAGACTACAACCAGAATATTTGTTACCTCTGAGGATGCTTGCCATAGATGCAGGTGAAACGTCAGGAGAAAAATTGCCTCCAGAACATGGCCATATAGCCCGGAAAAACCTACAACAACCCACAGAATATTTGTTGTTACACTGCCCCTTTAAATATCTATATGCATGCAGAAACAGCATGAAATAATAAAAAAAACTCAAATATTTGAAGGTCTGTAAATAATGTTTTATGTCAGGACTGACAAATACCCAATCCATTGAAATTTTCTTCCTAAAGAAAAAGGTATTTGCTACTGTTTCTTTTTCAGATTGACTCAAAGAGTTAAATGAATATTGTCTGAAATTATGCAAAGAGGAAATGATATAGCCCAGCATGCACAAAGCTTCTATTCACCGAGGTTTAACTCTCAGAAAACTACTGATGCTCATGAACAGTGAGCATGATGATGAGATGTTAAACCAACTGAAGACAATAATAATTAGGCAATGTGCAGCAATGTTGTGGGTTGCTGCACCATAAAAACAACATAGATGAAAATATCTGCATATTTAAAGCAGAGGTGGGAATTATGCAGCCTCCAGATGTGATTGAAATGCAACTGCTATGAGCACTAACCAATATAGGTAATGGCAAGAAATTCTTGGGAAATTGTAGTTCAACATCATCTAAGGGACCACATGATTCCACCCGTATAATGCTTCAAAGTTGACACAGCTGTAGTTTAAGATTTATATCTAAGCCTGCAATAGTGACACTTAGAATTGCTGTTTCGTAGTTCCTGAACCATTCATCTTGCATGTCCAATCGCCATGCTGTCTGGGGGATTCTGGAAGTGGTAATCTAAAGTAATTTCTGCAAATTGTAATCTATACTTTCATTTATATCTATGACCTGAATCAAATTGTAAGTTCAAAAGAGAGTAAAGCAATTAAAGCAGGGGTCCTCAAACTTTTTAAACAGAGGGCCAGGTCACAGTCCCTCAAATTGTTGGAGGGCCGGATTATCATTTGAAAAAAGCATGAATGAATTCCTATGCACACTGCACATATCATATTTGTAGTGCAAAGCACACTTAAAACAATACAATAACTAAATGAAGAACAATTTTAACAAATATAAATTTATTAGTATTTCAATGGGAAGTGTGTGCCTGCTTTTGCCTGATGAGATAGGATTGTTGTTGTTGTTGTTGTTGTTGTTGTTGTTGTTGTGTGCTTTCAAGTAGTTTCAGACTTAGGTTGACCCTGAGTGAGGGCCGGGTAAATGACCCTGGAGGGCCGCATCCGGCCCCCGGGTCTTAGTTTGAGGACCCCTGAATTAAAGTGTCGACTTACTCTTCTCCCACTGAATAAACATGTCTACACTAGCTGGGATTAGTACTGTATTTGGATTTAGGTCTACTTATATCTATTAATTTGGGTATAATGACTTACATTCTGGATGTTTGACTGAAACTCCCATTATAGAATTATAGCATCATAGAATCATAGAGTTGTAAGAAACCATACCGGCCATCTAGTCTAACCCCCTGCCACGAAGGAAATGCACAAAGTGCCACCCATCCAGCATTTGTTTAAAAGCCTCCAAGGAAGGAGCTTCCACCACACTCCATGGCAGAGAGTTCCACTTTTGAATGGCTCTTGCAGTCAGAAAGTTTTTCCTAATGTTAAAGTGGAATCTCTTTTCCTGTAATTTGAACCCATCATCCATTGATTAAACTGGATAAAGCAGTTGTCGAATGATATGTTCCCCAGACTACTCTGTATGTACATCTATATCTAACTTGCATGCACACACATGCACGTACATATACTCACCGACAAGCAATTTCCTATGAAAGGTCATTTTGCCTAAAGCATCTCTGGATTTCTTGAGCAGGTAGAAAATAATCATGAACTTAGCAGGGATGCAGTACTTGTAAGATGAAATTTCCAAAGGTGGTTATGACAATCACAGCCTGTGTCTCTGAGGCATTTTGCACACATTAAGCTTCTGTACAGACACAGCTAAGTAATCAGTTTATACAAAGAAAAAAGACCTACCAAGGGTATGCTGTCACTTGGGATAAGCAACAATATATGTTAAATCTCTGGCATGTAGCTGATACCTCTTATTCTTTTTTCTTAGAAGTATGCAAGCAAGGATTCAGTCCTTTGTATGATCTGACCTGGAATACAGTGTCCAATTCTGACCACCACAATTCAAGAGACATATTGACAAGCTGGAAGGTGTCCAGAGGAGGGTGACCAAACAATCAAAGGTCTGGAAAACTTGCCTTATGAGGAATGGCTCAAAGAGCTGAGTATGTTTAGCCTGCAGAAGAGAATGTGGAGAGGAGACATGAATGCCATATTTAAATGTTTGAAAGGCTGTCATAAGTAAAAGGCAGCAGGCTTGTTTTCTGCAGCCCTGGAGATCAGACACCATATCACTCAGAGACTTGGAAGCATCCTAGCATGCTGTCAGGACACTTCCTCGATGTAGCCCACCAAATGCCATCACATGATATAAGGCTGCTTCTGGTGGGGCTCCATAGAGGAAGCATCCTGGCAGCATGCTAGGATGCTTCCCTGAGAACATGGGAGGCTTCTCATTAAGAAGAACAGGGAGAAGACAATGAAAGGATTATTAGGAGAATTATATAAAATGATGATAAAAGACAATGAACATGTATTAAGAACATTACAAAATCAATGAGAGAAGGAAGGGCCACTCACAAAACAAACTATTGAGGAAGTAAAGAAGGGGGTCAAGAAAATAGAAAAATATAAAGAATTAGAAAGGAAATTTATCTGGAAATGGTACAGGACACCAGCTCAACTAGAAAATATGGGAACAGGATTAAGTCCAATGTGTTGGCACTGTAAAGTAGAGAAAGGCTGGTATGCACATATGTGGTGGGACTATTTAAATGCAACAACTTTTTGGGATAAGATCATTATAAAAATGGGAAAACTTTTCAAAATAACAATCCAAGTCAATATGGAATTTATGTTATGAGGTCCTACAACTCAGAGTAATGGGTTCACAATATGGGAAAGGAGATTCTACTTGAACATTATGAAGAACATCCTGACAGCGAGAGCTGTTCAACAGTGGACCTCTCTACCTCAAAGTGTGGTGGAAGTTCCTTCTTTGGGGACTTTTAAACAAAGGCTGGGTGACCTCCATCAGGGGTGCTTTGACTGTATTATTCTTGCATGACAGGGATTAGATGGTCCATGTGGTCTCTTCCAACTCTATTACTCTATGATTCTATGATCCCCAAGGTCTGGTTGGAAACATTTGAACACAACCTTCCCCTACTTTTCCCCTCTTAAATTCCTTTCCCCTTGCATGGAAGTCTTTATTAGTCTCATTGGCTAAAACGTCTAGATTCTCCAACATGCCACAGTTACAGATGTCAAAATTGTTAATAAAGAAGACAAGCTTGGCTATTTTTTTTTTTTTGCTTGAGCCTACTGGTTTCTCTTCTCTCACCACTGAGTTAATTGAGGACAAACTACTTTTGACTTTTAAAGTCAGTTTAGAGTAAGTTGACAAAATGACTGCATGGAGCGTTACCTTCCCACCGGAGCGGTACCTATTGATCTACTGAATTTGCACGTTTTTGAACTGCTAGGTTGACAGAAGCTGGGGCTAACAGCGGGAGCTCATGTCGCTCCCCAGATTTGAACCTTTTGGCTAGCAAGTTCAGCAGCTCAATGGTTTAACCCATTGCACCACTGGGGGCCTCATATATATATATATATATATATATATATATATATATATATATATATATATAGGAAAACAGTCAACTTGGGAATAGCAATGGTAAAGGAGAAGAAGGGGGAGTGATGGGAATGTTGTGAGATTGGGAGCTACTGATGGGTTTTACCCATGAATACCCAGGGATGAGGGAATTGTTGGGGGGGGGGGACGGGGGGGGGACGGGGCACATGGTGTCATGTGAACACCAAAGGTTCAGTTGCAATTCTAGTTTGCCACATTTGGTGATAAAGTCCTTAGATTACTTAGTACATTAGACAACATCCAAGTCATCTGCCTCTCTTATATAAAGCAAACAGTTTGTGGAGAATTAATGTGCTACATAGAAAATGGCAAGGGGAAAGACCTCTAGAGGGTGAAGGAAATGAATATTTCTTCTCTCCTCTTAATCTTCTTTTGAAATTATTTTTAGCCCAGTTATCATTGGTGTCCTGATATTTGTTTCATTTTTTGTTATGTAAGCTACCTTGAGAATACTGATACTGAACATTGTTGCAGAAAATCTAAAAATAACATACAAACCAACAGGTATAATTTTCTTCCTCTTGGCTCATCATACTAATTTCTCACCCTCTTTAATATTGTCTCTTCCTGTCTCTTGACAGCTTAAAATAAACTAGTTATGATTTTTTAAAAAGTAGAAAAAACAACAACTTTCAAATCAAGTTTCTTCCTTCCTGTTTTGTTCTACCAAATGCAAAACTCCACCACAGTAACCCATCCAAATGCAGCCAAATAAGCTTCACACTCTAATTTATGAAAGCTCATCTCCCTTCAGTTGACATTTTGTTGAAACTGGATCTTTATTGCAAGCAGTTTTCTATGTATCAGAGACTGCTCTACTGGCCACATGTTATCAACTACATGTACTGTGCTGTCACCATGTTCAGATGTGTTTCTGGGTCACATAGAATGCTGCAATTGTGGGAAAAAATGGGCTGTGCTTCAGACTACATATAAATATTTGTTAGCAGTTCATAATGTAGTATTGCCTCCCCCTCAGAGCTTTTTGTTTTCTTTTTTAAAAAAGTACTGAGTGTATTCTTTTGTATTTATTTATTTATTTAATTCCTGCATTTGTAACCCACCCTTCTCACCCCCGAGGGAGGACACAGGGCGGTCTCACAGCAAACACCATCCGATGTTGTCACAATGATAAACATTCAACAATACAATTAAAAACATTAAACAATTAATTAAAACAGTTATTTAAAAACAGTTAATTAAGAACACTCAACTAAAACGATCTAATAAAACACGCCAATTAAAATCCAGGTCCGGGTCAATTCATTACTGCAAGTTGCTTAAATCTTCTTCTCACATTTGCTATTTGATGGTTGAACCCTTGGTCCCATAGTCAAGTCTTGAGTTTCCTTCTAAAAGACAGGAGGGAGGTGGCCAGTCTGATGTCCCTGGGGAGGGAATTCTACAGACGTGGGGCCGCTGCTGAAAAGGCCCTGTCCCTCATCCCCACCAATCGCATTTGTGATGGTGGTGGGATTGAGAGCAGGGCCTCTCCAGATGATCTGAGACTTTGTGATGGTTCGTAACAGGATTATAAAATGGATTTATATTTGTAACTTCTGAAATTCACATTTATTATTCCTAATGATTGAATGTGATCATCCCAAACCTACTGCTAACCACTGGATGTATTCCTTTTTAACAATTACAAGATAATAATATGGATTTACACTTGTAACTTTTGGGATTCATATTTATGGCTCCAAATGAATATGAACTCCAAACCTATCACTAACCACTGGTTGTATTCCTTTTTAATAGTTACATTATTATAACATAGGTTTACACTTGTAATATTTATAGTAGGCTTGGGTGGTTTCGTTCGTTAATTTCGTAATTCGTTATTAATTCGTATTTAAATTAGCTTACGATCCAATATTGAGCCATGCAGGAATAGTGTGAGGAATAAATTAGATTTGAAATAATTTTTTCAATTTATTTCGTAATTGTTTCATAATTGTTTATTATTTCGAAATTATTTCGTAATTATTTCGTAAATATTTTTCGTAATTATTTTCGCATGTCTGGTGCAAGTTTTATAGTTGTTGTTTGTTTTATCACACCAACAGTCAACAACAGAGGGAGAGGGAAGCTTCAGAAGTTCCCCCTGTCCCATTTGGAGGTTTTTTTTAGCATATTGTGCAATCGCGTCCGCCATTAACGAATCAATTCGTAATTATACGAAATTTTGTAAATTTCGAAATTTTTAAAAGGAAAATTTCGGAATTCTTTTAAAAAATGAAACGTGATGGACCCCTAAAAACAAAACGAGTTTAGAAACAAATTTTTCCATTGTTACCCAGGCCTAATTTATAGTCCCTAATGACTGAACATGACCCCCAAAATTTACTGCTTAAGCTAGGCATCACAACAACCAAGGGTTTCTGAGATACTGCATATTGAGTCACAAGGTAGTCATTATTGCTGCACTGTCCTGGTTATAGGATGCATTGAAACAAACCACTGAAGCTGGTCCCTAAGGGGTCTGGGAAAGCACTGTAGTTATAATTTTTCAGCACCTCAAATTAGAGTGTCTCAGAAACCCTTCAGTTGGGGAGCTGCTAACTAGTAACCTCAACACACACTTTTTAGCATCCTAGGATGCTAAAGGGACAGTCCAGTGACTGATGGGCATGCTGCCCATCGCATGACATCAGTGGTCTTCCAGTTGATGCTCCACCTTTAACTAGAGTGGAAATGTCGAAGGATGCTTCCCTCCCAATACGTGAAGGCTCCCATGTTGTGCTAGCTCCAATGGAACCAGCACACTTCAGCACCGCTTTGGCTCAGCTTCCCCTGTGTGATGGGGTACCACTTTAAGAAATTCTTCAGTACCTGCTGGGCTCTGCTAGCTGACAATAGAACCAGATATAAACAAGAAGTTATTTTACTCAACTGTAGCTTTCTTTGGAGTAGTTTCCATCCCTCACATGGGAGATAGGGAATCTCACAAGTGCATTGAGCAGGTTGGATGGAAATAAGGATAAAATAAGGAATGTAAAAGTGGAAAGTCTTTATTCTAATGAGAGATATTATAGTCTAGCAAGACATCATACAGCTTGAACCATCTCTCCTAGCAGTTTGCTTTAGAAGCTGCAGTCACAAAAACAAGTTGCACTTAAACCCCTTTAGAGGCTAGAGAATATAATAAATCTCTTAATCCCTAAATGTTTCCTTGTCACTTATACAGAAGTTGAAGCTGACATTCTCTTCTCAAGTCTTCAATGGCTAAAGAAGCTGGGAATCTGGCCTTTCAGAGTCCTTTCCTCTACCAGTTAAGCATCAACCTCATCCCAATGACTAGCATAAGAACAGAAATGAGAGAATACGAGCAAGAAATAAGGCATGAAAACTTTGTCCTTTTCAGTACCTCTAACTCCTTGAAGTTTCCAAGTGTTTCAACCTCTTGATTTGCAAAGAGTTACACAACTCTGTTCCCTAAGTAGTTGAACAAACTCTTGTAAACAGGACACAGCTTTGTTCGCAGTGACTAAATGATGCCATAGGTAGCATTATCGCACAAACACACATATCCACACTCCAGAATATAAATAGCGAAGGAAGAGATAAATATTTCTGAAGTGATTCTGCAGGCAGAAGTTGCTACCGCCAGGATAAATTACAACAATTTCAGGGATGGAAGACACTAACATGTATAATGCATGGAAAGCACAAGAAGTTTTCTCCCAAAAGTCATTCAAGTGGTCTGATCTGGGATATACAGGCAGCAATAGCAAGCAAGCATAATCATTTGAGGTATGTTTTGTGTGCTCTGGGAGTGAGTCAGATATTACAGCAACAGAGGAGGGAAAGTACACTTTCCAGATTGGAGTTGGATCTATGTAGCATTTTCCTTATTTACAAAGTTCTTATTTTTCAGCTTCTATCTTTCTCTATGTCTGTAACATTCCAATATTATTTGTCTGCCTTCCAAGGTTGTCACAAGAGTGGCAAGAAGCACTTTGATGCTAAATTGCCACCTCCATATCAAAAAGTATGATAGAGAATACTGGAAGTGGGCATAGTAAGTGCTAAATTAAAATTCTAGTCAATGTTAGGGATGCTGGAGAAATCTGAAAGGAATCCATCCCATATTGGATTTCAAACATCCCAAAAAATTAATAATCCCATTGGATGAGATGAAGGAGTGCACACGAAACATAAATCAAGCAATGCAATTGCCAGTTGTTCAAACAGTAGCTGTACATTCCACAAATGCTTTTGGAAAATATTGTGATGGTGTTGAAATTTTATGTACCTTGCTGTTGAGTGGGGAAGGCATTCTTGACTCAGGTGTATGAGATCAAAAACTTGCCCATCCATGTTATTGCCTTGCCATTGAGTTAATTTATCTTCCTCTGTCATCTTCTCTCCTTCCTACACACACAGTAAAAGAGACAGAGAGAGAGAGAAGGAGGGAAGAATGGAAAACAGCATCTTGTACAAAATTTCCAGTTTTGTTAGATATTGGAGTCCTTCTCTATTCAGTCCCATTTCTAATGACCTCATCACATTGAGATGGGAAAGCATGGGTGACCTGACCATCCTTTTAGTGCAGAGAATTGCCCTTCTAGATCATCAGCCATCCTGTTTTGAGTTCTGCCTCTCCAACACATTCAGACGTGGAAACAGGATGGAAATATTAGTTTGCTAAGCTTTGATCAACTAGAGAAGAGACCTCCTTCACTTTTATTTATTTCATATCGAAAGCATTGCATAAATTAGTATAAAACTAATAAAAATAGAAGGAGCACAAGCGGCTAAATATCTTTTGACCAAAAACAGGCAACAATGACTGCATTGTCTGTAGCCTCAAACAATTCTTCCCCTGTGCATGAGGCAGGGCATTGCAGACAAGCATACAGATGCGGAGTTGTCTGTTCTGCTCCACAGTCACAAAAGGTGGAGGACTCTCCTAGGTAGTGCCATTTTGCCAGGTTGCCCCTTGGTCTGCTCACTCCACTTCTGAGTCTGCTCAGGAACTTCCAAGCTGCCCATTCATCTTTTGCTCAATGTGATTGATGGCCATCAAGGTAGGTCTGGGAAACGCGGCAATGGTGCCACAATTGGGAATACACAGAGCTTTATGACACAAAGCTGGCAAATTGTAACTATAGTAGGATAATGCTCCAAACCTGGTACTTATCACATGATGTAACATGTGTCAGCCTGGTACTTATCACATGATGTAACATCTATCCTTTAGCTGCTTTGTATTTCAATGGTTAGTAGAGCACCACTTTTCATTGATGGGGAAACTTAATGTCTCCCAGTATCATTGCTGTTTCAATATTTCTTCAGGTATGATGAGTCCCTTCCACTGCACTTCCAACATTCCAGCAGTTAATTCTTTTCCTGACTTTCCTCGTCCTTGCTATTCCCAATTAGGTTGAGGAAATAGATTGAATTCTCTTTGTCAAACAAAGGGAGGAAATGAAACATACACACATAGAGGCCCTCCATTTTCACCACTCCTCCTTCAATTATCCTGTCATAGAGTCAGTCATAGAGCTGAAAGAGACCTTGTGGACCATCCAGTCCAAGAAGTGGGAAAATCACATTCAAAGCACCCCCGACAGATGGCCATCCAGTCTCTGTTTAAAAGCTTCCAAAGAAGGAACCTCTACCACACCCTGGGGCAGAGAGTTGCACTGCTGAACAGCTCTCACAGTTAGGAAATTCTTCCAACAGAGCTTTCCAGACTTTAAATGCTCAGCCTCTTTGTTCCACTCCTCATCCTCCCAGTCCACTTCCCCTACAGTTCCCTTTCTTTCAAAAGTATGAGTCAACCTCTTCCAACACATCAATCTCAATCTCATCTCCTTCCAGGAAGGAGATTAGCAAGGCAGTGTAGAGGAGTGATTGTGAGACCCTGCACTGCCAGAGCAGCATTGTAATGTGCTTTCATAGAAGTGTAACAGTGATTGTTTTCAAACTAGTATGTTTGCATTTGCTTAAACAATGTGATTGCTGGGAGACAACAATGTGATATAATAAAGCCTATAGTCTTTGTAGATATGAATCCTTTACAGATCTGTAACTCTAGCTTATGAATCTGTAACTACAATATTGAATTCCAGCAAGTATTTATATACTTCCTGCAGACATAGCATGGCCTTGAAGAGATGCATACTTTGTCAATGCCTTCATAATTATACATATGGAAAAATGCATATATGTAATCAGTGAGGTAGAGGGAAGAATCAAATAACACTAGAAGATGGCAAGGAAGTCAAGAACAATGTCTCTCAGGAGTTCCCAAACCACCATCTCTCAATTTATTTATCTACAGTATTTATATACCGCCTTTCTCATCCCTGGGGGGACTCAAAGCGGTTTACACATAAATAATGGCAAGATTCAATGTCTTACATTGGGCACCGATACAATACCAATAAAAAAATTACAATAGTAAAACCACAATTAAACATAAATCATAATTAAAACAATACAATGGTTATTGTGAAGAGAAAATAAGGGTCATAGGGAGACATAGTGGGTCAGATGAATTTATTTGAATTGATAATATCTCAATATAATATAATCTCAATTGGATGAATTTATTTGAATCGATGTTGTTTATATGAATGTCGGTTTGCTAGCTACCCATTAATTTTATGGGTTTACTAACAAAGTGAGATGAACAATTACATTAAGCATTCTAACTCAAGGATAAACATCATAGTGCATTTTTAAATTGATAAACCCACACATTTGTGAAAACAAACTTTCTTTCTTTCTTTCTTTCTTTCTTTCTTTCTTTCTTTTTGCTTTCTGAAGCCCCAACATGTACTCTGTTAGCAAGAAAAAAGCTGAATAAAGCTGAATAATAATGTGAATACTTGGGCTTCTGATGATAATTCCCTTCCTATTCTTTTTTGTGAATTTCAGTCCTTCATGCCAAGCAAAAGCTTAACTATAGTGGTTTACTTCAGAGATGCTCAGGAGCAACAGAGCGTGCCAGATGATATTGGAATTTGAAATTCCACTTTTGGCCTCCCTCCCCCTGCTCATCCTATTCAGACTAATTTAGTATCTAATCACCAAGTTGCCATGTCATTCTAAACAGAATAATGGAGAGACCTGAAGCATTTCATAAGACTGGCAACTGGAAAAAATATTTCTTGTTGGGCTTTTCATTGCTGAGGCAGCCTTTGATGTTGTAGAATTACAAGCTGGTTTAGGCCTCCTGGAGTTGCACAGGCTTGTAATGGGTACCATAATCAAGAGAGAAAATGTAGCTCTCTGGTGGTGAGGTTAACACTTGGCTGCTGGACAGAAGGACACACTGCTGTGATGATTGCTTGATTGTTGTTCTGAGGTGCAAAGAGAGATTCAATTCCCATGCCTCTCAGTGGAACTTACTCAAAGTATTCAAGCAGAAATCCCCATTCATTATTGCACACTGAGCTTCCACATTCCCAGGATGACCACTGGGGTTTGGTGGCACAAGACTACACCCCATGACCATTTCATGACAGGGCAGATTGAAGTGCCTGTGCATGGTGTTGCTTCTGGTGGCGCAGTGGGTTAAACCCCTGTGCCGGCAGGACTGAAGACCGACAGGTTGCAGGTTCGAATCCGGGGAGAGTGCGCATGAGCTTCCTCTATCAGCTCCAGCTCCTCATGCGGGGACATGAGAGAAGCCTCCCACAAGGATGGTAAAAACATTAAAAAAACAACAACATCCGGGCGTCCTCTGGCCAATGTCCTTGCAGACGGCCAATTCTCTCACACTAGAAGTGACTTGCAGTTTCTCAAGTTGCTCCTGACATGACCAAAATAAATTGTGTTGCTACAGTTTAAAAGCTTCAAAAAAGGAAGAGCTCTTACATATCCCAACCTCCAGTGTTACACTCTTTTGTGTTACATGGGAGGTCAGGGAGGATAACAGTCATGCCTTTTTCTTGGCTGCTCATCTGCAGCCATAGCATCATAGAGTTGGAAGATACCACAAGGACCATTCAGTCCCATCACCTCCCAAGCAAAACAAAACATTCTTGATAGATGGCCATTGGGGTACTGTCTAAAAACCTCCAGAGAAGGAGCTTCTAGTGGTGCTTAGATGAATCTGCTCCCTGAGACCTTAATTGGCTATGGAGATGTGATACTTTTACTGCAATACTTCATTGCACCTGAATGAGTGAGAGTTACATTGATGTCATCCATGCAATCTTGACCTCCCACAGCAGAGATGATTTTGTTGATTCTTTCCTCTGAAAAATAGCCTATAGTACTGGTATTCATTGATGGTCTCCCATATAAGTACTAATGAGGATATACCCTGATTGGAGGGTGAAAAAGAGAAACGTGCTAAGAGGAAGGCACATCAAGCCAACCCCGACCGATACCGCCTCCCACCTGGAAACCAATGCCCTCACTGTGGGAGAAGATGCAGGTCAAGAATAGGGCTCGACAGCCACCTACGAACCCACCACCAGGACACCGAACTTAGAGGACCATCATCCTCGGATTACAAGGGATCGCCTAAGTAAGTAAGTACCCTGATTAAGCATCCAAGATCAGACGGGATATGGTGCCTGTAGGATATTGTGCCCCCATAACTGACACCCTCCTGCATCTGGTCTGGGATTGGCACTGGGTGTGTATCTATGGAAGAGGTGACTGAAAAGTTGTCATTGTGATGGAAGAAACTGACACACCACTACACCTTAGCTGTCAAGAATAATAAACAGTAATACCATCCTTGTCACAGCTAGCAGCAGTTGATGTCCCTATGGAGCTAGCCAGCAGTCACAGCTAATACGTATGTTACTATATTAAGATTTCCTAAACATTCATTTGTTACTCCTTATTTAGGATGCAATGGCCAGCTAGGGATGACAAGCACCATTGACTGATTACCATAAAAATGCTGGAAATGGGTACTCATATTTAACAAGGCTAAAGGTGGTGTGATGTAGGCATCATTTTTTTTGTAGCAATCATGCTCTGTTCTTGTGTCCTGTCCAGCTGTCATCTCTGGTCAGGTTTCATGGTTTTGGAGGTACAGCAGAACCCTTACAAAATGTGTGGTGCTGGATATATATAATAATATAACTCAATTTTTATACCCCATCACCATCTCCCCAAAGGGACACAGGGTGGCTTACATATAGGACAGTAAGTCCAACAGACATAAAAGCAAACAATCGATTTAAACAAAACCACCACTAAAATAAAATAAGAATATCAAAAAGTACAATAATCCACATACACACAATTAAACATATGAGAAAACAGGAGCATTGAGGCTCCACCAGACCATATTAAATGAAAAACCAAGGAACATAGTTACAAAAGAACATGACCATGCTATAAAAGGGTTGGGCATGGGATAGTGCAAAACAATGTATGATAGGACCGAGGAAATGAATAAGGTGCAGAGAACAGATTACTGGTAACCTAGGGACTGGGGATTTATGACTAGGGACTAATAGTTCTCAAATACTTTCTGGAACAAACAGGTTTTCAGATCCCTGTGAAAGGACAGTGTGGATGACCAAGGGACATGTCTCTTGAACACTAAGCCTTCTCTTTTGTTTTGGAAAAAAAGAAATTAGAACCAAATGGAATCCATGTGGTTAAGTATTCATTCTTTACAAAATAAATATCTAGTAAAATGTGTATGATTGAATTTATTTATGTTACCACATTCACACCCATTTTAACTGCTAGAAGGTAAGAGTAGAGTTGTCTGTGTGTATTTGCACGTAAGGGGAATTATCCAAAGCAGTGGCAAAAGTCGTCTTGACAGCAACTTGTATTTTAATCCCAAGCCTCCCATATTAAAGAAGGAAGAACTCAACATTAGAAAAAAAAATTCCGTTGCATAAATGGGATCTAAGAGTACTGAGTGGACTTCTTTCAGATTATTACATAAACCCATGAATTGCCTAAAAAACAAATTTAAATTTTAACACAATGACAAGTTACCCTTTATTACATGAAATAAATCAAGTCTGCATAAAAGATGCATAGGCTGACATTTCCCTGCAAGATTAGTATTTGCATGACAAAAGCCTACAGCAATGGCAAAAAATAAACAATACAGAAAATCTGGTGTCAAAGGGAACACACACACACATCCACACATAGTAATTTGAGAGAAAAGTAGATTTTCTTTCCTATCCCTCAGTTCTCATTTTAAGAGTAAAATAATAGCTCTATAAATGAACAAAACTGATGGATCAACATTTTCTTCTTGATAAGTTAAGGTGAATTTTTATCTGTCCCTGCACCTAAATATTTCGAATTGGAATGAAGTTGTGACACCCAACAATCTCAGTCTTCTGATCTCTGAAAAATTAGTATTATTCTTTAATTAACCTCCCATTTCACTTCACACTTTACTGAAAATAACAACCAGAATGGGCAAGAAGTAGGGCCAGGGAGTCTTGGAGCTTTCACAATCATTGGGTTGTCATAAGTCGAGGCTGTCTTGATGGCAATTAAATTAATCTCACTAAGTTATTTTCTCATAATGTCTCAGAATTCATATAGATATTAAAATAAATGGGTTCATATTAGCTAATGCCTTCTTTTACCTCACCTGAACTGATAATAATAGCTAAAATAATAGGTAACCTGCCTTTTTTCTTATCAGACTTCCAGACAGCTTTATTGTCTCCCATCATATTCTTATAGATTAGAAATGGTTAAGGCATATTATATAGTTAATGTACACCCTCAAAACCCATATACACCCCCAACAAAGTCATAATTATTATTGAAAAAATAATGTTTAGATTATGGATGTGGCAGTCCCCTGGAGATAGCAGATTTCAAGATAAAGAGATTAGGAATAGTATGAAATATCAAGACCTACAAATTGAGGTTTAGCATATCTGAGAATAGAAAACAACTCTGATTCCAGCAGTCAGAGGCGGCCCTAGGTAATTTTCAATGGTAAGCAAACAGTATCCCCTCCCCCAACCAATCACTGATATATATTTTCTGTTTGTCGTGGGAGTTCTGTGTGCCATATTTGGTTCAATTCCATCATTGGTAGAGTTCAGAATGCTCTTTGACTGTAGGTAAACTATACATCCCAGTAA
This sequence comes from Anolis sagrei ordinatus, assembly GCF_025583915.1. Taxonomy (NCBI): domain Eukaryota; kingdom Metazoa; phylum Chordata; class Lepidosauria; order Squamata; family Anolidae; genus Anolis; species Anolis sagrei. The sequence goes on along the minus strand of NW_026846588.1, from coordinate 121,760,791 downwards.
CTACAACTCGCATATGTCAAGGTCTATTTTCCCCCAAGAGTGGCTCAAGAGTGCCCCTGGGAAAAATCAACTATACTGCAAATGCTTACTTTGCGTAATGGGTTGAGCCACCCCTGCCAGCAGTGATCAGTGTTGTGGGAGAAAGACCAGACTGACAAAAAATATGAATGAAATTACCACAGATAGAATTATAATAGCACAATTACAAAAATTGACACCTTTTGGAACATGCCATGCTATCTTCTTGGATAGAATCCAAATCACTGATAGTCCAAAAAGATGTATATCTGTGGGAGGGAGGTGAAATACTTTCACCTCAATTAAAACTTGTGTTCCTCAAATGAAATTTTCCATCAGTACCCAAACTTACAGCCTTACATAGAGTAAGATATTAAAAATTGTTCACATCTGAATAGAATCATAGAATCATAGAATCAAAGAGTTGGAAGAGACCTCATGGGCCATCCAGTCCAACCCCCTGCCAAGAAGCAGGAATATTGCATTCAAATCACCCCTGACAAATGGCCATCCAGACTCTGCTTAAAAGCTTCCAAAGAAGGAGCCTCCACCACACTCCGGGGCAGAGAGTTCCACTGCTGAACGGCTCTCACAGTCAGGAAGTTCTTCCTCATGTTCAGATGGAATCTCCTCTCTTGTAGTTTGAAGCCATTGTTCCGCGTCCTAGTCTCCAAGGAAGCAGAAAACAAGCTTGCTCCCTCCTCCCTGTGGCTTCCTCTCACATATTTATACATGGCTATCATATCTCCTCTAAGCCTTCTCTTCTTCAGGCTAAACATGCCCAGCTCCTTAAGCCGCTCCTCATAGGGCTTGTTCTCCAGACCCTTGATCATTTTAGTCGCCCTCCTCTGGACACATTCCAGCTTGTCAATATCTCTCTTGAATTGTGGTGCCCAGAATTGGACACAATATTCCAGGTGTGGTCTAACCAAAGCGGAATAGAGGGGTAGCATTACTTCCTAGATCTAGACACTATGCTCCTATTGATGCAGGCCAAAATCCCATTGGCTTTTTTTGCTGCCACATCACATTGTTGGCTCATGTTTAACTTGTTGTCCACGAGGACTCCAAGATCTTTTTCACACGTACTGCTCTCAAGCCAGGCATCGTCCCCCATTCTGTATCTTTGCATTTTGTTTTTCCTGCCAAAGTGGAGTATCTTGCATTTGTCACAGTTGAACTTCATTTTGTTAGTTTTGGCCCATCTCTCTTATCTGTCAAGATCATTTTGAATCCTGCTCCTGTCCTCTGGAGTATTGGCTCTACTATTCTACTATTTGATGAGTTTATATTCCTTTGGTAACTTTGCCTCCCTTTTCTCCCTCTAAAATGTATTCCTAAATATTCATAAAAAATACTGCATTGCTAGAAATTTAGGTATGGAAAGAAAATTTCATGAAACTAGTAGAATTCCTATTTGAGAGGACAACACTCATTTCACTCTCCTCACATGGCTATACATAAGGTCCAAAACTCCAAACTGAATTAGGTAAATTCTTTTTTAAAGGATTCAACTAAATTCTCACCCATCCCTAGAAAACATCAGCACTGTCTAAGCACATTTGCCCCACTATGGAAAGTTCCATACTATCAGGGGGTGCTGAGTTCACCATGAACACTAGTGAGGAAGTGTCTAAATTAATGGTTAACATATATTTTTGACCAAGGGACTAATATTTGGGAAACTGAAATTCTCTTCCTTAAGAAGTCTGGAAGTTGGCCATCCCACCATTGATTAAAACATAGTATGGTGTCAAGTGAAGCTGGCAGCTTTGGGGGTGTTTATTATTTCAGGCTGGTGAGGATAATGTCACCTACTTGGGCAACCAGAATTAGTTATTTTCTTGAGCCTGTGGAACAAGAATCTGTTTGTCAAAGAACTCCTGTGCAATTTAGCATCATGCTTGCCAATTTAATGAGAAAATCAATACCACACTAGAAAATGTGGCTCCTCCTCTGCCCTTTAGCCTGGAAAGAATGTAATGTTTAGAGTTACAGTCTTTCCTAACACTAGCTCACTGCATTTAAACAGTTGCAGGATATGAAATAAGCCAAGATCCAGCATTTCATGTCATGGAAGCATCATGCATATGGAATTTTTACCCAGGGCTATTGTGAAGTAGTGGGGCACTTTGATGACCTCTGGGAATTAAGGCCAGAGTAGAATAACTTTTTATTTTTATATCCTACCTTCATCTCCCAAAGGGACTTGGGACGGCTTAAATGGGGCCAGACCCACAGAACAGTTAAAACAACACATTAAAATACATATCAACAAAATTATAACAAAAATATAAAGAAATAAAAAGAACAGCATTAAACAGTATATAAAACATACATCAAAACCAACAACCAATAGCAAAGTCTTGTCATCGGTGGGGGGGGGGGGGGCGGACTAGTGCCACAACATTAGAGGATAGAGCTAAGGTGTAAAGTGCAAATATCATATGGCAACAATAAGAATAAGAATAATTTACCATTAAGGATTTGGATATAGCACTCATGAAGTGCTTGAGGTCAATAATTCTTTTGGGGGGAGGGTCCTAACTGGGGCCAGTTGTCCAAAGAATTGCCTAGTCAAAGGTACAACGGAACATCTTTAAGTCCTTACAGACTTAAAAGCCATCTAATCCAAGTTGCTAGGGTGCAATGTATGGGAGAGGCAGAGTTGGAGCTATTTAAGGGTGATCATTTTGCTTGTGTTTCATTTCATTTCAGCATGCACCCCACCCTCAACATAATATTGGCTTAGGGGTTGCTACAGGGAGGTTGGCTTTTTCTCCATTATACCTGTTGTTTGCCTTGTTGTTTGTTCTTTTTTTGTGTGCCAATTCTATACTTTATCTGTAAAACTTTATCTGGTGTCCCTAAATATGTTGTCTTTGGCAGGTGTCAAGAGAGAATGTAAGAATTAGGTGTACACTGTGACATCCTTTTTGTTGAAAGATGCCACTCTGGAATGGTCTCTTAAGGTCTTGTGTCCAGGAAAGCTGTGAGTCTATCTTTGGTGCTAACCCGGGGGGGGGGGGGGGGGTTTACTTTCTCTTATAAACCTGGAAGGAAATGCTTTAGGTTTCTAATCCAGAACATGGCCTGCTAAAATGAATTACCCATAGAATTGGATTGTCCTCAAGGGTCAAGTGTTCCATGCAAGGGAAGCTGAGGAAGTTGTCACAAGTTCATACCTGGACTCAACCAAAGCCACATCAGGTTGTTCCCCTCTCAAGCATAAATCAATTCAGATCAATTAAAAAGGCTCAACTTTAACCCAACTCTCTGCCTCTGGTACATTATTTCATGATTGGTACCTTTTGAATAATGGTGTGTTATGCAGCAATTCAAATCACGGAGTCTTTGCCATTTGAAAACAGCTGGTTGCAACTAGAAATGATTAAAGCCTTCTTTCTCTCTTGCTGTATTTTGGTTGTATGCCATTGTCTGTTAGCATCATATGGATTAGCACAGTGGGAGTCCTTCTGTCCTGTTGTCCTATTGCTCAAAGGGCCAAACAAGCCTTTCAAAATGTCACAAAGAATTCCAATGCTTCAGCTTCTTTGTGTATCTAAATTGCTTGCCTTCTGCAATCTGAGACTGATCTAATTAGACCAAAGGGGTGTGATCTAGTGCCTCCATTCAAATATATTTTAAGAAAACTCTTCACTGTTGTTTTTACTTCCCTGATTATGTAGACATGCTTGATCATGTATCCTTTGGATCAGATGTCATTTGAAACATATGTACTGTCAAGTTCACTTTGACCTATTGTGAGTCTATCAAAAGCTTTTCTTTGTGACATTTATTCAGAAAGGCTCGCCATCGCCTTCTTCTCAGGAGGGAGAGGTTGGCTTGCCTAAGACCACCTGTAAATTTGCTTGATCAAGTGGAGAGTCAGACCTGATCTCACAGAGTGCTATTCCACTGCTCAAACACGTATAATACCACACTGGCTCACTTTGAAACATGAACAAACAACATTAAGGTATATTCCCAACTCAGGACAATTTTTTTTAGTCGTGTCAGGAGTGACTTGAGAAATTGCAAGTCACTTCTGGTGTGAGAGAATCGGCCGTCTGCAAGGACGTTGCCCAGGGGACCCCCGGATGATTTGATGTTTTTATCATCCTTGTGGGAGGCTTCTCTCATGTCCCCGCATGAGGAGCTGGAGTTGATAGAGGGAGCTCATCCGTCTCTCCCCGGATTCGAACCTGCGACCTGTCGGTCTTCAGTCCTGCCAGCACAGTGGTTTAACCCACTGTGCCACCGGGGGCTCCTCTCAGGACAATTGATTAACTATTTTAACTCTCCTCTATTTATCTTGTTTTTTAAAAAAAACACATTTTTATTTCTTTTGATTGGCAGTTCAAAGTTTAATTGAAATTCTAAAACAAAAGCAACAACAAGAGACCAATGTGATTCGATTACAATTCTAGAATTTACATTCATGGAGCCAGGGAATGTGAGTTGCTCCAAGTGAATGGATTTAGTATAGAAGAGAATGGAGTATTTCAGGATTCGAGCTGTAACAAACTGTTCCGCTATTTTGGTCTTTATCAAACAAACATGCTTTGAACTAATGTAAAACCAGTGACATGCACATGGGCAGTATTTTTGTCAGAACTCAGAGCCTTTCATCAAAACATTTGCCACAAAAAATGAGTTTCTGTTGCTAGGAATGCTGCAAGTTTGAGTCAAGGAAAAGATTGATACCAGCAGCTATGTGACATGTCCAGTAGGCTTGTTTGATCGTGTTCGTTAGTTTCTAAAGTCGTTATTAATTCGTATTTAAATTAGCTTACGATCCAATATTGAGCCATGCAGGAATAGTGTGAGGAGTAATTGAGAATCGAAACAATTTTTCCAAATTTTCGTAATTATTTCATAATTATTAAGACGGAAAAGAAGGAGAGAAAAGGTGCCAGCGTTGCCTTTCCTCCCCATCCTCCCCATCCTCCCCCTCCCCCTCTGGGAGATATTTTATTATCTTATTACTTATTTTATTATTTTATTTTATTATTTAATTATTTAATTATTTAATTAATTTTAAGTGATTTTAATTTGTATTTTTACTAACTTAATGTATTTTAATTTCATCCTGAATTTATTTTAATTTGGTTTCTGTTAGTTGTAAGTTTTATCACCAACAGTCAGCAACAGAGGGAGAGGGATGCTTCAGAAGTTCCCCCGTCCAGTTTGGAGGTGTTTTTTGCACATTGCGCAATCACGTCCGCCATTAACGAATTGATTCGTAATTAACGAAATTTCAGAAATTTCGAAATTTTGAAATCTTAAATTTTGGAAGTCCTCTGAAATTCGAAATGCTGGCACCCCCTGGAAACGAAGCGAGTTTAGAACCAGATTTTTTCTTGATCAAACAAGCCTAATGTCCAGGGGCAGCTCAACCCATTACACAAAGTAAGCATTTGCAGTATAGTTGATTTTGCCCAGGGGCGCTCTTGAGGTGTTCTTGGGGGAAAATAGACCTTGACATATGCAAGTTGTAGTTACTGAGATGTATAGTTCACCTACAATCAAAGAGCATTCTGAACTCCACCAATGATGGAATTGAACCAAATACAAAACTCCCACAACAAACAGAAAATATATATCAGTGATTGATTTGGGGGGGAGGGGGCGCCAAAATACTGTTTGCTTACTATTGAAAATTACCTAGGGCCGTCTCTGGACATGTCTAAATGTGTGAGCAAGTCCTCAGTTCGCATGTTCAATGCCAAGGGGGTTTATGGGAGTTTAAAACCTATAGTGAGCAGAAATTCCTTGTTTCAAGAATAGGATAAGAAACGCTAGGTTGTCCTCCAGAGAGATTGCATTTCAATTTAAATGTTGTGAGGCTGTGAAAAGTGATGATTCAGCTGCTATTTTGTGCCAGCTGGTAACTTTGATAACAGCCAGACTGCTTAGTTTAGCATTCATGCACTTCATTCATAATAATGAATAATAAGCCACCAAAGGTTATAATCAAGCCCAAAATGGGCATGTTTAGATTCTATTTATTCTAGGAGGTTAGAATTATATATGTGCTTATTTCTTCCTTTGAGGTAGAACTCTCCCTGCTCCTCCCCCATCAACTACCGAGCATACTTTATTTCTTGGAAATGCAGAGATTCATGGGAGCATATTGACAATAACTTAAATTGTCTTTATTTATTTATGTCTACTTGAAAACTGAGGGGAAAGTTCATTCTTTTTTTCTCTGGTATTCACAATATTCAGCTGATGTTGTAGGTGTTTGCTCCTGAATTCACCAGATTTTGACTATTTGGATATTGTAAATGTGTACAAATGTGCTTGTATGTATGCTCACATGTACCATCATTATCACTTATTTTCCTCAAATAACCCAATTAACTATATTTTAGGTGCATGCCAGTATTTGTGTAGTCAAATCAGCCCTGCTTCTGGCCTAGTATATGGTAGCTATGAACTCAGAGGAAACTTTAGCTACAACCAATCTTTTTTTTAAAAAAAAAAAAAAGACAAGGCAATGGAAGCAGCAGTCCCAAAAGAATGTAATGTGTTATGAGTTTGGAAATCCAGAGTATGAATTTAGGGAGGGAGAAAATCACTAAGGAATGGAGTATCCCAAAAGAGGGTGCATCTGGTTGGAACATCAACTAACAGTTTTGTTGGAGTGTGAAAGTGGTAACTGGAGGCAGCAGGGCACTTTTATTGTGGAATTGATAGAACTATCCAAGGTGCATCTTATCCGGAAATAGATTCAGTATCTTAGATAACTTCTTTCAAGTTCACAATAGATTCACTTCCCCCAACATGGAGACCATCACTATATGCGGGTACTTATGTGCACACACAATGTTTATAAATGACTAGCTGTGCCCTGCCACGCGTTGCTGTGGCCTATAGTAAAACTTATCAAAGTTGAGGTAGATATCTGGACTATTATGAAAGAGAGGTACCTACCTATTCCTTCCCCCTTTTCCTCCCCCTTTCTCTCCTTTCTTCCTTCTCTACCTCTTTCTTTCTTTCCTTCTTTCACTACTTGGTTTCATCCTTCTCTCTTTCCTTCATTCCCTCCCCCTTTCTTCCTTTGCCTTTCTTCCCTCCCTGTTTGCTTCCTTCTTTCACTTTTTATTTCCTTTTATTTCACCACCATCATAACAATAACAATAATGCAATGCATTGCCTCTGGGACCTGACACCTCTCCCATTCCCCCTAAAAGGGTCTCATAGGAATAATAGCATCATCATAATAATAGAAATAACAACCTTTACCCGCCAACCTTCCCTCTTTCTCTCCTTCTTTCATTCCTTCCTTCCTTCCTTCCCTCCCATCTTTCCTTCTCCTCTTCCTTCTCTATCTCTTTCCTTCCTTCCCCTTTTTCTTTCTCTTCTAGTCTCTTTTCTTCCTTCTCTCTTTCCTACTTTCCTTCCCTTCCTCTTTCTCTACATCTTCCCCCTTCCTTCACTCCCTCTTTCCTTCCTTCATTCCTTTTTTCTTTCCTTCTCTCCTTCCTTCCTTCCCCTTTTTCTTTCTCTTCTGGTCTCTTTTCTTCCTTCTCTCTTTTTCCTTCCCTCCCTCTTTCTCTACATCTTCGCCCTTCCTTCATTCCCTCTTTCCTTCCTTCATTCCCTTTTTTCTTTCCTTCTCTCCTTCCTTCCTTACCCCTTTTTCTTTCCATCCCTCTGTCTCTCATTTCTTCCTTCTCTACCTCTTTCCTTCCTTACCCCTTTTTCTTTCTCTTCTGCTGTCTCTCTTTTCTTTCCTTCCATCTTTCCTTTTCTTTCCTTTTCTTCTTCCTTCTTTCTCTAACTTTCCTTCCTTCCCCCTTTTCTTTATCTCCCTTTCTCTTTCTTCCTTCTTTCCTTCCTTCCTGTCTTTCCTGGATTTTGACAGGGCGGGAAGGGGGGGTGGGGTTTGGAGGTGGCGTGAAGTAAAAGGAGGTAAGATTGGGGCAGGGGAGGGATGGAGCGTGGGGTTGTGTGTGTGTGTGCGCCGGCGGGGGAGTGATGGAGCGTGGGGTTGCGTGTGTGTGGGTGCGGCGGGGGGGGAGCGTGGGGGTTGCGTGTGTGTGCGGCGGGGGGAGGGGGAGTGGGGTTGGTGTGTGTGCGGCGGGGGGGGAGTGATGGAGCGTGGGGTTGTGTGTGTGTGCGGGGGGGGGGGGGGGAGTGGGGCGTGGGGTTGCGTGTGTGTGTGCAGCGGCAGGGGAAGTGATGGAGCGTGGGGTTGCGTGTGTGTGTGCGGCGGAGGTGGGGTTGCGTGTGTGTGTGCGGCGGCGGGGGGAGTGATGGAGCATGGGGTTGTGTGTGTGTGTGCGGCGGCGGGGGGAGTGGGGTTGCGTGTGTGTGTGTGGCAGCGGGGGAGTGATGGAGCGTGGGGTTGCGTGTGTGTGTGCGGCGGGGGGAGTGATGGAGCGTGGGGTTGTGTGTGTGCATGCGGCAGGGGGTGTGTGTGTGCGGGAAGCGGCGCGGCGGGGCTTGGAGTGGGCATGGCTTCCGCAGAGGGAACGTTGGCCGGAAGGCTGTGTGCGCGCGCCAGGGAACTTGCGGCTGGGCACCAATGCGCATGCTCAGTTGTTTTGCCGTTTTGTGAGTGTGTTGTTGTGTTGTTTTTCATTTTGAGTAGATATGTTTGTACCTTGTGGGTTGTGTTATGGGCATGGGAATTTTGGTTAAGTTTCGTTGGTTTTTTTGAGTTTTGTTGTTTTGCCGTTTTGTGAGTGTGTTGTTGTGTTGTTTTTCATTTTGAGTAGATATGTTTGTACCTTGTGGGTTGTGTTATGGGCATGGGAATTTTGGTTAAGTTTCGTTGGGGGGTTTGTGAGTTTTGTTGTTTTGCTGTTTTGTGAGTGTGTTGTTGTGTTGTTTTTCATTTTGAGTAGATATGTTTGTACCTTGTGGGTTGTGTTATGGGCATGGGAATTTTGGTTAAGTTTCGTTGGGGTTTTTTGAGTTTTGTTGTTTTGCCGTTTTGTGAGTGTGTTGTTGTGTTGTTTTTCATTTTGAGTAGATATGTTTGTACCTTGTGGGTTGTGTTATGGGCATGGGAATTTTGGTTAAGTTTCGTTGGGGGGTTTGTGAGTTTTGCTGTCCGGTTGAACCAACCTAACAGATTTATATATATAGATGGAAGACGCTGTTCCTCAATGAAAGTTCATATCATAATCAATACAGTTAGCCTTAAAATGGAACAAGACTCTTTCTGGGTTTTTTTGTTGCTCAAGGCCATGGGCACTCTTTTAAAATAGTTATGTGTGCAATTTGTTTCTGCAAACAAATCAGAAATGGGATATGAAAGTACAATGCTATGCTCATGAAGTGTGTAGCTTTCCAGCTGCTAGGGAGCTTTTGTGATACCCCTTCCTACTATACAAAACCATGCCTTAAATATTTCTCACTGCCATTTAAGGTGGTTCATTGAGCACTCCAGGAATCATAATACATTATTCTCTTGCAAAACGGTGATTATTTCATGCCAATAATAAATGCCTGTTTATGTAGCGATGAAAATGATCACACAGTTTTTTCCCCTGAGACTATTGTTAGGAAAAACACAGGCTTGCACATATAACTTTTAGGAGGGTTCTAAATATCGGGGAACAATATTTGTGTCCAAAACTCCCGTTTCCACGTGATTTTGCTACCTGTTATGTAACAAATGCCAGATATTGGTACTCACAGAGATGTACATGTGACAGTCAGAATCTCAGCCCATATACACTTGATCAGTTACTAGGGTTGTGTGTGGATTGCATTTCCTCTGTTTCCTCAGTTTCCTTTGGTACTTCAGGAGCTCGTAACAGCAAGGGCCCTTCCAGTACAAAAACCTGCACAACAAGAAAGCAAGTGGGAACCGATCTCGGCTCCTCCTCCGCTATTCAGCATTTATTTTCCTAATTCTTTTCATTTAGTAGGACTGATTAGGACTTGGAGAGGAACCTGGAAGATGGTGGGTGGATTGTGTGTGTGTGTGTGTGTATGTGTTTGGGGGCTTGGAGATGGAGAGTCACTCTTTTAACTTCTTTTTCTCCTTCCCTTCCTCTCCTTCAGAAAATACTTCTAAAAGATAATAATAATTAATAATAATAGTAATCCCAGCAAACAAAAAGAGAAGCCTACCTCTCCTCTAGAGTAGAAAGTAGGAACAGCTTTAAGGACACATTAAACTAAAACAGAAAGGAAATTGCAGACTTGCAGAAAAGTGAGGGGATTTTTTTTAAGGTTAGCTTGACAGAGCTCCAGGTCACCACTCCTTAAAATGGATTAAAGCTACTAGTGCTGGGTGAGAAGAAAATGCAGGCTCTTGCCTCTCTTCTAGAGTAGAACAGTTTCAAGAAGCATTAAACCCAGTCTCCTTCTCGACAAACAGAAGGGGAAGGATCCAGAAACTTAATAGTGGTAACTCTGATGCTTTTTAAAATCCAGGTCTTAATGAAGGATATGGAAGGGGAGCCTGTGGGAAGTTCCCCCATAATGGGATGCAGAAGGGTGGTTTCTTAAACCTGTTGCTAATACCCAGGTTCCCTTGAAGGGAAGAAAGGAAAGGCTCCCAGGAGAAAGGGGAATCTCGTAAGTTCTCCATTGGCACTAACAGGCTGAACAGACAGCTTTTTTGGATGTTGAATGAAAACACCCATTGAGCAGCACTTCCATTTTCAGGAGGTGCTGGAAAACAGATATGGGAGGCTTCCAGTAACTGGCAAGTAGAAATAAATAGCTATTCTCCCAAAATTCACAAGCCTCACAGCTACTGCTCTATCATAATATGAAGTATGGGAAGGAAGAAAGATATGGATGTTAGAGTATATTAAAAGGAGAAGAGTACTATTTGGCTTATGAGTTTTGCAAATATGTTGTAGGTAAGGAAGTCTAAGGATGCCTGCATATATGAGGAAATGGTTTATGTAACTTCATTTTGATGAGTTCTGAATTTGCATCTTAACCTTGTCGTACAGGATAGAGTAAAACCAGAGTGTAGCTATTGAGAGGAAGAGGTTGGCATGGGTGAGTTTGTTTGGAAGTTGCGGATGTTGGAACTAAAGTAGGAAGTTTCACACTTCCAAACTAGGTTCCAAAGTATACTTGCGAGTCAGAAGTCCCCTGTATTTTTGAAGCAACCTGGGCCATTGATTTCAATGGCTCGAAAATCAATTTGGAAGTATGATGAAAGTAAGCCTGCTGGGAGGCGGAATCTAAGGTGTTCCCTCCCAGCCAATTAGGGCTTACATTTTGTAAAGGGGAGGGTTTATCCAACATCCGGCAGCCATTGCTGCTGATAAACTCAAGCACATGGCTGGAAGGCTCATTCCAGCCAGGGAAGAAACGAAGGTTGTTGGCACCTTTTTTTTTTGCTGCTGCTGCTGCTGCTGGGTGGGTGGGTGGGATGAAAGGGTAGGCAGGCAAAGGAACTGAAGCCAAAGGAAGTTTGGAGAAGGAAGAGAGAAGGGAGAAGGAAGAAAGGATTTTGGGAGAGGGAGAGAGAGAAGAGAAAGAAGAAAGAAGGAAAATTTTGGGAGGGAGGGAGAGAGAGAAAGTGACTGTGTGAAACTTGAGAGAAAGCCTTTCAGTGCTGGGGTTATTTTGGTCACTTTTATCTATTATCTCCAAAAACTCCTGACCTGAACCTCAATCCCCAGGTGCCTTCTCTAAGTCAGGGGAAAGGCACCACAGTTACTTTTTCTTGGGGTTCAACTGCCTCCCTTCTGTTTTGGGCTGTGTTTTCAACATTATAACACTATTGCTCTACATTTCCTGGACCCCAACAACCAGGTGTCTTCCCTAAGTCAGTGGAAAAGCACCAATTTTTTTTGGAAAAATTTGGAAGTTACTTTAGAATCGACCACCAGTGCCCCCTACTTTTGAACACAGTTTAGAACTAATTTTTTTATTGACCATGCTGAGCATTCTGGCCTCTCAAATGAAAATTTCCCTTGGTCTCCAAACTTCTCAGATTGCAGAAATTTAAAACTCCACTCAACCATTTAGAAATAAATTTTTGGCATTCCAAAACAAAGCTGTCAAGGCAATGTGAACAGAATGAATATAGAGCTGTAGCTCTAAACAATTTTCTGTGTCTCAGCAATGTTAGAAATTTGATAACACCAAGAAACTTTCATTTTATTGGTTTTCTTATTGAGAGAAATAATATTCCTTCCTCAGCTAGACCTCTGACTAGTTATAGTGGATAAAATGTATGCTGGTTCAGAGGACACATAGCCTGTATCATGTCCTAGTTGTCAGAGGAGATGCAGAGGCTGAGGTTAAAATGTCATGTCAAGAACTCATAGCTTGGAAAAGTTATTTTCAACTACAGTTCTCACTATGTTTGTCTTTACTGGAGTTTCTGAGATTCTGAGAACTGAAAAACAACTTCAAGTTCTGTTAAAAGGTACCAAAATTAACACCACCACTCAAACATCACACCAACACATCACAGTGCTAGATCCCCTGTATCATAGGATTAGCAAGCAACATCATGTCATTTGACTGATGCCATGTACACTCTAGAAAACACTTCCCTGTCCACAGGCTAGAGAACTACATCTTGGTTACAAGTGCAACAAGTAGCCACAATGCTCTAGCAACTACAAATCTAAGAAATAATGCTGTGTGCCTTCAAGTCATTTCTGATGTATGGTGACCTTAATCTGAAAAAAAATCATGGATTTCTTGTGGCAAAATTTCTTCAGAGAGGGATTGCCATTTTTTTCCTAAGAGGCTAAGAAAGTGTGACTTACTCAAGGTGTATGGAGTATCAAGGATTATTAATCATAATGGTCCTTCCTGTACCAGAAGCAACATACATTTTGCTATTGCTGATGAGCATGGACAGCAGGGTGTTATAGTACTTACTTTTTGGTTGTGGGGTTCTTTTCCTCACATTCGTCCTTTGGTAGCTTCAATGTTGGTGGTTCTAGTCGAACTATTATTTAGTCTAAATTTTAAAGTCAACAACACCCCAAAATAAGGTTTAGCGCATTCTACACTGGCTTCATGGCCCCATTATTTATTTATTTATTTAAAACATTTATATTCCTCCCTTCCCACCCCTAAGGGTTGCTGGGCACTCAGAAGACTGGGCAACTTGGAAGGCGCTGAACAGACTGCACTCTGGCACCACGAGATGCAGGGCCAATCTTAAGAAATGGGGCTACAGGGTGGAATCCTCGGCATGCGAGTGCGGAGAAGAACAAACCACTGACCACCTGCTGCAATGCACCCTCAGCCCTGCCACATGCACAATGGAGGACCTTCTTGTGGCAACACCAGAGGCACTCCAAGTGGCCAGATACTGGTCAAAGGACATTTAATCAAATACCAAATTTGCAAAATCTGTGTGTTTTTTTCCCTTTTTCTTTTTAATCTGTGTGTTCGTTTTGCTCTGTTAGAATTGTAATACAATGGTTGCTGATGACACGATAAATAAATAACCCCTAAGGGGACTCAGGGCAGATCACAGCATATATACGGCAAACGTTCAATGCCGAGACAAGAATTCAAATGAGTATGCATAAACATTAAAAACTTTTATCAAAATATTAAAATACACCGTTTAAAACTGTCATTGGTCATCTGTGTTAAATCTAAATTGGCCTGGTAAAGTTTCCTATTGCTGCCTTATTGCACTGCGTGGACACAATCAACCATCACTGACATCAGAATATGTCAACATTGGGTTTGTGTTCAAAGTATGAAGGGGTATCAGATTTGGAGTGGGTCTCTTTCTTCTCATTCATGTCCCCATTCATCTATAGCTTTATGGCAGTGAAACTACAACCATACAGAAAATATATTAGGGTGAGATCTTCTGATCTATCCTTGGTTATGTAGCAGTGTAATTTAGTTAGGCCAGTGTACCATGCTTCTGTCAGAATGTGTAGCATCCCAACTGACTTACCGCAAGGACAAGATCACAAATTTAGATATGTATTTCCTTTTTTAAGTCAGCAGACCCACAAAATGTAACCTTTGCAGTAGACACCCCCCAAATTGCTCCATATTGATCTTTCTCTCCAAATTTAATTTCAATTCTGACATTTGAATATCTGCACAAATTTAAGCAGGGTACGATGATGATGATGATGATGATGATGATGTTTATTTGTATCCTACACTATCTCCTCAATGAGGACTCAGGGCGGTTAACGACATACATACAGTGGCAAGCATTCAATGCCAATAAGGTGTAAAAAGATAAAGGTTTCCCCTGACATTAAGTCTCATCGTGTCCAACTCTGGAGAGTGGTGCTCATCTCCATTTCTAAGCCAAAGAGTCGGCATTGTCTGTAGACACCTCCAAGGTCATGTGGTCAGCATGATTGCATTGAGATCATTATCTTCACACAGAAGCGGTACCTATTGATCTACTCACATTTACATGTTTTTGAACTGCTAGATTGGCAGAAGCTGGGCCTAAAAGTGGGAGTTCACCCCGCTCCCCAAATTCAAACCACCAAACTTTTGGTCAATAAGTTCAGCAGCTCAGCGGTTTAAGCTGCTGCACCATCAGGGGATTACAATAAGGTGTAACCAACAAATGATAAGACTACCATAAATTAAATAATAACACATTAATCATCAACATCAGACAATAATAAAACATTACAGAAAACGAGACAGCACACAACTAAAGATTACATTTTAACTGAGCTGTTAAAACCAGAAAAAACTTTGAAAAAAAATAAATCAATACAATTTTAAAACATTAAAATTTAAAAAGATTATAAACCCTAGCAGATCACTGGCCAACTGCTTTTTAACGTATGAGCTATACATGGTGGCTAGGGTTTAACCTTTTATCTTTTATTGTCTTCCTACCAAAAGGAATCCTACTGCCAACCAGCAGGAATTTCACTGACTTCAATGGAACATATTCCCAGATAAATAGTCATAAGACTGTAGCCTAACTAATTATGAATTTTGGGTTGCTGCTAATCTTGCACATATTATTTATTGTTATTTATTTACAACATTTATATACTGCTTTTCTCACCCCTAGGCGAGGGAGCCCCCAGTGGCGCAGTGGGTTAAACCCCTGTGCCGGCAGGACTGAAGACCAACAGGTCGCAGGTTCAAATTAGGGGAGAGGCTGATGAACTCCAGCTCCTCATGCAGGGACATGAGAGAAGCCTTCCACAAGAATGATAAAAACATCAAATCATCCGGACGTCCCTTGGGCAACGTCCTTGCAGACGCCCAATTCTCTCACAACAGAAGTGACTTGCATTTTCACAAGTCGCTCCTGACATGACAAAAAAAAAAAACCTAGGGGGATGGATTGTGGCATAACATTTAAGGTTCTTATGGTACAGTGGGTTTCTTTTCTCCTTTACTCTTTTGCCTTAACACCTTCATTTTTCCTTCTTTTGTTTTAAATACCATTTCTTATTTGAATGTTAAGCATATCTAAACGATTACAGTGAATGATTTACTTGCAGTGAAATGTCTGCAACTGTACATCAGGGTTGGTGGCATGATTAGGAATAAAGCCAATGTTTCAAATTGATAATGGCTTGCTTCTTGCAATCTATGCATACTGCTTGAAATAATAAAATCTCTTACCAGTTAACATGGTACAACAATACATATATAAAGAGAGTATACATATATAAAGAGAGTAAAGATGAAGATCCACCCAGAGGAAAAGTGTTCTTGTCATACATCAAGGGAACCACTGACCGCATAGGGAAGCTGATGAGGAAACACAACATACAAACTATCTACAGACCCACCAAGAAAATCCAACAAATGCTATGTTCAGCAAAGGACAAGAGGGATCCTCTCACCTCTGCAGGAGTCTACCGTGTACCATGCAGCTGTGGACAAGTCTACATAGGGACCACCAAACGCAGCACCCAGACACGCATCAAGGAACATGAAAGGCACTGCAAACTACTCCAACCAGAGAAATCAGCCATAGCAGGGCACCTGATGAACCAACCTGGACACAGCATATTATTTGAGAACACAGAAGTGCTGGACCACTCTCACAACCACCATGTCAGACTACACAGAGAAGCCATTGAAATCCACAAGCATGTGGACAATTTCAACAGAAAGGAAGAAACCATGAAAATGAACAAAATCTGGCTACCAGTATTAAAAAACTCAAAAATTACAACAGCAAAACAACAGAGAGGAAACAAACAGGCACATAAAATCACTCTCAACAAAAGATTCCCCCTAGGTGCTTCCAAGCCATTGAATGCAAATCAAGGTGATCAGCTGAAACATTCACAGCTAGCCCCAGAAGACAAAAGTCCTTTGTCTCACCCTGGTCATTCCACAGATATATAAACCCATTTTTCCTATTTCCAACAGACCTCACTACCTCTGAGGATGCTTGCCATAGATGCAGGCGAAACGTCAGGAGAAAAATTGCCTCCAGAACATGGCCATATAGCCCGGAAAAACCTACAACAACCCAGTGATTCCGGCCATGAAAGCCTTCGACAATACAATACATATATACTATAAAATCCTAAATGCACATTGGTGATCTCCTTATGCCAACCAGATGGCACAAAATGCATTATGCTAGCTTTCAAACTCGCAAGCTTCTCCATCAGGCCAAGATAGTTAAACAAAAGTCAGACCGGGGAAACCAAACTGCATGCCTGGAATAATAAATTCTGCAGATCTAAATCTTGTGCTGCTGGATACTACAATGAAAATGTTTTCCTGCAGGCAGAAAGTTAAATTCTCACCTCCCACATTCCCTGCCAAAGTGATGTCAAGGAGCAACAAGGAAAACGGCTGTAAAAGCCATATGATTTCATATCTCCACTGTAGTCGTAAAGTTCCTTTTCCTTGAGAACTGCTCTGACTTCTCTAGCGAAGCCAAAAAGCCACTGTTTTAGCAGTTTTTAGACACTGTTTATATCTCTGTATCTTTTCTCCAGAAGGGAGACACTTTACCCCACATTTTACATGATTTTGTGGCTAGGCAGATGTGTAAAGTGAAGAAGAGATAATATATCCATATAAATGTTAAAATGTGTGTTTGAGAAATCTCAATTGTGTTTGAGAAATCTCAATTGCAGCTTTGCTAGCAGGTGCCTTGATTTTACTCATAACAACAGAAAACAAGGGTCTCAAAATACCATCAAGGACCAAAAGAAAAAGAGAAGATTTCAAACAGAAAATAATAAAATATGAATATAATAATAAATCATATTATGGGAAACATTAAATACACAGAACAACAAAAGCTATAGGCAATGCAGTAAAATGGATGTCAAACAATATAATTCAATAAAGTAACACAAGACAATATAAACATATATATGGGACAAAGGCAGCTGACACAAAGGCTAAAGACCAACTGAAGCTAAATATCGCACACAGCAGAATACAATGTAATGTACTACCATATAATATAGATGTGTATGTCAAGGGCATTTTCTTTGACATAGCTGAAATAAAAATTTCAAATCCATAATGAACAATGGAGTCACATGAGCATCATCACAAGCTTACATATGAATATGACAGCTAAATATAGTCCACAAGTCGGGCTCTGTTGAAAGACTATAATGAAGATCTGTAAGCCACTACTCCTGGAAATGTGAAGCTCTTTCAGTAAATCTTCATCAGTAGTTAGATTTTTTTTGTCATGTCAGGAGTGACTCCTGGTGTGAGAGAATTGGCCGTCTGCAAGGACGTTGCCCAGGGGATGCCTGGATGATTTTGATGTTTTTATCATCCTTGTGGGAGGCCTCTCTCATGTCCCCACATGAGGAGCTGGAGCTGATAGAGGGAGCTCATCCACCTCTCCCCGGATTCAAACCTGCGACTTGTCGGTTCTCAGTCCTGCCAGCACAGGGGTTTAACCCACTGCGCCACCGGGGCTCCAGTAGTTAGATGAGAATAGGTTTTTTTCCACATAATAATACAATGGTCACATAATAATATAAAAAACTTCAAGGATTAAATTGTATAACATTAATCTCTCTCTCTATATATATATACACACACACACACCCAAAGGCTAAATACAAATTAGGCATGTAATAAACTTACCACTTCTAAAATGAAGCAAGTGGTAGCAACACATCTAAGGTTGCATACACGTTTATAAGTTTATTTATAAGCAGATCAAGTCCAAATTTAAAGTAACAAATCAAAGAAAGTTGTCAGGTAAGAAAGTTTACACAGCAACCCCCCCCCCCAAAGAGCAGTATAATAACCATTTTTTTAAAAAAAAATGTCACTGGGATAAAGCAGAACTGACACACACAAAGCAACAAAGGACTTTATCACATGGGACAGACAAACCAGCATTATGGCTAGTATATTTATTGCACAACTCACAATATTGCATTTTTTTCATAGATACACTTTCTTGTTCCTTCCTCCCCCTACTGGTTGCTTGTTGGTGTTCTGCTTGTCAATACTTTGAGTTTCTCAACCAAGCCATTTGTTGACCACATTTATGAACTAGTGGCCACAAAGAGTTTCTTGATAATGGCATTATACCTATGGAATTATTTACCAAGAGACAAATACTAATCTTTGCAAGGAGAGCCTTTGCACAATTAAAGCTTGTGCTCCAGCTGCACCCATACCTTGAAAAGCCACCTTGCCTTGGTTACATCCTTCTGGTTCAAAGTGGCTTACAGTTATGGCAAAAATTCAATGCTATACAAATCCAAATCCATAAATAGAACACATCAAGCAATAAAAACAGATAAACCATATAAAACAATTAAAACGGATTAAAACATAGTGTCTAGACCTGTAGTTGTTGTTTGTGCTGCTACATTTAAGTCAAATTCCATATTGCACTACTTCCCAAATACCTGATTCCAAAGCCAAGTCTTTAGCTTTTTCTTGAAGACCAGGAGTTAGGAGGCCAGTCTAATGTCACTGAGGAGGGAGTTCTATAGCCAAAGGCCACCAAAGAGGAGGCCCTGTCTCTTGTCCCAATCAGTTACACTTGTGAAGGGGCTGGATCCAACAGCAGGGCCTCCCCGACTGATCTTAAAGGTCTAGCTGGTTCATAGGGAGAGATATGCTCAAAGCATCATTTTCATCTCAAAGGATCCAGCTGGGAGAACAGTCTGAACAGCCATAAACAAAACAAAAGTATACATGGAAATCACATATTTCCCAGCCCATCAAAACCAGCCTTTTCCTTCAATATTTTTCATTTATATATGATAAAATGAAACCAGCACTCCCTCTATCTTTTTCAATAACCTTGAAAATTTGTTTTGAAAGCATTCTGCTCTTCAGCAAGTGGCACATTATATAATGGCTAAATTATCACTGATTAAAAATGCAATAAATGTCATAGTGCATCATGCAAAAATGAATTTAATTTTTTGCCATCTATCTATGCACAAGCAGAGCAAGCAAAGTTTAGATTAGACAGCATGAAGAGTTTGCTGGGAGCATAGTACCTACAAATAATTTCAGATTAACTATAGTATCAACTGAGTATTTTGCAGAAATCAGTTATGGTAGCCAAGACCTTAAAATCACACCCTCACCAAATGCAGTGGAGTTTGTGACCAGCAAGAGATTTAAATCTGTTTACAATCTGTCTGCTTCTAATCTGTCATAACTCTAAAGTATATTTTAAGATGACAGCATCACAACTGTTGATAATCATCAAATTTAATATAAGGTCTCACCTGCAAAATCTGTCTGTTTACCGATCCTTTCCTCTCCCCACTTTTTTGTGCAGGAGGTGTTGTTGATGTTTTACAGCTTTCCTATTTGGACAAATGTTTACTTGATTTTTATCCAAATCTAGCCAATGACTTCTCAGTAAGATAGACATATATATTATTGCTTGATTTTTTTTCTTTTCCATTTTGGAAAAATTGCTCACACAGTTTGATGGATAATGTACAGAATTCAATGGCAGGCATCAACCAGGAACGTGACAGACTTGCGAATTTTCTAACTTCACCCACTTTTCTTTTTGAAGACAGCACTGGAGGGCTGGGAAATTCCCCAGAGCCATTATATCAACTGTTGCATGGTGAGTCAACAATTAGTTCAGTGTGTGTAGTGGGACTGCAACTATAAGCAAAATACAAGCCAATGAATTGTTCCACATAAGTCTGTTGGAGGGTGGTTCAGCCCTAAATACATTCTAGATCTGCCCCATACCACATGACTGGGGCTGGTGAAGTCTACCAATGCTGGCATTCTCCATAGGGGTCTTCATGGGTTTGTCCTCCAGCTGCAGGTGGGGATTTCACACAAGCAGGCATCCATTAAAACAGTGGTTCTCAACCTGGGGGTTGGGACCCCTGAGGGGGTCGCAAGGGGGTGTTAGAGGGGTCACCAAACACCATCAGAAAACACAGTATGTTCTGTTGGTCATGGGGGTTCTGAGTGGGAAGTTTGGGCCAATTCTATCATTGATGGGGTTCAGAATGCTCTTTGATGGTAGGTGGACTATAAATCCAAGGACTCCCAAATGTCAAGATCTATTTTCCCCCAAATGCCACATTTGGGCATATTGAGTATTTGTGCAAAGTTAGGTCCATATCCATCATTGTTTGAGTCCACAGTGCTCTCTGGATCTAGGTGAACTACAACTCCCAAACTCAAGGTCAGTGCCCACCAAACCCTTCCAGTATTTTCTGTTGGTTGTGGGACTTCTGTGTGTGGAGTTCAGAATGCTCTTTGATTTTAGGTGAACTATAAATCCCAGCAACTACAACTCCTAATTGACAAAATCAACCCCTTGCCCAACCCCACTAGTATTTAAATGTGGGTGTATTGGGTATTTGTGCCAAATTTGGTCCAGTGAATGAAAATACATCCTGCATATTGGATATTTACATTACAATTCATAATAGTAGCAAATTTACAGTTATGAAGCAACAACGAAAATAATATTATGGTTGGGGGTCACCACAACATGAGGATCTGTATTAAGGGGTTGCAGCATTAGGAAGGTTGAGAAACACTGCATTAAAAGCTGAGATCAGTTACATATCATGCTATAATTGTGACCTGGTCCTTAATAAAACTAAAAAGAACATTGATATGTGTATATATATATATATATATATATATATATATAGAGAGAGAGAGAGAGAGAGAGAGAGAGAGAGAGAGAGAGAGAATAATTGCCTATAGCATTTGCATGCTCTCATATGCCTGTCTGATAATGATACAGTCTTTGACAATGTTTTAATTCCATAGACTAGAATCCTGTCAGTTCATCTCAACTAGAGTAGTTTCATTTGTGTGAATTGTTCAATGACAACCCAACATATTGGTCAATCCTATTTATTCAATGGCTGTGGATCTGTAGAATGCTCTAATCTAATTTCCCTCACATAGAGAGGTAGGTGGAAGGGATTCAAGCTTATTTTTTTCACTTATTTATTTCCCACCCCTGCCCCCGCTTCTATATTTCCTAAGAAATGCTGCACCCTGAAACTCTGCAGTGGGACATGCAAGATGCAGCAGACAGGAAAGGAAAATCCTCATATATTCTTTCTCATTACAGCTGCTTCTTGTTAGCATGAACAGTATGGAGACCTTGTTATGGGTTAGTCTAAAGTTGGAGCTTCAACACTAAGGGATAGGAAATGAGTGGGCAGAACAATTACTCAGATTTTGAGTATAGAGATATTTAGAGCTTTGGGTAAAAATTCTGGTTCGGATTCCAATTTGAATCCAAGGAAAATTTGAGAGTTCCTATAGACCTTAGAACTTGTATCTGAGTCACAGATATTATCACTACAATGGATGCCACTTTCCTAAATAACAGGAAGTGTGATTTGCAGACGCATGGTAGACATAAATAATTACTGCATTGATTTTCCCTCCTCCCTTACATAACTGGGACAAGGAATTGCCAAACAATAAAACATAAATTTTAATCTAATTAAAAAAAGAAAGGAAAATAAAGTGCATAGCCCATTGAATTAGTCTTTCAGCTTCTAAAGAAAGCCAAGCCATAAAAGAAAAGATGCAAGTTTGTGATAAGTGGGGATTGGTTCTCACAAGATATTAGCAGTGGAAAGAACACTAACAGTAATTCACCCAGTTCCTTAAATGAATTCTATTACACTAGGAAATAAGATACATTTCTAGGTCATCCCAAGTAAGAGATCTCTAGGCATTTCATAAATTACTTTTAGAGGTACAATGCAATGGCAAGCGTAATAAAATAGAATAGGGCTGTAAGACACAAGCCCACTTACTTGAGAATAACTTCTGCTGAAGTGAAGGGTCTTACTTTTAGTACATATATCTCAGAGAACGTGCCGAGCAAATTTCAGAAATCAGTTTAAGGATGCTCACCTGTACTACTAATACACCTAACTTCAATCTAAAATGCTATTGCCCAAACCACTTGGTTTTTTGATAGATACTGAGTATCTATTGGAAAGGGGAATCTTTGCCCCTCCAGGTGTAAATGAATTTCAATCCAACATTATTTAATGTTTTAGCTAGGACAGATGGGCACTAAAGTCCAGGAAGCCAATGTTCACTGGCTCTGGGCTATAAGCAACACTTAAAAGATATTTACATCCTCCTCACCATATGAAACAGGATTTGGATGAGGATGGTGTGGGGAAATTATTTCCTCTAACAATGTCTTTTTGTTGGCTTATAGGCACTGTTGAGGAAAACTTTATGGAGAGTGCATATGTCATTCATTCTTCACTTTGTCAAAAGCAGTGTTTTGAAAAATGAACATAGTAATATGCCTGTATATAAACACTCCCCTACTCCCTGCAGTGAGATGCTCTGAGTCTCCTTGAGAGAGAGAAAGTGGGATGTAAATAAATAAATAAGAAAAGGGAATTTTCTAAAAAGTTTTTAAATATATATATTTTAGTAAATAGAAAAAAGTGAAAAAATGTCCTGGTGAACATTGATACACATCAGAAAGTTTGTGGGCTAGGGGATTGTAATTCTTCATTAAGTTTCTTTTCAGACAAGTAACGTGCAAGAAATAGTTGAAAATGCAGAAATATTTCCTGGGTAGAAAATGTTTTGTATAAATATCTGACTTTTGTTCAGAATAATTTTTTTTTGAGCAGAAAACAGATTATGTTCAGACAATTCTGTTTCCTGTCCAAAATAACAGCATGAAAATTCTTCTCAAAATTCGTTATGAGCTGCAAAACATCTCACAATCTCAAAACTGGGATCCCACAATCCTCCAAACTCCCCACCTTGCCATGCCCACTTTAAAAACATGTTTTTAAAAACTATTTGGTGGGAAATATTTTCAAATGTGTTTTCTATCCCTAGTGGAGTAGAAAATTCTGTTAATATGTGCAATTGTAGAACACTTACTTTAAACACCTCACTAATGCTGAATAACAGTGTAACTGTGATCCACGCCTTAGTCACTTCCAGATGGGACTACTGTAATGCACTCTACGTGGGGCTGCGCTTGAAAACGGCCTGGAAATTCCAATTGGTCCAACGGGCGGCGGCCAGGTTGTTAACTGGTGCTCCTTACAGGGAGAGGTCAAACCTCCTGTTTAAGGAGCTCCACTGGCTGAGATTCATTTTCCGGTCCCAATTCAAGGTGCAGGTGCTTACCTACAAAGCCCTAAACGGTTTGGGACCTGCCTACCTGAGTGACTGCATCTCTGTGTTTGAACCCACACGATCTCTTCGTTCATCTGGAGAGGCCCTTCTTACGATCCCACTGGCATCGCAAGCGCGATTGGTGAAGATGAGGGATAGGGCTTTCTCAGTGGTTGCCCCTTGACTCTGGAACTCTCTCCCTAAGGACATCAGGCAGGCCCCGTTGCTAGCAATCTTTATAAGGAGCTTGAAAACATGGTTGTTCCAGTATGCCTTTCCAGAATAAGGAAAGCATTATGTCCCAACGCACTTTATCAGAGATTCTGGATATCTGCATGCCCATCCCCCTCCAAACTCCCCACCTTGCCATGACCAGCACTTTTAATTTTTAATTATTACATTTGGCCCGACCATTGTTTTTAATTGCGTCATTGGGTGTTGTTAATGTTATTGCTTTGTTTTTTGAGTTATTGCATTGTTGTTGTTGCTGTTGTTTTTATTGTTGTATTTGAGCTCGGCCTCTTGTAAGCTGCACCAAGTCCTTCGGGAGATGGTAGCGGGGTACAAATAAAGGATTAATAATAATAATAATAATCAAGTGAGAATAGTATGTAATATAAACAGATCCATTTAGCAATGTATTTTTCCTATTGAAAGGGAGTTATATTGAGAAGGGTGGAAGAAGCAAAACACCAGCTTTATGAATACTCATGAAAATAAATCTGCTTTCATGTATATTAGAGTGAAGATGTTTCAAGATTAAGGATGAGGTATTTAGAGTCTTGTGCCGTGGGACATAAATGGCAGCTCTCACAGTTGCAGCAGAAAACATTTTAAAAGGAAATTTTATCTCAAAAGTAAAAGCAGAGGAAATGTTTTACCAAGTACACCAGCTGCTACTGGTAGATCAATGGAGTTAGACCAAAGACATGTACTGAAAAGATCCTATTGGATACATCTAAAAGATCACATGAAGAGGTGAATTAATTGTTGCTGATTTAGATCCAGTGAGCTATGAGAGATTGGCTGCAAACCTTAGTGACCCCAAGACTTGCAAATGTTCCTTATTAAACTACAACTTCTCAAATGACCCAGCCAGCAGGGGCAGTGAGAAATTCTGGAATCTGAAGTCCAAAAGTTTGTTTTCAGCCTCTATGACAGTGGTTTTCAACCTGGGGTCCCCAGATATTTTTGGCCTGCAATTCCCAGAAATCCCAGCCAGTTTAGCAGCTGTTAGGATTTCTGGGAGTTGAAGGCCAAAAACATCTTTGGACCCCAGGTTGAAAACCACTGCTCTATGACTATGCGAATATACCTGTAGAGTGAGTCATAATAGAAGTTACTCTTCCTTCGGGGGGGGGGGGATAGGTGAGAACTTAAAAGCAAAAAGGGAGGATGTCAAAATTAGAGTCAAGATTCAACCCCTTGATATGTATATTCATATGCAAAGAATTAATAAGGAAAATTCACTAAATTTTGCCTCCCATATTAATCGAGGGAAAGAGGTCAGCTTTCACATTGTAAATCCTTATGTTTTCGGGGGGCGGGGGGTGGTTGAAAATATTTTAATAGTCTGTTTCTGTACTTCTTCCAGATTGAAAATATTCCATAAATCAGAAGTTGGGGGAAAAAGGAACCAAACAAAATTTACTCGTTAATGAGTAGGTTAATTGTTTTCTTGTTATAAAAAAAATCAACGCTGTTATAATCTATGTTTTGAATCCAAATTAAAATATATGAGGAAATGATGGCTGATTACATGTGTGTGTGTGTGTGTGTGTGTGTGTGTGTGTGTGTGTGTGTGTGTGTAATTAGCTCCTGAATATACAGAGAAGTGATCTAGCACCAAACTATCTTCTAAGAAAATAAGTGAGCGATTCCATTTGCAAAAATATCTAGCATGTAACTGCCCATGCAAGAAATGCAGAAAGAATTCTGATTCTGGTTTCCAGGACCTCACCTTTTCCTTTTATGTTTCTGAATAAACATACTTAGGATTGCACTATCTTTTAAAAAGCAACTGCAGCACATCTATAGAAAATGAATGAGGGGTGACAAATTTGGCCAAAGCCACATATTTTTGCGAATGAACCAATGAATGAAGACACTCAAGTTAGATTTACTGACTATGATTTCCTTCCATTTCTCTGATAGATATTCCTGTACACCTTCCTTTTTAAAAATATGGATATTGGGTGCCTATATGAATAATGGCACTTCTTGAAAACAAAAGTGTTGCTACAACTCAAATTTAATCCCATCTCCTTTTAGCAAAGGAATGCCATTAAATCATGTGTTAGCCTGCATTCTGCCTTTTGCCTCCTACTATTTATGGACAAATGATAGCTGGTGAAATAGCATTATAGCTGCAAGAGAACTCAAGGTCAAGGTGTTAGACTGAAACTACCATTCTACAATGCCTAGAGAAAATGATACCACCCCCACAGAGATATGAGTCAGGATTGTGGGAACCCACAAAGCTTTTAAAAAGTGCAACAAATCTTTAGGAAACAAAACCCAAAGCTGGGATTTCAAACTAGCGTAGGAAGGGCTGAATTTGCTCAACGGGCATGGAAAACTTACTATTTTGGGTGAGGCAGATGGAAAACCTGGTTGAGAAAAATTGAATCCTGGAACCAAAAATGAAAGTATTTCTCATTGCAGTCTTTTGTGATCAACAGATATTTATTAGGCTTGGTTGATCAAGAAAAAAAATGGTTCTAAACTCGTTTAGATTTTAAAATTATTTAAAATTATTTCTCAAATTTTCTTGAAAAAAAGATTGGAAATAGCAAAAATCTGAATAGCTTCATTTACTTCGTTAATGGAAGGTGCCCCTCCCCCGTTAGTTTAAAATCTCGAAGTTTCCCTGGCCTCCCTGGCGACAAGCGGCGATGCGATTTCCCCCAGTGGCCATCAAGAAGAGCTGGGCGTGGCGATGCCCACCTCCTCCCTCTGCCATTCATCGGCCCTTTGCAGTCACCTGGGTGTAGCCATACCCACCTCATTCCCCTGTTATCCATCGCCCTTTGCAGTCACACAGGGAAGGGAAACTGCAAGATTACTTTTTAAATCTCTCAGTTTCCCTTCTCTGTGTTACTGCAAAGGGCGATGGATGGCTATGCCCAGCTCTTCTTGGCAGCCACTGGGGGCATGGCCTTCAGGAAGAGCTGGGTGTGGCCACACCCACCTCCTCCTTCTGCCATCCATCGCCCTTTGCAGTCACACAGAGAAGGAAAACTGCAAGATTACTTTTAAAATCTTGCAGTTTCCCTTCTCTGTGTGACTGCAAAGAGTGATGGATGGCTATGCCCAGCTCTTCTTGATGGCCACTGGGGGTGTGGCCATCAGGAAGAGCTGGGCGTGGCCACACCCACCTCACCCTTCCTCATTGCCGCTTGTCGCCAGGGGGGCCAGGGAAACTGCAAGATTGTAAACCTTGACCAAACATACGAAAATAATTCCAAAAAATGGGTAAATTGTTTCAATTCGTTATTACTCCTCACACTATTCAAGCAAGGTTCAAAATTGTTTTACAAGTCATTTAAATACGAATTCATTACGATTTTAGAAACTTCCGAACCAGATCAACCAAGCCTAATATTTATCAATGGTTCATGGTCAAAAAGGAAGAAGGGAACCTGGGGCTATTTCACATTATCCCTCCCATATTAAGAACATGGGCCACTTTTGCTTAGTTAAGTTGAAATTCTGCTCATTGTTTGGTTGCTTATATTTCACTTTCTTGTAAGGGATGTAACTTAGCAGCCTGATTTGGAGTGGAAAAGGATTTCTGTGTTTTTGGCAATCTAGTTGACAAAAAATTGTTATAAGAAATGCACCTTCTTCAAGAATATGCATATTTGCAAAGCTTATAGACTATGCCACAGCAATGTACAGAAAACAATGTACACATTTAAAAACATAATACACATATTTTAAGTCCCAAATCTAAAAAGCATTAAAGTGCCCAACCTCCTTGTTAGCTCAGACAGCAGGAAGACAGATATTGAAATTATTTATTTTGTATATAATGATGAAACATGTAAAGAACGCTCCCTTAAATTTAAGAAAACCACACTATTATGTGGTGGCATTTTCAGTAGAGCTCTGGAGCTTCCTCCCCAAAGAGGCACATTCAGCCCCCTTGTTATTGGCCTTTTGCTCCCAGGTGAAAGCCTTTTTTTGGAAGCAAGCCTTTTCTGACAACACACAATAGCAGCTTATCTCGATCAGACAAGGCTCACATGGCCAAAGACTTGGAGCTCTGAGACATTTAGTTTAATGTTTTAATATTTTAGAACAACCTCAGTGGCCTGAGGCATAGGGATTTTAATGTTAAGGTTAATATAATGATACATGTGGTTACTTTTATGCTTATTTATATTATGTAATTTGTGTTTTATGCAATGTGCTGAGTTATTGTTTTATATGTCAGGTTGAAGGATGATGCTTATCTGTATTATGTATTATGTAATTTTGTTTTTTCTATTTTATTCACTGCTTTGAGTCCCATCTGTGAGAGAAAAGTGGGATAAAAGGAAAACAACAACAACAACAACAACAACATGCCACAAAAGTCTTAGTTTTGGCTGTAACAGAGTAAGACAGCTACTGCAGCCCTTAAGGAATATTTTGCAAAGTAACCATTATTTAGACAGCATTATAATTCTTAAGAAGTCTGTGTTCTTCAAGGAGGAACATAACATTCAATAAAGTTATATGGATATAACATGACCATCATATCCACAAAGTTAAATAAAGTTAATAAGTTAAATTCAGTATTCAGAATTTAACTTATTCATGGTTTCACTTATTCATGTAGGGCCTTGTTATAGATCGAACAGAGGTTGATGGTTCAACTGATGATTTAGAAAGGATTGTGAGCTTTCCAGTGTCACAAAGTGATGTGCTCTCAAGTCTGGGAAATTATAGTCTGGAAAATTATGGTTCTATCAGTGAAAACCTGGCTCGGAAAGTGCAGGGCCTCAAGGGCATTCAAGGGAGTCAGAAGTAGCAACAGCAAATAAAGTATCAAATGAAGAGCTGAGAGAAAAGGAGGGTTCCCAGGAAAACCCACCTGGAGCTCTGGAGATCAACAAAAGTCTTCATTTCCAAATCAAAGCAGAAAATAGATTGCACCATTCAGAGAGATTATGTGGGAAAATAGTGAAGGAAATCTAAGGGAAATTGAATGATTTCATAGATGTCTATTAAACAACAAGTCATTTACCTTAAGATCAGTTCAGGCCATGCTGAGTTGGAGTAGCTAACCTTGAGTTCTCTTGTTCCTGGTTCAAGTCAAGCTTTGATTTTGGATTCAATATATCCTGAAAGTTTTCTATGTACCTGTTCATGTAAGTTTTCTAAGTACTCCTGTTACCTCTGGAGCTTTATGAGACATTTGGATTATTGTCTGGTTATCACCTGTTACCAAACCTTTTTGGATTATTATGGATTATTATAACCCTTTCTTTTTCCTGATTTTATATGCTTTTTATATGTTTTTAAATAAACTGTTTGTTTATACTCCTGGGCTCTTGAATGGTGTGGTGGTCATAGATGTTTCCAGGCCTGGAGTGCAGCAGGCCTCCTGTACAAGCTACACCCTTTTCAAAATATCTCTGTCATTTGTATAATTTAATAGGGTTTGCTACTATCCACTGAAACTTTGTGAGGTATCTCCCACACATATGAGGTTGTACTATAAACTTAATTTTACCTTCTGAAGATAAATGGTCAGAAAACTGCAAAGCAGTCAATGGAATATCTAAAATATCCATGGAAATAAGGGAAAGGTTTTGAATATCATCCCAAATGTCTCGCATGCTTACAGTGTCACCATTTTGAAAATAAAACAGACAAAACAGGACATATATTTTCTGAAATGGTATCATATTGCTGCTTCATGTTGAGATTACAATAAACCTGATGTGGCTCTTAATAAGACATGCTGCATTATCACAGGGTGTCTGCGCCCTACACCACTGGAGAAATTACACTGTTTAGCTGGTATTGCACCACCTGACATCCACTGGGAAGTACCAGCCAATAGTGAAAGGACCAAGACAGTGACATCTCCAGCTCATCCCCTGTTTGGATATCAGCCAGCATGTCAATGACTTAAATCAAGAAATAGTTTTCTAAGATCTACAGAGACACTCGCTGGAACACCCCAGCAAGCGAGAATCCAAAAGTGGCAGGCTAAAACCCAGAGCCTCAATCAGTGGCTGATACCAAATGAGAGAGTCCCCCCTGGGCACACAGAGGACTGGGCGACTTGGAAGGCACTGAACAGACTGCGCTCTGGCACCACGAGATGCAGTGCCAATCTTAAGAAATGGGGCTACAAAGTGGAATCCATGACGTGAGTGTGGAGAAGAGCAAACTACAGACAACCTGCTGCAATGCAACCTGAGCCCTGCTACATGCACAATGGAGGACCTCCTTGTGGCAACACCAGAGACACTCCAAGTGGCCAGATACTGGTCAAAGGACATTTAATCAACTACCAAGCTTGCAAAATTTCTGTTTTGTCTGCTTGTTTGTTTTGTTAAAAATGTAATACAAATGCCTGGTTGCTCCTGACATGATAAATAAATAAATAAAATAAACCTGAGAATGAGTGTCACTTTGGTGCAGTGGTTTGCATGTTGAGCTACACCATAAGTCCGGTTCCGGTCCAAAGTACCTAACTGACCGCCTCTCGGCCTATGAGCCCACGAGGACTTTGAGATCTTCCGGGGAGGCCCTGCTCTCGATCCCACCTGCCTCACAGGCACGGCTGGTGGGGACGAGAGATAGGGCCTTCTCGGTGGTGGCTCCTCGGCTGTGGAACACTCTTCCCATGGACATCAGGATAGCCCCCTCCCTGCTAATATTCCGCAGGAAGCTAAAGACCTGGCTATTTCAGAAGGCATTTGATCAAGAAGTGCAATGACTGGCAATTGACCATAGGAATGTAACAACAGAAATGATATCGGATTGTGGCTTGACGATGAGATGATTCGGAATGTAGTAGTAATTTTGTAGTAATGTTGTTGTTTTGATAAGATGTTTTTTATGACTATGATGAATTGTAAACTGTTTTGCACTATGCTTTGTAGATTGCAGTTATTTTTCTTCATGTTGTACACCGCAATGAGTCGCCCTTGGGGGCTGAGAATTGCGGTATATAAGCGCAGTAAATAAATAAATAAGTCAGAAATGACTTGAAGGCATACAACAACAACAGCAAATAAACCCTAGATTTTAGATTCTTTTTTCAATAAATTATTGGGGTGTGTGGATTGAATCAAAATTGAGTGTTCCAGATTAAATTTAGATTTTTTTACTTTATTTTTATAATGCTAACAGTTCCATTAAAATTGGTATAAGCCACATATTTTGATGGACACACACTTCTCCCCACATCATTACTGATGATGTTGAATAGCACTGGAATGAAGCACCACTTGTTATCGTTCCTCTGTCTGACATTGATTCATGAACCACTACTTGCTTTTGACAAGGGGCTTGTACTTTTCTTACCAAAGCACTAAATACTGTAGCATTAAAAGCCAATTAAAATGGTATTACTTCTCTTTTATTGGTTTCCCAGGTGAGCAATTGCAGTGGATAATTCAAGAAACACTAAGAGCTTTTGAAAGTCAGAATCGATGTTATATGCACATATTGCTTTCATTTTCTTCTAAGAATCAACATTATTCTTTTGTTGTCATTCCTCCCTTCTAAAGAGTTAAATAGCTGAAGTAAATTTATTTGCAGGTAGTATTTTTGCTACTGTTGCCTTCTGATAAGTTTAGGAAGATGGAAAGGAGAAGTATCCATTCATCCTTATTTAGTTGGACAATAACGCTACTGTTAAAGTCATTGTGAGTACAGTGTTCACCAGTGAATACTCCTCATCTCTTTAACTTAACTGGACCTTGGGATGTGTTTATGATAAATCCTTTGGGAAAATCTCTAAATTTGTCGTTACAGCTCTTTTACTTCAATTTTAGCACCAAAGCACTTTAAAGATCCAATTAATCAAAGCTGCTTTCCAATTGAAAAGTAATTGCTGTTAATGCATCCTCTCACCACATCTCTAAAAACTGTAATTAGCATTCTTCTAAAACTTCTAAAAGCTGAGATTAGCATTCAATTGAAATTTCACCTAAAGTGAAATTTAAAAGTTTTTCTTAGGAATTCCAAGAAAAGTCAAATGAATTACAATGGACACACATCCAAGTTGTGATAAAATCTGATTTGTTGTTACTCAAAGAAGCCTTGGGCTTATGTACATATTTCCTCCCTCCCTTCTTTTCCAGAGTAGTTCCAAGGAAATTATTGAAAGCTTTTCTTTTGATTTTCATTGAACTAGGGACTCTAGGAAATTATTTTTCCCTTCCTTCCTTCCTTCCTTCCTTCCTTCCTTCCTTCCTTCCTTCCTTCCTTCCTTCCTTCCTTTCTTTTTGTATCCCCCTTTTTTGTCATGATTGAGAACCAAAGCAACTTTCTTAAAACAGACCTGCCAAAATCAAAGAGGTCAATTACATTTGTTAACATTGTTATTGTTGTAATTATTTATATCCCAGTTTTATCTCTTGGCTGAAATGAAAAAAGTATGTGTACCCCTGTGAAAGTATCAGTTTGTATTTGGAAAATCCATATATTCCTATATAATAACTGTGGGATTTTAGTAGTTTTGGATTAGGAGAAGTGCATTAAGTAATTTCTAGCTGAGAAGTAATATTGTATATATTTAGATTTGTAACCATTTTAAAGAAAGTTGGATGTAATTTTTTTTACTTATTCTGTTCCTGGCTATTTTGTTTTTCTTTCTTTTTAAAAAATGTATTTATCTATATAGGCATTTTTGGGGTACTTGGAAATATTTATTTTTTAAAAAAATGATGAAATAAAGAATATCCATGTGTTGTAGTTCAGCGTGTTGCTCGAGTAGCAGGGAGAACGGGTCTATTTTAGAGTCAGAAGGAGAACAGCAGCGTCAGCACATTAGAGAAATCATTATGGCTCCAAGCGATACTGACACGTTCCCAGGTTTCTCCGATTGGGAGATGGGGGATGGGGAAGGGAGCAGAGGTGTAAAGAGGGCTGCTCGTGAGCCAGAGTCTGAACGGGAATTACAAAAGAAGCATATTCGGGAAATACTTTGTGCACCAACAGAGGATGAGGATTTCTTTGGGTTTGAAAGGAGTTCTGGGACTGGGAGTGATATGGAAAATGATGAGGAGTTAAATTGGACCCGTGTGCAAAACATAAGGGATATCTGTAACCAGCCCACCTCTAGTGAGGAATTTGAGGGGTTCACTGGAGATTGGCAGCCAGGGGACTCTTGGCAGGATCTGAACCCTGATAGTCGTTGGCAGAGGTGGAGGGATGGGCATTCAGCTGCTGGTTTGGGAGCAGCTGGGAGTGGTGATGAGAGGGTGGGGAGCTCATCAAGCTCTGAAGAAGAATTGTAAGATAAAAGGGGGTTCCGTTTGAACTGCAAGTCTCAGAAGGCAAAGTGTCTTCATGGGACATAATTCTTTGTACCTGCCAACTTTCCACCTTGGGTCCTGGGCTATAGCTTCGTGTGTTCCTGTGCTCCTTCTTCCTTGGTGACTTCAGCGCTCCAGCCTTGCTTCTCTACGGAATTGACTACGGACCGCTTTTGGACTTCTAGACTTTGTTTGTTAATATCTTTGTGACTTTAACAACTTTTAGTTTTGAAACAACGTTTTTCCAGCATTAAAGGCTGTACTTTTGCTCTATTTTGATTTTTAAGCAATTCGCTTCATCTTTTGTTTAATTCGGATTATTAGGCAGTGCTATAATCCGGATTATAATTTTGTTTCTCCTATTGACTTGTTTTTGGTGCCAAATTGCTCCAGCAGACCTTAGCACTGTAGTTAAGTGCTTTGTAGGTCCTTTTGTTTGCAATAAAGCTGTGTTTGAACCTTTAATCTGTGTCTGGCATTGTTTAAGGCTTCTGGGTGCTGACATCCATGTATTCCAAGGGTTTTTGATGCATTGTGTGGAGAAAAACTACAGAAAACTACATGAATTTTGGTGTGTTCCAAAATCGCCTGTTGACATATGATGACCCCATAGATTTCATAGGGTCTTCTAAGGCAAGTTCAAGTACATGTTCACTTTATTAGGGTCAATGACCAGTTTGAGAGAAGAGGAACATAGTCCTGTACACGAATATCAGAGTTAAAGGTTAAGGGATTTAAAACTTTAAAATAAGTGTATTATTATTAAAATAATTAAGAATCTTAAGAATCTAAGCTAAAAACTATATACAGGATTATATTAAAATCCAACACAATTTATGGAATTAAAGAAAAGGGAATCTAAAGGGATGGAATAGGGCTGCTTATGTGGCACAGGGAAGGAAAGTCCAGTAAAACAGGGGAGGGGGCCACATCCATACTATAATTAAAAGAAACTCTAAGACAAGAAATACTTTTTGCCTGTCCCTTTCTCTGAAATATAGCTTATAGCAGTGTGAATTGCAAAAATATGTGAGGAATATATAGAATGACATTCATACAGAAAAATGAGCCCCCGGTGGTGCAGTGGGTTAAACCCCTGTGCCGGCAGGACTGAAGACCGACAGGTCACAGGTTCAAATCCGGGGAGAGGTGGATGAGCTCCCTCTATCAGCTCCAGCTCCTCATGCGGGGACATGAGAGAAGCCTCCCACAAGGATGATAAAAACATCAAAATATCCGGGTGTCCCCTGGGCAACGTCCTTGCAGACGGCCAATTCTCTCACACCAGAAGCGACCTGCAGTTTCTCAAGTCGCTCCTGACACAACAAAAAAAAATACAGAAAAATGTGTACAAATTATTATTCAGGAAAAAAAAAATGTCTCAGAAACCCGATTAGGAACTGAAATGGGTGAGTATGCCAATTAGATTCTTAGAAAGACAAAAAGGTTCACACAACACCCCCAAACAACTTCCAAATGTTAAAAAAAAATCAACACAGTTCTGCCTCCTTTCCTACCTCTGCTTTATGGCCAGTTTTAGAATCTAGAACACAAAGCTGCATTATGACACGTAACTCTCCTATTTCAGAATTGTGTTAGTACTTTGAAGCATTTTATATGGCACTGTATCATGTAAGCACCAGTTTCCATATGTCAGTGAATCAGTTTGGCTGCATGGATACAAGAGGTTAATGTGCCTATGAAAGATACTAGCAAACCAAAAAGTAAAAGAAAAAGCATGTGTTTTTTTCAGAAGAGAAAGAAAATCAAGCTATAAAATGAAGAGGAAATTGTCTTATTTTGTCTCTAATGCGACAAAGTAATCAGTTTATTAAGGGGAGGCATGGATAGGATTAATGTTGTGTTAAGTAAAATGGCTTGGCGAGCAATAATGGGGGAAATCATTCTCTCCATGTGCCCAATTTAATATGCAATGAAAGGGCTCATCTAGGGCATCATTTGAGAACACTACTCAGATGAGAAGCTGAATAGTTTTGAGAACTGGTAATGAAGCCTTAGAGACATTCATTTTATAGTCTCAAATTCCTGCAGAGGTCAGCATGGTGTGAGTCTGGGTTGCATGTAGTCCCTCCCTTTTTTTGCTTTGTTGTGTCCACAACAAGGGCTGCAGTACTTTTTCTAGAAGCCTACAAGATCAGCAATCAACATATTTAAAAGAAGTTAAAGGATCTCTTACATTGTTTTATAGAACAGGACTTCTGGATAGCCCCCCTGCCTAAATATTAGCAGTGTGAGACAGAAGATTGCTCCCAAGACTTACTTCAGTTGCTCACAACTGCAATAAATGAATGAAACCGGCTTGCAGAATTGCCAGTGACATTTTCAGTGAAAACACTCTGACACCTAGTTTGTTAGCTTTTCTTTTAATAGTACATTTTTAGTACTTTATCTGTAGGAAAAGACACACTATAGAGGATCTGAAAGAGTAATTACAATTTATTACTTTCTTGGCATTGTAGTACTGCTGACAGTAACTTCCATGAGGTTGGACCCAGATTTAATCATAATAATAAATAATAATAAAACTTTATTTGTACCCCGCTACCATCTCCCCAAGGGACTCGGTGGGGCTTTCATGACGCCCGGCCCACAATACATCAATAAACAAAAGCAGTAACAAATAATCAATACAAAACAGTTAAGATAAAACTCAAAAACAAAAAATACACAATAAGCAATAAACAATAACAATAACATGTCAAAAGCATACCTATGGAACCAATGAGACATGTATGTTTTCACTAAGATGCTTGAATTTCAACTGTTTTATGTGAGCAAGATGAAGTCTGGATCCAATCCCCATGTTTTTCAGTGTTTTTGTGAGAGATGGCCACTTGTTGGCCATCAACATAGACCTTATTTGTTATAAAAATGCTGTTATGAAGCATGTGGATGATGCTGAAGAAGAAACTATTCCAAGCTCTTGTATAAATTTAGACAGAAGGAGGGCAAATTGTTGTTATTCATTCGTTCAGTCGTTTCCGGCTCTTCGTGACCTCATGGACCAGCCCACGCCAGAGCTCCCTGTCAGCCTTCACCATCCCCAGCTCTTTCAAGCTCAATTCAGTCACTTCAAGGATGCCATCCATCCATTATGCCCTTGGTCAGCCCCTCTTCCTTTTTCCTTCCATTTTCCCCAGCATAATTGTCTTCTCTAAGCTTTCCTGTCTTCTCATGATGTGGCCAAAGTACTTCATCTTTGCCTCTACTATCCTTCCCTCCAGTGAGCAGTCGGGCTTTATTTCCTGAAGTATGGACTGGTTGGATCTTCTGGTTATCCAAAGCACTCTCGGAACTTTCCTCCAGCACACAGTTCAAAAGCATCTATCTTTCTTCGCTCAGCCTGCCCTATGGTCCAGCTCTCACATCCGTAGGTGACTATGGGGAATACCACTGCTTTAACTATGTGGATCTTTGCTGCCAGTGTGATGTCTCTACAAATAGGGCAAATAGTAATAATAAATTATTGGTCTACAACTACCATGGTTATGGGTATTACACAAGAACAAGGCCTGTAATTTGGCCAACTCTGGCTATTACTAATGATTATTTTATTTGTTTGCCATATTTATATCCCACCCTTCTCAACCCCAAAGGGGACTCATGGTGGCCTTACAAAGGCAACAATTCAATGTCATACATTAATACACTAGCTGTCCCCCACCACATGTTGCTGTGGCCCAGTCTGTGTATATGTGTTTTGTGTGTCTATATATGTGTGTGTGTATATATGTGTGTTTGCATATATATGTGTGGTTTTGCACATGCGTTGTAATTTTTTGGGTTTTTTTTGCTTTTAAAGTCTCTTCTGTTGTTTTTTTCAGTGTTTTTGTGAGAGATGGCCACTTGTTGGCCTGATAGATGTATTTTGTCCAAATTTGGAATAAATTTGTCCAGTGGTTTTTGAGTTATGTTAATCCCACATACGAGTATTACATTTTTATTTATATAGATTGGCAAATACACAAAATGTTAAAACCAAACCTATTAAAACATAGCATTAAAACATCAATTAAAATCACATGATCCAAATCATATTCCAGGGCTGGTATGAGCCTAATGAAGCTTAATTCACTGAGCAATGTTCACAAAAATCTAAACATTAATCTAACTATGGAATCTCCCAAAAACTCAGGTTGGCTCAGCAAATGAAGGTAAGTGCACCATAGGAGGAAAGCAAATATAACTGTAAAACTCTGATAGGTTCAGAGGCTTACCAGCAAATATGATCAATCAGTAGTAATAGCAACTGGGTAATCTTTCTCCTAATTCAGATATTCCTGGTTAAGGATTTATGAAAAAGTGTATTTTACTGTTTGGGGGAGCCTTGACTTTTCTTTTTTGTTATTGTGGCTATTTTCTCCTAGTTTAGATTCAGTGGTTACCTCACTGGTCCCTGGCTAGTTTCTCTCTCAGGTGGCTACAAAAGTCATACAATGCATTCTAAATTGTTTTTCATGCTACCATTATAATAGAATGTTGATTGGCATTTTTATTAGTCTGCCCTCCCAAATTCCCGCAGTGTGTGAAGGTTCCAAAAGGTACAATTTTTCACTGCTTGCTTCCCTGTCAACGGGTAGCTCAATAAATTGCTTATTTTAAAATGAGCAAACACAACAGATGGGAAGCAGTGTACACATGGCTAGTGCCAGTCAAAAAGCAATACCAGTTCAGTTCCCTATTACAGAATCTGCATCTTACACCCAGAAGACTTTTAAAAACCACTCTTGTCCACATCCAGATCTAGACTGGATGTTGGTAAAGGGTAGAGCAACCACAGCCAAAATAGCTTGACCCCTACACAACTTCCAGTAAGTTGGAAATACTACAGGTCATTGGAAAATCTTTAATAAATGTCTCACTATCACCCACCAACAACTGCAAGGCTAAAGATTATCCTGAAAACAGTAATTCTTCATTATCAAGGAGCATGTTCACAATCACAGTAGTATGTAAATCATGCCAATGTCTATCAAGATATTGACTTGAACCTCTAGGAGCAAAATGGTTTCAGTCCATAAAATATTGCTAGTGATATAAATAAGTCATAACTTGTCTTCTAAGCTAGATGTATTTACTACCGAGAATGAGTAATGAATACGATCTCTTCTTCATACCCACCAAACTATTTTCACGTACACACATATATTATTTAATACCGGGAATTAATTTACTCTCAATATCATATTAATGTAATTTCCACCTGAAGGGATCTAATTGATTTGTCTGCTTTCAATTTCTCCAAAGACAGTTACCATCTCTACTCTATCTTAGAAATGTTTGGGAAGCAAGCAAGCTATCTTTTGTATTATCATTTTTTTGTATTTTTTCTGGATTCTGCTTTCTTGTAATCCAGTACAATTGTGATGTTTTTGTGCTTTCTTTAGCTGGTGACATTGAGGGTTAGAGATGTATTCATTCAAATAAAAACATTTGTTTCAGGATTTCTCATTTCTTAAGCATAGCCTTTGGTATTGCAGAGATATGAGCTGCATAATCAGGATGTTTCACCTTCGCATCTTTGATTGGCTTTGCTGAACTGGGGACAATAACCACAACCAGAAGTAACATATTAGGAGCATGTAAAGCTATATGTGAAATTGGCGAAAGATAAGGAATTTCATAGAGAAGAGAATTGTTTGTGGCATCATAAAATTATTCTTCTCTGTATATAGCCATTGAAGAAACCAGGAAACATCTTTCTTCCTATGATAGAAAAACTGAAGCAACCTTTCTATTTACTACAAGACAAAACTATTTTCTGACCTGAATAAGAGTTTCTTCAAGCAGAAACACAATAGCCTTTTCTTACATATTTTGTTTAGCACATTCCTCAATTGTTTTTGCTGGGGGTGGGTGGGGGCGCTCATGATGATATACAAATAAAATTACCCAATTAAAAAAATAAAACTACACATCACAACAAAAGTTAGAAGTGTGTGTGTGTTTGGGTGTGTGTGCAAGAGATGGTAATTGATAACAATAAAAATTGCAACCAGTGGAGTGGCTTTAAAATTGATGTAATATGTTAACTCCTTGATGTTCCTATATCTAGTGTGGCTGCCATGTTTTGAGTAAATTGGAGTTTCTGAACTTGTTACAGAGGTAGAGCAATGTGAAGCTCATTGCAGAAGTCCAATCTTGAGGCTACCAGCATATGCACTACCATCTTTAGGTCCTCCAATTCTAGAAAAGATGAAGCTGGTGCATCAACCAAAGCTGGTAGTAACCACTCCTGACCATTGTATCTACCTGGGCTGACATTTGGAGAGAGGGCTTCATGAGCACTTACTTCCAACTGCAAGCACAGTATTTCAGGGAAAGTGTGATCCCATCCAGGACTGGTTGATACATCTCCACCTCCAGGTTAGGACTCTTTATGGCAAACACCTCTGTCTTATCTGGATTCAGATTCAATTTGTTTTAATCCATCCAGCCCATTACCTCCTCCAGACATTCATTCAGAGGAAACATGCTATCCTTAGCTGAAGCTGTTTTTGAAGACATGG
Source organism: Anolis sagrei ordinatus (assembly GCF_025583915.1). Lineage (NCBI taxonomy): Eukaryota > Metazoa > Chordata > Lepidosauria > Squamata > Anolidae > Anolis > Anolis sagrei. The sequence goes on along the minus strand of NW_026846588.1, from coordinate 121,721,256 downwards.
AGAAATGTATTTAGGATTTATTGGCTTATTAATACCACCCCTCTGGACGATCTTTCCTAGTGGTTTCATGTAAATGTTAAAAAGCATTTGGGATAGAATGCCCCCTTGTGGGATGCCACATAACAGTTCCTTTTGGGAGGAGCAGCTATCCCCAAGCACCACCATCATGAACCTGTCTGAGAGGTATAACCAGAACCACTGCAGCATAATGCTTCCAATTCCCAAACCCCACAGGCATTTCAGATGCATAACATGATTAATGGTATCAAAAGCCACTTAGAGATCTTGAAGCACCAAACAGAGACACTCCTCGTGTCTGTATTGAGATAGAGTTCATCCACTAAGGTGACCTTAGCAGTCTCAACTCCACATCTTGCTCTGAAGCCATTTTAAAATGGGTCAAGGAAATGTGTATCATCCAAGACTACCTGGAGTTGGAGGGCAACTGCCTTCTCAATCAGCTCCCCCCCCCCACAAGGTCCAGGGGATCCAGGGAGGTCCGATGAAGTTGGGATGAAAAACAGGACCAAACTAACTAAATTAATTTCAACTAGTGATCACTATTAGTGGAGCAGTAATGCAGTATGGTGGTTAAAATATTAATGAAGCTGTGCAGAGACAAAAATATATTCAGTTCATACTACAAGATATACTGTAAGTGTTCCATTCTGTTACAATCAGAATCACATGCCCAATGCTTAGTAATGAGGTTTCAGAGGAATATCAGCACAATGGAATATGGTGACAAAAATGGAGAGGAGTCTGGGCACCTAGTTGAATGAAAAAAGCCTGAAGGAGGTGGAGATATTCAATCCAGAAAAGAGACAATCAGCTGTCTTCAATTATTTGAAAGGTTGCTCCATAAATCATGGAATATGTTTGTTATCTCTTGGCTTATACGGTAGTATAGGAACACAAAGGTTCAAATCACAAGAAAAACATTCTGTTCGACCATTACGAAGAAGATCCTAATGACACACACAGTGGAACAAGTTAATCAACATATTATAACAGACAGCATTAGGAAACAATGAGCTATTATTTTTGGTTTTAGCAAACAAAGACCTGAAATGGTATATTTTGGATTGCATATTCTGGAAGCTTTGAATATCATGCTCCATAACTCTGATGGCTTTGGTATGCACAGACCCAAAAGATATCTTTCTCAAGCTCTGCTAGAAAGTATTGCTTTCATATTAGCTATTAAGTACAGTGCACAGGAAGGTAGGAGGAGATGAAGGTTCACAAATTTGTATTGATGGAGAAATGAATGAAATAGTTTTTCTTTTATTTATGGAAACAGTTTAGCTTATTTTCAAAGTAATCTATTCTGAGGTGTGGTGGGGATGCATTCCTGAACCCAGAGATAGAATGTATATGAATTAATATGTATAATCCACATTGTGCTGATACAGCTGTACCAGGAGCTCCAATTTTATTTGCTTTGTATTAAATGTTTGCTTGCAGTCCAGGGTTTCAGAGGTTCTGCAGATAGGTGGCTTCCTTTGGTTGCAGTCATAGGGCAAGTCACCTGTCCATCATAGTTAAGTTTTGGTTCCACCCCTTGCTCAGGGCAATTGGGAAGGGAAGGGAGCCATTTTTAGTTAGTCTCAGCAAGGAAAGTTAATGTACAGGATGTGTGCAAGCTTCCCCTGTACAAAAGCTTCAAACCTTAAGACTTTCCGGGAGAAAACAGTCTTAAGAGCATCAAGACCTTCCGGGGGAGAACAGTCTTAAGAGTCTCCAAAGATTTCCAGGGCCTAAAGAAACAGCCCTAAAGACCAAAGAACTCCAGCTGGAGAACATCTAAGCCTTTACTGGTAGGTCCACTTGGCATTCGAGAAGCAGTTCGACCCGGTAGCAGAGCCCACATCAGTAAGGGTTAGATTATAGTCAGCCTGGGAGAAGTTAAAAAGGGGACTTTCCTTTAAAGTAAAGAAGAAGTTATTGAAGACAGTTGCCTGTCCTTCATGGGCAAGTTTAGGAAGCTACCAGTTGCATAAAAGCCTGGAATCATTTGTTTAACTTTCTGAAGACAAGAGAAGTTTCTGTTTGATTGTTCATTAATAAAATACTTTGTTATACTTCACAAGCCATCTAAAGATCATTTATGGTGGAAAACCTCTGAGAACTTCTCTTTGGGCCCCCTGGCTTCCCGCTGGGCAAAGGTTGCACGTCCTGTTCTAAAGGAAATTCTTTACAGGCCCAGCGCATGACAGAACACATATTATAAATGAGTCCAAATAGTTCCCCACATTGTGAGCAAAAAGTTCTGCTATTATGTGAGTAAAATTGAATCAGATAAAAGGGGTTCCCAAAGTTGTTTTAGAGGCTTGATGTACATCATGGGCTGTTAGATAAACCACCTCAATGGTATGCTGATTTGATCAGGAAGAATACAAACAAGTTTTCCTAATCCAAAATTATCTACCTATTCTACTCCCTTTACTGAATTATCTTGATAATATCTTTACGAAATTGCTGTGATGAAATATAAATGTATTTCCTCTCTCCACATCCCATCATTCAACCCTGATTATTTTGTTTTTTTGTAAAGCTAAAACACAGTCAATCTACCAAAGGGAGCATAATTGTTCATACATTCTTGCTCTGTCTGAATTACTTGGTGGTATTTTTGAGGTATGATTAGGTAGAATATTTTTCAATGGGAGTACTCATTTGCCTCTCCCAAGATAACACATTAAAGGGGGGCGGGGGAAGAGATTTGAGTTATGGATGTGCAGCATGCATTGCAACTTACCTGCTACTTTGAATGTCTGAGCAAAGTTTTCTGGGATATTTAAAGGTATGAAAAAAGTGTATATCTTATAATAAAGATATAGGTCTGAAATGAGCTATTCAGCATAGTTAGTCTCAAGAGATTGGAATGTTTGGTTAAGGATCCAAAAGTTTGATTTGTATATCTGTACTGTTGTGCTAATTACCTCAGGAGATGTTTGTAAAACCAAATTGCAAACTGCAGAAGAATAAATTGTCTTATGTTATTTCTGTCATTGCAACTCCCCCAAGTACATATTGTGCCTCGCAGTCTTCTTTCTGGAACTCCCTATTCTTTAGCCCAAGCTTAGCAAAATACACAAGCACACTTCAATAGCAAGAATGTCATCATTTTTTAAATTTTATGCTATGAAAAATTTCAAACCCATATACAAATGCGTTAAGATGGCTGGGAATAGAAGTGAATTCCACAAAGGCCTGGAAGTTTATTTCCTACTTCTCTGAGCTCAATCCCCTTGGATGGACTTATTTATATAGGCTTCCCATCAATGCTGTCATGAATTTAAAGATATATTTTATGAAGACAGTAATACCAAACTGTAACATGGTATTGTTATTGGACTGCAGCTGCTTACCTGCAAAGATTACACTAGAGAAGATCTCAACATATGCTCTCAATGGAGAATATTACATGAGGTACACATTAGAAGCTTCCTAACAGTGATTGAAAATGCTCCTGGTCACACAATGTCATTGCATACTACCTTCACACTAGTTTGCAAGCCATTGCTAGGCTGTCATTTTCTATAGATTGGGAATACTCATTTTTAAGTTGTGGAAAGCACTTTCTAACCATGTCAAAGTGTTGTGATAAGCCATGGACAACAAGAAGCAATGGTTTGAGAGGTGTTATGGCAGAGCTAGCAAATTGAAATTGAATCCAGACAAGACAGAGGTCCTGATGGTCAGTCGTGAGGCCGAACAGGGCATAGGGTTACAGCCTGTGTTAGACGTGGTTACACTCCCCCTGAAGACACAGGTTCGCAGCTTGGGACTCATCGCTGAGCCTGGAACCCCAGGTTTCGGCGGTGGCTGGGAGAGCTTTTGCACAATTAAAACTTGTGCGCCAGTTGCGCCCGTACTTTGGGAAGTCTGATTTGGCCACAGTGGTCCACGCTCTTGTTACATCCCAAATAGATTACTGCAACGTGTTCTACGTGGAGTTGCCTTTGAAAACTGTTCGGAAACTTCAGTTAGTCCAACGGGGGGCAGCTATATTAATCACCGGAGCGTCATACACGGAACATACCACCCCTCTGTTGTGTCAGCTCCACTGGCTGCCGATCCAGTTCCGGGCACAATTCAAAGTGCTGGTTTTGACCTATAAAACCTTATACGGCTCTGGCCCAGCATACCTGTTCGAATGTATCTCCTTCTATGTCCTACCTCAGAGCTTAAGATCTTCTGGGGAGGCCCTGCTCTCGGCCCTGCCTCTATCACAAGTGAGGCTGGTGGGGACGAGGGACAGGGCCTTCTCAGTGGTGGCCCCTCATCTGTGGAACTCACTCCCCGGGGAAATTGGGTCATCAACATCCCTCCTCTCCTTCAGAAGAAAGCTGAAAACATGGATATGGGACCAAGCCTTTGGGTAATCTGGCAGACTGACAAGGTAATGATGACCAGAATTTGGAAAGATTATGGTAATGCTGAATATACTTACGGATTTTAGAACTCGGTGAACGTTGGCCACTAGATTGGCTTTTAGTTGTTATTATATTAATTGAATGTTTTAACTTGTGGTTATTGTTGTTATGTATTTTATCTGTTGAATTGTTGGCATCGAATTGTGCCGGTTGTATGCCGCCCTGAGTCCCCCCTAGGGGGTTGAGAAGGACAGGGTAGAAGTGCCTGAAATAATAAATAAATAAATAAATAGTGCACTAAGCTGAAAGCATTGTCAACAAATAACATATGATGGGAAGAGTATTTATTTACAGTTTATTTACAGTATTTGTATACTGCTTTTCTCACCCCGAAGGGGACTCAAAGCAGTAGCTATCCTGGTATGTTTCAGCTCTCTACAATGCCAGAGCAGGCTTTCAGGACCTCATGCAGTAAAGTTCACATGTGTGTTTGAATGCAGAACAGCCGAATATCAAGAGCAGGTAGTAACAACCTTTAATTTCCTATTGCGGGCCCTATTTACTTGGATCTAATCTGTTAAGAATCATAGAATCATAGAGTTGGAAGAGACCTTATGTGCCAAGAAGCAGGAAAAAAGCACACCTGACAGATGGCTGTCCAGCTTCTGTTTAAAAGCCTTCAAAGAAGCCGCCTGCACCAGACTCCAGGTCAGAGAGTTCCGTTGCTGAACAGCTCTCACAGTTAGGAAATTCTTCCTAATGTTCAGGTGGAATCTCCTTTCCTGTAGTTTGAAGCCATTCTTCCATGTCCTAGTTTCCAGGGCAGCAGAAAACAAGCTTGCTCCCTCCTCACCATGACTTCCCTTCACATATTTATACATGGCCATCATGACTCCTCTCAGCCTTTTCTTCTGCAGGCTAAATATGCCCAGCTTTTTAAGCTGCTCTTCATAGGGCTTGTTCTCCAGACCTTTGATCATTTTAGTCTCTCTCCTCTGGACACATTCCAGCTTATTAACATCTCCCTTCAATTGCAGTGCCCAGAATTGGACACAGTATTCCAGGTGTGGTCTGACCAATGCAGAATAGAGGGGCAGCGTGACTTTCCTGGATCTAGACTTCCCTGGATTTTGGTAGTAGGAGGGACTTAAACCAGCAGTGAATGTGGCAGCCGGTGACTCCCAAGTTAATGGGAAATCTAGAGTTTAGTATGAAAGTTAAAGGAACACACACACTGTTCATTCACTTGACATTTTGGCTTGTTCAGTTCAATGACATTTTCTGTATAATTTTAGTTGATAATTAAGAGATTGCCCATAACACGCTGTGCAATATCACCCTTGTACCTTCAACAAGGCTTGCCCTATGTGATATCACAAGGGGGCTATCCCAAGATCTCAGGTTTTAGCCCTGAAAGTAGCTGGGCTAGTCTTGACTTGGCAATCCTAGCTGTCCTCTGATGTTTTCAAAGTTGTTTTCACTCTTCCCCCCTTTATCGCTTATGAATTGTTTCTTGAAGAGGCAAGATACTAGTATAATACAAGGAAGGAATAGAAGGGGATATTTTTCTCTTAGGACTATAGGAACAGTTGGGTCTTGTATTACTTCCTCAGAGGTCACGGTAGCATTGGACTGGGACATGAGAGCTTGTTTCATTAGTTTTTGCTTCTTTTAAGGGTCAAAGATAATCACTCTGTTTCAGAAGTTTTGTTTTTATAAATATCCCAAGTTATTTATCTGGTACTTATCTGGTGTTAGTCCTGTTTTCCATATTCAAATATCTTCCTTTCCTCGTCCTTGAAGATGTTCTGTGATGACACTACTATTGGGTTAATTGGGTTTGGGGGCTTTCCTAAATGGCACAATGACTGTTATTCCTCTACAAGAAGTTCAGAAAACTGGTGTTGGTATGCCAGGTTGTTTTTCACGGGCTGCAACTGCAAGCCCTGAAAAAACTGCAAATATAGATAGGCCACAGTAGTTTAGAGGCAGTGCTGAACAAGTAGTTCAAGATTATTATTTTCCCTTGCAGCACTGCAGTTCCCAGGATTCCCCTGAGAAGACAAAATAACTACAGTTTGCAATTCTAGCACATAGTCCCCTTGTGTAGAAATAATAAATATAGAAATAAAGTGGCTGAAGCACAGTACCAGCATTACATGTTTTGGAAAAAAAATGCTTCGATATTGAAGCAGCTGCAGTTGTCTGTCTGTGGCCTAGATACTGGGGGTAGCAATTCAATTGGGCTTTCTCACTTGAGCAAAGGGTAAATAACTAAGACTTCTTACAATTGTGGTTAATGTTTGTCATAACAAGTTATCAGCAATGTATTTTAAAAGCAGTTTAATATGCTGCTCTCCCAATCTGCTTTGGCAAATAAAGTTACCAACTGGGGAACGGTTTAGCAAAATAACTAAGGGTCATTAAAAGCATGCTGAGACTACTAAATGTGTAGCACATGGGGATCTTCCGTTATTGCTCTTCCTTTTTTTAGTAAGCTCTGGGTCATTGGGTTTTAGTTTATTATGAAGGCTAGCTTACTACAGTTATTATAGTAATAGTTTTTTTTAAGTGGGAGATATCTGAAGGATGGCATAGGAGTGAAGTGGATTACCATTTGAAAATACATGGTTTGTAGGTTATATTCAATGGAGATTTGTGTATATTACTTTCTTGTTTAATTATTCAAACATATTAAGTTGTTTATACAAGGCTCTTCTCAGTTACTATTAAATGTTTACTTCACAGGTATGTTGAGTGTAATTTGGTGATCTCTTTGTAATTTATAAGAATGAGGAAAATTATTTTGAAACACTGGGCTTTCTTCCTCTCTTTTACCTGTAGCAATTGCCCACATTTTTAGAAGAAGGAATATTAGATTTTCATAGCATCCAGAGGGTACTACATGGATCTTGATTTAAAGATCACAGGCAGGCATGTAGCCGGGGGGGGGGGGGCTCCCCCGAAATTCTCATGGTGGTCCATGAGAAGGCCTTACTGGTACATTATTTAAACTGTTACATTACTCATGTCATGATCTGATCACCATGCTCAATATATCCCATATGCATGGGGGTATTGGGGTAACAATACAAAAGGTTTGCTAGGGTAGACCCTCTTTCACTCAGACCCCCCCCCCCCCCCCCCGAATCAAACTCAGCTCTCCCCAAAACAAAATCCTGGCTACGGGCCTGATCACAGGTCATTTCATACTTCACAGTTATTTCACCACTATTTAAATAAATGATACAGACCAATACCTTCAAACATAGTTGACTTAAAGCAGCATGACTAATGCTTTTGGGGAGATAAAGCAGGGTATAACAACAACAACAACAACAACAACAACAACAAACAATAATAATGCTTTTCAGATAGAAATGCATGTCCCAATTTGTGACAATGGAGGAATTCCTTTCAATTCTAATAGTAGGCACAGAGCAACTGAAGTCCCTCTCTTATTCCATATGAACATTAGGAAGAACTTCCTGACTAAGAGAGCCATTCAGCAGTGGAACTCTCTGCCCCAGGGTGTGGTGGAGGCAGGCCCGTAGCCAGGATTTTGCTTCGGAGGAAGCTGAGTTTGATTCGGGGGGGGGGGGGGGGGGGGGGCTGAGTCTGAGTGAAAGAGGGTCTACCTTAGCAAACCTTTTGTATCATTATCCCAATAGCCCCATGCATATGGGATATATTGAGCATGGTGATCAGATCATGATATGAATAAACATAACAGTTAAATAATGTACCAGTAAGACTTTCTCGTGGACCACCATGAGAATTTGGGGGGGGGGGAAGCTCCCCAAATAGTCAGGAGATGAGTTAATGTGAACTTGTTGGATATGCTGTTATTTTGATTTACAAAAAAGTGACTGTACTGGAACTTGGGGAGCTCCAGATTTAAAATCAGACTAGTCAATGCATACTAGAGCCAAAGCTTGTTGTTGCAGCTTAGGACCAGAGAGTAGAAGCCTTTTGTTGTTGACACCTCTAATTAAATCTTTATAAACATTCAAAGATTGTGATTGCTCAACTGACCCTACTCTCCTTTTTTGGAAGTGCTCTTTAATGTACCTCTTTATATGCAAGCTAATCTTTCTGCAAAGTAACCAAAGAACAATAAATAGCTTTTTCTTTTGCGTGCTTGTGCAGTTGTGTTTTGGTTTGGCATCTTGCAGACACCCCAACTAATGACATCATTTGTAGATCCAATAGCCTCTTAAATAGCTCTTTAAGAAAGCAACACATTTGTTTGTACACTGAGGGCCAAGGACCGTACTGATGACTTTTACGTTATTATGGTTTTAGAGCTAATTATATTTCTTTAATGCATTGAGCTTCTTGACTTCAGCAAGCCATGTTATTAATGAATTCTTAATGTGCTCTAATTCTGCTGAGTGCTGCTATTGTGCACAAGGCAAGGGCAGTAACATCCTTTGTTACATCCTTTACATAAACTCTGTCTGACAGCTTGGATGCAATTCGTGTCCACATAGGAGGAGGTTAACAAATGAAGCAGTAGAACATGAATTCAAAGGAGCAAGGGTAAGAGAGCTGAACCGGATTTCTGGGCAGCAAGGTCATGGAAGAATTTGGGCTGGGCGGGCTATTATGCCTGTCTTAGGATACGGTGGTTGCCCTGAAAGGGCAGCAAATAATGAGGTATTTAATTTCTTATGATGGCATTAGTTTGTTTCTTTTTTACTTCTAGACATGGGAAGAGGTTTGTAGACATTTTCTACCTTCTCTGAAAATATAACGTAGTTAGTGTTCAGTATGTGCTCTAGAACATTCTTCAGTTGAAGCACCATTTGATGCTCAAAATATCTTGGCTATGCCTCCTATCAGCAAAAGGTCAAGGTCTCAATGGGTCTTTCAGAGCTTGGAAAAGTTCTTTTTTATTACTATCTGTAATGGTTTGTGGATTTTGAGAGCTGAAGTCATTAAGTTCTGGATCTGAAGCAGTACTGATGAAGAATCTGGTTACTCTGGTCAAAATGTTCAGCATATTGATTGGTTCCATGAAAATAATTCCCAAGGCTGGATACAAGATAAAATGCATTTTTATTAGACAAAATACTAAAATTGTGATGGGGTGGAAACCCTAGTCAATGATAAGAAAATAGTAGAAAGTCCTATCTGATCGAATGTAAGAAAGAATGGCCTTCTATAGTTTTTAGAAGCTGCTGTTATTTACATTTAGGTAATTAAAATTACATTTAGGTAATTAAAAAATAAAATGGCATGCCTATGTAGTGAAGACCTGCAAGGTCTGTTCAATTCTTTTTCAAGAAGTTCATCAGTGCTGAGAGGGATAAACTCAACTTACCTGTCTGAACATATCTCTCCTTATGAAACTTCTAGAACAGGGGTCCTCAAACTAAGGTCCGGGGGCCTCGCTCAGGGTCAACCTAGGTCTGTAATAACTCAAGCACACAACAACAACAACAATCCTATCTCATTAGCCAAAAGCAAACTCACACTTCCCATTGAAATACTAATAAATTTATATTTGTCAAAATTGGATTGTAGGTTTTTTCGGGCTATATGGCCATGGTCTAGAGGCATTCTCTCCTGACGTTTCGCCTGCATCTATGGCAAGCATCCTCAGAGGTAGTGAGGTCTGTTGGAACTAGAAAAAAGGGTTTATATATCTGTGGAATGACCAGGGTGGGACAAAGGACTCTTGTCTGCTGGAGCTAGGTGTAAATGTTTCAACTGATCACCTTGATTAGCATTTGATTGCCTGGCAGTGCCTGGAGCAATCTTTTGTTGAGAGGTGATTAGAAGTCCTTGTTTGTTTCCTCTCTGTTGTTGTGCTGTTCTTCATTTTAATTATTGTATTGTTTTTAAGTTGTTTTTGGACTACAAATAAGATATGTGCAGCGTGCATAGGAATTCATTCATATTTTTCAAATTATAATCCGGCCCTCCAACAGTTTGAGTGACTGTGACCTGGCCCTCTGTTTAAAAAGATTGAGGAACCCTGTTCTAGAAGCTTAAGATCGGCTGGGGAGGCCCTGCTCTCACTCCCGTCTTCTTCGCAGATGCGCCTGGCAGTGACAAGAGACAGGGCCTTCTCAGTGAAGGCCCCTCAGCTGTGCAATGCCCTCTCTAGGGATATTAGATCAGCCCCCTCCCTCCTGACCTTCCATAGGAATGTAAAAACCTGGATTTTTGAACAAGCCTTTGGAAATGCAGTGCAATAGACTAACATTTATTTATTCATTTGAAACGTTTATTTCCTGATCTTCTCTACCTCCATAGAGGGACTCAGACCGGCTGACAGCAATGATTCAATGCTAACAGTAAAAATCTAAAACATCATACATCGACAGTAAATTAACAAATACATATAAGATAAATTACATAAAAGCCGTTCACCAAGATAAAAACATGTCTAACTCAGTCCGTATATTCAGTCTATATATTGTGGTCAATAATTTTGGTCAATTACCAGTCTCAGCCATCATTCTGCAAAGGCCTCATTCCACAGCCAGGTTTTCACTAGCTTCCTAAAGGTCAGGAGGGAGGGGGTAGATCTAATTTCATTCAGGAGGGAATTCCATAGCCAGGGGGCCACCACAGAAAAGGCTCTGTCTCTCGTTCCAACCAGACGTTACTGCGAAGTTGGTGGGAGTGAGAGCAGGGCCTCTCCAGACGATCTTAACACTCTTGATAGTTCATAGGGGAGAATACATTAGGATATGTTCGGACAGGTGTCAAATTATGAGTGGGACCTCTCCATGACCCTTGTCTATCAACACGTCATGCAACCCTGGCTACATGGCTTTTAAAGTTATTTAATTATTGTGTCAAAAGTGAGTTGAGGGTACAGTAAAAATGCATTTAAAAACACAAAGTTAAAAAACTTGGCATTATGCTAAATGTTCTTTGACCAGAAACTGGCCACTGGGAGTGTCTCTGGTGTCACTGTGAGAAGGTCCTCCATTGTGCTTGTGGCAGGGCTCAGGTTGCATTGTAGTAGGTGGTTTGTAGTTTGCTCTTCTTCACACTCGCATGTCATGGACTCCACTTTGTAGCCCCATTTCTTAAGGTTAGCTCTACATCTCGTTTTGCCAGAGCGCAGCCTGTTCAGCGCCTGTTTGGTGTAATCAAACCACTTGTCATGAGCTTTCCTCTTTTATCTACCACCTTTCATTTTATGAGTATTAGCATTTTTTTCCAAAAAAAATGTTGTTTCACGAGGTGTTCAACGTATGAAGGTGTCAAATTAGTCATTTTGGTATCTAATGAATGTTCACACTTGACATATTTTATGATCCACTTATAGACATTAGAAAACCCCCATAAAGTACAAATCAGAAATGGATTGGAATTAAGGAGTGTAGTGGAGGCTCCTTCTTTTGAGGCTTTTAAGCAGAGTCTGGATGGCCATCTACTGAGGGTGCCTTGATTGTACTTTTCCAGCATGGCAGAATGGGACTTATGGTCTCTTCCAACTCTATTATTCTATGACTCTAAGGGAATGCTGTAGCGTTAAAGCAGATTGATATCACTTCAATGCAACCTGAGCCCTGCTACATGCACAATGGAGGACCTTCTTGCGGCAACACCAGAGGCACTCCAATTGGCCAGATACTGGTCAAAGGACATTTAATCAACTACCAAGCTTGCAAATTTTGTGTTTTGATTGTTTGTTTGTTTTCCTCTGTTAGAAATGTAATACAATTGTCTGGCTGCCCCTGACACGATAAATAAATACTTCCATGGTTCCCATTCTATGGAATCCTAGAATTTCTAGATTTGTGGGGTATTTAGTATACTTCAGAGGTGCAGGTTAGGACTCTTTAGCACAGTTCTAAGGACCAGGTTTCTATTGTGGCAGTCAGTGCTCAGAATGCTATAACTGTGCAATAGGGACAGATATTAAATATAATAAAATATCAGTTTCTATTTGTGATTCTGAAATAGACGTTGGACCTTTTCATTTTAAAATGTGGGGAGTTATTTATCTGAAACTACCCCCACATTAAAATATAACACATTATATTAGAAGCATGATTTTCAAGGTTCTTGCCTGATGAGTATGTTATTTTTCTGTTGGCCATGATTTTCCCTTGGGATCCTTCTTAACAAATTTAGCTGTCTACATGAGGACAGAGTAAGATGTATTACTGTCTACTTTCAGAGGCCATAGTCTCCACGCAGCTCACAAATCATTAAAATGCAATAAATTATATTAAAATAACAAAAGATCATACAAAATTAAAAGTTACAACTGTAATAAAACAAGTCAGCAAGCCTATACCCAGAGCATTACAACTGGTCCTCCCCCTCAGCTTCTATTTTGGATCAGCAGGTATATATGTGTATGTGTGTTCAGGTATGTGTTTTAACTTTGTGAGACCATAACTGTCAGGGAGGCTTTCACTGATCAACAAGGAAGGTACCATTGTCAAAAATTGTGCAGTCTGGTTGATGAACTTGGATGGCAGGAGCTTCTGAAATGCAGCTTCTCTACCGTTAACTTCCTGGAGCAGAGATTCTTAACCCTTTCTCTGCTAGGGACTACTTTTGAATATCTTTTGTTGCAAGGAGCCCCCTACACTTAACTCAAAATTTAAAACTCTAAAGTTCATCAAAGTATTTAAAGTCAGTGGTCAAGATCCTTCAAATTTGGAGAGAAGGGAGAAATCAATAAAGCCACACATTCCTATTATAAAATTTGTATTGGAATGATTCCATACAAAATCGGCATCATTATCATCTTCATAACTAGGAAAATAGTCATGACCCTATGGCAGAAGCCAAGACAAAGATTGCCTGTCTGGGCCTGTGCATAAGCAATTGACAAAACATATACTGTCTGCATTAGCCAGGTTCTTTCTCTCCTACTACTATTAGCACCTTTCTATCTTTAATCATTCACTCCTTTTGTAAATCGCCCAACATCAATCCTCCTCATGTATCTGCCAGTGGTGTCACTAGGACTGGTGTCACACTAATCTGATGACTCATAGTGACAGTCCACCTCTCTGGCAAGCAGTCACCCAACAGTTCCAATGAGTTGAAGCTACCAGCAGAAGAAGAGATCTGGTCTTAGTTGCCTCTCAATGAAAGGACCGAGGTGGAAGGGGCCTTAGGCCAGGGTTCCCAGACATCCACCCTGCAGAAAGTGGGAGGAAGAGGCATTGAAAAGTAGGAGCTGGCTACCACTGTTGCTGCTGTTCATAGAAGGTCAAGGATTTGAAGAGAGGGACACAAGCACAATCATATTACTACACCAAGGACCTCACAGCAAACAATGCTGTGGTATCTCTATTTACCATCATCCCGGTAGCAGACACCATGGCACTCATCAACCAGAGGTTCCCAGAAGACATCACGGCTCTGTTTCACCATTGCCTCACCACCAGTTACTTTCAGTGGAACAATGAATTCTACGAACAGAAAGATGGAGTAGCTATGGGGAGCCCTCTCAGCCCGGTCATAGCTAACTTCTACACGGAACACTTTGAAAAACAAGCCCTGGAGACAGCAACCAAAAAGCCCACGATATGGTTCAGATATGTGGATGACACCTTCACCATTTGGAGCCATGGAGAAGAAGAACTCAACAGGTTCCTGGACCATCTTAACAGCATCCACCCAAAAATCCAATTCACAATGGAAAAAGAAAATGAAGGAAGACTGCCTTTTCTAGATGTCCTAGTCATCCGCAAACCAGATCAACAATTGAGTCACACCGTCTACAGAAAACCCACACACACAGATAGATATCTACATAAAAACTCCAACCATCACCCAAGTCAAAAAAGAAGCACCATTAAAGCCTTGGCAGACCGTGCAAAAAGAATCTGCGAACCCCACCTCCTCCAAGATGAACTGAACCACCTCAACTGGGCTCTCAGGCCAATGGATACTCCACCTCAGACATCAGAAGAGCTGCAAGACAAAGAACAAGCCACGAGAGTAAAGATGAAGATCCACCCAGAGGAAAAGTGTTCCTGCCATACATCAAGGGAACCACTGACCGCATAGGGAAGCTGATGAGGAAACACAACATACAAACAATCTACAAACCCACCAAGAAAATCCAACAAATGCTACGTTCAGCAAAGGACAAGAGGGATCCTCTCACCTCTGCAGGAGTCTACCGTATACCATGCAGCTGTGGACAAGTCTACATAGGGACCACCAAACGCAGCACCCAAACACGAATCAAGGAACATGAAAGGCACTGCAGACTACTTCAACCAGAGAAGTCAGCCATAGCAGAGCACCTGATGAACCAACCTGGACACAGCATATTATTTGAGAACACAGAAATGCTGGACCACTCCAACAACCACCATGTCAGACTACACAGAGAAGCCATTGAAATCCACAAGCATGTGGACAATTTCAACAGAAAGGAGGAGACCATGAAAATGAACAAAATCTGGCTACCAATATTAAAAAAACTCTAAAATTACTACAGCAAAACAGCACATCTTAACACCTCTCAACAGAACATTTTCCCAGGGTCAGCCAGGCCTTCAAATGCTAATGAAGGTGGTCAGCTGAAACATTCACACCTAGCTTCAGCAGAGAGCTCTTTGCCCCACCCCAGTCATTCCACAGATATATAAACCCATTTTCCTATTTCCAACAGACCTCACTACCTCTGAGGATGCTTGCCATAGATGCAGGCGAAACGTCAGGAGAAATGCCTCTAGAACATGGCCCTATAGCCCGAAAAAACCTACAAGAACCTAATGCTGAAGATGTGGGAAGGCCCTTTGATGGCCTCCTTAAATAAAGTCATAAGTGTCATGGCTCATGCCAACAATGAGGCAATGGAGAAAGATTACTCCTCCAGCATTTGTGTTGGACTTAAATATAGAGCAAGAGCATGCACAGCCAGATACAGAAGAGCCCACCACTTTGGAACAGGAATAACAGCAACCCCAAGTAGACAATGAAAGTCTTACAACACCTCTAGGCTCACAGCAAGAGCAGGATTGAGATCTTGAGCTGAGAGTCCAGGGTTAGTTATTCCAGACTGGCTGTTTTACAGAGATTCACTGGGCAGGACTCTAAAAACAAGTAAAAAGCATCTGACAGACATGTCAGGATGCAACACATGCAGTGGGCAGAGCTGGGAAACTACTTAACCTATTCTGTCCCATCATGAACAGAGAAGGAAAGAGAGGAAAAGGAGGAGGAAAAACGGCACAAACCCTGCCACACTTTTTTTAGAAAAGTCAAACACTTATCCCAGTAATTTTCCACCGGCTATTTACTTGTGGCTCATAGATGTGATACCCCTGCAGACTGTTCATGGTGCACAAATGTACAGTGACACAGTAACTGCTTGTTCAAAAATGTCTAATGTTTCTGACAACACTGTCTAAAATATCGACCCTCAGTTAAATTCCACATCAGAGAAATATACTTTTAAAGAACATGTACATTTACAAATATTTTTTTCTAATGTACTCTTATAGACCAGGAAAGGTCTTTTAAAAAATCAGGAAGTAAATTTGTAGTTTAAGGAAATATTTTCTTTTTGTAAAATAATACCATGGAGTCCTTTTTTGGGCTATTCACATTCCCACTCCAAAAAGTCAGGCAAAACATTTCCATTTTATTTCTTGACCAGGCAGTATAGTTACACATGTTAATTTGTTCTCTAATCATGCAAGTCCAACACCTTAATAATTGTTTTCCCCCTAGCACTAGGTTTCAACGTTGATATGATTTTTAAAATTGCTGCTCTTTTGAGATAATTAGTATAATGTCCTCGATTTGGAATAAAAAGATACAAATTCAAATCCTTGCTTGGTCCTGTAATTTACAATGTGAATTTAGGCCATCACTATTTTTAGGAAATTTGTTTCAAATGCTTTTTTTCATGGTTAATAGTAAAGTGGAATCATGCGAAGTGACTGTGGCCCCTTCTACACAACTGTATAAACTCCAGATTATCTGCTTTGCACTGGAATATAAGGCACTGTAGACTCAGAAAAGGTTTTATTCTATGATTTTGTAGTCTCATTTTTAAATGTTTAAATTATACACTGTTTGTGGTATCAAATGGCTGCCGGTTGTAAGCCGCCTTGAGTCACCTCCGGATTTCAGAAAGGCAAGATAGAGATAGCATAAATAAATAAATAAATAATACCTTGAGTTATGATCTCTGACTTTCTCCTAATGGAAATCCTCCTTTGCAATTATCTTATGTGCATCTGTACAAAATAAGCCCATTCAAAGTAGAGTTGAAGTTCATTGTGACATCAGCGGCTAGTAGATCAGTATTCTTTGTTCTTTCCCTGTTAGACTACTTAAACATACCAATGTCACAATAATAGACCAGGCCATGTAGCAGATCACAGGTTAGTAAACTCTTGGATCAAGAGTTAATATTTTGAACCATAACCCCCCAATCCTGCAACCAAAGCCAACCTGGCCAGTGGCCATGCTACCAAGAGGATGTCAGCAGCTTAAATCCAAGAAGGTTATTCTACCATATTGCATGGCAAATTTTGAGTAGCAGTTTGAGTAGCAGAAAAGTATAGTGTGTGTGTGTGTGTGTTTGAGGGACACAGGATTACCCACTTCCAGGCCATAAACAGTCTTGACTGTTTTCCACCATATTTCAACATGAATTCACATCTATAGTCATTATATATTTTGGAAAGGAATTGAAACCTAGAATTTTACCACACAAAGCCACTATTCCACAGCAGTTGTACAATCGCTGATAACATACAATCATAGTAACATAATAGGATGAGCATGCTCATTATTACATCTCTTGGCATTCATGCAATTGCATCAATTCACTAATTTGTGGTCTCATGTCACCTCCTCACTTTTGCTGCTCTGCAATATGTTTATTTTTTTAAAAAAAATCACAATTATATCAAAGGTTGGTTAAAAATTAAACTTTAAATGAAAGAGTTAATGTCTCAGGAATTGCAATGGAGAGAAGGAGAGGAGGAGAACCCCCCTTCTCTACCATAGCTCACTCCATACAGTATTATACCAGATAAGTGGCAGGAACATGGCATGATCTGTGGTTATTGACACGTTTTCTGTCAATAGCAGGGAATGGGTTTATCATGCCAGATCTATGTTAACATTAACTGTGTAAATTGGTTTAAACTACACATAAATATAATGAAGAAAATGCATAGGGTATAAGTCTAAATGCTACTCAGTAATTTCCCTCTAGAGTTTTCTTGAGGCTTGAGAGTTATAAATTCACTCTTCCAAATGATATATATTCCTTTTACTCGTGACGGCGGTGAGTAACTTCACTCTTTTGTCAGAACTCTCACAACAAATGATAAGTATTAAGAAAATATTTATACAGTCTTTGAAGTGATGAATTTAATACTGGAGTAGTCCTTGAGAAAGTAAACTGAAGTCCAAAATAATGTCCATATAGTTCAAAATACTGTCCGACAAGGATCCCTGGGTTGAGATGCCTTGTTTTGGGCAACTTCCCCTTCTTCAGGATTTCTATAACTTCTTCATAAGAGAGTGTGATTCATAATAAATCCCTAAATGGATGAGAGCAAACAACTTAATAGATATGCCAAAAAGGCACCCAAAGCAAACATTCAATAATGATAAAGTAATTATATACATTCCAATAAGATATATTACATGCATGTTATTACTTACTTTATCTACAGTATGAAGATAATCCAGTTCAAAGCAGATAATGTGGATTATCTGCTTTGATCATCTGGATTATATGGCAGTGTAGAAGGAGCCTGAGAATATTCATGGCATGGTAATCTTTTGAAAGGTACTTGTAATGCTGTTGTTATTGGGCTGCATTATCTGACATTGGTGCCTTCCAAAGTCATTTTATTGCCTGAAGTGGAGAACAAGATATTCCTATTCTCTACTAAATCCAAATCTAAAACCCAGCCAAGCTTACTATTTAATCTTACTTCAAGATGGATGGCAGGACATTGTCTTCCAGTGTACCTGAAGAAAGAAGTTAGACTGCTTTGCACACACAGCTCAATATTTCCTTGCCCTAAACTTCTACCACCCGAGAGGCTGGCAACAGTTGCCATTGTAGTCAGTTAGTCTTAAGATTTCTTCTGAACTGATCTGTGAAACTGAAGTACTTTGTGAAAGCAATGGCATTCTAGTGACCTAACCTGGGATGTTTTTACAGCCATTATGCCTTGGTGTAAACAGAAGGAGGTCTGCACCACAAGGGAAAACAAAAAAAGAAAAAGGTAGAAGCCAATTTCAAGAGTGATATACAAAATGGTTGTCAGATTTACTGACACATTTGAGCACACGTTGTGTTCCTTCCCAGGGGAAACTGCTTGAAATCTACTTGGTAACAGAAGTTAAATGGGTGCTGTGACATAATTCTATTTCTAGCAGCTACAACTGAACAGGTCACCATTGTCAAGATTTTACAAGTGTAGCAGTATCAAAAATAACTGCTTTCTCCAGGTTTTACAAGTTGATGCTTGGAAGGCATTTTCCATGAGATAATTAATTGCTATGTGTATCCATATTGTAAGAGATGAAAAGTCTGGAATCTCTCCTTGTTGGGTTTTTTCATTTATCTTATATGATCTATCTCTTGTTAAGCAGGGGTTTTTAAAAAAAAATTTTATTAACCACAAAAGAAATGCTATATACATAAGTAGAGGTGGAACAATATAGTGAAAGAAAAGTAGGAAATAAAGATGTATAAGTCTTAACAAAAACTACTTCATTCTTTTCTTTAAACCAGATTCTTTACAGCGATTCAACTTGTTCTCCTCTTTTTTTCTAAGCACCTAATAATTTTATTACATTTATATTCCTTTCATTACATAAACAATCTCTATAATTCATATAATTACTTTTTTCCCTTTCCCCAGTTGTGCTACCCCTTGTGCTCCCCATCTCCGGAGTTCTTCTTTTCTTTATACTCCCACCAGAACCTCATTTCTTCTGGTGGGGGTTGGTTCCCATCTTCTTTCCTTAATGTTTCCTCAATAAATATTTTCCATATATTTTCAAAATCATTATCCTTCCTTAGGCCTTTTTTAACCTTTAAATTGCATGTTAATTTGTCATTTATTGCTAATTTCCAAATTTCCTTGTACCATTCTTCTATCTTAATTTCCACCTCTCCTTTCCAATATTTTGCTATTAGTAGCCTTGCAGCCGTTAACAACATTGTTATCAGATTCTTTTCATTTTCCTTCCATTCATCTGTATTGTAAATAGATAACAGTATAGTCGCTGGATTTCTATTAATTTTTTTCTTCAAAATACTTTCTATTTCTACTATAACTTTTCCCCAGAAACTCTGTACATATTTGCATTGCCACCACATGTGGATATATGTACCCCTTTCTTGGCAGCACCTCCAACATTTTTCTGAACAACTCTTATCTATATTATGGATAAGCAGGGTTTTTAGATGCAAATCCAGGAAACAAAAACTAGAATCATAGAATCATAGAATCAAAGAGTTGAAAGAGACCTCATGGGCCATCCAGTCCAACCCCCTGCCAAGAAGCAGGAAAATCTCATTCAAAGCACCCCCGACAGATGGCCATCCAGCCTCTGTTTAAAAGTTTCCAAAGAAGGAGCCTCCACTACACTCCGGGGCAGAGAGTTCCACTGCTGAACAGCTCTCACAGTCAGGAAGTTCTTCCTCATGTTCAGATGGAATCTCCTTTCTTGTAGTTTGAAGCCATTGTTCCACGTCCTAGTCTCCAGGGAAGCAGAAAACAAGCTTGCTCCCTCCTCCCTGTGGCTTCCTCTCACATATTTATACATGGCTATCATATCTCCTCTCAGCCTTCTCTTCTTCAGGCTAAACATGCCCAGCTCCTTAAGCCGCTCCTCATAGGGCTTGTTCTCCATACCCTTGATCATTTTAGTCGCCCTCCTCTGGACACATTCCAGCTTGTCAATATCTCTCTTGAATTGTGGTGCCCAGAATTGGACACAATATTCCAGATGTGGTCTAACCAAAGCAGAATAGAGGGGTAGCATTACTTCCTAGATCTAGACACTATGCTCCTGTTGATGCAGGCCAAAATCCCATTGGCTTTTTTGCCGCCGCATCAGAAGTTAATATATGTAGAAAACAACTTCCTTCAATTCATCTGAAGATACCAGGTTACCTTGAGCTTGGGACAGGTAATACGGGGAGAATAAATACTGTAGCTGTATATGTATGATTTCTCTATATATTATATTAATATAAACATATAATAATAAACTTTTTTTATCCTGCCCTATCTCCCCATAGGGACTCAGGGTGGTTTACAACAGATATTGGCAAACATTCAATGCCATAAGGTACTAGACAAAAAAGCAAAATAACTAAAACCACCCAAAACCCACAAACCAAATTGACATCTACATCAGGAATAATAGACATTACAAAATTGGACAAGGACAACAAAATTACAATTTCACACCTAACTTTAAAAAACAAACAAGGAAGAAAACATATCAAAATGAAATGCATAAGATATTGGAGTTGCTTGAGAAACCGTTTCTTTGTGAATTCTGGTGCAAATTGACCTGTTTCATACCTCTCAGATGCCTGGAATTCCATTATCAATTTGCATCTGAAATAACTATTTTCACAGACTTGTATACGCAGAAAACATTATGCAGGGAATATTTTGAGAACACATCTGTTTTTATAATATATATTTAAGTATTTTCTGTAAGGGTTTATGCAGATTCTTTCCCCGCAAAAATGCTAATTATAATGATGATGGATCTTAAATATGAAGATAGAAAAAAATAATACCAACTGGAACTGAATTCAACCAAGTGCCTACTGAGACATTAAATACTAACTAGTTTGATTTGATATGAATGCTCAGGACCTATAGCTGCCTCTGAAAGTTTGCACCAAATAAAACAGGTAAAATTTTAAGGTACCACAAAATTGCTAAATTTGTTTGCTCAGATTAACAAAGCTCCTCAAATAGAAATTGATTAATTGGTCTATTCTTTGTGAATGTACAGAAGTGCATTGAGGTGACTGCATGGGAGAAAGAACAATAATAAAAAGAGAACTGGGTTGTTGTAGGCTTTTCCGGGCTATATGGCCATGTTCTGGAGGCAATTTTTCTCCTGACGTTTCTCCTGCATCTATGGCAAGCATCCTCAGAGGTAGTGAGGTAGACCTCACTCCCTCTGAGGATGCTTGCCATAGATGCAGGCGAAACGTCAGGAGAAAAATTGCCTCCAGAACATGGCCATATAACCCGGAAAAACCTACAACAACCCAGTGATCCCGGCCATGAAAGCCTTCGACAATACATAAAAAGAGAAGTCCACATGTCCTGACCTGCAGATGGGTATTGTTTGAGGGCCTCCAAAAGCCCTGCAGCTAGCCCAAAATGTCTGCCAGGCTTCTTACGTAATACATCAGAGCTTTTAAGTTTGGCACTCATATCTAGCTTCTTGAATATAAAGCCAGAACCTTTTAATTTGGCACTCATCCCTGGCATCCCATTTGGTTTGTGCTACTCTTGCCACTAGAACAAAGCCAATCAGATAGAGAAACTACTTCATGA
This sequence comes from Anolis sagrei ordinatus, assembly GCF_025583915.1. NCBI lineage: Eukaryota > Metazoa > Chordata > Lepidosauria > Squamata > Anolidae > Anolis > Anolis sagrei. Next base: position 121,699,349 of record NW_026846588.1, on the reverse strand, counting down.
ACTCCAGCAATTCTCCAAGGTGTCTTTTGAAAGCAGAAATTTAAAGGGCAAGAGGTTTACTAATCTCCAAGACTTCAAGGAGTGGATCAGTATGCTTTGCCATTCTGTTGAAATTATTTTCCCCCTTTTGTATGACAAAGTGTTATTTCTAGGATTTCCTGACAGTGAGTCAGACTGGAGAAGGAGCAATGGTCGCCTTATGCCACCACACTCTAAGGGCTGTAAAACTGATTCCTTGTTTTATGGGAATCAATAATTTCTTTTTGCACTTGAGAAGGGTTTGAAGTAAGAAGCTTTGATTAAATCCAGCCAAATCTCATTTAAATCAGAAAAAGGTTTATGATGTCATTTTGATATAGATAGCAATAATCAACAGGTCTTTTTCAGAGAACACAGTAGTATAAATAATCCAGAGGTCAAGGATTCAGATGCTTCAGCTTCCATTGTAAAACTTTCATAAGATGTTCATAGCAAGTTTTTTTTATTAATCTCTTTTGAAACACCCACACTACAAATTTTAAAGTGATTTGATATCAAAGACTATGGCTTTCCTGAAGTAACCCTGAGTGTCTTAGGCTGGATCTCAGTGAAGACCCATATTACGTATCCAATGTAGTTGAACTGCATTGTATCAGTCTATACTGACAATATAATGGAGCTTAAAACTGCATTATGGCAGTGTAGATCTAGCCAGTGAGGTTATGGTAGTGGTACTGGGCTATTAATATTTCTAACAATTAGTTTCATTCTTCTGATGTTGACTGAAGTCTCTATTTTTATTAATGTTGATGTGTGCCTTCAAGTAGTTTCCAAGTTATGATGACACTAAGACAACTTTATTATAGAGTTTTTCCCCCCACAGGATTTATGCAGAGGGTCACCCTTGCTTTCTTCTGAGATGGAAAGAGTATGACTTGCTTAAGGTCCACCAGTGATTTTTTATGGCTGAGTAGGAATGGCTCTGTCATCAAAAATGGGAGTACTTTAAAAACCCCGAAAGAAGCATAGTACTTTGCACAGTAGTTACAAATCTGATAAGATCCTCAAATGTAAAAATATGTCATTACATACCAAGTGGGACCCCCCCCCGGGGGGGGGGGTGTCACCAGAGGCTTTCAGAGGAGTTGCCAAAGGAAACATATATTTATGATGGTCTTAGGAACCCCTTTGGCAGAGAAGGCTTAAAATCTCTCCACCTATCCTTCCTTTTTTGGGATCCTCCCACCGAAAGCCCTCCTCCACTGTGATTGGCTGGCCAGCCTCTCAGTGAAGGGGAGAGCTTTTTCTGAGACTCCAAGCAGGGAGGGAAGAGCAGGCATGCTCGGCCAATGGCAGCATGGTGCACATGTGTGGATGAGGGAGAGCGTGTGAGGCAGGAGGGAGGATTGCATCAGTGAGTCCCTTCAAGGCATGGGGGTTCTGTTTGGGAAGTTTGGCCAAATTCTATCATTGGTTGAATTCAGAATGCTCTTTGATTGTAGGCGAACTATACATCACAGCAACTCTAACTCCCAAATGGCAAAATCGATCCCCCCCAACCAGTATTCAAATTTGGCGTAACAGGTATTTGTGCCAAATTTGGTCCAGTGAATGAAAATACATCCTGCATATCAGATATTTACATTACAATTCATAACAGTAGCAAATTTACAATTATGAAGTAGCAACGAAAATAATATTATGGTTGGGGGTTACCACAACATGAGGAACTGTATTAAGGGATCACAGCATTAGGAAGGTTGAGAAGCTCTGATCTATGACATAGCATTTCCAATTTCTATGTATGATTTTGAAAGTTGGATAGTGAAGACAGATGGAAGGATGAAAATCAACTCATCTGAAGTGTAGTGCTATGGATGCTAAGGACTTCTAAAAGAGAGAACAAACTTGACTTGTATAGTATTTCTTATCAGAACTCTCACTAGGAGCCCAATTGACTCAACTGAGGTGATCAGACTTGGGTAAAATGTCTTGAATGCATTTGAAAAACACAGTACTAGGAAAAGTGGAAGGCAGCAGGAACAGAGAAAGATACAATTATAGAGCAGGGATTCAGTTCTGTCCTCCATGAAAATTTCATTCAGCCTTCAAATCTCTAGCAGTAACCCCAAGCTCCTTTAGGATTTGGAAATACAATTTATCAAGGAAAATGCAAACACAGAGATGTATATTCTTGATTTTTTTCCCCCTCAGGTGGAAGCAAATAGCAAATAGAAGAGTTCTAGATGTCAATGATTTTCAAAGTCTCTTTAATTAAAACAAATTTAACACAATAAGATTGTATGGCTATATTGTCTATTCCCAGATCTATACTGCACTCACCCCATCATCTACACAGATATACTATATGCAAATACAGCCCTGTCTGTTCTATTGCTTTTGGTTATTCTAAATTTCTTAATTACATGTAATTGATATGGAATATTTTTCTAATTGTGTATCTATATTTTTTCTTGGTTGTTAGTAAGTTTAAATTCACCATTCCTTTATCACGTGTAGCTGATAAATGGCTTCTATGTATTTTGAAATATATCAATTTTTATTTCTCCTTTTAGTAGTCTTAATTTATAGGGCAACCTTTCCAAAAGAGTTATAGTTATAGCCCATTTAACCAATTCTTTATTGATACATTCTCTAAAAAAGGGGAAAAAAAGAAAAATGATTTTCAAGGTTTCATTCTCCTACTTGCAACCCTGCTTTACTATCTAGTCAAAAAACCAAAATTTCCTGTTACCTTACCCATTTCATTCAGGCAAAAATAAGAATAGGGACAACAACACAATACAAAAATAAAATCAAATACAACTAGTCAGAAAAGGTCAAACTCACAAAATTCCTTTCAGAAATGGTGTTAGTAATGACTTCCAGTTGTTTCATTGACTTTGGAAATGATTTGGTTTCCACACACCAACCAAAATTGAGGGGCTGTATGAAAACTGATGAAAACCTTGTTGTGACTTTCTGTGACCTTGAACAAGTCAATTTTTTTATAAAGATAAATGACATCAGGATTTGCTTTTACTGATTTAATAAGATACAGCTAGACACACATATAAATGTAAGGCCTATTGTTAGACAAGAACCCAAGGACTTGTGGTATATTTGTGCAGTCTATGGTTTCAATGGCACAATTGTATCAGAAATGGAGACACATTGCTGAAATGTATTTTACATCATTGACTGCTGAAAAAACTGAAATACAAGAGTGGTCAAGAGAGAAGATAGTATCATAGTGGTAGCTGACAGAATACAGAGTGTGTAAAGCTTACAGACTGGGGAAAGAATCCAGAAAACAGTTCAATACATTGATATCAGTAAACTGCTTCACCATGGGGGATCTCTGAAGGGGAGCAAAACCACTTTCCCTTCTGTCTCCATCATTTATGCTTTTATCTACCATCGCTGGCTCCAAAAGTGACAAGTACAGAGTATGATGAGGATTGATTGGTTTCTATCCATGTCATCCCACCTGTTGATTTTGATGAGAGCATGCAAAAGCTATCTTTTTGACTATAACTCCCAGAATCCGTCAAGCAGTTTTTATTCTGAATAATTTATCCTCTCCATTTTGCTCATGTCATGTTTATGTACTATGTGCAGTACATCTAACGACTCTCGGTTTCCACAGTTTTTAAGATACAATATGACCTCTATATCCAGGGAAGATAAATTCCTGGAATTATCATTTAAATGTGAAAAGGCAGATGATAATGAATCCTATTGTGCTGGAGAACATGGAAAATGTCTAGAGATAGCACATCTCTTGCATTTCTAGGTCATCCAGCATGACTCTATGGTCAGTTTCTGGCAGAAGCATATCACAGAGTGACAGTGAACATATAAAGAACATATAAACACTGTGGTGAGAAATTTGTGGTAATGACTTGTCCTTGCACCTGAGGGGAAAAAAATCAAGAATATACATCTCTGGGAAATACTGAGCTGTGTCAGTCTTCACTGCCCTGTGATTTGCTAAGTACGGTGATATATGATTTCTTCTTTGTACTTTTATTTTATTGCTAACATTTTCAAATCTATTCCAACCTTTATTGCCCTGGCTGAAATACAGTACATTTTTGTTCCTAGTCTAGGTCACATTTGGATTGCACTGTTTTAAGCAAAAAAACCAAGCAAAACATAAAATGCTTTCCTTCCTCAGTTGTGCTTAAGTCCATGATTCTTTTTCTTCTTTTTATGCTTTCATGACTGTCTTTTTCACCCCTTCTCAGTGAAGACATCTGCCCTTGCGCTTTGCTACTCTGCTGCTGAATACACATGTCCAGTGTGGAATACATCACACAATGTTAAAATACTGGATGTGGCTCTTAATGAGACATGCCACATTATCACAGGATGTCTGTGCCCCACACCACTAGAAAAATTATATTGTTTAGCTGGTATTGCACCACCTGACATCCATCGGGAAGTAGCAGCCAATAATGAAAGGACCAAAGCAGTGCCATCTCCAGCCCATCCTATGTTCAGATATCAGCCAGCACGCCAATGCCTTAAATAAAGAAACAGCTTCCTAGGATCTACAGAGATACAGGAACCTCAGCAAGTGAGAATCCAGGTTAAAACCCAGCACATTAATCAGTGGCTGAGACATATGCATTACCATAAATGGTAATAAATTGCATTCTTCAATTAGCTAAGTTATCATTGATTAATTCATTCTTTGAGAGTTGCTTGGAGGTAAATTAGGGGATTTACAGAGAATGATACATAGAATTTGTGATTCTTAATTCTGTGGGAGTATTTGTTTATTAACACCTTCAAAGAACCTCATTTTCTTCTTTCAAAATTGCTCACAACCTAGAAGTTTTCCTTACGCGTGTGTGTACAGAAGTATTCACAATAGTGTTTTTGACTAGGAATGGTGGGAGTCCAATATATCTGGGAATTCTCAGACTGAGAAAAAATGTCCTGAAGTATGGGGTCTTGGATGCTGGGAAAAATATTCAAAAAATGTCAAAAATGTGTTTCAGGAAATTCTGGTGAGGTGTATCCTGGACTGACAAGAAAGATTGCAGAACTTCAAAAATTATATGTGCAGAAAACATCATAATCAAAATTATTCCAGGATAATATATTCTAAGCATATTGTACACACATTTCCCATATCCATAAATATATCTGGAGTTACAATGTAGTAAAGTTGGATTTCTTGCACAGTATGAATAAATGATGGCAAGAATATGGAATGTCTCAAAACCAATTGTTGATTGATTTTCCACTGTTTGTTTTTGCTCATATTAATATTTACTTAGTAAGAAATGCTACACATTCCTCAAATGGCATCATAATCTGGAAAATATCTTTTGAGCTTTTTCAGTCTACTGTAGACTATACCTTTGAAAAAAAGGCACATTTTAGCAGGACGAGAAAAATGTTGAGCAGAATATATACAGTGGTTAGAAATCTGACACATTACAAACTTGATGTATGTATAAATAGGCAAGGATGAAGCACAAATAATTTTAAGCATTAGATGCCTACACTGAAGAGTGAAATGATATCGCTTAGCTTATTTCCTGAAAAACTATTCCCATTTTCTGACAGGTTTTTTCTCTTTCTTTTTTTAAAACAAACTTTTGAAATTTACATTTTTTTTTAAAAAAAAAGCAAATATTTTTGTCAACACCACTTTACTACTTCTTTGCTTTCATCTTTTTTGGCTTTATTTGCCCATGTTGCTATGCGATGCTTTTGGTTTGGGTGAGCCTTTTGATTTTGCCGATTAGCTTCCGTGCACAATTCAAAGTGCTGGTTCTGACCTATAAAGCCCTAAATGGCTCTGGTCCAGTTTACCTGTCCGAACGGATTCTCCCCTATGAACCGTCAAGGCTATTAAGATCTTCCGAGGGGGCCCTGCTCTCGGTCCCACCACTCTCGCAATCACGGTTGGTGGGGATGAGGGACAGGGCCTTCTCGGTGGTGGCTCCCCGGCTTTGGAACTCCCTCCCACTAGAGATCAGATCGGCCCCCTCCCTCCTGACATTCAGGAAATTACTAAAAACCTGGATCTGAAATGTGGCATTTGAGGACTGAACCTAGAACCTCTCCTTGTGATGAATTATGATGAACTGTGACTACGAGTATGACTATGACCATGACTGGATTGGCGATTTGGCTTAGGTAATTGTAATGATGATGTTTTATTGTACTGTATTGTACTATTTTAATATGTAATGACTTTGCACTTGTTGTTCTTTATATGATTGTATTTTATATATGCTGTAAACCGACCTGAGTCCCTCCTCGAGGTGAGAAGGCCGGTATAGAAAACTTCTAAATAAATAAAAATAAATTTGTCAGTGTCACAGTAAACAGCTTATATTATTACCATGTCATGACAAACAACACATAGATGTGGATGAAATTTGCAGGCTGCTTCATCAAGCTAGCCAGGACAAGGACAAAAAGGTGTATTATCTTTGCTTGTCCCAGCCATGTTGTCCTTTCTATCTGGGTGTCAAGGTGAAGAGCAGGTAGTGGGTGAACATGCTGTACACAACAGCAATTAATATCATGGGAAAATATTGTTCCTGATCATAGGGCATGCCTGGGAGACATCCACCTTTGCTTCCAATTCCCTGGCTCTGGGGAACATAAACAAATTTGAGTGTTAACTCTAGTCTTAAACCAGCAGGGAATTTGTTTGTTTGTTTTAAAGAATTGCACAGTACTGAATAACAGCTGGCAGAACAGGAAGAATAATTTATTAGCCCTGGAAAATTGTTTTGGTGTGTGTTATATGTACTTTTGCTATCAAGCTAATATTTTATAGATGTAGCTTTGCCCTTTTTTGTAGTGTTGTAATGGCATGCAGTAAATAAATACATTTACAGATGGTAAAACTGTGCCTGGATCGACATTTTGATTCTCCCACCTGCATTTCCTCGTTTTCTTCAAATCTGCAACTGGCAACAACTGTTAAATATGTGATTCTGTTACACACAGTAATGCCTTTAATGGGTTTATTTCTCTTATGTGTATTTATTTAATGTGACTCACTCTGCTTTTATACACAGTTTGATGCCGATATTATGTTCTTTAATCATTCATCTCCCCAACTCCACTATTCATTCCTTCAACAGATATTTTCAACCACAATTGTTAGCATTTGATTACAACTCTCTTTTTTTACAGTTGGTTTTTGTAATGAAGGCTTTCACTCTGAATGACATTTATGTACATATTGGCCATAGGAATGCATTCATTTTTGGCAATATGGTTGCAGTTATTTGTAGAGCTATGTCTATCTCCAAAAAGAAGAATCCTGGATTATGGGCAGGTCTGTTCAATTTGTATGAGGCCAAAATCCCAAAAAGAATCAATCTTTGATCCATATGAAAGCACATTGTACCTATTCTGAAAAATTTTCTTTGAAATCCAAGGTGCCCATTCTTTCCTTTCATATTTGCAATATCATCACCTTGCAAAAATGCAATGCAACTGTTTGGTTTACTCCTGACACGATAAATAAATAAAAATCATGTTGCATGAACTAGACATTTAATAGGCTTACTGATAGCCTAACTCATGATCTCTGCAGTGTTTTGGATTGGCTGGGAGGATATAAGATGTAACTTGAGATAAATGGATCAGTCAGCTTTACTTTCTCCCTTATTTGAATGCCTTGAATTTCAGAAAACTCTGATCAAAACTGACCTAAAATGCAAATCTCAATCATCTCTAGGGATGGAGAAATTTGCCAATTTAGCTTTTTCGTACATTCAAATGTTGCTAAATTCTGAATAAAAATAAAATAGAGTGTAACTGAACCCCATATCTCTAGATGTAACACACTTTAATCATGTAATCAACAAGCAAGGACATTTTCAAGCTGGAAATATATTTTCTCAGATTATGTGTTGACACTCCCTGCTTCTCCAGGTGAAAGTGTCAGTATGTCCGACCCTAGTCCTTTTGGTTAAAATAATGTTTATTCTTGAAAATTAAATCTCTGGGAATAATTTCTCTCCCTGAAGCTGTATTCCTATCCAGACTTATTTACATGTTTGCTATATTTAGCTCAATTGGAAGTTACTTTGAGGATTCAATATTCTGTTGCCTTTTCCCCACCCCTTATCTTACAGTCTATCCTGGCACATCTATAACAGGATAGTGTAGCAGATACATTTCAATGTGTTTTGAGGTTCAGCTTCAGAATGGAAAATGCCTTGGTTTACCTGGTTAATATGTTTCACAAGAAGAGAGACAGAAAGCTTGAGACCTTCTTCTGAACTTCTCAAAAGCTTTTGGTACCATTGAATATAATATCCTTTTAGACAGGTTTTTGCAATTGGGAAACTACTTTGTTCTGGTCCTATACATTCCCAGATAAGAGAAGGCTGTCCTCAGAAACAATTTTGTCCCTCCACATGAGAGGTGTGGGGTTCAATATGACTACTTTCTTTGCTGTTGCTTTCCATCAGTACCATAGTTCAACAACACAACTGATCGTCATGCAAGTTTGCCCATACCTGATTTGAAACATATCAATTAAAGAACAAACAACAGAGGTAACAGCACAGCTCACTAACAAAAGTCCTTTCATTACAAAACAGTTGTTTCACAAAGTTTTTAGAAGGAGTTCCAGAAACTGATAACCAGTAACCACCATTTTTACAGACCTTGCAATATTCTACCAAGGTGGCAAATCCATGAGAAGTCTCCCTCCTCACTCTGAACTCAGAACTCCAACAGATTCATATGGAAGGATTCTGTCCTTCAGATACCCCGGATCTGAGCCATGTAATAAACATTTTAAATTGTGTCTAGAAAGAGACTGGTAGCTACTGAGGCTGTATTCACAAGGCAATTGTGTCTCCACCTCCAGGTAAAATATAGCTGTAGTTCTTGAGATCAATTCCCATTTCTAAACATTTTCATGTAAAACACAACCCAGTAATCCCAGGGGAATTAACTAAATCACGTTTAATTATGGACACAAATAAATGGAGCTGGCATACTCCTTCCCTCCTTCTAATAAACTTATATCTTGTTTTTGAGTTGATGTTGGTGTTGTGTAGAGTAGCATTGTCTAATATGGTTGAATTTACAACCCTCATCATCCTCAGACACATGTTTTTGTGAGTGTACATACATCTGTGTACACCAGTATGAGTTCTTATGTGCCTTTCTCTTGTTGTGCATGTTATTAATTGAATTTCCCCACATTGTTAAAGTGTAATACTAGAGAAGGAACACTGCAGAAAATTAAAAAAAAAAACAGCTATATATGCACCTATCTGGAACTGATCAAGGTGCCAGACAATATCTTTCCCTCTCTTCCTCTTCCTTCCTTCCTTCCTTCCTTCCTTCCTTCCTTCCTTCCTTCCTTCCATCTCTCACTCACTCACTCACTCACTCACTCACTCACTCACTCAAATACAATCTCAATTTCTCATTCCATGCATCCAAAGTCAGGGATCAGAAATGGCTCTTGTTAGCTAGGTATTGACTTGACCACCACTAGGGATAAGAGGTATGATACATTGTTCCAGTGCAAATACCAGAGATTTTTTTGTTTGCATAATTAATCCTTCCATTTGATAATGATCTATTATATATGTCTTCCCTCAGAGATCAGAAGTAGTGGTACTACCACTAGATACGAACGTTTCAGTTAAAAATGTTTCTGCTGATATCAGAAAAGTGGCCAATCAATCCTGCTTTTCCAAGCTAGTACTTGTTGGAAAGGTAATCTTTTTTTTTAGGATAAGAAGAACTGGAAAAATAGGAAGTAATTTTTAAAGGAATTGTGTTGGAATACAGTAAAAACATGTTGGCCAGTAGTGTGTCTGTGCAGTCTTTTTATAATGGATATGAAGTCCCTTTAACAAATGTAAAAAAGAAGAAGCCTCCAAGATGTACCACAGAAACATTTATGAACTTCAAGCTACATGAGTGGGTGGATTTATTTGTAATTACAGCAATTTTATGAAACATGCAAAAGTGTTATTACTTTCTCTATACACCCATGGATTTCTGCTAATGTTCCCAGATGTTTATGGAAATGCAATAAACTCTGTATTTTCTTCTTTTTAAAGATGATATTCTACTAAATTTTAGGCAACGGCTCCCAAATCACAGTGGTGAATATTTGTCTTCCTCTTCTAAACTGCTCTCTTGTCCTTTCCTAATGAGATATATTTAGCAGAGTTATTAATAACCAACCATGGAATAACGAGATCAAACACAGAAAATTGGGTTAAATAAGTTCCATTATATTTTATCTAACTTATTTAAGATGTGTTCACCCAGGAAACAAAGCTGATTTGGGTCCACCTGAGGACAGCGATATTGACAAGCTGGAATGTGTCCAGAGGAGGGCGACTAAAATGATCAAGGGTCTGGAAAACAAGTCCTATGAGGAGTGGCTTAAGGAGCTGGGCATGCTTAGCCTGAAGAAGAGAAGGCTGAGAGGAGATATGATAGCCATGTATAAATATGTGAGAGGAAGCCACAGGGAGGAGGAAGCAAGCTTGCCTTCTGCTTCCTTGGAGACTAGGAGGTGGAACAATGGCTTCAAACTCCAAGAGAGGAGATTCCATCTGAACATGAGGAAGAACTTCCTAACTGTGAGAGCCGTTCAGCAGTGGAACTCTCTGCCCTGGAGTGTGGTGGAGGCTCCTTCTTTGGAAGCTTTTAAACAGAGGCTGGATGGCCATCTGTCAGGGATGATTTCAATGCAATATTCCTGCTTCTTGGCAGGGGGTTGGACTGGATGGCCCATGAGGTCTCTTCCAACTCTTTGATTCTATGATTCTATGATTCTACAGGTGTCAAACCTTTGACTCCCTCTTTGGCTTTTCCTTGGGCAAATGACCTCATCTTCAAGGGCAATTCAGCTCTACATTTGGCCATAACTTGGAGCAGGCCCATAGCCAAGAAAAAAATATCTGGGGGGCGGGGGGGAGGGGTTGTTGAAACATTTTTTTTTATTTTTCAGTAAATCATGAATAATTTAAATTTTGTGACTCATTCTATATTTTTAAGGACATAATTAAATCACATTTCTATTTTATTTTCAAGTCTTAAAAATACCCTGGAAATGACTCTTAATTTGTAATGTAGCGGTTGCAAAAGAATACCACAATACCTGTTAGAAACACTTGAAAACTGTGTCAATACACTTTTGCAGAAAGCAGACTCCATCAATAAACTTCGAGGGACTGGACTCTCAAGAATGCAAGTCCAGTCAGTCTTTCTTATGTTTCCAAATATTTTCAAACTAACAGTTTTAAAATCTCACATTTTCCCTTCCCTGGCGGTGAACGGCAATGCAGAGGGACGAGGTGGGCATGGTTAAGCACAGCTCTTCTTGAAGGCCACCGGGGGCATGGCCTTCATGAAGAGCTGTGCTTAGCCATGCCCACCTCATCCCTCTGCATCGCAGCTCGCCGCCAGGGAAGGGAAACCGCGAGATGTTAAAACCGTTTGTTAGGCTTTGCCAAAATTGCTTAATGGTCTTAAAATGAAAATAACTGTGGGAGACATCTGAAAATAATTCTGAACAATGGGTAAGTGGTTTAAATTCGGAATTGCTCCTTCCACTATTCCTGCATGGCTCGAAATTGGATGGATATAAATATTATTAACAACAAATCTATAAGGGAAAATATTTTAAGAGAATGGGCAGAAATTTGGGAGTTGAATGCAAGGGAACCCCCTTCATATGAGGTGCTCTGGGATGCAATGAAAGCAGTCTTGAGAGGACTGTTTAGTAAATATGCGGCTATACGGAAGAAACAGGAAAGGGAACGAGAGAACCAACTGATAGGAGAAATAAAAAAACTGGAATCAATGTACCTGTTAACAAAGGATCTAAAGATTATAAATAACATTACAAGATTAAAGAAAGAGTTGGAGGCTAAAGATATAGAAAAAGTTCAAAAAGATATGATGTACACAAATAGATACTTTTTTGAATATAATAATAAAAGCTCAAAACTGCTGGCAAAATTAGCACAGACTAAAAAAGTAAGAAGGGAGATTGGATGTATCAAGGATAGTAATGGCATTATATGTGCCAGAATGGTAGATAAAATTAAAGTGATACAGGATTTCTACTCTAATATGTACAGAAATACAGAAGTGGATATAGCTCAGCTGGATAAATATCTGGAACAAAATTTAGGTAAGAAATTAAGTGAGACACACAGTAAGGAAATGGAGAAATCTATATCTCAAGAGGAAATTAAAGACATCATACATAAATTAAGGAAGGGTAAATCACCGGGTGAAGATGGTATTCCAGCTGAAATTTATAAAACTTATATAGAATTCCTAGTTCCCAAATTACAGATATTATTCAATGAAATATTAAGGGGAAAACCCATACCAAATTCATGGAAACATACTAGGATAATACTAATACCTAAACCGGGCAAAGATAAATTATTATTAGACTCTTATCGTCCTATTTCTCTAATTAACCAAGACGCAAAAATTTTTACGGCAATTTCGGCAAATAGATTAAAAAACATCGTAGAGGATTATATTAGCCCAGACCAATGTGGATTTGTTAAGGGCAGGCAAATGTCTGACTTGGTCCGCAGACTGATAAACATTATAGAGAACGCAAAAAACGAGAAAGCTCAAGTAGGCATTATTGCATTAGATATATATAAAGCCTTTGACTCGGTGGGTTGGACAGTGCTGAAATCATTAATTAAAAAATATGGTTTTGGAGAGGGGTTCCAACATATAATAGAACAAATATATTCGGAAAATAGGGCAAAAGTTATAATTAATGACTCGAGTACTGAATCCTTTAGTATCATGCAAGGAGTAAAGCAGGGTTGCCCTCTTTCTCCGGTACTATTTATATTAGTTATGGAATTATTGGCCTCGGCAATCAGGAAGGATAAAGAAATACAGGGAATGGGAGTGGACAACAAAATCAAAATTAGTTTATTTGCAGATGATACGCTCTTGACAGTTAGAAATCCAGATAGGGCACTAGACCGGATAAACCTACATTTAAAACAGTTTGGCAAAATAACAGGCCTAATAATTAATTGGAAGAAAACGGAGGTAATGGCAATAAACCTGGAGAGAAAAGACAAAGAGAAAATAATTGATCAATTTAAGGTTAAGATTAGAAACAAAATTAAGTATTTGGGAGTTACAATACCAGTCAATTATTCAGAGTTAAAAATATTAAATTTTGACAGATTATTTAGGGAAATTCAAGAAAGACTACTAGAATACAAAAAACTTAATCTCTCATGGTTTGGTAGAATCGCAATCTTTAAAATGAAAATATTATCCAAATTTAACTTCCTATGTAATATGTTACCTATTAAACTGCCAGAGGTTGATCTTAAAAAATGGCAGAAAATAGTAAATGAATTTTGTAATGGATCTAGAAGATCTAGGCTACCGAGAGGCCTATGGTATATTTCTCAGAAATTAGGGGGATTAGGAATACCAGACCTAAAAACCTACCATCAGACACATATAATAAAGGGAGTGTTTAGGCTGCTTTCGGAACCTAAATTAATTTGGCGGGAAGTGGAAGGAAAATGCTGGCACAGAGATTATGGGGAAATGTTTTTTAGGTCAAAAATAGGCAAGGAAATTAAGGGGTGTAAAAATAACCTGGCTAAAGATGTCATGGAGACATGGGTTAAATTAAAAAATAAGATATTTCCAGGAGTTTCCCCCCTAACTCCAATAGTTTTACTGGAAAATTTTCCAGAAGACCTGAGAATTAAACTTAAACATAAAAAATTAGTGGAGGGGGAAACTGCTCTCTCCTGGAAGGAATGGACACAAAACTCAAAGGGCAAGTTTAGTAAGTTAGAAGAACAAGGTGCCCTGAATTGGTTTGAGAGACAACAGCTGTATAATTGGAGAAAGGACTGGTTAAGCAAAAATCCCAGATGTAGAGCACTGAATAAATATGAGGAATGGTTAAGTAAGCTCAAAAACCAAGAAATAATGGGGAAAGGATTAATTGGGAAAATATATAATGGACTAATTGGTGAAGAAATAGGGCTGAAGCTGTTAGAAAACGTATGGGAGGGAGACCTAGGGCCTCTGATAGATTTTGATTGGAAAAGGGTCCTGAAGTGGAGAGTGGCTAAGAACCTATCAATAAGATTAAAAGAAAATGTATACAAAGTGATATGGAGATGGTATACTACGCCAGTCAAACAACATCAGATGGATAGCAAGCAAAGTAACCTCTGCTGGAGATGTGGCAAACACAAAGGGACATATTTTCATCTATGGTGGGAATGCCCCCAAGTGAAGAATTTTTGGAAGGATATATTTACCGAAATAAGCAACATTATAGGATCAAATATTATGCCGGATGCTAGGTTAGCATTATTAATGGACACCACGAAGCTGAATGTAGAAATAACTAAGAAAGAATTGGTGACTATTTTGCTCACAGTGGGAAGAATTATAATAGCAAAGAACTGGAAAATAATAACCAATCTAACACTGGATGCATGGTATAGGGAAGTTTGGAATGTAGCTTTAAATGATAAACTAACAATGGAAATGAGGGTATTCAGGGGGGAAATTAACAGGTCAGATTTTGAGACATACTGGTCGGTCTTTATTAAATATGTCTTAGAGAGCGAAAATGGAAAACAACAGAATTTGGTTGGTCAGGAATTTTGGAGATGACATTTGATTAATGGCTGATTTATAAATACATGGTGAAGGAAATTATACTTGTTCAGGCCTTGGTGGTGGGGTTATGTGTTTGTAAAATGTTCACTTTTTTGGGTTTTGTCTATTTTGTAAGTTGTTATTGTATTTAAATAAAATCTTTTTAAAAAAAGGAAATTTAATCCGAATTAATTCCGATTTTAGAAGCTTCCGAACAAACTCGAACAAGCCTAATAAATATCCCATTGCATTTCAAGGGCTGTGATTTTTTCATGACTTGGAAACTAATCATTTAACACCTGATCACAAGAAAACACAATTTCTTCCTCTGGGATCCCTCCTACACTGCTATATAACCCAGATTATCAAAGTAGATAATCCACATTATCTGCTTTGAACTGGATTAAATGGGTCTACATTGTTGCAGCTATCGTGTCGCTGCTTTAAAGTTGGGGTTGATTCCAAGCATCCAAACCCCCTTTGCGGAAGCTGCGCCCCATTGCCCAAGGAGAACAATCAACAGAAGACAAACTCTCTTCCAATAAAGAAATGTTTATATACAATAGTCACAAAAATAGTTTCAATCCTCAGTCCTCCAGCGAACCTTGCTTCGGTCACTTCAGCAATCTCTTCCTCTTGCTCTTGCTCTCATTACTCCAGCATTCTCCATACTCAACAGTCTCTACTCAGTCTCTACAACACACAGTGCTTAGTCCCAATTTGTAGCATCTAATCTATCACAGGTGCCTTAGCACTTGCTCTCCATGCAATGCTTGGACATGGTCCTTACAAATATTTACTAACTTTTTCACTTAAGAAATGACTCAATTGATATAAAACTCTGACATACACTGCCCAATAATCCAGTTCAAAACAGATTATCTGTATTTTATATAGCGGTGTAGAAGGGTCCTGGGTTCTTTTGGAACAGATCATGTTGCTTAAGGAAAGCTGTTGCCTCTCCCCATAGTAATAATAAATAAACCAAATTAACATTATTCCAAATTAAAAAACAAGTGTGTGTTACATGTATTGAATGAAATAACCATTACTCTTTCTTGGTATTATTTATGACTTCATTTAAACAGCTTACAATCACCTTTCCACTCTATGAGCCCTCAAATGGTTTGCACTGCAAATATAAATCAATTCAAATTAGACTTCATGTTCAGGGCTAATTGCCACCCAGAAAATAAGTCTGAGTTAAATTAACACTAACACTCACAACAACCCATCTGTTAGCTTTATTCTAGAAAATCCCACCTTCCTTCAAAAATGAAAGTGCATGTTTTCAATTCACCTTTCCATGGCTGAATTAGACAACATAGATTTAATAAAAGTATTGTAGTATAATATTAGTTGACCCTTTCCTTGTGGCAGAGGCCAGATGGTCATAAATATGAGAAGAGAGAGAGGAAAAAACACCTTCCCATTCCAGCCTTACTTTTAATGCAGTATCTTTTTCCAGTGTTAATTAAAAGACTTAATGTGATGGCTACACTGCAAATCAAATCCATTATTGGCATTTGTTTACAATTTGAACTTCATCTTGAGAAGTAGATGCTACCAAGGATTGTTTGCCTTGTTTATTTTAAATATAATTGTAGTAAATTTAGCCTTTTCTCTTTCACAGAGCAATTAGGGATCTAGTAAATCTCCTGCTGAGAGCCTATTATCAAAAATTGACTGCAACCAGATGAGAATAATTGTTTGTGATGCTGGTAAATTGTTGGGCTTGAAAGAAATGTAATATTCTAGCACTTCAATCCCACAGCTACGTGTATACACGTATATTGATATGAGAGATTTGAGCACATGCTTTCTCTGCTGAAATCCATTAATTCCATCATTTGGGCCAACATGTTCAAGGTACTACTAGGAGGAATTCTCCTGCAACACCCATCCCCTCTGTGCTATTTGTTGACTGATATTGTTGACTGTTGACACATTTTTTTTCTTTGATTGTTGCAGAAGAGGAAATGTCCATCATGTTTTGGACTTAATAATCATATGCATTTGATATATCAATAATCATAAGCATTTGAAATAATCAAAAACTTTTTTGGACATTACGACACTGGATTCTCCTGGCTTGGCATTGGCGTATTGATATGTTAGCTTGTTGTTAATGAATTGTTGAATTTGTATAATATTTTAAATGGATTTTATAGCTTTAATTGTGAATATATATATATATATATATATATATATATATATATATATACATACTAGCGGTCCCCTGCCACGCGTTGCTGTGGCTCAGTCTGGCGATCTGGAAAATAAAGTAATGAGAAAGTATTTGTTTCTAATATATGAAATGTCTTTATGCTTGTGGGTAAACAGTATTTCTTCTTGTTTCTTTGCCAGTGTTGATGTGGAGATTTGTCTGGTTTGCCTGTTCTGGAACATACAACATATCATTGTCCTTCTTTAGGAGTCCCTTTCAAATCTTTGATACTGCATCTGCCATATACATATATGTGTGTCTGTGTGAATGGCTGGATGGCCCTTTGTCAGGAGGGCTTTGATTATGTTTTCTTGTCCTGGTGAAGGGAGTTGGACTGGATGGCCTTAAGGTAGCATTTCTCAACCTGGGAATTCAAGACCCCGGGGGGGGGGCACCAGGGGGTGTCGGAAGGGTCACCAAAGACCATCAGAAAACACAGTATTTTCTGTTGGTCATGAGGGTTCTGTGTGGGATGTTTGCCCCAATTCTGTTGTTGATGGGGTTCAGAATGCTCCTTGATTGTAGGGGAACTATAAATCCCAGTAACTACAACTCCCAAATGTCACAATCTATTTCCCCTGAACTCCATCTGTGTTTATATTTGGGCATGTTGAGTATTCATGCCAAGTTTGGTCCAGATCCATCATTGTTTGAGTCCACAGGGCTCTCTAGATATAAGTGAACTACAATTCCAAAACTCAAGGTCAGTGCCCACCAAATCTTCTAGTGTTTTCTGTTGGTCAAGGGAGTCCTGTGTGGCAAGTTTGGTTCAATTCCATTGTTGGTGGAGTTCAGAATGCTCTTTGATTATAGGTGAACTATAAATCCCAGAAACTACAACTCCCAAATGACAAAATCATAATTTTTTGAGTGATGGTCTCTCTTTGTGTTGTGAGACATTTTGTTGCCAAATTTGGTGTGATTTCATTCATTGGTTCTTTTTTTTTTAAGGCACTCATTATGCACAGAGCATTTATATATATATATATATATATATATATATATATATATATATATATATATATATATATATATATATATATAGAAAGAGAGAGAGAGAGAGAGAGAGAGAGAGAGAGAGAGAGAGAGATGGATAGCATCTTCAAATGCTTATGTAAGGCCACCCTGAGTCCCCTTGTGGGGAGAAGGGTGGAATAGAAATGTAATAAATAAATAAATAAATAAATAAATAAATAAATAAATAACATCAGAAAGAATCTTATAAATTACCCAGCTTTCTCATGGTTGTAAAATCTGTCTAAAGAGGCCCTGCTGGGAGTGCCATGTTTTTGGAGGTTTTTAAACAGAGCCTGGATGGCTACCTGGTTAGGGAGTGGTTGGGTTGTGCTTTTCCTGCATGGCAGGGGGTTGGACTGTACTCTCTTCCAACTCTATGATTCTATATGTCTTCTATATAGTCAGTTAATGCAAGTGATTTAGCATTGTGGTACCCATTATGTAGAATACTTTCTCCTCTGCAATTTGCCATGTTCCCAAAATTTTCTTTTCTTTTCTTTTTCTTTTTTGATGCACACTGAAATCTTATCTTTAACGTCAGGAGAAAATGCCTCTAGAACATGGCCATATAGCCCGGAAAAACCTACAACAACCCAATCTTAGCCTAGTTTGTAGACTTTCCCTGTACATTATGGTCTATTTGTTTTACAGACAAATATTATAATTTAATTTGAAGATTTCATAATTAACATTCATAGTTAAATAAATAGATCTGATTTACACCACTTTGAATCTCATCCATGGGAGAAAAGTGGGATAACAATAAATAAATAAATAAATAAATAAATAAATAAATAAATGCTGCTAGGTGTCATTTTTACTAATTCCACTGTCATCCCTAGTTGTCACTATGAAGATCCATACTCCAAATGCCATTTTCATTAATCAAAAATAAATGCAGAATTCCCTGTACCAAATGCAAGATGGTATGCATTAAGAGTATGATTACTTTACAGATGCTAGCCCATTTGCAACTTTAGGGAAGATATTTGCTAATAAAAGCTGCATCTTGTTAGTGAGTTATGCACACCTAAATTCTATGCACATCTGCATAACTCACTGTGGAGATGATTACACTGAAGGTCCAGAAACCAGTTTTCAGAATACAAAGCTTACACATATTGCAGAGTCTGGCCTTCAACTGGGTTCAGGATCTGTAGTATCTATGTCTAGACAGCCAGAGAGAATGTGTGTTTGTTTTCAGCTACCCCTTTCAGAATGTACATGTGTTGATTAGTGGAGTGCTTTGAATATCTGTATAGCAATACACCTTCTGTGGAGTCACTTTTGCCCTGGTTTATACTATTTATTTATTTACTAGCCGTCCCCTGCCACGCGTTGCTGTGGCCTACATGAGGGTTCTGTGTGGGAGGTTTGGCCCAATTCTATCATTGGTGAGATTCAAAATGCTCTATGATTGTAGTGAACTATAAATCCCAGCAACTACAACTCCCGAATGTCAAGATTCTATTTTCCCCAAACTCTACCAGTGTTCACATTTGGGCATATTGAGTATTCGTGTAGGGTTTGGTCCAGTTTGGTCCTGCATGTTCACATTTTGCATTGTATAACACAATGCTGTCAAGCTGCCTTCCAATGCCATTAAAAGGTCGGTGTTAATGTACCCAATAACATTATTCACTAGAATATCTGGAGGATCCATGGAAGGTCCTAAAAGATGACTTCTCCATTAGGCATTTGCCTGTGAGGGCATATTCAGAAGATTCTCAAACATCTTCACTCTCCACTGGCCACTATATGGCTACCTTGAGAGCAGACAGCATTAAGTTTGGCTTACCACAGAAGGGGCAGGAGAGGTGACATAATTTATCCTCCAGAACATCATTTTGATGTAGGTTCTTGTCCAAAATGTCAACACTACATTTTTGACAGCCATCAGAAACTTGTCTCAGATGAGCCTTAAACTTTGGATGGTTCAACAGATTTCCATGGATTATAACTACAACAGCATTAGAGCAAAACAAAATAAATAAAACCAAACTGCTCTTGCTCTAAAATAATGATATCCCTAGCAAGAGCAGACTGGTGTTGTAGAACATTCATTGAAATGGCAATTATAAATCAACAATTATAAATGACAATCCCTGAGAAAGAAAAAACAAATTGAACTTTTCTTCTTTCCTTGCGGATCTTTTTTCTGCCATTAAATGTTATGTGTACTTGTTAAGGTGTTATTCCAAAGATACATCTTGGCAATTTTTTCTTACTTTTTAATTTTTTTGGTCGTGTCAGGAGTGACTCCTGGTGTGAGAGAATTGGCCGTCTGCAAGGACGTTGCCCAGGGGACGCCTGGATGATTTTGATGTTTTTATCATCCTTGTGGGAGGCTTCTCTCATGTCCCCGCATAAGGAGCCGGAGCTGATAGAGGGAGCTCATCCGCCTCTCCCCGGATTCGAACCTGCGACCTGTCAGTCTTCAGTCCTGCCGGCACAGGGGTTTAACCCACTGCGCCATTGGGGGCTCCTTACTTTTTAATGGGATAAGGGTATATTTAAGCCAAAGTGAGTTCAATGCTAGTTGCATCATGAACTTTTACTGCTTCTCTCTTCCCCTCCCTGGGCATTGTTACAGATTTGCTGAAGCCTATGTGGCACAAATTCATCATTTAGCAAAGACAGTTTTGTCAGGTAGGTAAATGGGAGATAGAGAGGTTCATTTGCAGAAAATATTAATCCATAGAATTTGAGAATAATGTAGCCAGTGAGGGCCACGACCAGTCCAAGAAACTTTGCTGCCTGTGGCAAAAGACAGCTTGACACATATATAATTTTAGGCGGGATTCCTTTGTGCTTGAAACTGTGGGGTGAAAAACTGCTTTATTATTCTCTACATTTGTTAGGATATGGACAATTAAAATTTTACCATCTTTAATAAACAGATACCTTGGCAAGGAATCTGGACAACAAATCATGATTAATAAAGAGTTAGAAATCATCCAACTAACCTAAATCAGTTATAATCGGCAGGGACAATTTTTGGGCAATCTTGGAGAATGGGCAAGGTGATGGAGGAATGGACACAAATAAATATTCTCCCTCTTTTTAAAAAAGGCAACAAATAAAACCAAGGAAAACCATTTAACCTTATCTCAATACAAGTAAAAAAATGTTGGAAATGCCATATACATTTTTTTACATGTATCTTGATAACAGTGTCATGATTAGTAGGAGCTAGCATGTAAAAACCTGCAAAATTCATTATATTAGTTGATGGTGGGGATTCTGTGGATGTCATTTATTTGTATTTTCACAAAACGGTTAACAAGTTTATCTATATATATTGATTAATAAACTGATTACATATAGAAGAGATGGAAACACACCAGACTGATCCATAACTGTTTGGAAAACCATACTCAAAGAGTTGCTATCAGTTGGTATCTCAGGTGGAAGTTCTGTCCTGGAATTGATACATCTCAATATTTTTATCAATGGTTTAGATGATGGGATGGAGATAACTCTTATTAAATTTGCAAAGATACAAAACGGTGAGGGTAGATAACTCATTGGAAGATAACAACAAAATTCGAAATTACCTTGATAAATTAGAAAACTATGCTTCTAATAAGTAGCCAGTGGAGAGTGAATTTCAAACAAAATTCGAAATTGCCTTGACAAATTAGAAAATTATGCTGAAATTAGTGAAATGAATAACAGGATCAAATACAAAATTCTATATTTAGTTCACAAAACCCTACAGGTACAGGATAATTGGCTCCAAAGTACTACGTATGAAAAGGAGGTGGAAATTTTTGTTGATCATAAGTTAGACATGAGTCATCTGCGTGATGCCACAACAAAGAAGGCAAATGGTATTTTAGCCTGCATTAACAAGAGGCTTCAGTATTAAGAATAAAACCTATGAGAAGAGATTGAAAAAGCTGAGTATTTCATTGTCTTCGTGAAGAGGAGACTGAGGGGGTGACATAATCAAGAGCTGACACAAAGAGGAAGGTGCAAACTTCTTCTCTGCTGCATCAGGTAGGTAGAACTAGGTCTAATGGTTTTAAGTGACAAGTGAGTAAACATTTCTTAACAGTGAGAGTGCTTCTGCAATGGAATCAATTGCTAAGGGAGATGGAAAGATCTCATTCTCTGGGCATCTCCAAAAATAGTTCGGACAGTTACCTGCTAAGGAATCTCTAGCTGAAGACCCTGAATTGAGCCCCTTCAGACTATGATTTTATAATCCTATGTTAGGGTTGGCTCTGTAGCCATATATGATGAAACTCAAAATACACTGTTTTGAACGCATAGTGTTTTCACACACTTAAACTGTTGATCTCGGGAACAAAAAGTGCCAAGCTTATGCAAGTACCTAGTTCAGGGCTTAACAATGAAGTTAGACTGTTGTGGGTTCTTGATTCAGTCACTTGTAAAAGGTTCAGAGGTGCTTGGAGAGCTATAATTTAAAAGACTGAAACCCGTTTTTTGGGGCTCCTCATGACTGTCATGCCATTCTATGTTCCTCATCCCTTTTGCATTTGAGATTTCTGAACCTTTTGTTATAAAATCTTTGACATATTATGACAGCAATGTAGTGAGGACATCAAACTGTTCTTTTGCTCTTTGCTTTCTCATTTAAAATGACATCTGGTTCTCTTACTGCCTCCATCTGAAATTCAGCAAAGAACAGGTAGACCAAATGCACAACTCCTCTCTAAGGAACAAAGTTGGTTGCCAGGCTACTAATGTCTGAAAAAGACTGATTTGCCAAGCTTTATGGTGAATCAAGTGCAACAGGTTGGAAAAAAAGGAAGTTGCAAACACAGGAAACAGTGTAAAAAGCCGCAGGAACCTTATAGAGAAATGACATTAAAGGGTGAAATTCTGATTTAAAACTGTTTTTAGAGTTTCAGTCCAATTTCAACAAAATATTTTTGATGATTTGATGTATATCATCATTTCATTGCATATAATCAGTTTGATTTCCTTTCCCCCATCATGGCACAACTAATTCGTTGTCTCTCCCTATCTTGTGCAAGGCTAGTGCTCTGTATGGTAGAATAAAATAGCCCCTATTTCTTATGTGAAATAGTTGCTTGTTGTTGATCGGTTTTTATTAGCCCCTTTAAAATCTAAAACTCTGCTCATTGATTCAGTTTTGAATCAGGATAATGTGATATAAAGAATATATTCTCCAATGATCCCTATTTACCTAGAGATAGCACAGGAATACAATGCAGAGGCAAATTGATAATGAACCCCACCATGATTTTTTTCTTGAGTCTCCAAATGTTTATGTTTGCAACAGTTGTGACCATAATAAATGGTAATACTGATGCAAATACTAAGTAATGTTTTGCTTGCTGATATCTACAAGTTGGAAAAGTGAAAAAGAGGTGATACACACACACACATACATATACAAATACGTGAGCTTGTTGTTGCAAAAAAGTATAAATTTAATTAATATATACCTAATGGAACAATTATGATTAAGGACATTACTGCACCGAAGCCATTCTTGCAATGCAGAATAGGTGCTGCTTATCAGCATGCTGATAGATGACATGCATAGCTGCTGCTGTTGAACAACTGCAATGCCTCAGTGGTGGAAAGGCACACTTCCAGGTGGATGGCACAACTCTACCCTCCTTCCCGCTGGGCCACTTTCACCCCATTTTTTTTATTTTTAAAGGATTTAAACTTTTTAAAGCCATTATGAATTTCTTGTGGTTTACAAAATGTTCTGCAATGGAAAATGCTGTCACAGAAGTGCCCAGACTCATTGCATGAGGTAAGTCCTGGGACCACAGTGCGATCAGGGGGTACTGCTTGTCAATAGCAACCAGTTGATTACTTGAAGGGATATGACAAACTGACAATAGGCATCATACAATGTGGTGTGCTAGGGACCATCTTGGTGATGGCCCTGCCACTGTGTTGGATTCCACTTGTGTCCTTTAAAGTCCTAAAGTCTTCTGTTCCACTGGCAAGTTTCCTGCCTCTCCCTAGAAATATTTCTCCAGAGAGGAAATGCAATGTCACTAAATAATGTATTGTCTAAGGCTTTCATGGCCGGAATCACTGGGTTGTTGTAGGTTTTTTGGGCTGTGTGGCCATGTTCTAGAAGCATTCTTTCCTGACATTTCACCTGTATCTATGGCAGGCATCCTCAGAGGTTGTTACTTCACAATCTCTGAGGATGCCTGCCATAGATGCAGGTGAAACGTTAGGAGAGAATGCTTCTAGAACATGGCCATACAGCCCAAAAAACCTACAACAACTCATTAAATAATACTATGCACATTAGAACCAAGATTATGGCAACAAGAATGATTGACAACTGGAAAATAGAGGGAGAAAATGCGGAGGCCGTGACAGACTTTGTATTTCTAGGTGCAAAGATTACTGCAGATGCAGACTGTGGCCAGGAAATCAGAAGACGCTTACTACTTGGGAGGAGAGCAATGTCCAATCTCGATAAAATAGTAAAGACTAGGGACATCACACTGGCAACAAAGATCCGCCTAGTCAAAGCCATGGTATTCCCTGTAGTAACCTACGAATGTGAGAGCTGGATCTTAGGGAAGGCTAAGCGAAGGAAGATAGATGCTTTTGAACTGTAGTGTTGGAAGAAAGTTCTGAGAGTGCCTTGGACTGCGAGAAGATCCAACCAGTCCATCCTCCAAGAAATAAAACCCGGCTGCTCACTGGAGGGAAGGATACTAGAGACAAAGTTGAAGTACTTTGGCCACATCATGAGGAGACAGGAAAGCCTAGAGAAGACAATTATGCTGGAGAAAGTGGAAGGTAAAAGGAAGAGGGCCCGACCAAGGGCAAGATGGATGGATGGCATCCTTGAAGTGACTGGACTGACCTTGAAGGAGCTGGGGGTGGTGACAGCCGACAGGGAGCTCTGGCGTGGGCTGGTCCATGAGGTCACGAAGAGTCAGAGACGACTGAATGAATGAACAACAACAAACATTAGAACCACCATGTTTTATTCACTCCTTCTCTCAATCCCCTTATCTTACTATGTCATGAGAATAATATAATATGGTGGACTTGCAACATAGTTAAAGAATTCTGGAAAAAAATGGTGAAAGAAATAAACAAAATGATTAGCAAAAAAATCAAGAAAAACCCAGAAATGTGCTTATTAGGAATATTTGGAAGGGGTATTAGCGCAGGAGATGAAGAATTTCTCAGTATTGTTTTGTTGCTGCGAGACTAATAATATCTAAAACATGGAAGGGGAAAAAAGAGTTAATTATTAAGGATTGGAGAGATAAATTAGTAGATTATATCCAAATGGCCAAACTGACAAATAGCAGCAGAGGAGGAAATAATGAAGAATTTGTTAAAAAATGGAGGTTGGCAATTGGATATCTTGAAAAGAAGACAAAAGTAGATTTGAAGATCGCCATAAAGGGGATTCAGTTAAAGAAAACATGTGGGTAGTTGTGGATTAGTTATGTGATCCACACGGAGTGGTGTCGGAGGTCATGGGGGTTGGGTTCACGGGTGTGGGGTTAGAGGGACAAAAAATGTTAATGTATTATAACTGTACAGTCAAAGTTGATTTTTCATATGTTTAACGAGCGCTAACTGTATACCATTCCGTAAATCTGTATGCTCTTTTGTATATCTTTTTTTCTACTTTTCTGTTTTTTTCTGGGTTTTTTGTTTGTTTTTTTATTTATTTCTGTTTTCCTCTGGTGTCGGTTTTGTTTTCTGTATGCACCATAAACCAATAAAAAAATAATTAAAAAAATAAAAGAATAATATAAACATTTTGAGTATTTGCATTTAAAATATCCAGGGTTTCTTCTTATGTCCAACTGGACAAAACTGGCTAGATTAAACTATAGTTAGTTCAAATAAGCCAGGCTCATATTGTGGTCTATGATTCTGGCTTGCTAAAAATCATACTTTAAATTAATCTGAGCCACCCTCCACTTGCAGGTTGGGTATAATGTGAAAGATAGCACTGTATAGCTCAAATTTGGATGGAAATAATTTCAATCTCATTGAAGCCACACTGGAGAAGATAAGGAATGATCACACCTGATATTCTCTGCTATCCATGTATATAAAGCTAAACCATGGATAAGTATTGCATCTAACCTGGAATATTGTATTTGAACTATTGCCATTAGATGGCAGCAAAAAAAGCCAATGGGATTTTGGCCTGCATCAATAGGAGCATAGTGTCTAGATCTAGGTAAGTAATGCTACCCCTCTTTTCCACTTTGGTTAGACCACACCTGGAATATTGTGTCCAATTCTGGGCACCACAATTCAAGAGAGATATTGACAAGCTTGAATGTGTCCAGAGGAGGGTGACTAAAATGATCAAGGGTCTGGAGAACAAGCCCTATGAGGAGCAGCTTAAGGAGCTGGACATTTTTTAGCCTGAAGAAGAGAAGGCTGAGAGGAGATATGATAGCCATGTATAAATATGTGAGAGGAAGCCACAGGGAGGAGGGAGCAAGCTTGTTTTCTCCTTCCTTGGAGACTAGGACGAGGAACAATGGCTTCAAACTACAAGAGAGGAGATTCCATCTGAACATGAGGAAGAACTTCCTGACTGTGAGAGCCGTTCAGCAGTGGAACTCTCTGCCCCGGAGTGTGGTGGAGGCTCTTCTTTGGAAGCTTTTAAACAGAGGCTGGATGGCCATCTGTCAGGGGTGATTTGAATGCAATATTCCTGCTTCTTGGCAGAATGGGGTTGGACTGGATGGCCCATGAGGTCTCTTCCAACTCTTTGATTCTATGATTCTATGATAGAGATAGCTAGCTCTGTTGTGAGATCAATCATGCTACGAAACACTAAATCTGAAAGGGAGGTATTCCTATGATAAGTGAACTAAGCCTTTTTGAAATCAATAAAGGACAGCTCATTGTAGAGTTGATGAATGGGCTTTAGTCTAAAAATGGAAGAGCATTGAACTTATGATTTCAGATTATGAGGGGCCTTTAGATAAAACAATGATCAATAAAGATACAAAAATAGGAAAAAGTGAATTTTGGTAGCACTTTGTAGCCTCTTAAATATCACATAGCTTGGGATCTTGACATGCCTTAACCTGGTCCTTCCTGCAAATCTTTCCCAGCACTACAATATTTATTTTCAGAAGTTGGCAACCCTTAACTGAGCTTCATCTCTTTGCAAAGCTGTGTGTGTCAGTTATTTATAATGCAAACTAGAAACAGAACGTTCTATTTTTTTTCTCTACCCAGAAGGTAACAAACCAAGTTTTTTTCTGATGAATTTTGATGTGAGAATTCATTTAGTAACTGTAGTCATAAGCTTTGGCATTGGTGTGATAAGCAGAAGAAATTGCAGAGTCAGGCTGCTTAGCGATATAGCAGAACAAAGAAACAACTAAGAAGAAATATCATGCAAGAATCCCATATTTCTCTAAGTAAACTTGCCAAATGCAGCTCTCGCCTTTAGGGAACCGTGTCCAGGAATAGATTTTTCAAATGCCAAAGTAGGAAGGTGTATAATCTTCTTGCTATAAAGTTGCTGAGAACAGTACATTGTTGCATTCCTTTTATTTTGCTTCCTGGGTGCTTACCATATTTTTCATTATTTAAGAGTACTCGCTGCTTATCAGATGAAGGAAATGAGGATCATTATATGAAAGTGAGCAACAGAAGATACAGGAAAATGAAACAACCCCCTTAAAAAAACTCACCCAAATGTCTATCATAGCTCTTGATCAATAAGGAATGATGGAGGAAAGGTTACCAGGAGATATAATCATAAGGATAATACTTTTCACTGAGTCATTCCTGAAAATTAGTCTCTGGCATTAACAGAATTCTTTGGCTGCAATTCTGCATTAGAGTGTGTTTCTGCCCATACAGCTTTGTATTCTTTGCACACAGAGAGACACCAGCAGCTGTGAGTCCTCAGAAAATTCTGCTGCTGTGTGTTGGTAGAGAAGAGAATGGAGATAATTTAAACCATGAAGTAGCAAAGGGACTCAGAGGAAGAAACAAGGGTGTAGTTTTTACTTTTGCTCTGTCATACAGGATTCTGGCCACAGTATAATTTAGAGTCAATTTCTAAGTCAGGGAGGAACTAAGGATAGATTTTGGATCCCCTCATATGTCTCTGGATCATTTGCTGAGGATAAAAGGGGCTTTCAAACTCATATATGTGTTTTTTAAATAAATCACTAATGAAATCCTTCCTTCTCATTCTAAATTACTCTACCTCAATGAAGAAAGCTTGGGATGCTAAATAGTGAATATGGGACTTCATTGTTTTTGGCTCTGCATTCTTTGATGTCAAGTTTATGTCTTTTTCATCCAGTTGTTGATTCTCTGGATTACTTTTTTCAAATGTGTAAGTGAGAGAGATATCTTATTAGCCTCAAATCTTCCCAATCCTGCTTTTGGACTTTGATTTACAGCTGTATAAATTGAGGATATTTATGTAAGATAGCTTTAAGAATGACTCCAACCTCCATGATAGCTTTTGCTTTTTTAAACAAAGACAATGGAACCTCTGCAGACTCATGACCATTCTCTTCAGAAGCCTGAGGCAAAGAGACAATCGCAGGCTGAGCCCTTACAGTTTCTAAGTTGGGTCTCAAAAACCAGGATGCCATTGATAAATCAAGTTCACCTTACTACAGAGCACAAGATAACTTGCTTCAGTTGGCCGATGAGAGAAGAACCCCCCCCCCACCAAAAAAAACCCAAACATTCATCCTAAGCTACTTAGCTATTACCTTCTCTTGAAGGAAAACAATCATATTGTTTGTTCTGCACCAGTGCAGTAGTCTAATGCACTAGTATGATGAAAGATGCTACCCTACTAGGCATGGGAAAAATTTGTTTCTAAACTCGTTTCGTTTTTAGGGGTCCATCGCGTTTCGTTTTTTAGAAAAATTCCGAAATTTTCCTTTTAAAATTTTTGAAATTTACGAAATTTCGTATAATTATGAATCGATTCGTTAATGGCGGACGCAATTGCGCAATATGCTAAAAAAAAACCTCCAAATGGGACAGGGGGAACTTCTGAAGCTTCCCTCTCCCTCTGTTGTTGACTGTTGGTGTGATAAAACAAACAACAACTATAAAACTTGCACCAGACATGCGAAAATAATTACGAAATAATTACGAAATAATTTCGAAATAATTTCGAAATAATAACGAAATAATTACGAAATAAATTGAACAAATTGTTTCGAATCTAATTTACTCCTCACACTATTCCTGCATGGCTCAATATTGGATCAAAAGCTAATTTAAATACGAATTAATAACTAATTACGAAATTAATGAACGAAACCGCCCAAGCCTATACCCTACTACCAAAATTGATGTGTTAATCCAATAGACTTATGTACATGAAATGAAAGGAAATACCATCTTGTCCTTTGTTTCAGGCAAATAAATGATTGAAGTGAACCCTATTGAAAATGCTACAGGTGGGTGGGTGGATGGAAGTAGGGAAAATACAGCCTTCATTTTTCCATTGTCAGTTCATGTCAGGGACAGATAAGGGAGGCAGTTTTGCTTCAGGATAATGAACTTGAACAAGGTCAGTCATTTACTCCACTGACATAAACACAAAACTAAAAGGAGCATGGCGTGCTCTCTCTCTCTCTCTCTCTTTGAGCCTTGGGAAAATAATACTGTGCTTCGTAGGTTGAGATGAGTTTTTAGCCTGGAAGCAACATTTGTTCTCTTCATGTGCTGCACTTTCAGTTTTAGTAGATGTCTAACCCAACCCAAATACAATACGAAGTTTATGCAAATGCAGTGCTTTTTTTTTGCATGTACTTTGGGGGGAGGGGGATTAGCAAATATCCAAATAGTATTATTAAAAATATATATGGTTGAATATATATCTTCAGCATAGCTTTCTTTCCTTATGTGTGATAGGTGATGCTGTCTTAGGCTGCATCTACACTATAGAATTAATACAGTTTGATGGCTCACTATGATGGAATCATGTGAGTTTTAGTTTTACAAAATATCAATGATTGTTGAAGCCTTACCAAATGACAACTTCAAGGATTCCATAGCATTGTGCCACGGCACTTAAAATGGTGCAAAACTTCATTAATTCTATAGTATAGATACACCCCTACTAATATATTGAAGTAAGATTCCATTATGAATCCAACTTGCTTCTCTTTATGGAATTGAAGGGGGGGGGGTCATACTAGTTGAAGCGCACTTCTCCTGAACTGCTTAAACTGTGATATATCCTTTTAAACTAATTTAATCCTACTGAAGTTAAGCATCTGAGACCGATTATATTATACTCCATGAATCGATGTATTCTCTGCAATGGCCAGCTATTTTACTTATATCAACCAGAACTAAGAGAGAAGCTTGAGAAACTGGGCCTCTATTGAACTTTGTGAGAGTTCTCTATGTCCATGCAGTATGTGTGTGAGCACGCACACATTTGTGTATGTATATGTGTGTGTGCGTGTGTGTATCATTTCTTTCATTCATTTCGGCGATCCCTCGTTGGATGAGTAAGATGGTCTTCCATGATGGGTTTCCTTGTGGATTTATAGGTGGCCGTGGAGCCCTATTCTTGACCCGCATCTTCTCCCACAGTGAAGGCATTGGTTTCCAGTGGAAGGCGGTCCCGGTCGGGGTTGGCTTGGCACGCCTTCCTCCTGGCACATTTCTCTCTTTCGCCCTCCACTCGTGCCTCCTCGAATTCTGCAGCACTGCTGGTCACAGCTGACCTCCAGCTGGAGCGCTCAAGGGCCAGGGCTTCCCAGTTCTCAGTGTCTATGCCAGAGATTTTAAGGTTGGCTTTGAACAGCACCAGAAACTCAGTGCTAATCTTTTTGAACAAAAAAGTAGTTACTCGTACACATTCTGTTTCTTTCCCAATGGAATAAAGATTATTATATAGATGGTGTAAAATGGCTTGAATTCAGAATTAGAAGGTCTTATTTTAACCACAAAGCACCATATATAATTGTCTGTGAGAAGAATCGGAAGTTAATTTGCAATTGAGAAAAAAAAACTTAAATGCTGGACCACTCTAACAACTACCATGTCAAACTACACAGAGAAGCCATTGAAATTCACAACCATGTGGACAATTTCAACAGAAAGGAGAAAACTATGAAAATATTTAAAAACTCTAAAATCAGGAGCAACACTAAAAAATTAGGGGAATTCCAGACAACAATCAAACAGGGCCAGCTAACACCTCCCAACAAAAGATCACTCAGGCAGAAATCAGCCAGAGTTTGATGCTACAAGGCCATCAAATGTCAATCAAGGTGGCCAATTGCGACATTCAGACTTGCCTCAAGCAGACAAGAGTCCTTTTTCCTACTCTGGGCATTCCACAGATATATAAACCTCACTTGCCTAATTTCTAACAACCTCACAACCTCTGAGGATGCCTGCCATAAATGTGGGTGAAATGTCAGGAGAGAATGCTTCTGGAACATGGCCCAGAAAACTCACAGCAACTCAAAGCTAAGAACAAATCAAATTAAAAAAGCAATCACTATGATAAATCATGCTTACATATTTTTGTTGCTGTTTTTTCTCAAAGTGAAATGTATTTATAGAATTTATTCTTTATCCTTAACTGATTTCCATGCACTTGAAATTTATTTCTGAGAGCATGAGGACCCCAAGATCACATCCCTCATTCTGTATCTTTGCATTTCATTTTTTCTGCCTAAGTGGAGTATCTTGTCCCTGTTGAACTTCATTTTGTTAGTTTTGGCCCATCTCTCTAAGATCGTTTTGAATTCTTCTCCTGCCCTCTGGAGTATTGGCTATCCCTCCGAATTTGGTGTCATCTGCAAACGTGATGATCATACCTTCTAGCCCTTCGTCTAAGTCATTAAGAAAAATGTTGAACAGGACCGGGCCCAGGACGGTTCTGTTCAACTTCTTTCCAAGATGAAGAGGAAGCATTGGTGAGCACCCTCTGGGTTCGTCCGCTTAACCAATTACAGATCCATCTAACAGTAGTTTTGCCTAGCCCACATTGAACTAGTTTGTTTGCCAGAAGGTCATGGGGAACCTTGTCGAAGGCCTTACTGAAATCCAGGTATGCTACATCCACGGCATTCCCCGCATCTACCCAGCTTGTAACCCTATCAAAAAAAGACATCAGATTAATCTGGCATGACTTGTTTTTGATAAATCTGTGTTGACTGTTAGTGATGACCGCATTTGTTTCTAAGTGTTTGCAGACCACTTCTAAGTGTTTGCAGACTATGAGATGCACCATGAGAATTCTAAATTCCTCTCTCTCAGCTACAGATCTCAGGAATCCATGGAACAGAACAATGGCAATTAAAGTGGAATCAAAACCCTATTAATTGCATATGAGCTTCTGTTTTGAAAGTCTCAGGTACCTTCTGGAGCAGGTTGTGAAATGGCATAGAGGATTGTAGAATGAGGAGGAAAATAATTGTCTATAATGGTAATGCACAGATCGTTGTAAAATCTTGGACTTAGACGAGAAACTGTCTTAATTTCTGTTTGTGCTTATGATCATCAAAGCACCCTTTAATTCCTTTGCCAATTTGCTTTTCAGATTTTCATGTTAATGTTCTCCCTGAGCAAATCTGACAGCACTGATATCAATTGAAGTTTGAGGTCAATGATGTCAAAAGGAAAAATCACATGGATACTAGAAAAAAGAACATGTTAGTCTGTGCTGAATCAGGATATAATCTGACCTTTCTGGAGTCATTACATGGTAAACTCAAGAGTGGTGTTACACAGTATTTTAAAGACGTGTCTCCTGCTGGCTACCAATGACCTGAGTGGGCCAAAGAGCAGCATGGTCAGAATAAGTATGAATCTCATTAACAGAATATAGTTTTATTCCATGCTCTGTTCTTCTATTTATTACATTCCTTCTTTTCTTACATTTCTCCACTGTATCACAAATCAATTGTGAATGGCTCACAGATGTATTGTAATAAGATCCTGAGTTCATCAGGAAGAACCATTAAAACAGAACCTATATCAGAGAACCAAGGAGCTGCTATTACTCTCCTTTGTGACCTAAGTGCTTTTTTAAACAAAGAAGCTCACACCTAATTGTCTTAAATGTCAGAATAAGTATGCTAAGCAGGCTCCCTTAGGCAGTGAATTCCAGAGATAGACTGCTTAAAAAAAGCATAGTTCTCAGAACCATTGCTCGAATCCTTGCTAGTAGAGATTTATTAAGCAGAGCATCCTCTAAAAGATGTCAGTCAACAGTTGTGGAAAGACTGACACTGAACCTAAACATTAGGTATGTTTATGAAATTTTGAAAGGAGAAAATACATTGGAAATGAAAATAAAAGCAAGTCATTGGCTGCTTCTACACAACCATTTAAATCAGTTTAGAACGTGGATTAAAGACACACAATTAGCTGCACAGCACCTATACAGGCACCCCAGGAACTGGCTGCAAGCTGAGAAAGTGGCCACAAATATCCTCTGATTTTAGATCAATCCATTTTCCCCTATTGTCTTGTTATGCCAAGTCTCAGTTAAGTAAACAACATAAGATTCAAAGTTTTTGGAGGAGACATATTTACAGGTTGGGAGACAGTATACTCATTGAGCTTCACACATGAACATGTGCTTTCCATTGATGGCTAACAAAATGGACACATGTACAGCATATTAAAAAGGATGGATGAGGGAGTTGACTTCAAAAGCCATTTACCTATAAGAAGTGTAGGAAGAAAATTAGTTGTCTACATTTTCAAATTATCAGTGCTTCCTGAGGGGTTCACACATTTTACTCACAACACAGAATTCATTACATGCCATTAAATGGGTGTTTGGTCTACATGTCAGTAAACTAACAATGGACAGAAAAACCCACAGTCAGCCAATAGGAAGTGAAGGGTTAATAAACAGTGCATATTTATGCTACTTTGCATACTCTCTAAAGGAGCAGCTAAATTTATGGTCTGGCTTGGGCAGTTCAATAAAAAATGAAAGAATTTGACTGCATTCAGTCCTTTCTCATTCAGACTCCATGAAAAACTTCATTGTCAAAATGTGATATCCTCTGCAACAGTTGAGCAAAACTTAGTATGTTATTCTTCTTCATAAAATGTCAACTTTGTGAATTAATTTTGTCTAACCCATTCTCCCCAAGACCCAAGATACTAAACCTACAATTAGTAAACTTAAATGTATTGTTATTAGCAAAGGGAGTTATGTTTTTAATTTTGTATTGGAATGAAAGGTGCTTTCCAAGACTGAAGCCTTTTCACCCTTTCTAGACTATGGCCACTATTAATGCAAAAAATGATTCTTACAATAATAGTTTCTTTATGTGATTAGATTACATTAGTTAGGGTTTTCAAGAATTTCCCATTCTTCTTGGCTTCACTCTGGATATGAGGAATGTGAAGAATATTTACAAAATATCTAATTCTCAATGAGACAGGTTGTCTAGATGCTTGGAGACAACCTGTTGAGGTCACTATCTTCCATAAGAATATTACCTCAAGTATTAGACTGAGGTGGACTATTTTTCCCTCATTAACATTAACAAAGTGCACACAACAAACAGAGAAAGATTGCTTGATGGAAAAGAAATATATCAACTGGTAAAAGTCTACAGAATGATAAAACTGTTATTGTGGTTTTGCACATCATCTGCAAAAAAATCTTTCTTGCAAATGGGAGAATTCTCCTTGATACTGAAAGTAGTTTGATTTCTCAGTAGAATTAGACAACTAAAGAAAATATACAAATCTATTGGATATATAGTGAATCAACTGCGACAATAGTTAATAGGGGTGTGCAATTTTGTTAGTCATCTTAAGACATGTCAAATCTGTTAAATTTGTACTCACAATGGGATATGGAGGTATGTCCCATGCCAAAAACTTAAGAATTGAAACTTACCCAATACTTTTTTGTTTTAATTTTGTAAATCTCAAAAGCCTCCCAATTAATTTCATTTTCAGTGCAAGGAAGCAAAGCAAAGCCAAAAGGCTGCCTTTCCTCTTTAAATTAATGACCTCTTGCCATTAGGAGAGGAAAGCAGCATGGAGAAAGCACAGAATTTTGGGATATGTAGTTTGGGAAGGTGACAAGCCCTATGCCAAAGAATTCAAAAGGCCTTACCCTAAACTACATTTCCCAGAATTCTGCTGAGCATCAGAAAGCTCCAGTCAGCATAGGAGAGAGAATTGTCCCTCCATAGTAGCAGCCAGCCAGAGTTCCAATAAATTGTTTAATCTGCAAAGAGGAGAACTGACAGATACTTCTAGTAAGCAAATCTCTTTGCTGGGCTGGGAAGAAATCCCCAAATGGAGGTTCTACTGGTTAATATGAGAGACATTCAATGAGATAGCTGTTGTGGCTTTTTTTCTAGAAAAATGTTTTTGTCAACATTAAAAAAATCCCTAAAATCAGTAGAGGTGTGAATACTTCTGAAAGTTGGGAGGAATTATCTTCTGTTATCTTGTATCATTGTGTAGAAAATTCAAGAAGATAGCTCTTGTAGCTTTTTTTAAAATGTTGTTTATAAAAACATTGAAAATTCCCCAAAAATCCATGCATATGTGAAACATTCTGAAACATCATGGGCTAACAGTGGTAACTGTGTTCTACCACTGTAGCAAGTTTCACCCCAATAACTGTAAAACCGAGGGAGAAAGGAGCACCTGAAGTTTCCCCACAATTACAATAGCAAAAAAGTAAAAGTACTCTCATTATAGTAATGGAATTTTCATTAAATATACTTTAGAAACACTTTAGAAAACACTGGCACCCCCCAATTTTGTAATTTTAACTTGATCACACATGCCTAGCATTTTATCTGATAAAAATCAGGCTCAGTTTTGGAAGAATTCTGAAAGTCAGAATGATTTGTACTATTCACTTGCATTTTCAAGATTAGTATATGAGATCATGATTGTCTTAATATCACCCCCATAAGAGATCAGTTATGCTGCCTATGTAAAGTTCATTGAAAACATTTGCATAGTATCATTTTCATAGACTCCTTTCTCCTAGTACAAGAATATTACAGATGCATTATAGCTCATGTTATTGGGAAAGGGCAGTAGACATTGTAGGTTGGGTCACTGCTGTTAATATGGGATGGTATTCAGTTTTGTTGGTAGTGCAATGCTGTTTGGAAGGTGCACAATCTGAACCTGCCAGTTCTTACATTTTTTAAAAAAATAAGCAGGGAAGACTATGTGTCGTAATGCTTGAGTGTGTTTCTTACAGGCTTTTATGAGTAACAGTCAAATGTTACTACACTCCACATAGTCCTTTTAGGTAATATATCACAATATAATCTGCTCTATGTTTTATAATTTATTGTGCCATGCAGGTTGTACATTGGCACTCTACAGACAAATATAATTTCAAATGTAATGTGAAAATTGTTAAAATTCAGTGTGAAACCAGTCTACCGAATATTATTGGGATAGAATTGGAATCATGTCTCCACCTACAGTAGGAAAAGGACTCTGATCAGGAGTAGTTACTTCCATATGATATTTGGAGATCCGTGCTGTCATCTAACCAGTATATCACAGTACCATACTAAGATTCTCAACACTCTGTGCCTTCAATGCACCATTGATGAAAGTTCAGAAAGAAATGAGCTAATTACACAAGAAATTCTATATGCGACCGCTTTCCCAACTGGTGTGGAGCTTTGGGCTTGAGTGCCACCAGTACACTGATGACACTCAGCTCATTCTGAAGATGGAGGGCTGGCTGGACTCTGTACCTGAAAATTTCCATCAGTGCCTTGAGGCCGTTATTGGATGGTTGCATGCCAGCAGGTTGAGGGTGAACCCAGAGAAGACGGAGATCCTTTGGCTGGGCCGTCCGGGTGGGAGGGAGATCCAGCTGCCTTCCCTGGATGGCGAGACACTACGTCCGTCACCTTCTGTAAAAAGCCTTGGTGTCTTATTGGACCCTCTGCTCACAATGGAGGCCCAGGTCTCTGCTGTGAGCAGACCTGCGTTTTTCCACCTACGTCAGGCTAGGCGACTGGCTCCCTTCTTATCTAGGATCAACCTGGCTATGGTGATCCAGGTGACGGTCATCTCAAGGCTTGACTACTGCAACACCCTCTACATTGGCCTTCCTTTGTCAGTGATCTGGAAACTGAAGCTGGTGCAAAATGCGGCGGCTCATCTTCTCGCCAGGGTGCCAGCGAGGTGTCAAATCACCCCAATTCTACAACAGCTGCACTGGCTTCCGATCGAGTACCGGATCACTTTCAAGGTGCTGGTACTAACCTTTAAGGCCTTATATGGTTTGGGGCCGGCGTAGCTGAGGGCCCGCTTATCCCCCTACCAACCCCAGAGATTACTTCGGTCCGAGGACCAAAATTTGCTTGAAGTCCCCAACATCCGGACTTATCATCTGTCCTCTACTAGGCAGAGAGCCTTGTCAGTTGTGGCCCCTTATTTATGGAATGCCTTGCCAGTTGAAACCCGAACCATCCGAGAGCTACTTGCTTTTCAGAAAGCCTGTAAGACCTTTCTTTTCCGACAAACTTTCGATGGGTGAATAACTCGGGACTATGTCGGTTCTCGTTTTTATTGTATTTTAAAGTTGGTTGTATTGTTTTAATCTACTGCTGTAAACTGCTCTGAGCCAAATTGGGAGTGGCGGTATACAGGTCTAATAAATAAATAAAATAATACATAAAGTTAGTGGGGGGAGTTCACAAATTCTGCTTTAATAATTTGAATTGGATAGGAAAATATGCTGGTGACCAGTGAAGTTCCTTATGGGTAGTATGAAACATTATTAATTTGATCACCATCCAAGTGTCCACAACCTGTTATATGGTTTTCATATGGAACCTTTTGTGTGGATGATTACGTCAAAATTATCTGCTTGCTGAACAAATTACTAGCTATTGTGACCTTCCCCCAGTGAAGAAAAGTATATTAAAAATCTTCATCAACGTTACTGATGAGCTCTACATTGAGAGCAATGCTGAGTTTGCCCATGGGAGCTTTGAGAGGTCAGGTCTTTTATCATGGAAATGTTCATCTCTCCTACTAGAATCTAAATTAATTTTAATCCACATTAGTTCAGGTGGGGCCATGTAAGACCATGATCTATCTTCCTGAAATGTGCACTCTGCTTTGCCTGTTACATATTTGGGTTCTTAGAATGTCAACTACATTGTGTGCAAATAATGGCAACCAAAATGTTAATGTAGTTAGCTGTGTCAGAAGCAAAAGTGTAGTGGTAGCAATATAATTAAATAGTAGGATGAAAAAGAACCAGGTTAAATGTTAGGAAGAACTTTTAAACTGTTAGACAAGATCAGGATTTTCCAAAGGAAAGCTATTTCAAAATAGCTAGTTTTCTTTCCTATTAGGATTTCTTTCTCTTCCTAGAGTGATTTCAGACAACCATGTGGATGAAAGTAACACCATAATAATGGATTCTATTATGATGTCCTTCAGATTTAAGAAAACCCAGTCATACATATTTGTGACATGATTTATTCAGCCTCTTCCTCTTAGTCTGAGAGGGCAGAATGATACTAGTGGGTCTCCATATATGTGAATGTTTGAACCTTAGCTTCCATAGAAGCAATCAAAAAGAGTCAGGAAATTATCACATGCATATTTTGAGTTGACCTGTGAAGAAATTGAGGGTTATTCTATAAAGGGAAGAAAGCACAGTATCATCTCAGGGACCCAACTGCCCATGGTTGCCATTATTTTTTCCACACCAAGGCATTCAAAAAGGCTAGAACAGTGGTTCTCAACCTGTGTGTCCCCAGGTGTTTTGGCGTACAACTCCCAGACATCCTAACAGCTGGTAAACTGGCTGGGATTTCTGGGAGTTGTAGGCCAAAAACATCTGGGGACCCCAGGCTGAGAACTACTGGGCTAGAAGCTGCACCATGGCTAAGAGTCAAAAGGGCCAGTGCTTTTTTTGTGTTCTCCTAGAATTGACTAAGCTTTTCCTTTCCAGCACTAAGAATTAAGGTATAATATTCAAACTGATAAGTAAACTCAGATTTTCTGGCTTATTTTTTTAACTAAAATTTCAGACTATACATGAGTGCATAGAGTACAGCGCTACCTCTGTGTCTTCCTATCAGTGAAGAAGAAAAAGGAATTATAGCAGTGACAAAGTTATTTTCTCTCAGAGCTCCACAATGTTCCTTCTTTTCCCCTTTTCTTCTTTCCATGACAGGAATTTGTGGGGATTCTGCATAGGATGTGCCTGATGGCCCTGATTGACTAGCAGTCCAGAAACCTGATCCTCTTCAAACAGACCTATTAAAGTTCCAGGAGACAGTTGGGAGCTGGTTCTGTCTGAGCTCTGGCAGTTCAGCATTTTTTTTCCAAATAAAGCATAGAGTGTTCAAGGATTAGGACATTCTTTGGAAAACTAAGATGTTTGTTTATAAAGCTATTGTCCTTCCACCATAGTGTACACATGCAAAACATGAACCATCTACAAACACCACTATCAACTTCTGAAAAGAAAGTTGATAGTTCAAAAAAAATCCTGCAAATCTCTTGGAAAGACAGGAAGATAAACATTAGAATTCTGGAAGAAGCAAGGACCACCAGCATTGAAATAATGATTCTCCATCATCAATTCTGTTGGACTGGCCACATTGTCTGAATGCTCAATCACAGCCTCCCAAAGCAATCGGTTTATTCTCAATTTAAGAACAGAAAATGGAATGTTGGTGGACAGCAAAAGAGATGTAACAATTTGTTTAAAGCTAACCTTAAAAAATGTTATGTAAACACCAGGAACTGAGAAGCCCTCAAACATTGTAACTGGACGTTAGTTGTTACCAACAGTGCTATGGATTTTGAAGAGGCAAAAATAGAGGGTGGAAGGAAGAAACATGCCAAGAGGAAGACGTATCAAACAAATCCTTGTTGTGACCACCTTCCATATGGAAATCTATGTCTTCAGTGTGAAGACGACATAGATACAAAACAGAGATTCCCAATCATTCTTTTACAGGCCCACCGCAAAGAGTCTAGAAGACAATCATACTCAGTTACAAATGGTTATTCATGATGGTGATTATTTATGTTCCAGGATCCAGCTGGAAGCTGGTTTTAATGATAGAAAGCCTTCCTGCAGGAAGGATAAAGCAGGGAACAACAACAACAACAACAACAACAACACTATACTTCCATTTTGACTCGCATTGCTATGCCTTATTGATTCCAGGGATTAACTATTTAGAGAGGAATGTTAATATTTCTCAGTTGGCCTGCCAAACAACAAACCAAAGGATTCTTGATTATTCTTGGCTTGGGGCATTGCCTTTGTCCTTTCCGTGTGTTTGTGGTAAACTCAAAAGAGAAGTTACATAGTTTATGGTTTTATATGTCAAATGTGTTGTTTAAATATACCATGGTACAAGCCATTTATCATATATTTCTTAAGAGACATGATCTTTCGATCCTTTACAGCCTTATGATTCCATGAAGTGTCATAAATTTCTTTATAAATCTATGAATCAAAAGCAAACTCATTGCAAGAGAGATTTTTGCTTTTCTCTATGCCTCCACTATTTGTGAGACATTATTCAGTTGTCATTTGTCAAACTGAGTATATTGTGCCATCAGAATCAATTAAATGTTCTTTTGAGGGTCCATAGATCTTTTTTCCACACAAAGAAAAGTAAAGAAGGCTTAAAGAATAGATAACTTCCTAGAATGTGCACTGTTGTACTCCAAGTGAAATTCTCCAATGTAATTCCCATCCACTTAGCACTACAAAAGTCACTCTTTTTGTGTGGTTATGTATAGTTGTTTACTTTTAAACTAATGGGAACAAATTTTTAGACTTTTTTACCACAGAACCATATAGATGAAGAAGAGTAATTGTTTTTCTATTTCACAAGTAGAAT
This sequence comes from Anolis sagrei ordinatus, assembly GCF_025583915.1. Classification (NCBI taxonomy): domain Eukaryota; kingdom Metazoa; phylum Chordata; class Lepidosauria; order Squamata; family Anolidae; genus Anolis; species Anolis sagrei. Next base: position 121,658,627 of record NW_026846588.1, on the reverse strand, counting down.
GTTTCCCTTGAGAAGTGTGTTTAAATAGCTAAAATAACAACAAAACAGTTCAGCAGAAAGGAAAATGTAAAAAAAAAAAATCACTGTATTTATTGGAGGCCACTTGCTTTACCACACCACGCCAGAGAATCACATGATTCAGACTTGGGATCAGATGGCCTACATGAGTCTCATGCAGGCATATAGCCGGGGGAGGGGGGGCTGGGGGGCTTCAGCCCCCCCCCTAAAATTCTCATGGTGGTCCGCGAGAAGGCCTTACTGGTACATTATTTAAACTGTTATGTTTATTCATATCATGATCTGATCACCATGTTCAATATATCCCATATGCATGGGGGTATTGGGGTAACGATACAAAAGGTTTGCTATGGTAGACCTTCTTACACTCAGAATCAGCCCCCCCCCCCCCGAATCAAACTCAGCTCCCCCCCGAAACAAAATCCTGGTTACTGGCCTGGTCTCATGCAACACGTTTAACTGACTTATGTTAGCACCATGTCAGAGATGCTTGGCTGTGGTCAGGGGAGTTTCTAGACCTATGATTATGAAATAGGGGTGACCCTATTATTAGGCAGACTAAGCTATTCATTTGTGCCAGCCATTTCACTGGATCTCTAAGTTATTATCATTTCTGCAAAGGTAGAGCTGTGTTTCTCTGCTATACTCTTTAAGATAGCTTTCTTCCTTTGGGTGTGATGGAGGATGTTGTCACAATGCTTATGTTGAAGAACAATTGCATTGCTTTTTGTACATGAAATGATGTGTGGATGGATGGCTTCATACACCTTTATTCTTTGTATTCTGGCAGAAAATGTTCTGGAAATATTCCTGCCTGGATATGTGAGGGAAATCCTACAAATGTGCAAGTATTCACACCTTTACAGCATGGACTCATAGGTTCTACCTATGTGATGTTTCCACAGATACCTCATAACTTATATGCCCATCCTACAAACAATTATGTATTCTTCTGGAGCTGGCTGCATGGTGGCTACTGAGCATCAAGGGAACCATGCCTTAGTTTTATCATTAACTATGAATGCTTCCCATCATAATATCCAGCTAGATCAAAAGTGCATGTAGCCAGACGGTCTTTGAAGTGACAGAAGGAAAATGGCTACTCACATGATTTTTTTTACTTGAGTAAAGATTGTTGGGCACAAAACACAGATCTTTTATATTGATTGCTAAGGCTTCGTATGTGGTAACAGTGTTTGTCTTTTAAATACACAAAAGTGTCAGCTAGTCCTTTCCCAATTGTTTTAGAGGTCTGTATGAGAAGTAATATGGATTGAATGTAGTTTGCATGTAGGAATTTGTATTAAAGTACCCAGTGTGGAAAGCCTAACTAAAATGTGAAACATCTACCTAAAAATATCATATTTCGAAAAGAAGCTGGTTTGATTAAGAGAGACCTTAGGCAGAGGCGGCCCTAGGTAATTTTCAGTGGTAAGCAAACAGTATTTTGGCACCCCAACCAATCACTGATATATATTTTCTGTTCGTTGTGGGAGTTCTGTGTGCCATCTTTGGTTCAATTCCATCATTGGTGTTCAGAATGCTCTTTGATTGTAGGTGAACTATACATCCCAGTAACTACAACTTGCATATGTCAAGGTCTATTTTCCCCCCAAGAGCGCCTCAAGAGCGCCCCTGGGCAAAATCAACTATACTGCAAATGCTTACTTTGCGTAGCGGGTTGAGCCACCCCTGACCTTAGGTATCATCAGAAGAACATAAGAAATGTCTTGTTGAATGAAGGGCCATCTATTCCAACATATTGTTTCTAACAGTGCCTATGTGGTGGGGTGGGGGTGTATTTAAAGAGTACTAGTGGTAGTTATTGTCCCTTCTCTATGACAGATCTCATGAAATATTCTTAAATACACATTTTGGAAATAATGTTACAAATGACTATTGACCTGTAATTAATTCCTTCCTGCAATAAATATGAATCAGTTACAGTGCACTTCTACCTTTAAAAGAGGAGATTTTGCTCCTCTTGTGGTATAACTGGAACTTTTATTTCCTTTTATTGTTTTGATAAACAATATTGAATTGATTTATCAATGTGTTTTAAATGCTTTGATGAATTGCAAAAATACAAGTTTGTTCACAGTGGCTTTTCTGTGCTCCATGCTGCTTCCTCGTGCTTTGTTGTAGATGCCCAGGCAATAATAAGATTAATGTGAGAACAGTATGTTTTGGAACTATCAAGAAACTGTTGTAATTATAAGTATAACTAATAATGTTTTAAACAATTACTTTTCAAAATTCTACAAAAGAATCTCCATATATCTCACTCACATCTTCTTTTCTTAAAAGTTGGGCATCATTAGTACTTGGATCATGAGAAGCCATACCTTTTGCTTTGAAAAAATATGCCTGTTTTGCAACTTTTAAAAAAAAAATGCCTGATTTAAATTATAAAGCTCTTAAGCTTCTCCTTCCAATTTCTAATCCTCTACATATCATCTTCATGTTCAATCCCAAGTGGACAACGTATGGTTCGCAATTTTTAATATTTTTTTTGCAGTTTGAAGGCCAAATTACTGAAACATATAGATTATATCCTGCCTAAACTCCTGGAGGATTCCAGAAAACGTATTTTCTTTGCTTTTTAAACAACCTATGGGAAATATTGAAGGTGAATATATGGCCCCAGGTCTTCAAAGGTTGTCCTCCTCTCTTCTGCCATTCATGCCTGGAGGGAATACAGCCATTTGGAGCATTTCCCAGTTGTTGAAGTTGCTTATTGTTATTTATCCTTTATTGACCTTCCTTTTGATGAGTTCAAGGTAATGTACATGTTCCTCTTCCATCCTACTTCATCTTGACAACAAACTTGTGAGATAGGTTAGGCTGTGTTACAGAGTGAGAGGGAGACAGTCAGACTCAAGGACACACTATGAATTTCATGCCTTACTGGAAACTTGGATCTGAATATCTCAAGTCTGAGTAACCCTTTTTTATGCATTGTAATAAGGAACCAAATATTCAGTCACTGGATTCAATGTGGATTATAGTAAAATTCAAAAGCCATCTTCAGCACTACAAAACAATTGTGTCAATTGTTTCTTTCAAACTGTAATTTGGTGCAGTTGTCTTGCTGTTAATTTGACCTACTCTTCAAATTATAGAGCTGGTATTTAAAATTCCAGGATGTTTTGGCAGGAGATAAAGACAACAGATCATGTTACCATACTTTCAGTCAGCTCTGTTCTACTGTAAATATTCCTTAACTACTAATATCCTTCTCTTATTACACTATTCCCTTGGTATTCTTTGGATCAGGAGGTGCCTGACTAAACTAATCCAAATTTTAATTAATGTCTTACTTTATCCTTCAACCCTTGTCCACTCTACAAATAGCTGATGCATTACCCAAGGTGTGCTGATGAATAAGGCATAACAAATCCCTCTATTTTGTAATTGTGATCAGATTTGTAGTAGAATCCAAACTTTTTAAAAACTATTGCTCAAAACATAGCCAATCAAAGCCCAGCTTTATGCATTTGCTCATTATTTCTGGTGCACAAATACCTGTAGCATTAGAGTTAAATTTTTAGTCAGTAACATTTAAGACAGGGGTCTTCAAACTTTCTAAACAGAGGGCCAGTTCACAGTCCCTCAAACTGTTGGAGGGCTGGATTATAATTTGAAAAAAACATGAATGAATTCCTATGCACACTGCACATACCTTATTTGTAGTGCAAAAACACTTAAAAACAATACAATAATTAAAATGAAGAATTTTAACAAATATAAACTTATTAGTATTTCAATGGGAAGTGTGGGCCTACTTTTGGCTGACGAGATAGGATTGTTGTTGTTGTTGTTATTGTTGTGTGCTTTCAAGTCATTTCAAACTTAGGTTGACCCTGAATGAGGGCTGGGTAAATGACCGAGGGCCGTATCCAGTCCCCGGGCCTTAATTTGAGGACCCCTGATTTAAGGCATATGTTCATGGTTGACATAAATCTGCTTTAAATCTTCATTTTATGGAATGAAATAATTTTCATAGGGGATTTAAATGATGTGGTTGATTCTAATTCAAATGAATGTTATAATAAAAAAAACTGAGGGAAATTATGGGAGACAATTCATGACTTAAAAAAATAAAAGAGCATTTCAGGTTAAGAGGTGTCTGAGAATATTTGTAGCATAATTTCAGAAATTATATTTCTGTTGGTCAATGCCTAGATCCTGATCCATTATCATGAACTCATTCATGAGCACTCACATTTAGTTCGGCTAAAAGAACAACATACTCAATGCAAATGGTTTTGGTTAATTGCCTTAATGGTTATTGAGCTGAAAAAAGAAACAAGATAAAGATGTCCCCTTTCAAAATTTCTTTTTATATTTGTGTTGGGAACTTTTTGAGACAAAATGGCAGAATCCATGAAGTAAATGTTGAAAAATGACACCAGGTACATGATTTAGTGATAATAATCCCAAATCCATCGAATTTAATGAAGGCAATTTAGGAAAAGAGTAAGGAATTTGAGGCATGTTCTTAGCTTAAAGTACACTGTGATAAAATAAATTGATTGACAGGAAATAAGAACTCAGAAGAGAGAAAAATGAACTAATTGCTTTTTCCAATTTTAAAATTGGGGGGGGGGGATTAATATTTAGAGTTAAAATTGAGAAGAATAACAGTACATTTTCTTCAAAAAGTTGTGACATTTTTTATGGAGAAAACACATAAAAGAAAAGAAACAGCCTTTCTTTTCAAGCAATATTTTTTGTATATAATGTAAACTGCAGAAAATGTTGGTTCGTGTACAGAATATATTGCGTTTTTTAAAGAACATCATGCATGAATGTTGAACAGATCAAGTCTTCAACTACAGCACTAGACAGAAACTCCATTTTCTGCACAAAATGTTATTTTTATACAGAAAATGACACCTTGTGTGCAAAAATACCACATGTAAATGTGCAAAATAATCCTGAGCTGCAAAACTACTTCACTGTCTGCAGAAGTTTTGAAGACCATAGTGAGAAGAAAATAGCTCAAGGTGTGTTACTTTATTAAAAAAAACAACATTAGAAAAGAATAGGAGCCCCCGGTAGCGCAGTGGGTTAAACCCCTGTGCCGGCAGGATTGAAGACCGACAGGTCGCAGGTTCGAATCCGGGGAGAGGCAGATGAGCTCCCTCTATCAGCTCCAGCTCCTCATGTGGGGACATGAGAGAAGCCTCCCACAAGGATGATAAAAACATCAAAATCATCCGGGCGTCCCCTGGGCAACTTCCTTGCAGACGGCCAATTCTCTCACACCAGAAGTGACTTGCAATTTCTCAAGTCACTCCTGACACGACAAAAAAAATAGAAAAGAATTACATCTCTAACTGAAATATCACATATTCTTAAGATTGTGGTTCCATTTGGACATAACAATAAACCAGGGATCCTGACTTGCATTCATTGTGAATGGTGAAACAAACCATGGTTTTTTGCCTCTTTTAAAAAAATACATCCAAATGTTTATAAGCTATTTTTTTTTCTCGCTTGTTGGCAGATGGAGAGGAAAATATTGGGCCAGAACTTTAGCTGCTATTAGATTTGAAACAACCTAGTTCTGTGGCTTTCCCAAGTGGGAACAAATGATCAGTGTGTACCAATACAGTGCTCTTCTCTTCCTAAGTCAAGAAGGAATAGAAGCTCCCTGTCTTACTATTATCTCCAGATGTGGCCTTTGTAACGTGTCCATGTTAATTAAGGAACAGCCTGTTGATGTGATGCTGCCTCTTCTGTTTTGCATTTGTTATGCCCAAATACATCTGAATTACTGATGTGTGACTCAACCATAATCCCCTCCATGCATCTTCTCTCAGAGGATTACTGTTGTCTACTCTGCTGCCTGCATTCTCTGTAATTGTTTTTGTCCATTTTTAAATCGCCCTGCTCAATTAATTGTATAACAGAATGCACAACATATAGTACAGTACTATGTAAAAATTGAAATATGCATATCCTTTTTGTGCTTTCTATGTATCATCCCCCCTTTCTTTGGTTTCTAATCTTCAATCCCTTGACATTTTATCAGTCTGTAGAGCAACAAAGGGGTTCCTGCTTGTTTGTTTGCATTTGAAGAAGCCCAGGGGCCTTGTGGCACTTTCAAAAACTGTGCTTCATCACTTTAACTCTCCCCTTGAAATGGAAGAGGTCCTCTACAGTAAGCTACTTTTTTGCAATCAATGAAAAGAATGTCCTTGGAGAATGAAGAGTTCTCCATGACTTACAGCAGCAGTCACCTTGGATGAACCTTCCTTCCTTCCCCTTCTGCCATGCATGCATGCATGGAATTGAAATTCTACAATGCCCACAATGCACACATTTCCCTTGCATACAATATGACCCTCAAATATGTTGGGATACATTCCCAGACTTCACGTGTATACATAAAACCACAGATAATAGCAAACCCTATTATTTTCAATGGGACAAATTATGGCAGTACTGAATAGATGTGTAGTTTGTACCTGGAGGTCCTAAGTTAATAACCAATTAAGTGAAACTGTGGATAAGTGAAACTCCATATATCATTTATGAGAATATAAAAATTGTACTTTCTAATTCTTTCTCTCTCCATTGCTTCCACTGCCAGGAAGAAAGAAATAAGGAAATAATCCCTAATGATAGTTTAAGACCCCACCTTCTTTGTGCCATCACCAACATACTACAGTTTTTATAAGTTACTAAATATAGCAATGCCATTTACTATGTTAATCAATGCACAAAGTTTGCAGATTAGAAAATTGTTTGAGATTAACATGGATTTTGAGGTTACCAATAAAAACATTTACTCTGAGAATTGCATCTTTGAAATATGCACTGAAAATGACCCATGATGGATTTCTCCAGGAGTTTTAACATGATTGAGGTTTTAATCCTGGTATACTGTGAGATATTTGGTCCTCCAGATGTTATTGTAATTGTTCTCATCAGCTCCATCCCAGCACAGCAAACAATAGGAGGTTTCAACCCGCAATAGCTGAAAGTTCAGATGCCCATTTATCTGATTTATTACAGCAAAATGCAACAGAATTCAGGACAGGAAAGCACTAGATTTTCCCACAGTGAATTTCATAAAGGAAGAGACACCAAACCTCTTTCTATACCACATGCCCTCAGAAGCCATTTTAGATGCCATTGGTTCGATTCCTTTATTTTCATTTATTCCACCTTGAAATTACATTAAACCATTCTTCTGACACATTTTGCTGCTGTTTATCTCTCAAAATCCAAAGTATTTCACAGTTAGGAAATTGTGTATCTGTATTCATGAATTCTTCTTTAAATGGAAAGAAAGCGTATTTACCAGTCCAACAGTCAAAATATCTCACATTTCCTCATGACCTCAATTTGAATTTAGAGTTTTGTTTTGTGGAATGTGCATTGAAATGATCTCTTTAAAACACTTTGTTGAAAGGCATTGCTGGATTTGGCCCAAGTTTCATCCATCAAGACTCTAAAATACATTTTACATATATGGGGGGGGGGGGGGAAGCAATGAGGAAGTGTTTTAGAGCAGTTCTATAATTCCCTTTGGTTTCTAAGAGTAGAAATTCTTCCTTTTGGTGGAGCATATATATTTTGCAGGATTCCTGAGGTTATCCATGGCCACAAATCTGGCAGAGATCCACATGTGACCAATACGACATGTACTACCAAGTAATTTTTAGATGCTGTCTGTACTTCTGACCACAGATAACATGCTTTGATTTTATCTCTTAAATTACCGAGTATCGTGGAAGATCTATTTATATGCTTTCTGTGCTTCTGACCACAGATAACATGCTTTGATTTTATGTCTTAAATTACTGAGTATAATGAAAGATCTATTTTCCTGAGTTTGCCACCTAAGAGTCTATATTTACTTAGCAGCAGGTCATTCTAATGAAATTGAATTTGGATACGAGGGCAAAAAAAGAAAAGAAAAAAGGAATATCTTGAATAATGACATTGTGCCATGGGGAATGGCTACAAGCAATAGTGAGTCACTAACAGAGATTTGTCTATAGCACTGGTTCCCAACCTGTGTTCCATGGACCACCAGTGGTCCGCAAGAATGAAAATATGGTCCACAGCCTGACCAGTACTATACTGTTGCCTTGAAACCACATGGCAATGAGAGTGACTAGTCTCAAGAAACCCCCTTATAGTGCCGAGGCAACTGGGATGTCGGGAGGGGAGATGCTGTCTACCCACAAAAGATTACTACTACACATTAGCTCTGGATTATTAAATATGGTTTTCTGTGGGTGAGCAGATGGCGTCTACTGGATGGCATATGTTCTGTATCAGAAACTAGAGCTCATGGGATCTATCCAATGCAATTTTCTGAATCAGCACCCCAAATAATCAAACCATATCTAAAGCTGACCAAAAACCAATTCGTAACCCTTTTGGTACTAATATTGGAGAATGGGCCCTGTTCAAAGTGGTCCCTGGTCCAATGGTGCGTGGTCAAAAAAGGTTGGGAACCACTGGTCTAGAGAATAAAGCACGAGGTGGTATTTTTTAGGCTCAAAGTGCCTGTAACAGTATTCACAATGAGTAACCACTGCAGGCATCTGGAAAGGCAGTTATTTTATATACATTACCTCAATACATTAATTAATGGGGAGGCGGGGGGGAAGCCATCCTAACCAATAATAGTTCTAAATACCTGGGAACTGAATTTGTTTAGTGCTGTGTTATTCAAATTATGGGATAATTCTTCTTCTGCTTCACTGATATTATGCAAAGCAAAGGTTTTGACTCAGTATTTCACAGAATCAATAGCAGTTATGGAAAATGGATTATTCACTCTCTGAGGCAGATAAACTTTTTGTGAGCTCTGGGCAAAATTAATAATTCCAATAAAGCCTATGGGGATGAATGTATGTTTGATTAGAATTGGGAAATATTTCTCTGATATTCTGTATGCTTTTAAGTGCACACCCCTCAAGAATCCAATTAGTCTTATTTTAAGCAATCTACCACATACCCTAATTGCAACATGGATCTACTTCTCATTTGCTTTTAAGACAACCTTATAAACACTTATTGCTAGCTATGTATAAAAGTATATGATCCTGGAAGCTCTGTACCAGATATTACACTGCATTAAAAGAGTAACCTTTTGAATTAAAGAAGGAGTTCCTTTACAATCAAATAAATTGCTTTCCCATCTCATGCTTTATACTTAGGTCTCAATATACATCATTTAAAGAGAGGAGCCCCCGGTGGCGCAGTGGGTTAAACCCCTGTGCCGGCAGGACTGAAGACCAACAGGTTGCAGGTTCGAATCCGGGGAGAGGCGGATGAGCTCCCTCTATCAGCTCCAGCTCCTCATGCGGGGACATGAGAGAAGCCTCCCACAAGGATGATAAAAACATCAAATCATCCAGGCGTTCCCTGGGCAACGTCCTTGCAGACGGCCAATTCTCTCACACCAGAAGCAACTTGCAGTTTCTCAAGTCGCTCCTGACACGACCAAAAAAAAAAAAAATTAAAGAGAGATACAGATATCTACTTCTTCAGTCTTACAGCCATAGACAGAATTTTGGGAATAATAATAATTCATTACAAATCTGGAAAACCAGGAAAACCACTTTGCTCCTGGCATTGTAACATGAACATAAATAATGTGCAAGAGCAAAGATATATTTTATATTAATAATATGCAAATCTGAACTTTCACAATATTTCTCTCTATTCTATAGAAAGAAATCTATGTGTGTTATTCTTGCTATTGGAATATCCAAAGCACTAATCATGAAATGTTAAAACCACAATGCATAATTTAGATTATAAATTACCCTTTCCCCACTTCCATGTTCTTTCAGTGTGAGGAAAATCTATAGACTAATTTATTTTGATTTTATTTAAATTATATACCACCTTTCTCCCACTACAGGACTCAAAGCAGCATGCAAACAAACCTAATACAGTTTTAAAGAAAATATTCAATACAATTTAAAGTACAATTTAATCCACTTTAAAATGGAAGTAGAAAACACACATTTACAGGATTAGAAAGTATTATAACTATTGATACAGAATATCTCCACAGTTCCACCCATGTAAAAACTTTATCTGTCAGTACCAAAGCTCAAACCTAGACTTTCAAGCTCAGTTCTGAGACCAGGACTACATCCAACATGAAGACCAGAGATTTCAGAGGCAGCATGACCCTGTTCCAGCACATAATTAATCTTTATTCCCTGATCTACCTTCCAACCGACCAGGAGTACATATGTATTTTCTGGATAAATTCCAATCTGTTCACCTTCATCCAGTCCATTACTGACAACAGATACTGGTTCAGTACAGAAAAGTTTTTATGGAACTAGATGGAAAAAAGAGTGATAGATACATGTTTATTTTTGTCCCCCCCCCCCATGAATCTTAAAAGGGGTTGTGTTGATTAATACATATCCCCATTAATTAAAGTGCATTTGTGTGCATCCCATAAATATGCATAGCATTGGGTATTTGGGGAGGCAAAGTTTCAGAATATGAATGTATTATCAGCCACATTTTAGTATATGTGCTGCCGAAGCGAGCGAGTACATGACAGGCCTGGAAATGTACACATATGACACAATTTAAATTTCTCATGCACCTGTAGTTGAGAACATTATCACAGTTGCCTCTTCACATACACACACATACACACACACTCAGTTTACCTCGAGAGATCTACAAGAGAGATGAGCCATCATTTACAGAGGGTTGATTCACATAGCTATATATTATGGATCCACACATATTGATATATCAGGGGGGATAAACATCCAGAAAGGTGGGTAAGAGAACCAACTTGCTCTCTGCCTCCAGTGATGTCCAGCATCATGTTATCTCCCTTTTAAGCAAATGCTGGTTTGATGCTATTTCATTTTATATTTTACTAGCTGTCCCCTGCCAAGCATTGCTGTGGCCCAGTCTGGTGATTTGGAAAGTAAAGTAATGAAAAAGTGTTGTTTTCTAATATATATATTGTGTTGATGCTTGTAGGTAAACAGTATTTCTGTTTCTTTGTCAGTGTTGATGTGGAGATTGTCTGGTTTGCCCACCCTGGAACATGTAACATATAATTGTCCTTCTTTAGGGGTTTCTTTCAAATCTATCATACTATATCTCTCTGTGTGTGAATCATATATATCTATATCTATATCTATGGCTGGATGGCTCTTTGTCAGGAGGGCTTTGATTACATTTTCTTGCCATCCAGTTGGACTGGATGGTCTTAAGTATGGGGGTTCTGTGTGGGAAGTTTGCCCCAATTCTGTCATTGGTGGGGTTCAGAATGCTCTTTGATCGTAGGTGTACTATAAATCCCAGTAACTACAACTCCCAAATGTCAAGGTCTATTTCCCCAAACTCCATCTGTGTTCATATTTGGGCATTTGGAATATTTGTGCCAAGTTTGGTCCAGACCCGTTGTTTCAGTCCACAGTGCTCCCTGGATGGAGGTGAACTTCAACTCAAGGTCAATGCCCACCAAACCCTTCTAGTATTTTCTGTTGTTTATGAGAGTCCTGTATGCCACGTTTGGTTCAATTCCATCGTTGGTGTTCAGAATGCTCTTTGATTGTAGGTGAACTATAAATTCCAGCAACAACAATTCCCAAATGACAAAATCCATTTTTTTTGAGTGAAGGACATACATTGGGTTGTTAGGTGTATGCTGTCCATATTTGGTGTCAATTCATCCAGTGGTTTTTTTTAGTTCTGTTAATCCCACAAACGAATGTTACATTTTTATTTATATAGATTTTATTTCAGGGGTCCTCAAACTAAGGCCTGGGGGCCGGATATGGCCCTCCAAGGTCATTTATCCGGCCCTTGCTCAGGGTCAGCCTAAGTCTGAAATGACTGGAAAGCATACAATAACAACAACAATCCTATCTCATCAGCCAAAAGCAGACCCACACTTCCAATTGAAATACTGAGAAGTTTATATTTGTTAAAATTGTTCATCATTTTAATTATTGTATTGTTTTTAAGTGGTATTTTGCACTATAAATAGGATATGTACAGTATGCCTAGAAATTCATTCATGTTTTTTTCAAATTATAATCCGGCCCTCCAACAGTTTGGGGGACTGTGACCTGGCCCTCTGTTTGAAAAGTTTGGGGACCCCTGTTTTATTTTATGAGGACTTTTGGAAAAGGTGCAAGTTTTCATGTGACCCCATGCCATCAAATCCATGCTGTTGATGAAAAATCTAATGTGGAAGTTAACAGAAGAAGAAAGTTCTAATCTTATTGGTTTTGGATACTATAGTACAGCATTGGGTCTTGTTTTAGTTTAAGGGTTTTACGCAGAAACAAAAGGATCAGTTTAAAAAAGTAATAAAGAATTCCTCAGTGAGTTGTTTTAGAAGTCTTTTAGTATTTCATAGAGAACATCCTCCAGACTATTTAGTATAAAGCCTTGCTCTTCTATCAATGTTTCAAACTAAGCTCCTGGTTGAATCAGATTGACCAGTCTATCTTCAATATAGAGATAACAATGCTAGCCTACTTTATGGGTACTTGTCAGGATTAATGATATTAGAGGTGATGCTTTCTGTAGAGAAATCGTTTTTTCATTCTTGTATTAATTCTTCCTTCTCTCCCAGTCAGGATAGTTTCCAAAAATCAATATTAAAGTGTAGGGTGTTCAGCTGATCTGGACAACTTAAAATATAAATCCATTTATCATAGATAAATAACCTATTTACTATATAGATAAGGAATTATCCGGATGAAAATGCCAAGATTAGTCCTTCTTAATATGAGATGTCTGTAAAAAGCTAGACTTAATTGCTTAAACTATCTTGAGATATAGAATCACACAAACATTGTATCAGCCTTCTATGGTGAGTATTCAATGAATGATCAATTCATGTCAACCAATCCAATAATTGCAATGAAGACCAGGTTTAAAAGATCAATTTACCTAAATAAAAGAATTAATTATTTGCCATTCCCTTTTTGGAGGTCTGAAACTATTTTTTGGGAATGGAACTAAAACCATTTCTGTCTAGAGCTGGAGCAAAGTTGTAATCTTTGTTAATTTTGGTAAGAAAACACTGTAGTGTTTGCATCCCACCTTCTTCAGGTATGAAGAAGGATATCCGTTCACCCTATTACATTGATGGAAACTAGTCTGCTCTAAAAGAAGAACTGAACAGTAAACAGAGCACCTTCAAAATGTTATTTTATAAGTAACAATGTAGACACTCACAGAAAGACAAAAGCTCAGACATAATCTCAAGCAGTTTAACTTTCTATGCCCATCTAAACTGGATCTGCAAGGAAAACTATTCATATTCACTTAAGTATTATCTTTTGAAGAGTGGGATTAAGCTTCAACAAATACAGAGATGCTTGGTTTAATTTTTTTTTTTTTTTTGGAAGGGAGATTCAGTAACTCCACAACTGCAGCACAGGAGACAAAAACAGTTTGTTTTAGTTACTGAGCATTCAGACTTGCAAATGGTGCTTGGGAATCTGATTATTTCTTCCATAGTGTTGGATGCTTTGAATGAACTGAAGTCTTGAAGGAACAAAGGAAAATTCAGTTGAACTGAGTAAATGAAATATCTTATTGTAAAATTAATATAGTAAAGTAGTCTGTGTGTTAGACTTTGGGCAGCTCTACAGTGACCCACTATCCTGGGGCCAATCTGGCATAGATTATTCTGGATCAAACTCCAAGATGGTTCCTGATGTAACCTCCTCAGCTATTGCAGAGGTGGGAAGCAATTCTGACTGTTCAGTGGCACTGAATCCAGTTTAGGCATCTTGACCACCTCCTCCTATTCTCTGTGTTGTGGCCATCCCTAACATTGTCAGTCCTATTGGTTGGCTGACCATGCAGTGACATCTTCTGGGTGAAATAGGATGAGATGGGAGAGGAGGAACTACCCCTATCCTCCCCCTTCCCTGATCCCCTTTTGCCCTAGCTGACATCACTGCAGGTGATGGCCAACCAGTAGGACCTCTGTTGTGATAAGAGACTGCTGCAATATGGAGAATGGGAGTACCATCCCAGGTCCCTGCATCACCCAGTCCAGGAATCATGGGATGGCAGTTTAAAAAGTTGCAACTGGTTTCATCTTGAGACTGGTTCAACTTTTTATTCAGGTCCAAAGATAAGGAATGCTCTCAATTCTAGACCAGAATGTGGACTGTTCCCTGACTTTAGTTAATATGTGACAAGACCATAATAAAATGGCCTGCATTATTGAGATCCGCTCCATGTAGTATTTGCTGCCGCTGAGCTAATCTGCAACCTTCAACATTAAGTGATCAGTGTAGATGTGCCCTAGGATACCAGGAGAGTGAGATTTGAATTCCTGCTTAGATATGAAAGTCTGCTGGATAACCTAAGGCAAGTCACATACTCTCTCAACTTTAGAGAAAGGCAATAACAAATCATCTCTGGCTAAATCTGGTTAAGTAAACCCTATGATAGGGTAATTATTAGGGGAATCTATCACTAGTAACTGAGTTTCACATAAAGAAGTGAATCAGGATGATCCAAAGCATATTTGAATGCCTCAATTTCAGCTGACAACTTTGATTTACTGGGATCCAATTTGTTACTGGTCCCCTCAACAGTGCTCTTTCTTTGGTTTTAAAGTTGCCTTGCTCTCGAAGCAGCCTTATGGTTGCCTTCATAGAACCTTTTCCAATTGTAATTGTGAGACAGTATAAATGTAACTATGTTGCCCTGGCGTTGAAAGCCTCATGGGCCACATAAAATGATGTGGTAGGTCAGATTCGGCCCATGGGCTTTGTGTTTGACACATGCACTCTAGGTGAATGATAAGGCATTTATCAGCATGTCCAGAAACTGTCAGATTGGGAAAGGCTATTTGAAATATTATCCTATAATCTATTAATTAAGTTTTATCACCAGTTTGCACCTCTCCACTCAACTCTTCAACCTTTCTCAAAGTGTACACTTTTCATTAACAATTCAAACAGATAGCTTATAAAAAGTTAACAAGGATTGCTGTTAAAGAATAGAAAGAAATAGGGTGTTTAGTTCTTCTAGAAGACACAGATCCACTGCAAATGTAGCAATAAATAGTTGACTACAAAGATCCGTCAATGAATCAATGTTGGAAAAATCTTAATCAGATATGTTTTGCCTTTGATCATATGAAAAGCATTTCATGTACAACTGAATCAGTGTATCTTTCCTGCCTATGCACAATAAGGAAGAATAATTTTCAGTTCAGTGACAGCACATTTTGAATGCAACCACTAGGAATTCCATACTTGGCCTGTGGCATTTTCATTTTGAAAGATCAGGTGTCTAATAAGCCAAGTGTTTTCTGCACCCAGTGGACTTTAACACAGTTTTTTTAATTGCCTAAATTTGCAATGTTAGCTTATTGAAATAAAGCAATTTTTCAGTCATTAATTTTGTTTGCTGCCTGTGTTTCATTAGACATACATGACCTGTTTTCAGGGGGAAAAAATTGAAGATCATGGGAGGGGGGAATCTAACAAAATGATAATTTAAGAAATAAATTATTTTTAAAACCAAGGTCTGATATTAGATTCATGGGAATTCTGTGTGATGATGGCACACATTGTTAACTTGCATATATCACAGCTATATGCAAGCCCCCGGTGGCGCAGTGGGTTAAACCCCTGTGCCGGCAGAACTGAAGACCGACAGATCGCAGGTTCGAATCCGAGGAGAGGCGGATGAGCTCCCTCTATCAGCTCCAGCTTTTCATGCAGGGACATGAGAGAAGCCTCCCACAAGGATGATAAAAACATCAAATCATCCAGGCGTCCCCTGGGCAACGTCCTTGCAGACGGCCAATTCTCTCACACCAGAAGCGACTTGCTCCTGACACGACAAAAAAAAAAGCACAGCTATACGCAGAGGGATCTTTTATCACCTTAAGGACTAACTGAGGGCCCTCCCACACTGCCCTTTATCCCAGGATCTGATCCCAGATTATCTGCTTTAAACTGGAATATATGAGTCCCCACTGCCAGGTAAAGAGATAAAGGGACAGTGTAGAAGGGCCCTGAGAGAACAAAGGTGGCAATATAAGCCTTCATAGCTCAAATCCTCTTTCTAATATGACGCTGTGCCTGCCTTTAGTCTACAGACTTTGATTGTTTCAAAAGGGTTACTTTCGAAAGGTTGGTGGTGCGTTTTTGTTTTTGAGAATGTAGAGCTCTATTTACAACTATCTGCACCTAATATGGGTGATTTAAAAAGTTATTAGTTGATGGTATGATACAGTAGATCAAGAGTCCTCAAACTTTTTGAACAGAGGGCTAGTTCATGGCCTCTCAGATTGTTTGGGGGGGGGGGGGACTGTATTTTGAAGAAAAAATGAATGAATTCTTATTTACACTGAACATATTTCATTTGTAGTGCAAAAACAATGCAATATTTAAAATGAAGAATAATTTTAATCAACATAAACTTGCCAGTATTTCAGTAAGAAGTATGGGCCTGCTTTTGACTGATGAGATAGTCAAGTTAATTAAGATTGTTTATTTATTTATTTATTTGACTTCTATACCGCCACTCCCAATTTGGCTCGGAGCAGTTTACAGCAGTAGATTAAAACAATACAACCAACTTTAAAATACAATAAAAACAAGAATAGACATAGTCCCGAGTTATTCACCCACCAAAAGCTTGTCGGAAAAGAAAGGTTTTACAGGCTTTCCTAAAAGCAAGTAGCTCTCGGATGGTTCAGGTTTCAACTGGCAAGGCATTCCATAAATAAGGGGCCACAATCGAGAAGGCTCTCTGCCTAGTAGAGGAAAGATGATAACTCTGGATGTTGGGGACTTCAAGCAAATTTTGGTCTTCGGACCAAAGTAATCTCTGTTGTTGTGTGCCTTCAAGTCATTTCAGATTTAGGGTGATCCTAAGTCTAAAGTTTAGAGTGGGGCCCAAGTAAATGTCCTTGGAGAGCCACATCCTACCTATGGACATTAGTTTGAAGGTTGATTCCTGAGTGTGGTGTACTCAATCACATTATAAATAGTAGGGCTGGGCGGTTTCGTTTCGTTAATTCGTAATTCGTTAATAATTCGTTAATTTTTTCAATTACAAAACGATAACGAACCATTCTGGAGCAATTTTTTTAAAAAAACGAATTTTTAAACATGTTTTGTAAATGCTTCGTATTTCGTTATTGTATTCGTTTCGTTATTGTTCTGAGGTTGTTTCGTTATTATTTCTGCATGTCTGGGGCAAGTTTTTTGTTTAATTAGTGAAAAAAAATTATAATATCACACCAACAGTCAACAACAGAGGGAGAGGGAAGCTTCAGAAGTTTTTGGAGGTTTTTTAGCATATTTCACGGTCGCGTCCGCCATTAACGAATCGATTCGTTATTGTTTCGGAAATCGATTCGTTAATGTTTTGTAATTTTTTCACATTTACGAAATTTCGTAAATACCGAACTTTTTTAAGGGAAAATTTTGTAATTATTTTAAATATCGAAACAAAAAAAAACCCCAAATACAAATCGATTTTAGAAACAAATTTTTCCGTTGTTACCCAGGCCTAATAAATAGGTAAAGAGATTGGTATTCACTAAATGTTATATTTAAAAGTGTCACTTGAAGATTATCCTTTGCAAGTATATGGATACTGTAAATTCACCAATAGGAATGCTGGTAGATATTCACTTACATCAGGGATGGGAGTGATACGACTGCCCACCAGCACTAACCAGCATAGCCAGTTGTGAAGAATACTGGCAACTGCAGTGCAGTGACCTTTGGGGTGCTGCACAATTCCCATCCCTGATTTATCAGATGACCATACACTTACATTACATGGGCTGTGTGGTTAGAAATTTGCTTTTGGGCACAACCCAATGAATTGGTGAGGTCTTGAAAGGTTCTAAGGTATCCTGGACCAAGACAATGGATGGCATCCTTCTTATCAGATAGTTTGTGCTCTAGCATTGAATGAAGAGGCCCTTTTCAGTATCTCAGGTATGAAATGGAATTGAGCAGAAGGAACATTTTTATAGCTGCACCAAAATTGTAGATGTTTTTCTCCCAAGCAGCATTGCCAGACAACTTTCAGTCACATGGTAAAACAAACATACATTCTTGATAAGCCTGATAGATTATTTGAATGGTAGCTCTGAGAGTTAGCATGCTATTAGTAGTTTGAGTGTTAGACTAGGATAGCAGAGTTTTAATCCCCATCCAACCATTGAAACTCACTGGGTGACCTTGAACAAGTCACGCCCCTAGGCCCCATCTACACTGCCAAATAATGCAGTGTGAAACTGCATTATCTGGTCAGTGTTGGCTCATATATGGCAGTGTAGATTTGGTCTTAGTGAACCATAGAGGAAGAGAATAGCAAGCATCCTCTGAATAAATCTTGTTAAGAAAAACCCATAATACGTTTGAGTGAGTCAGAGTATATTTGAAGGGCTATAATAACTACAAGACCTATCCATTATGATTTGCCTGCTACATCTGTCTTTTATTATACTTGTTTTCCTCTTGGGATTTATTTCTGTTTTTATGATGGCATGCAATTGTTGTTAGCTGTTTCACTCAGCATGTGAAAGGCAGGAGATCAATTTTTAAACAAATAAACAAGTGTCGTAAAGTTCAACTGATGGAATAATCTGAATGACCTGCTAACTGATGGTTACACATATCTTTAGATAATTCACTTTCCTACAAAGGATTGTACATCTCAGTCATTACAAAATGCATCAAGTCATGCAACTACAAATATATTAATGAAGTGTATTTGCCACAGACAAACAAAGATTGTATTCAACTCTACTCAAAGAAATTTGGGGAGAGGAAGTGCAGGAGGTAGGGACTGATAAATCTGACAGCTTTTATTGTACCCCATTTCTCATTATTCCAATTGGAAGCTTGCTTTGTCTCATTTCTTCTCAGTTTGCAATCTCTTTTATGGAAATGTATATGTATTTTCTTGTGCATTTCTTGCATTATACACATTTTTGTATGGACCTTTTGCTAATTCATTTCCCAAACACTTTCTTTGCATATGATGCATTTTTAATGTTGCTTTCACTGCTGTAACACTTTGTATAGGCTTTTCCAAACAGTATGTGCTTTTCAATGCATTTTCATATTTTTGCAGAATTTGGGAATGTGTAAAACCTGTAATAATGAAGTGTTTCAATTTGCATGCTCAGTCAAAAATATCAAGAATGTAGTTTCTTCCTTATCGCTAGCATGAAGGAAAATAGCAACACTGTGGCAGTGACTATGGCAATTTTTCTCCTGTGGTATGGGCCAGAGGATATACTCAGCTCCTATAGAATGTGATCAGTATTTTTAATATGTAAATATTTCTGCATTAACTAGTAGAGTGTTTCCCTAACTCTTTTCCTCCAGACAGGCCCGTAGCCAGGATTTCGTTTGGGGGGGGGGCTGATTTTTTTCAGGGGGGGGGGGGGGGGGGGGGGGGGTGAGTCTGAGTGAAAGAGGGTCTAGCCTAGCAAACCTTTTGTATCGTTACCCCAATACCCCCATGCATATGGGATATATGGAGTATGGTGATCAGATCATGATATGAATAAACATAACAGTTTAAATAATGCACCAGTAAGGCCTTTTCGAACCACCATGAGAATTTCGGGGGGGGGGCTGAAGCCCCTCAAGCCCCCCCCCCCCCCCCCCGGCTACATGCCTGGCTCCAGAGGACTTTGGACTTTAGCTCTCAGAATCCCTGGCCATTGGCCACGGCAGCTGAGGCTTCTGGGGATTGAAGCCTAAAACACCTGGAGGATTAGAGTTTGGGAATCAGTAGTGGTATGTATTAGCTTCTTATAGAAAATGCATTAAAGCATTGTGAAAATGAATGTCCCTTAACATCGTTATGGAAAATAAGAGCAGGAAGCAGCAGCTGTCATACCCAGAGGAGGACACAACCATTAGAAATATGCAGATAATGTCAACTTGAGTAAAAGAGGAATCATTAATTCAGAATTAATTTACCTTGCTTACCCTGCCCTAATGAATAAGCTGCTTTGTGGGGTTTAAAAACTAAACACACACACAAATACCACAAGAACAATAGCACATTCTTCCCAGATTTCAAAACATGATGTAAAATTCTAGCTCCATAATTTAGTTTCTGATCTTTGGTTTGAACTGTTCCATTAAGTCACTTTGCAGCTGACCCAGAAAAGTCTAATTTAGAAATAACAGAATTACAGCTCTGCAGAGTGGAGGATATCAATAATACAACAAAGGGAACAATTAGCAATTAACCATAGCATGCACCACAGAAATTTTGCCCAGGAGCAACTCGGAATAAATTTAAAAGCATGAGAAAAATTCAAGGATTCATGTTGCTTGGTGATACATTCTTTTAAAGGCAGAAATAATCTAGGCAGGCATAAAAGAGGGGAAGATCAAAAAGAGGGGCACACACACACACACATACAAATAAAAGGCAAGATATGAGTTACATTCTCTCTGGAATTTATAGGATTATTAATCACAGAAAACAAGATTCAGTAATGATATTCATTCAAAGTATAGCTTCTCAGTGAAAGTTGTTCATGATCAAGTATTATCAAAGTCACAAATATAAAGGTATGATAGATTCATATACTTTCAGTAAGGCTTACCTACCTTTGGAAATCCAGCCTGGTGTTATTAATAGCAGGAAATCTCTAGGAAGAGCCCTGACCTGATGAAGAGAAATGTGAAAATCATGGAAATGCTCTCACTTGGGATGCTGCTCAATCCATGGCAGAATTTGACAGGTGGTACCACAGGGTCAAATACATGCCAGTGAGAGTTAAACCCTTCCACTCTACAGTTCCATCCTAAGATGGAAAGAAATGTTGATACAATTCAGCCGGCAACATAGAATTCTGCTTAAAGAAATATTTCAAGCTGTCAGGACAGGAAGAAAATATGGGAACAATGCTCAAGTGATGTGATAAAATTATGAGCAATACAGTCATTCTTGACATCCTATATTGATAATAATGTCTTGTGCTCTATCTCAATTTGGCGTTTTGGTATTTTTGGATTCATAATATTGCCATTATTCGTTGGACAATATTAAAAAGATGTATTGCAACAAGACAAACAAGCAGAATTATTGAGATACCTTTTTGCACTATGTTATTTTAATAATATGATTCCCCTCTAACTGTTATGTTTTCACTCTGTAGAACCCTGGAGTATGCCATGTAGTGGAGTATGCCAATAAAGAGCTCTGGTATCCCAGAATTCCAAATAATGTTGTAATAGCAGTTATACTGAATAGTTATTATGTAGGGCAAAAGGATTCCTAATAGTCACTGAACAAACAGGAGCATAGTGTTTATTAGGCCTGGGTAACAACGGAAAAATTTGTTTCTAAAATCGATTCGTTTTTTGGGGGTTTTTGCGTTTCGTTATTTAAAATAATTACAAAATTTTCCTTTTAAAAAGTTCGATATTTACGAAATTTCGTAAATGTGAAAAAAAATTACAAAACATTAACGAATCGATTTCCGAAACAATAACGAATCGATTCGTTAATGGCGGACGCGACCGCGAAATACGCTAAAAAACCTCCAAAAACTTCTGAAGCTTCCCTCTCCCTCTGTTGTTGACTGTTGGTGTGATATTATAATTTTTTTCACTAATTAAACAAAAAACAACCATAAAACTTGCCCCAGACATGCGGAAATAATAACAAACGACCTCAAAACAATAACGAAACGAATACAATAACGAAATACGAAGCATTTACAAAACGTATTTAAAAATTCGTTTTCAAAAAAAATTGCTCCAGAATGGTTCGTTATCGTTTTGTAATTAAAAAAATTAACGAATTATTAACGAATTACGAATTAACGAAACGAAACCGCCCAGCCCTAGTGTTTATGTGTGTATGTGCCTTCAAGCTGTCTATTGAGTTATGGTGACTCCAGGATTTTCATAGAGTTTTCTTAGGCAAGGAATAGTCCGAGGGGATTTTGCCAGTTCCTTTCTCTAAGGGTGGATCCAGACAGCTTTTATCCCAGAAGCGCACACTTTCTGGGGTGGGTGTCCAGATGTTGTAATGGTGCAACATCAGGGGACTAACCCCCCTCCCCAGAAGCCCCCCTAAACTCTGTGAAAAAAGAAAAGAACTCACTCGGCCTCCCAGGAACGGCTGCTAGAATTCTCCGGGCATGTACAAATGACAAAGCATGAGGGGTGGGGGTGGGGACAAAGTCCATCATTTGTACGTGCCAGGAGAACTCCAGCAGCCATCCCTGGAAGGCCGGGTGAGTTCTTTTCTTTTTTTTACTCAGTTTAAAACTCTGTGAAAAAAGAAAATAACTCACTCAGCCTCCCAGGGATGGCTGCTAGAATTCTCCGAGCATGTACAAATGGCACGGCATGAGAAGCAGGGGTGGGGTGGGGGGACGAAGTCCATCATTTGTACGTGCCAGGAGAACTCCAGCAGCCATCCCTGGAAGGCCGGGTGAGTTCTTTTTTTTTTTTTTACTCAGTTTAGGGGGGTTTTGGGGGAGGGGTTGGGATTCTCACAGTTTTCCAAGCTAATTCAGTCCAGAAAATTGTGGGAATACTGTCTACAGTATTCTGCAGTCCAGAACCAGAAATACTGGGTTTATCCTGCACCTTTTAAGAAGGCATGGCATAAACCCAGTATCTAATTAATTTGCTACAAAACAGGGTTTTCCTGGTTTGTAGCTAATTATTTCGGGACTGGACAGCCCCTCCTTTATTGCGGTAGATACCACAATAAAGGTACTGTCTGGACGGGCCCTCAAACAGTGGTTTCCAAACTGTAGTTATCCTCATGTTTTGGACTTCAACTCCTAGAAACTATGTTAGATATCTTGGATTCTGGAAGCTGGAGTCCAAAACACCAGGAATACCAGAGTCTGGAAATCACTGCCATAAGTATAGCTTGCAGCACTTGGTATCCTTTGCTGAACTCTCATTCAAGTATTAGCTGGGACTGGCTCTAAGTTTCCAAGCTCAGAAGAGAATTTGTGCCTTTAGGTTATTTAGGTTTACATAGTAAGAATTAGCTGAGAGTCTTTTTGGAGGGCTATATCTGTAGAACTATGCTGGCAAGGACAGTTGGAGGGGAAAGACCACGTGTTGCCTGATTTGTGACGTAGATAAAGGCACTAGAGAAATAGTTAGATTAGAACTGGAAGATATTGTGTACATTTCTGCTATTCTATCCAATTTCTTTCCCACAGTTAGTGTTTGCATTACAAAATATGTTTGCAATCCAGGAAAAAGTGCAACTGTTAGCACAATGCACCGGCAGGATTCTGACATCATTTCAACATGGGGTGTTGAACAAACAATGTAACCAATATGAACCTGAGCCCACTTCAGAAGGAAGAACTGTTTTCAGTGTATATCCAACAAATGGCTGTACCCGATAAAATACTTTCATTGCCACAATAAGACTGTTTGCCCAATGGATCATTCGCCTATCAACAAACAAACAGTTTTATCTATCATGAAGCAAGCAGTTATGATAGAACAGAATGTTGATGGGCATTGCTATTTAACATATCTCACATGAACAGGTAATATTAGCCAGTGATAAGCAAAAGCAGAGGCAATACCAATAATATTAACTCGTGTTTTCAATCTAAAGGAAGCACAAATACCAAAGAAAATAATATATTGGCAGGCCTGGTAGCATAAAAGAGCTTTAATTCTCTTCGCTGTTTATTTTGAAGCTTAAGGTGGAATGGATGACTCATCCTCCCATTTTATCCCTACACTGACTTTGTGAAGTAGGGCAGTTTGACAGAAAAGTGGCTGACCCAAGGTCACCCATTTACATGTATGGCCCAGTGGGGATCCATTAGGATTCAATACATCTCTGGCCCATTCTACACTGCCATATGAAATCCAGATTATCTGCTTTGAGCTGGATTATATGGCAGTGTATCCTAATACAATCCAGTTCAAATCAGATAATGTGGATTATCTGATTTGATAATCTGGAGTGTATGACAGTGTAAAAGAGGCCTCTCTAATCACTATAAACACATTGCTGTAAACCTGCACACACAAACTCCAATTCTGCCTAGGAATAAATCCTAGTGTATTGCTGGTTCTTATCTTTAAGGAAATTTGCATTGCACAAAACTGTATGGAGCCTGTATTGATTTTTTTTTGTCGTGTCAGGAGCAACTTGAGAAACTGCAAGTCGCTTCTGGTGTGAGAGAATTAGCCGTCTGCAAGGACATTGCCCAGGGGATGCCCAGATATTTTGATGTTTTACCATCCCTGCGGGAGGCTTCTCTCATGTCTCCACATGAGGAGCTGGAGCTAACAGAGGGCGCTCATCCACACTCTCCCCGGATTTGAACCTGTGACCTGTTGGTCTTCAGTCCTGCCGGCACAGGGGTTTAACCCACTGTGCCACCGGGGGCTCCTGGCTGTATTGATAAGTAGAGCCCTATTTAAAAGTTCATTCCACATATGATTAAACTTAAGCAAGGGAGAGAGCAACATCCAATACTTTGATGTTGCTTCACCCTTGTATACATATCTTCCAGAAATTAATGACCTACTACTCCTATGATCTTGAATGCAAATTATGGTCAGATGTCATTAATATATGGATAGGAAATCATTGCAAGTTAGTGGTTCCCAATCTTTGATCCTCAACTCGCACAACCAGTTTGGCCAACTGCCATGAATTCTTGGAGCCTCCAGATCCAAAAAAGTTGGAAGACTAATTCTTGGGAATAACTGCCATAGCAGAGAAATGCAATGACAAATTTGAGTATTCCTTGCCCAAGAAAACCCCATTGAAATCCACAGGGTCATTATAATTTGACACAAGTGATTTGAAGGCACATACATACACTCACATACATATCTTTCACCATTACCTAGGCCCAGTATGGCAGCCCATAAAGTATATTTTCATTGTTTTAAAAATCAGATGTAAACATTTTGGGAGTATTATTATTATTATTATTATTATTATTAACTTTATTTGTACCCCGCTAGCATCTCTCGAAGGACTCGATGTGGCTCACAAAACCAAGGCCTCAAAAAACATAGCATAACAAATACACAACTTACAGCAAATCCAAAACAATTAAAGCAATATCAAAACAACAAAAACAATAAAAACAATACACCAAAACACAATAAAACTGGGGCCGGGCCAAATGTAACGGGTACAGGTTAAAAGTGCTAATGTGACAGGTGGTATGCCATATTTTAGGGTAAGTGCAGTGTGCAAACAATCTTAAACTCTAATAAAGTGCTTCTGGGACATGTTGTTGGAGTTTTCCTATTCTGGAAAGGCACATCGGAACAGCCAGGTCTTCAAGTTCTTCCTAAAGACTGCCAGCGTAGGGGCCCTGTCTCATATCTTTGGGGAGGATGTTCCAGAGTCGGGGGGCCACCACAGAAAAGGCCCTATCTCGCTTCCCCACCAGACGCGCCTGCGACGCAGGTGGAATTGCGAGCAGGGCCTCTCCGGATGAGCGAAGAGAACGCGTGGTTTCATAAACGGAGATGCAGTCACGCAGGTAGGATGGAGATCCTGTTTAACACTAGCAGAGTGTAAAGTTCTGCTAACATACTTATGCAGACAGAAGTGATGGCAGCAATAGCACTGAGGACCCCAAAGCCCCCTCTAGAAACATGCAGATCTTAAGTAGAGGCAAAGATATACTAGTACACTGTGATACTGAGGGAAAATGGGGGGAAAACAACTTGCATAAGTGAGGACTGGATGCCTCTGTACACAGAATTCAAAATTGTGCAACCACAGGATAGCCAGAAGTTATAAACTGGTATAATCACCCAAGTACATAACAGTCATAGTACATTATGACAGAAAGTGTATACTCTGGAGGAGCTGATCAAGAAGAAAAACATCTAGTGTAATCAGACTTGGCTTCGGTAATAAGACTGGTTTGATATTGTGCAGCACGTATATCCCTCTTGTCCCCCTGAAACTCCTTTGGACTTCTTTCAATATTTTGACATTGCATAAAGTAACCCTGCAGCACTGTTGAAAATATCCCCAGGATACAAGTAGCTACTGTACCATTGCCTTTCCACTCTGACACCATTATGTCAGAATTGAGTGTCTGTGCAATGGTGAATGATGATAAATTCCATGGGGTTGAGACACTGGTGGTTTTAGGACTAGGAGACAAGGGGATGGAAAGGACCCCTTGTGAGTCATGCTGACAGTTTGTCATTCTGTCAGAAAACAAAAGAGAGCAACCATTTCTTTGGTTTGCTTCAAATATGAAGACTGCTGTGAAACATGGAAAGCAAGATGTTATTGAGACGGGAATTGGGACTACATTTCAGATTGTATGAAAAAAGGTAGGATATAAATAAATGGAATAAAAACAACAACAATTATCAGTGTGTTCATTAAATGATTTTTTTCCCATCAGGAATTACATCACTGTTTCAGGCTTCTGTAAGTAAGGTTGGAAATAATATTAAAAATGGTTGAACATATCTTTACTGAGAATCGAAAAACTCTGACAAACAGAATGCATTATTGATGAGAATCTTCAGAGTTTGAGATTAATTTTATACAAAACTCAGATCTTGTTGTTTTGAGAAGTAAGCAGCATTTTTGTGTGGAAAGTTCTGTAGTGGCGGATGTAATGTATCCAAAAATTAAACACTTTTTTTTGTTCAGAAAATATCACAGAAGACTCAAAGTTCGAACAGTCTTTCAAACTTGTTTCTTCCCTCAAAAAACCTGGTAATGAATTTTCAAGGCAAAGACATGAAACATCTTCCCAACTGGTACAATGAAATGACCCTGTCCACTAGTGGAAAACTAGGAGGTTTATTTATTATTTTATTTATTTATTTATTTAAAACATTTCTATCCCATCCTTCACGACCTCCATGGAGGGACTCAGAGCAGCTTCCAACAACAAAGATTCAATGCCATACAATATAATCACATAATAAAAATGACATAGATAATACATAATTATAAAGTGTATATATTCTTTCTCTACCCCTATTGTACACCTGCTACCCTGGATTGCTGCTATAGCTCTGGTCATCTTTCCAGATCAGCCACATTTTAATATTTTGCTCTAAGAAATTAGCTAATTTATGGAAGAAGGAAGGATTAGTGAACCTCTAGTTGTACCATTCTGGCTGCTTCTTCCTTGGTACCCTTTCATGCTATTAAGATCAAATAACCATGGAAACCTCAGTAGCATTTTACTAATGGAGGTGTTGTGTTCCCAACACTGGAAATATCAGTACTGCCATTGTTTTGTAGCAAGAAGATTGCAACAAAGGAAGTCTGAAAATCAACAAGAATAACAACCTGTAGACAAGAAATCAGTAACATGAAAAAATATGATAGTTCTGTTGCTTGGATTATGCCAACAATGCTGTGTTGTGCTGTGGATGAAGGATCGCGTGTTATATGAAAGCAATGCCAAGACTAGAGGCAGCAAAGTTTGCTTCTCCAGATTTGTTTTTCACCTGCAGTTTCTATCAGTGCCATTTAGCATGCATAAAGATAAGGAAGGCATCATCCAAAACATCTGGAAAGTATTCCTCTCCTATAAATTACTCTCTCCTATAAATCACACTCTGTCATACTGACTTGCTATTTGGATGGCAGATGTCAATCTCAACTGGCAACATATCCTAGTTTTGATTATGCAGATGACTGGTGGGCTATAGGTTGGATTAATCTGGCTTTCAGGACCAAGTTTTCAATCACTGCGAGGAAATAAATGCATAAATTTATGCCATTATCTGAATGACCATATCTCTTTCAAAATGAACCTGTTAGGCATCTATGATCAACTGAAGAGGGCCTTCTCTCTGTCCCACCACCCGCTCAAGCGTATTTGGTGTGAACATGAGAAAGGGCCTTTTGATAGCTGGGAAACTCTCCCTATCTCAGAACGCATGGAAGAATAAATCAGACAGAATCTTCCATTGGCTTAATATGTGCATTCCAAAATACATTGCATGCTTGATCCTGATTTGCTACATCACTAACCGTTGAGGCAAAGTTTGTTTAAAGAGAGTTGCTACTAAGTGGCAGCATGCATCAGAAAGAACATGCATTAGCTATAAAAACAGCATGAGAGAGACACAGACTTAACAAGATTGTAAAAGTCATTAAATTCTTTTCTCTTATTGAAGGAGTGTTTGGCTGCTACACAAGAATCAAAGTACTGTGGATGTGTGGTTGATTGATGGAATACTGATACATTCAAATAGGTCATATTGCTTCTGGCACACTGTTAATTTCTGCTCATGTAATTTCCCAATTATCCTGGGGAAAGTGGAAGGTAAAAGAAAGAGGGGCCGACCAAGGGCAAGATGGATGGATGGCATCCTTGAAGTGACTGGACTGACCTTGAAGGAGCTGGGGGTGGTGACGGCCGACAGGGAGCTCTGGCGTGGGCTGGTCCATGAGGTCACGAAGAGTCGGAGACGACTGAACAAATGAACAACAACAACAATTTCCCTGAAATATGGTATGTTTCTATAGTGTCACTGCTGTATAAATCCTCAAACAAGTAACATTTCTAAAAGACACTTCTCACAACCCAGCCACTTTTCCTATTCTAGTGCCACTAGTCAATATTGGACTACCTATATCACATGGAGCCCCCGTTGGCACAATGAGTTAAACCCTTGGACCAGCAGGACTGAAGACTGACAGGTTGCATGTTTGGCTCCAGGGAGAGTGTGGATGAGCTCCCTCTGTCAGCTCTGGCTCCCCATGCGGGGACATGAGAGAAACCTCCCACAAGGATGGTAAAACATCAAAACATCCAGGTGTCCCCTGGGCAACGTCTTTATAGATGGCCAATTCTCTCATACTAGAAGCGACTTGAGTCTCAAGTCGCTGCTGACACACACTCACACAAAACCCCCTGTATCACATTATTGGAAAAAATTAGATTGTGTAACTTACCATGGTTATTCAATATCATATTGTTTTCAACATTTCCATTGAAGAGATAAAATTCCATTGCCACTAGTATAGAAACCTGTATTGTTCCTCTCATCCAGGCAAACAGAATGTACAAGTGGATGTTCCACAATAATTCAAGATGGACTTATTCTTGATAGCCAGTAGCTATATATTGATCTTCTCCATAGACTGTATCTCTGCTGTCAGATAAAGATGAAAAAGAACTCTATTAGGTTTGTGTATTCATATGAAAATTTCACATGAAAAAATCAGAAATCCATATATTTTAAAAATGTGTGATGCTGTTTGGTGAGGGGAAATGATCTGTCCAAATCTATATGTAGAGCTGCACATGTGTTTTAATCTATTGGGAAAAAATACATTTTTTAAAATGACAAAAACCTATACATATAACATATACTTTAGACCCTAAAGTACAGAAACAGCCATATGATAGAACGAGCAGATTAGGTCACAACCTAATAGGGAATTAGAACAAGGTGCATAAATGGATTCTAAGAAACACAGCGTAGATGAGATTAATATAATGTCATATTTTCTCTGCCAAATTCTTTCTCTTTCATTTTCACTTATGCAGGCAGGAAACATCCAGTAAGTTAATAGCTATGTGTCAATTAAAAGTATTTCGGTTAGCATCTTCTAATGATCAGTGAATACAGAGGAAACATATTGAATTGGCTAATAATGCAATTCTTTGATAGTTTTCTTCTTGAATAACTTTTTTAAAGCAATCTCTTCCCATTACAAGGAAATATTCAAAAAACAACTTTCAAAGTCTGTTTACAGTTTGAGGGTTATGCTGCATAAAATAATGGGCAACCCCCAAAAAAAATTTCTACACAGCAAATAGAATTTTATGCTAAAAATAATATTTTATGTGAGATCATTGCTGAATAAAAAGTGTGAGTTTTATCCTTTAAAAAAATAACAACAACCCACAATTGTGAAGATGCTTAACATTCCAGGATTTTTCTTGCCAGATCTTCTCCGCACTTAAAAACAGATCTTTAATCCCCCCTCCCAAATATTTGCAAGTATTCCTTCCATCCCTTTAACCTATGAGGTTTACAAAAAAAAATCAAGAAAATATCCCCCCCCCCCCACTGGAATCAATTAAGAAATTGTATTGTCGAAGGCTTTCATGGCCGAAATCACTGGGTTGTTGTAGGTTTTTCCGGGCTATATGGCCATGTTCTGGAGGCAATTTTGGAGAAAAATTGCCTCCAGAACATGGCCATATAGCCCGGAAAAACCTACAACAACCCAATTAAGAAATTGCCTCTAAGCACTGCCCACTGATCATTTCAGCCAGCTAGGGCTTGTCTACATGAATTAAAAAAACCCTATACTCAACTTGAATGCAGGATTGTCACTCTTCATGATGCAAGGGGACTATAGGTATGTATCCCTTAACTCAACTTTGCTCCAGTTTAAACAAAGCCAGGAAATTATTGAATATCATAGAGCATTGTGGCCATCTGAACTGTTGGATTGGTTCAATTTAAGCTTGATTCATTGTTCAAACAGACACTGTTCAAACATCACTCTTTCCGTTTGCTGATCAGTGCTGGATGAGTGATGTGTCCCCCTTATGTCACTGCTGTTGCTCCCTGCATGTCATAGAGCTCTATGAGATCATAGTGGGGAATCCAGACACTCTGTAAGGAGTAGATCATGGTACCCCTCACTTGTTGCTTGGCACACTGTTATCACCTCAGCAGACACCTCACCTCAGGGAACTTTGTGGCTGGTGGGGAGTGACAGTGGTGACACAGAGGATACAGCAACAGGTCTGTAGGGCTGATGTGGTCTTGGCTCAGGTGGACACCAATGTGGTGATACATTTTTCTCTTTTTCATCATCATCATAAGTAATATTTATCACAATAAATCATCCAGGGGAGAAAGAACTCAACATTATTTAAATAAAAATACCTCAAATGCCTGTTAAATAAGAAGGAATGGTATCAGAATATTGCCACAAGAAGTGGGAGAAGAGGAAGAGACAGAGATGGTAAATTAGGACTAGAATATTCCCCACCACGACGACCACCACCAAACAATTTTAGGGAGAAATAGAAATGCATCCTCTTCTCCCATGTCCACAGAAGTTTCACCCACTGTGCTGCATAATCTGAGGATGTCAGTTTGCTTGGGAGGCTCTATGACATATTGCTGTGGTAGATACTGAATGCAGTTTCCTGCATGCGCTTTCTGGTTGTCGTTTTTAATTCTTTTTTCTAAAACCAAATAGCCAAAACAAGTTCCTTCTCCTTTCAAGTGCAAATATATCATTGAATGTGTGTGAATTCAATGATACACAAAATATTCTATTCCATTTCCATTATTAAAATGGTAGCAGAACGTAGTTTTTCCTAATGCAGAATTTTAAATTATTTATCTTATTTATTGTTTATTTATTTACCATATTTATACCCTGCCTTTCTCAATCCTATAGGGGACTCAAGGTGGCTTACATATATAGGCAATGATTCAATGCCATGTAAACATACATATATAGTAATTAACATATACATTAAAACAGTCATTAAAAAC
This sequence comes from Anolis sagrei ordinatus, assembly GCF_025583915.1. NCBI lineage: Eukaryota > Metazoa > Chordata > Lepidosauria > Squamata > Anolidae > Anolis > Anolis sagrei. The sequence goes on along the minus strand of NW_026846588.1, from coordinate 121,627,110 downwards.
AAATCAAATCTTAAAACACTTGTTAAAATTGTGTTATTCAAAATCATAATCCATGGCTGTTCCAAATTGTCATTGCAGAGGAGTTGTATGCTCCCTGTACCCCACTCTGGTGAGAAATCTGGCTGCCAACCATTGGACTAGTTGAAGCTTCTGAACAGTCTTCAAAGGCAACCCCATGTAGAGTTTGTTGCAGTAGTCTATTCTCAATGTTGGAGCTGGAACTCCATGTTTGAGCTGGCACTCCATGTTTGGGTCATGTAGTGGTAGTAGAGATCAACAGGACTCCAAAAGTGGCACCAAATTTCACTATTCTGAAAGCTTTCCCAGTTACCTAATGTGTCAAGGAATTCAAGTTCAAGGTCGTCAGTTAGACAGAATCATGAATTATTGCTCTAGCTAATAAAGATTGCCAGGAAATCGTTTTATCGCTTCTACCCCTCCCTTCCTATATAGTTCAAGAAGACATATTTTTCAACCTCATGGAATGTCATTCCTCTCTTAAACATAATCCCTCATCCTCTCCAACATGCTATGTGCTTTTTGAAGTTCTTCAGACTTAAGGGGACAAAAGTCAGGGTAGGGAATAAGATTCTTAAGCTATTTCCTTCTCTCCTCCACCTTCCCCTGTACACGATATATCTTTTCTATTTTTTAAAATAAAAGGCACATTATAACTAAAGAAAAACTGGAATTGAGTGACATTCTTAGTGTTCTGAACACGTCGTCTATACAAAATTACAGCTATGTGTTTTTTTTCCTCTTCAGTGATATTCTGTGTTTGCATTTTATACTGTTTTTGTATTTGGAACTATGCTTAATTTCAAATAATGAGAAAATTAATTACAGGAACCTCTGATGTTTACAAACTCAACAGTAATTCAGTTTTCTTCTTTTTATTTTTTTAAAAAAGTCTGGAGTGTCTTCTTTCTCACACTTTTTAATCCCATGTCAATATAAATACAATCAATTTATACCTTTGGCTAAAGCAAGCAATTCACTGAAGCATGCTTTCAAATGGTAGCTGTTTCTTCTTGTCTTAATTTATTTCCTCTTCTTTGCTACATCACTGTGCAGTCATGCTAACATGTTGCTGTCTATGGTTCCTAGATGTCAGGGGATGGTAAATCTTGGGCCATTATCAGTTGCATCTGAGCCCAGCCCAGTCATTATTGAATGGCTGGGCAACCAAGAGTACCATCACCCCACCATGATATCTTCCCCTTCTTTTTAAGCACACTATTCTCCATCTTGCAAACTTCAACTTATAAAACAGAGGATGCACTTCCCCTGCAGTCCTCTTCTTTCACTATCATTTCTGGTCAACCTCTGTAGTATCAGAACTGACCTGATGGTTGTGTGCTATCAGAGGAATGAAATGCCATGTTTGGCTCAAAAGGTGGGGAGCTGGTCAAAAAAGTGTGTGTGCATATATTGGGAAGTCTGACTTGGCCACGGTGGTCCACGCTCAGGTTACATGCCGTATAGATTACTGCAATGCTCTCTACGTGGGGTTGCCTCTGAAGACTGACCAGAATCTGAAATTAGTCCAGTGCTCAGCAGCCAGGCTACGGACGGGAGCTGGGTACAGGGAGTGCACAACTCCCTTGCTGCACCAGCTCCTCTGGCTTCCAATTAGCTTCTGAGCACAATTCAAAGTGTTGGTTTTAACCTATAAATCCCTATACAGTTCTGGCCCAGTTTACCTGTCCGAATGTATTCTCCCCTATGAACCATCAAGGATGTTAATATCTTCTGGAGAGGCCCTTCTCTCGGTCCCACCACCTTTGCCCCCGGTGGCGCAGTGGGTTAAAGCCCTGTGCCGGCAGGACTGAAGACCAATAGGTCGCAGGTTCAAATTCGGGGGGAGGCGAATGAGCTCCCTCTATCAGCTCCAGCTCATCATGTGGGGACATGAGAGAAGCCTCCCACAAAGATGATACAAACATCAAGAACCATCCGGGTGTCCCCTGGGCAATGTCCTTGCAGATGGCCAATTCTCTCACAACAGGATGCTCCTGACACGACAAAAAAAAAACCCACCTTCGCAAGCGCATTTGGTGGGAACGAGAGACAGGGCCTTCTCTGTGGTGGCCCCTCAGCTATGGAACTCTTTCCTGAGTGAGATTAGATCTGCCCCCTCCCTCTTGTTCTTCAGGAGGCTAGTGAAATCCTGGTTATGGAACGATGCATTCTCAGAATAATGGCTGAGACTGGTTACAGACCAAAGTGAGTGATCACATATGCGGACTGAGTTGAACATGATTTTACCTTGGCGATTTGGTATATATTAGGCCTGTGCGGTTTCGTTCGTTAATTCGTTAATTCGTTAATAATTCGTTATTTTTGGCATTTCCGAAGCGATATCAAAACACATTTTCAAACTCGGAAGGGTTTAAAAATATCGAACCGGCAGCCCCCATAGATTTAACGAGCTTCCGCTCGTTTCGTTAATGGGATGGAGGCTGCTGGTGGGAGCCAATCCGGCGCTCCCAAGCAGTGCACCGTGGCTGTTTGTTTTTGATTGGCCGGCGAGCCCTTTCAAAGCGGCTCCGCGTGGCCATAGCTCATTGCTGCAGAGGGCGAGGGAGAGAGAAGAGGTCCGGAAGGGTTTGCATTGGGTTGGCTTGGCTTGGCTAGCAACTGGATTGGATTCATTCCTTGCTTGGATTCATTCCTTGCTGCTGTGAGTGCTGCTTATATTCCTTGCTTGGATTCATTACTTCCTTCGGTTTTTGTGAATTTGTTTCTTAATTTTTTGGTTAATTTTCCATTTTTAAATATTTTTAATATTATTTTTTAATATTATTTTTTAATATTATTTTAATATTATTCTTAAAAATATTCTAAAAAAGAAAAGACTCTTCTGTTGGTGTGTGCTCTCATTTGCTGTCTCCTGCCTGTGTTTGGTCCACATTTGGGCCATTTTTTGGTTAATTTTCCATTTTAAAATATTTTTAATATTTTTTTAATATTATTTTTTAATATTATTTTAATATTATTCTTAAAAAATATTCTAAAAAAGAAAAGACTCTTCTGTTGGTGTGTGCTCTCATTTGCTGTCTCCTGCCTGTGTTTGGTCCACATTTGGGCCATTTTTTGGTTAATTTTCCATTTTAAAATATTTTTTAATATTATTTTTTAATATTATTTTTAATATTATTTTTTAATATTCTTAAAAAATATTCTAAAAAAGAAAAGACTCTTCTGTTGGTGTGTGCTCTCATTTGCTGTCTCCTGCCTGTGTTTGGTCCACATTTGGGCCATTTTTTGGTTAATTTTCCATTTTAAAATATTTTTAATATTATTTTAATATTATTTTTTAATATTATTTTTAATATTATTCTTAAAAAATATTCTAAAAAAGAAAAGACTCTTCTGTTGGTGTGTGCTCTCATTTGCTGTCTCCTGCCTGTGTTTGGTCCACATTTGGGCCATTTTTTGGTTAATTTTCCATTTTAAAATATTTTTTAATATTATTTTAATATTATTCTTAAAAAATACAAAAAATATTCTAAAAATTCGTTAATATTTACAAAATTTCGTAAATACCAAAACTTTTTTGGGGGAAAGTTTTGTAATTATTTTAAATATCGAAACAAAAAAACACCCCAATTACAAATCGATTTTAGAAACAAATTTTTTCTTGATCAAACAGGCCTATATGTATTTTATCTATATGTATTTTAATCTTGTATTGTTGTATGATGTTAGAAGCATTGAATCCTTGCTGTAAGCCAGTCTGAGTCCCTCTACGGAGGTGAGTAGATCGGGATATAAACGTTTTAAATAAATAAATAAATATCTAGCATGATGAAGGGAACTTGCTTTCCACTGTAACTCTAGGAAAAATTAGATGACCAGGCCACATGAACCAAGGATCAACTTTTGGAAGAAGCAAGATCAGTCTGGCTAGCAACAGGGAGGCATTCAATCAAATTAATTGTTTTGTGAAAAGGATCTGATGAAGGATATTTATGTTAGCTTATGCTACCAATCTCTTTCTCTCAATGAGTCTCAAAGGTGCTGCAAGATCCTTTTGGTTTGTGAAAGGTAACTCTTAAGACGTTGCTCTGGACAGTCTCCATGTGTTGTTCTTGGACTGTTGAAACATGCCTTCCAGATTAAAATTAACTGTCTGTAGAATAGGTTACTAATGCAAGAAATGTGGTAGAAGACAGGCTCAGAGATTATTGCCTTGATACATCCATTTAGAATGTAGATCTCTCTCTTCTACAGCTTACGTCACCGTACCCCTGTCTTTCTAACTAACTAGGTCATGGTGATGTTTTTTCCTCAATGCACTGTAGTTGCTTCCCCTCCCCCTGGAAAAAATGTAGCTAGGGAAGAAACTTGCTCTGACATAGTGCTTTCTCAGCCATAGATTTCAAAACAATGTACACTAAGTGGATCAGTATGATTAACATGCCATGACATGTGGCCTACATACTGCACTTTAAGTCTGAAGCAAAAGTGGCAGGCAAGCAAACCATTCAAAAAGAGAAGAGACCACTAGTCACCTCCATGCAGGAGGTTGCAGGTGGTACTGTCTCCCACCCTTTTGCTCATGCCTAGTCTCTCACATTTATATCCCATCAGCTTGATTGGAATGAATAGTCAGCACATAAGGCCTGGCCCAAGATATTCCACAGGCTAAGGAAAAATCTTTGTCATAGTTCACAATGCCCTCAGCAGTCATGTTATTTTGGCATCTGTGACCAATAATCTCATAAAGGCTTCTCCTGCCATAAATATTTAATTGTAATGAGTTAAATAATTAACTTGCTGCCCTTTCATTACACCCAGAATCTGCTGTGCTGGATGAAGTAGTCACCATCCCATTCGAATGGCAAGGCAGCCAGAACTCCTGAGATTTATGCCACAAATAAGAGGCAGGACCTTGCTGCTGCAATGAGAGATAGCTGATCTCAGTTCCAGAATAATTCATTTTTACATATATTTTAAAGACAGAACTATCATAATAATTTTCAAGTGAAATTTGTGGGGGAGATCTATGATCAGATGTAATAGCACCAATAAGCATACAGTGAAACCTCTACATAAGCATGTCCCAACTTAAGAGCATTTTGAATTAAGAGCTATCACTCAGCTTGGGTTTCATCTTGACATAAGAACATTGTTTTGAGTTAAGAGCTAACACCAGAGAGAGCACTACCATGGGAGTTACAGGGCTTTAGGGCATGCCTTTATACATCCATTTAGAATGTAGATCTCTCTCTTCTACAGCTTACGTCACCATACCCGTCTTTCTAACTAACTAGGTCATGGTGCTGTTTTTTCCTCAGAATTTTAGCAATCACTATATAAGGGCTGCTTAATAAAAAATTGGTGAAAGTATAAGGAGAGACTATACCTGAAAATCCTACTATGGATTTCTCCATTAGAATCCTCCCAAAGATGACTATTAGGGAGGGCAAATTGGCCAACATATAAAGAAATATTAGAAGAAACAAAAAGGAGATTATGTATTGAAATCCCAGGAAGGAATTTATCAAAAGTACGGAACCATTACCTGGTTTCATTATAGACAGTTAAAAGGACATTACAAAGAGGATAAAAAGAGTGGATTCATGGATAAATAAGTATATTGGGATAAAATAATATCAGAAAAGAAAACAATTACAAAAATACATAAGAAATTATTGGAATGGAGCACAGAAAAGGAACAGATAAAATAATGCATGATAAAATGGGCCAAAAATATTGGACGACAAATAAGCTTAGAAGAATGGGAGGAAATTTGGAATAGAAAATTAAAATGTATGTATGCATATGTTCTCAAGGAAAATTCCCTTCCCAAATTAGGAAAATATAATATAGACATGCAAATAAAATGCTGGAAATGTGAAACATATGATGGCATGTTTTACCATATGTGGTGGTCGTGCAAAAAAGCTAAATATTATTGGAAAGTAATCCATGGAGAATTTCAAAAATTACTACATATAACATTCCAACTGCAGCCGGAAACGTATCTATTAGGAATAATAAATAAAAAATTAGAAAAGAGGAAATTATTTAATGATGGCAGTGAGAATAGTGTATGCGAGAAAGTGGAGACTGGAAGAGAGGCCAACCATTCAGTTAAAATATTAGAAATCAGAAATATGGATGAATTAACTCATTTAAAAGAAATCAAGGGATATCCAAAGAAGAAACGAACTGGAACACTATAAGGAAATACTTAATCCAAAAGATGACTTAGATACCTAGGAATACCACCACCCAGAAATGAGAGGGAAGAACAAGAGAAGCACATATAGGAAATATACTAAAAATTGAGAGGGAACAATATCATGATAAAGATGATTAGAAAATCCAACCATTTTTTTCTTTTTTCTGTTTCTTTTTCTTTTTGTTTTGTAGTACCCCCCCCCCTTTACTGGCTTTCTCTCTTCCTCAGTCCTTCCCAACCCTGACTCCTAACTGCCCTACCCTTCACACCCACCCCACCCTCAATGCTATTCCACTAGAGTTTTTACCCCACATTTTATTCTTTGTATGTTAAAAATTTTGTTTAAACATTATTAAAACAAAATAATACTCAACCCTGGAAAGAGCTACTTTCTGGCTTGAAATCTCACCTCCCATCAGCCAGTTCTGCTTACCATTCATTCTTCCTTTAACATCACAGTGAAATGAAACTGCATAGAAGGATGGCCCCATTCCAAATTAGTGGGAGTAAAAAGCAGTTTTTAAAAAATGGTTTGAAGTCCAAATGAATTATCATGAGTGTTGTGTTTCAGGATCAGAGTATCTACATGGTTAGTGTGGGCCATTTTTAGTTCATGAAGAAAATTCCGAAGTTTTGAGCTACTCTGAAGTAACAGTCCCAAATCGGAACAGTATTCAACATGCTAGGCTGATGCGCTGATATCATTTTGACTAGCATGTTCCAGCATTCATTGCTGATATGGGATAAGAGTTCTTCCAAAACCTAAATAGTTATCTGTGATTAGATTAGGAGTTACAAAATATCTTTCAAATAACAGGTAAAATAAATATTTACATTTTTACACTAATGTATTTCTAGATACATGTACATTTCCTTTGAGCTCCAGAAAGAAAATAATTGATATAAACAAAGATTTTTTTCCCCAGGATGCGACGATTTAAGCATTTGGACTTGTGTTCTGACCATTTTCTCCTCACTGTTTTGATATTATTATTAATTATTATTATTAACATTATTTGTACCCCTGCTAGCATCTCCCGAAGGCCTCGATGCGGCTTACATAGGCCAAGGCCTCAATAAAATAACAGCATAACAAATACACAACTTAAAGCAAATCAAACCATTAAAGCAATAACAAAACAACAAAAACAGTACACCATAACACAATAAAACTAGGCTGGCCCAAATGTGATGGGTACATATTTAAAAAGTGCTGCATTTTGGGTAGGTGCAGTGTGCAGTCAATCTTAAACTCTGATAAAGTGCTTCTGGGACATATTGCTGGAGTTTTCCTATTCTGGAAAGGCACAACAGAACAGCCAGGTCTTCAAGCTCTTCCTAAAGACTGCCAACGTAGGGGCTTGTCTGATGTCTTTGGGGAGGGTGTTCCAAAGTCAGGGGGCTACCACAGAAAAGGCCCTGTCCTGGTGGAATCACGAGCAGGGTCTCTCCAGATGAGCAAAGAGAATGTGTGGATTCATAAACGGAGATATGGTCACGCAGGTAGGCTGGTCCCAAACCGTTTAGGGCTTTGCAGGTAAGCACCTGCACCTTGAATTGGGCTCAGAAAATAAATGGCAGCCATTGGAGCTACTTGAACAGGAGGGTTGACCTCTCTCTGTAAGGAGCGCCAGTTAACATCCTGGCCGCCATCTGTTGGACCAGTTGAAATTTCCGAGCTGTTTTCAAGGGCAGCCCCACGTAGAGCGCATTACAGTAGTCCAATCTAGAGGTGACCAAGGCATGGACCACCCCAGCCATATCAGCTTTAGCGAGGTACGGTCGCAGTTGGCGCACGAGTCTCAATTGTGCAAAAGCCCTCCCAGACACCGCCGACGCCTGAGCCTCAAGCGTGAGTGATGAATCCAAGAGGACTCCCAAACTGCGGACCTGTGGGCTAGGAAGGCAACCTAATTTTTGCTGAACTGCCAAGTCTATGCTTTTCTGTCACATCCAGAAAGACCAAGAAACAAAAGAAAAAAACCCACACATTTTTACATCATCATTTCCCATGATTTTTTCATATATCAAAGATGAAGTCCAATATTTGGGTCTTGAAATTTGGAAACTGAATCTGGCTCATTTATCTATTTGAGTTTGATGGATTCATATTTCTATCTGAATTTCATTTCTTCTTCACGTTTAATATAATTATTCATGTGCTCAAGCCCAGGGAACTGTGCAGTTCTCACTGCCTTATCTTAATAAGGGCACAGTAGAACAGCAAATAGCTCAGGAAAAGGCAGCGGAATGATTATATGTGTGCCAAGATGGGAGCATAAGGGCGGCTTTGAAATATTCAGCTTCAAAAGAAGATCTCTCTGTGTATGTGTGTCCACATGTAGTATAGTTAGCCTCCCTACACTCATATATTTGAAATAAGTGCTGCCTCATAAAAAGAAAAAAAATATTGTTTGGAATCTTGCATGAAACATTTAAAACTCCATAATAAAATCCCGAGATTTGGATTCTGTAATAATGTCCATGGTTTGCATAGATCTGTTCACTTACTTGCAACAGTTTGTTTGGTCCTGTTTTTATTGTTGTTGCAGTTTGACCTTAGAAGGGTACACTGGATGGCAAACCAAAGCAGCTAAATGTATAGGAACTTGAGCTAAATTTCTAAGTGCATCAGAATTTGTTTGGAATATTGAGTCATAATAGGAAACCTCTGTGACCAGCAAGACGGGGGTAGATCAACCTCCTTGTTCTTTTTGGCTAGACAGGTGCCCTGTTCTGACATTAGCAGATGTGGCTTCAATGTCAGATGCCCCATGATTAGTGGGAAGCAATGGTGGCAATATTGAAATGAACTGTCCCCTTCCCCTACACTGACCAGTGGAAGGAAAGGGTGATGGTACTGGTGTCCATCCGAACAGGGGATCAAGCCAAAACAGATCCAATCCAATTGTCCAGAGAGCCAGGATACTCACCAGAAGTCCTCATGCATCATTGAGGCATCCAGCTATGGATTTGAAGTGAATCCAGGGTGGATTTTTTTTGTTAGTATAAACAAATTAACAGGCTCAATAACGTGTTATAGACAATTGAGAATGAGGTGGCTAGAGCCAAAGATGTGGATAAAAAGTCATGTGAAGTAAAAACTTTGATTGCTCCATACATGACAATATACATTGCATTGTGAGTTGAATGCTAGCATAGCAAAGAGAACCATTACTTTGTACATTTTCTACTTATAGTGGATTAAAACGGATGAACAAACAAATGAATATTCAAATAAGTTATTACCCAATATAACTCAATGAGTTATTACTCAATAATAATTTGCCATTAGTACAACACACAAACCAGAACAGAACCGCTAGTAAGTGATGATGAGGGGACAAGGGAAAGAATTACTGAGAAAAGGGAAACATTTAATTCTGCGCTGAAAATACATATTATTCAATCTCAGCACCTGCACCTTTTCTTCTAATGTCAATATTCCATCCTCACTCACCCACTACCCCCTACAGCCAAACACATTACCATCAAGTTTTCACTAAAAAGAGAAAATGTGTGAGGTCAGTAATTCATTTTTCAAGGGATCAGTTTCATCAGTGAAAACATATGTTGGAGTAAATAAAGGGCTGGTGGGTCAGCAGTATTGAACAGGCACATTTATTATTATTATTATTATTATTATTATTATTATTATTATTATTTCTCACCAAGAATGAATAAGACTAAGACTCCATACACTGTGATATAAAAACCAGACTATCCGCTTTGAACTGGATTATATAGCAGTGTAGACTGATATAATCCAGTTCAAATCAGATAATATGGATTATATGACAGTGTAGATCCAGCCTAAGAAAGAGGTAAAGAATCTGTTAAAGGTCTATTTTATCCCTCTCCTATTTTTCCATGCAACAGAAGTTCTGTAAAATTCCAAAGCAACATATACCATTAGACAGAGTGAAAATATTTTTTTGTCTTCATTTATGCATCTGGAAGCAAATATCAGGGGACTGTAATGCCAACCCACCAGTTAGCTCAACACAACAGTGTGAAAACATAATAGAAGTTCTGCTATTGTCATTTAAAATAAATAAATAAGATACATGGAATAAAGTTCTTCAATATGTATTTGTTCCATCCCTAGTTTCTGATGTAGGGAAGAAAATATCTTTTGTTTACAAAACCTCTTTTGCTATTTGCATTGAGGGACAGAGTATGACAAACATCTTCATTCATGACAAAAAGCCTGAGGAACAGTAGCTAAGGTGCATAACAATGTATGTGATGGGTTGTGAGCTGAAGGGAAGGAAGTGTAAATTAATAGAAAAATCTTGGTAGCTGAACTTAGTTTTGGCCTCCTGTTGTATGTGCCTTCAAGTCACCTGCTGGCCTATTACAAGCCAGATAATTTTATAAGGTTTCCTTGGGCAATAAATACTTAGAGATGGTTAGGTGAAATACAGCCAATAGCACCTGGTGTAAATAGATAGGTATTCCTTGGAGGTTTCCCATCAAAGAGCTAACCAGGGCTGACCCCTTTTAGCTTCCAAGATCAGATGAGTTCTAGTACCTTCAGAATATTTAAGCCTCGGTCCTCCTGTTACGTATCCCTAATCTATGTCATTCTGCCCATGGGTTACATGCCTCAAATGGGCACACTGAACACTGGGCAACATGGAAGGTGCTGAACTGACTGTTCTCTGGTGCCATGAGGTGCAGAGCTAACCTTAAGAAATGAAGTTACAAAGTGGTGTCCACGACATGCGAGTGTGAAGAAGAGCAAACCACTGACCACCTACTACAATGCAGTCTGGACCCCACCACATGCACTGGAGGACCGTCTTACAGTAACACCAGAGGCATGTGAAGTGGCCAGCTTCTGGTTAAAGGAAATTTAGTATAATGCCACATTTTTGCCTTTGTTTGTGGTTTTTCTATAACTGTATTCTCAATTTGCTTCTGACAATAAATAAATAACCATTCTGCCTATACAATGCTTTCACTCCCTACTTGTTTGTCTCGTCATAGCTACCCATTCTCTGACTTCAGACATTTCAGTGTTGATAATTGATTTGCTTTTTTGAAAAGTGCATGTCCTTGACTAATGAACTTTGCATTCTGGGAGAGTGTGTGCGGACTGTTCTCCAGGGCTCAATTAGTCATTTCAGTTGCACGTTGATGACTGTACTGTACAAAACTTCAGGGCTCTGTGAGGAATTTCCTTTCAGTAAATCTGTTTGGTTTGAAATCTTAAGAAAACATTTTGAAAGTGAGTATTTGGGAATTTTCTCTCAATCTACACATAGATTTGTTTTTTTTAAAAAAAAAATCTGTTGGTGGTCTGCGTCCGTTATTTACCATTGTGCATACTCTTGCTAGCAGATGAAAACCCACTCTTTCCCCCTTCCAATGCTGTTAAAACACCTCGTATATCTAGTGGTTATATTCCAAGTTAGAGATACAGTTAAAACGTATCAGCAGTTCTTCATTCTTTCCAGTGTTTACCTATTTCTATTTTCTTTGTATGTGTGTGTGTAGGCACAGCATCAGTGTTCTGCAAGAAGCAACAATCATCAGCACTGAAGCAATGATCCTCAATCATCAACTTTACTAAACTGGCCACATTATCTGGATGCCCAACTACAATCTCCAAAGCAGTTACTTTATTTTCAGCTGAAGAACAGAAAATGGAATGTAAGGGAACAGCAAAAGAGATTTGAAGATGGGCTTATACCTAACCTTAAAAATGTGGCAAAACAACAAGAACTGGGAAGCCCTGGCCCTCAAGCATTCTAACTGGGGGTCAGTGGTTATCAACAGAGCTATGGATTTTGAATAAGCACAAATAGAAAGAGAAAAACATGCCAAGAGAAAAGTACATCAAGCAAACCCTTGCCAGGACCACCTTCCATTTGGAAATGTATGTACTCACTGTGAAAGATAATGAGGATCCAAAATAGTTCTCTACAATCACTTGTGTGTCCACTGCCAAGACTCTACTTCTGGAAGACAATCATACTTGGCCACAAGTGATAACCTGTGATGTGATGACACACTGCTTTCTCATCCTTACTATAAGACAGTGTTTCTCAAACTGTGCTCCTCCAGGTGTTTGGGGCTTCAGCTCCCAGAAATCTCAGCCAGCTTACCAGCTGTTAGGAAACTGTGCTAAAAGATCACAGCAGCAGCAGCTGTGGTCATCTTCCACCTTTTTGCCACTTAATTTTTAAGTTCAGTCCTGTGAGGATGAGAGATAGTGATGTTATATAGTGACTGGCTCAGAGTTACTCAGTAAGCCTCAGGACATAGGTGAACTCAAGGGCTGTAACTGTATCCATGTCACAATAGTAGCACAGCTACTTTAACTGTCATGGTTCCATCTTATGGAATCCAAGGACTGGCAGTTTAGATGGGGAATTTAGAATGCTTAGCAAGAGCATTTCAGTACCTCACCAGACTACACACCCCAGAATGCTTATAGGGGAAACAATGGCTGTCAAAATGGAATAATGGCATTATAAATGAGTAGCATGCATGTGGCCAAGGTCTCCCCAATCCTAGTCCAAAACTTTAACCACTCCAGCATACTGGTTCTGAAACATCTTTTAAATCCCCGAACATATATGAACTCTTTGGTATAACCAGAAACATGAGGTATGGAGTTTCTTTCCCCTATGTCCACTTCTACCTGAAGGGTGGGGTGGAGTTGATATCAGTCTCTTTAGACTGTCCATCTTCACATATCTTGAGCAATGAAGGCCTCCAATGTAGCAACCTCTCAACCCCATTGCCTCCATCCAATGTTATTTTTGTTTATTACTATAAAATGCATTTGATATTATGTAAGGTGGTGAGGAGGGGCAATTTTGCTACATTTTTACTCTACTCTGATCTAGGCTGCATGCAGGAGGGGGGGGGATCAAGCCTGTAGATCTCAAACATGTGTGTATGCCCCCCCCCCCCGTAGCAAATTTGTTTCTGAAGTTTCTTAAAGCAAAAAATGTGGGAAGTATGATATGAGGAGCACTATTCTCCAAGATCAGTGATGGAGAGAAAATGTGCAGTCTCTGAAAGGTGGAAACTAGGAAGCAAACTGCAAGTCACCTCCATCTGTGAAAATGACTTTTTTTAAAAAAAAATATTATTATTTTCTTCACATTTACAATAAAAAGGTAGGTACACAGGTGAAGAGGTGGGGGGGGGGAGTGGAAAGGGTAGTTACAGGGTGGGTATTGGGGTTAGGACATTGGGATGATGTGTGGAAGAGAAGGGGAGAGGGAATAGGGGTAGAATTTATAGGGTACTTCCAGGATTCCCCAGAGTGTCTTACTTAATTCTCCAAGATCAGTGATGGAGAGAAAATGTGCAGTCTCTGAAAGGTGGAAACTAGGAAGCAAACTGTAAGTAAGACACCCTGTGAAAATGACTTTAGCACACCCAATATAGCCTGTCCACTCCACAACAATTTAGAGAACGTATTTTTGGGACTTTTTGAAATGTAGATGGTAGGGTTCCTCAGAAATCTTTAAAAAGTCTTGGAACCAGACTTTCTTCACTTCATAACAGCATTTTTGTAGAAATGGGTAGAATGGGATGGAGGTTTGAAACATCAACTCTCATCCATCTTACAAGGAGGGTTGAAACAAACTTTGAATTGAAAAAAAAACACAGCACTGTACCAATGCTTCCAAACACAAACATGTTCTTCCAAAATAAACCAAACGTGGTTAAATGTTGCATACCACTTCTAACTACTCAGGCAGTAGAGAAAGCATAAAAATAGAATAAAGAAAAGGAAATAATGTATCAAAATACAAACAGTCCCTTAAATAAACTAAAATAATCTAAGCCAGGCATGTAGCCGGGGGGGGGGGGGGGGGGGGGGCTTGAGGGGCTTCACCCCCCCCCCAAAATTCTCATGGTGGTTCGCGAAAAGGCCTTACTGGTACATTATTTAAACTGTTATGTTTATTCATATCATGATCTGATCACCATACTCAATATATCCCATATGCATGGGGGTATTGGGGTAACGATACAAAAGGTTTGCTAGGGTAGACCCTCTTTCACTCAGACTCAGCCCCCCCCCCCCAATCGAAATCCTGGCTACGGGCCTGATCTAAGCATATTCTTTACATAAGAATTAGGTGAAATATTTTCTTTCCAACATAAGTGGATGCCATTTTAACTGTACATTACTAGTGGATAGCCTACAGACAAATAACAGGTTTTTCCTGCTTTAGCTAATGAGCCATTAATCAACTCCGATTGCTCTCATCAACTAACTATTTTCACCATCTTGGCAGTTTCATAGATTCAGGCATATTTCTCTTCATCTTGAGATTTTATGTTTAGAAGGCAAGTATGAGGGAAGATTGTCAGAAAAAACTCCAAGCTAGGTGTCAGCAACCAATTTTGGCCAGTTCATTTCAAGAAAGTTGTGCTTCCAATTTGTGCACCTTCCTTGTAATGGCATCAAGGTATATACTGAGTGAATGCAACCTATAGTCATAATAATACTAAATAGTGGTAATTTAATTCATTGGATAAATATGGGTTGTAACAACTCCTCAGTGAAAGGTTGTTCTGGTGTGCTTTCAAGTTCTTTCTGAATTATGGTGATCTCAAGGTAAGCTTACCATGGGGTTTTCTGGAGCTGAGAGTATGTGATTTGTCCATCAACACTCCATGTATTTTCATGCTCGAGCAGGGATTCAAACCCAGATTTCTAAAGTGATAGTCTAGCAAACAAACCACTATACCACACTACCCCTCTCAGTAAAAGATACGTGTAAAAAAGACTGTAAAGAATTTAAATTAGAAAAAAGAAACTAATATTAACCTTGAAGGCAACCTGCAGTATAATCTTTTAACAATGCTTGCTTAAAAGCATAAAGTACATACATATAAGTTTCAGTTTCATATATAAATAAGATTATTTCTGAAGAAAACCTCTCTCTCTTTCCTAAAAGAAATTAGACAGTTGGCTTTTCCCTCTCAAAATTCCAACAATATTCTAACTCTCATGAGCAGTAACATACCCAAGTTTGAATGCTCCCCTTTAAGAAAACATCAGAGTATGTGTAGGCAAATTTGGTGGGTCAAGGGGCATTAACTATCCCACACACACATTCATTGCATGCTACTCCATGGCTGTGCTGCTGAAATGCAGTGGAAAATTATGCCAGTAAATGTTCATGATATTTGCATAGCAAATAAAAAACCATCAATTACATAATAGAATGTTCACTTTGTTTCCATGTCAATTTATGATTTGTAAGCAAAATAAAGTACCATAAGGTTCTTGTGGGTTTTTTCGGGCTATAGAGCCATGTTCTAGAGGCATTTCTCCTGACGTTTCGCCTGCATCTATGGCAAGCATCCTCAGAGGTTGAGAAGGTCTGTTGGAAGTAGGAAAAATGGGTTTATATATCTGTGGAATGGCTGGGGTGGGGCAAGGAGCTCTTCCCTGCTGCAGTTAGGTGTGAATGTTTAGCTGATCACCTTCATTAGCATTTGAAGGCCTGCCTGAGCTTGGGAAAATCTGTTGCTGGGAGGTGTTAATCTGTGCCTGGTTTTTTCCTCTCTGTTGTTTGGCTGTTATAATTTTTGAGTTTTTTAACACTGGTAGTAGCCAGATTTTGTTCATTTTCATGGTTCTTCCTTTCTGTTGAAATTGTCCACATGCTTGTGGATTTCAATGGCTTCTCTGTGTAGTCTGACATGGTGGTTGTTGGTGTGGTCCAGCATTTCTGTGTTCTCAAATAATATGCTGTTTCCAGGCTGGTTCATCAGGTGCTCTGCTATGGCTGACTTCTCTGGTTGAAGTAGTCTGCAGTGCCTTTCATGTTCCTTGATTCGTGTCTGGGCGCTGCGTTTGGTGGTCCCTATGTAGACTTGTCCACAGCTGCATGGTATACGGTAGACTCCTGCAGAGGTGAGAGATCCCTCTTGTCCTTTGCTGAACGTAGCATTTGTTGGATTTTCTTGGTGGGTTTGTAGATTGTTTGTATGTTGTGTTTCCTCATCAGCTTCCCTATGCGATCAGTGGTTCCCTTGATGTATGGCAGGAACACTTTTCCTCTGGGTGGATCTTCATCTTTACTCTCGTGGCTTGTTCTTGGTCTTGCAGCTCTTCTGATGTCTGAGGTGGAGTATCCATTGGCCTGGAGAGCCCAGTTGAGGTGGTTCAGTTCATCTTGGAGGACGTGGGGTTCGCAGATTCTTTTTGCACGGTCTGCCAAGGCTTTAATGGTGCTTCTTTTTTGACTTGGGTGATGGTTGGAGTTTTTATGTAGATATCTATCTCTGTGTGTGGGTTTTCTGTAAGGTGTGACCCAATTGTTGATCTGGTTTGCGGATGACTAGGACATCTAGAAAAGGCAGTCTTCCTTCATTTTCTTTTTCCATGTGAACTGGATGTTTGGGTGGATGCTGTTAAGATGGTCCAGGAACCTGTTGAGTTCTTCTTCTCCATGGCTCCAAATGGTGAAGGTGTCATCCACATATCTGAACCATATCGTGGGCTTTTTGGTTGCTGTTTCCAGGGCTTGTTCTTCAAAGTGTTCCATGTAGAAGTTAGCTATGACTGGGCTGAGAGGGCTCCCCATGTAGACTTGTCCACAGCTGCATGGTATACGGTAGACTCCTGCAGAGGTGAGAGGATCCAGATCCCTCTACCGTATACCATGCAGCTGTGGACAAGTCTACATAGGGACCACCAAACGCAGCGCCCAGACACGCATCAAGGAACATGAAAGGCACTGCAGACTACTTCAACCAGAGAAGTCAGCCAAAGCAGAGCACCTGATAAACCAACCTGAACACAGCATATTATTTGAGAATACAAAAATGCTGGACCACTCCAATAACTACCATGTCAGACTACACAGAGAAGCCATTGAAATCCACAAGCATGTGGACAATTTCAACAGAAAGGAAGAGACCATGAAAATGAACAAAATCTGGCTACCAGTATTAAAAAACTCAAAAATTATAACAGCTAAACAACAGAGAGGAAAAAACCAGGCACAGATTAACACCTCCCAGCAACAGATTTTCCCAGGACTCAGGCAGGCCTTCAAATGCTAATGAAGGTGATCAGCTAAACATTCACACCTAACTGCAGCAGGGAAGAGCTCCTTGCCCCACCCCAGCCCTTCCACAGATATATAAACCCATTTTTCCTACTTCCAACAGACCTCACAACCTCTGAGGATGCTTGCCATAGATGCAGGCGAAACGTCAGGAGAAATGCCTCTAGAACATGGCTCTATAGCCCGAAAAAACCCACAAGAACCTAGTGATTCCAGCCATGAAAGCCTTCGACAATACATTAAAGTACCATAGTTTGTCACAAAATTTCCAATAGTGGTCACCTTGTGGTTGCCTGGGTTCCAGTTCAGTACCCAGCCTTCCTCCAAGCTATGGCTCTATATATCTTTGTCTTCTGAAATAGGACTTTAGGATCTTTGAATAAATGCTGGAATTCTTCAGATGCCATTTCCTAACTGAGGAAGTTACATCACAGAATGTAGGTGATGTGGATTTAGCTTGATTCTAATGCACACGTGTGTGAATGACCTTGCAGAGACAAAACAAGACCATGCACTGATTCCTTTCTATCCCATAATTGTCTAGATAGGTGGTAAACATTGTCTAATGTGTTAAGGTTAAGTTCAGACAGATCCATTGTGAGATTAGATAGTCATTAAACCTGTTTAAGTTTAGAAGGAGAAAACTGTTTCAGGCACTTTACTAAATACATTTTGCTCCAAAAGCTTGGGTAGGACAAATGAATGCAGCATATAGCAGACAGAGAACATCCTTAAACAATATGTAATTATGTGAGTGTGGAGATATTCAAGACTGGGACTATAGTCAGTGGTGAGGAGGAGATTAACCATTTTCTTCATGTGGGCCTGGATGAAAATATATCTTTTCTGACTTCTATTTGCATGGGGGGGGGGGGGGAAGCTTTCATGAACAAGGTTACAACAATGTAATAATATAATTATGTAGTATTCATTCAGACACCGTGACTCACCTCTGCACTACCCTTTGAAGACAACTCAGCCTTTAGATCAGGCATGGGAAAACTTCAGTCCTTCAGGTGTTTTGGATTTCAGCTTTCACAATTCCTAACAGCTGGTAAGCTGGCTGAGATTTCTGGGAGTGAAAGTCCAAAGCACTGAAGGGCCAAAGGTTATCCATGCCTGCTTTTGATTCTTCAAACTCTTTCCTCACCCAATCTGGAATGGGAAGCTCAAGTTCTTCAGATGCAACTTCCATCAACTATAATACCTAGGTAATTATGAAATAATGTTGCAATTTAACAACATTTGTAGGGGCTGCAGGGTTCCTGAGAACCTCTATTATGTTCTCAGAAATCCTGCACAGTTGTGTTTAGTTTGAGTTTATTTATTTACTCTACTTGTACCCCACCTTTCTCTACAACAAAGGGGACGCAAGGTGGCTTATATATGACAACTAGCCGTCCCCTGCCATGCGTTGCTGTGGCCCTGTCTGGTGATCTGGAAAATAAAGTACTGAGAAAGTGTTGGTTTCTAATATATGTAATTTTTATGCTAATTTTTTTATGGTAAAGAATATTGCCTGTTGTTTCTTTGTTAGTGCTGATGTTGAGATTGTCTGGTTTGCCTAATCTGGAACATGCAACATATAATTGTCCTTCTTTAGGGGTCCCTTTCAAATCTATGATATTATATCTGTCATATACATATATGTGTGTGTGAATCATATATATCTATCTATATCTATGACTGGATGGCTCATTGTCAGGAGGGCTTTGATTACGTTTTCTTGTCCTGGTGAAGGGAGTTGGACTGGATGGCCTTAAGTATGGGGGTTCTGTGTGGGAGGTTTGCCCCAATTCTGTCGTTTGCGGGGTTCAGAATGCTCCCTGATTGTAGGTGAACTATAAATCCCAGTAACTACAACTCCCAAATGTCAAAGTCTATTTTCCCCAAACTCCATCTGTGTTCACATTTGGGCATATGGAGTATTTGTGCCAAGTTTGGTCCAGATCCGTCATTGTTTTGAGTCCACAGTGCTCCCTAAATATAGGTGAGCTACAACTCTCAAACTCAAGTTCAGTGCTCACCAAACCCTTCTAGTGTTGTCTGTTAGTAATGGGAGTTCTGTGTGCCAAGTTTGGTTCAATTCCATCGTTGCTGGAGTTCGGAATGCTCGTTGATTGTAGATGAACTATAAATCCCAGCAACTACAACTCCCAAATAACAAATTCATAATATTTTGAGTGGTGATCACTCCTTGTGTTGTGAGACATTTTGTTGCCAAATTTGGTGTGATTTCGTTCATTGGTTCTTTTGTTTTTAAGGAACTCATTATGCACAGAGCATTTATATATATATATAGATGATTCAATGCCTTTGGACAACAAAGAGTCAGAATACGCTTTAGTTTAAAATGAAATAAAAATAAAGATTGAATGCACATTAAAACATAAAAAACATTGCATTGAGTTCTTCCAGGGAGCTGTAAAGAACCTCTCTAACCTTAAAAGCTATGGGGAAGATATCGTATTAGTTCCAACAACAATCTGCAATATGATTTCACAGTGACTATTTCTCCTTTGGAAATTGATTTTAAAGAGAGATAGCACTTGGATTTATGCACATGGCAAATGTGCAATGAAAGTTGACCTTAAATATATTTAGAAGTGTCCTTTTTAATCCTCAGTTTAAGGACAAGGAAGTAGGTTCTTTGTGCCATATATGAAAGCACCCTCTTATATCTACAGTGTTATGTCCCTTGGAAATAAAGGGTTCCAGTATATATTTTTTTACATCGGCAATTCTCAATCTTTATTTATCGCACTTATATCTCCCTCTTCCTACAAGATGTTTACACTGATATACGTGGGTAAGAACACCCTGATTTTCCCCCTCACAGCTCTGTGAGGAAGATAAAGCTGAGAGAAGGTATCTGGCCCAAGGTCATGCTGTGAGTTTTACGGCCAAACAGAGATTACAGTCCAAATCTCTCTGGTCAAATCTAACATCCTATTCACTACATAACACCATCTTCTTCATTTCCGGGGACAGGAGAAGGTCCTGCTGAATCTTCGAAAGATTTGTTTTTCATAAAGTTAAAGTCAAAGGATGATGAACTATGATTAAAGGAACTCTTTGTAGCAGATAATACCATGGGACCACTGAAATCTCTTTAACAGCAGGCTTCCTTATCTGTGGGAACATACTGTGCTTTAACCAGAAAATACTGTTTTTCTTTTCTAAATGGAAATAAAAGCCTCTCTACTCCTTTGCCAATCAGTGTTGCACTTGCCATTCTCGGGAGACCATGTTAAGCACAGGAAATAGTTTTATTTTTTAAAATTGAGTGTTTCCTATGTATTGGAATGTAAGCAGGGTTACTTTTCTAGTTTGCCTTGTTTCATCCTGATATAAACAAGAACTTTGGCTTTTTTTAGACAGATAATTTTAAAAAATGTCAAGGGGATTTGCTGTGTGATTAAAATTAATAGGAATCAGGCTGCTGCAACCCCCTTTGGTGGTCTTAAAAACCTCTGCTGTGTGTGCCTTATAACACAGTATCATCTCAAGGCACTCCCAAAGGTAGTGTGATCACGCTGAAGTTAAAGGTTAATCTGTCTTTCAGAGTCAAAGCAGCTAAAATGGGCTGAAGCTGTTCCTTTTAAGCAGAGCTGGGCAGAATAGATAATTGATCACAACTGTTTATGATTTATTTTGTATGTTAATTAATCCACATGAATTTGGTGCAAACAGTGCTAAGATTAGAAAATGTCCTTTATGGGTTACAGTTCCCAGAATCCCAATGCTAATCAAGCCAATACTTATGCTAGCTAGAGATGTCTGGAAGGCATAGACTGAAAAGGGATCGCTCAGACACAAGTTGTTGCAAATTGAGTTCAAATTGCAAACATACTTTGCACTCCAAGGATGCATCTACACTGTAGAATTGCTGTAGTTTTATACTACTTTAACTGCCATGTTTGTATGCTAAGGAATTGTGGAAGTTGCAGTTTTATGGGACATTAGAAAACTACTGTTATTGAAAAATTGACACCACCATCCCCTCCTGATTGGAAGCAGAAAGCTTGTTTTCTGCTTCCCTGGAGACTAGGACGCGGAACAATGGCTTCAAACTACAAGAGAGGAGATTCCATCTGAACATGAGGAAGAACTTCCTGACTGTGAGAGCCGTTCAGCAGTGGAACTCTCTGCCCCGGAGTGTGGTGGAGGCTCCTTCTTTGGAAGCTTTTAAACAGAGGCTGGAGGGCCATCTGTCAGGGGTGATTTGAATGCAATATTCCTGCTTCTTGGCAGGGGGTTGGACTGGATGGCCCATGAGGTCTCTTCCAACTCTTTGATTCTATGATTCTATGACTCTATGAATGCAACAGAACAGAGATGAATTAAATATGAATGTATTTTTGGCCCTGTTCCGTTATCCATGTGAAGGCCAGTAGGGAGTGCTAGAAGGAGATGGACAGTCCATTTTAGGGGAAGGGGACTTAATTGAATTGGGTCTACCGGACCCAATTCAAGGTGCAGGTTCTTACCTACAAAGCCCTGAACGGGTTGGGACCCACCTACCTGCTTGACCACATCTCTGTATACGAACCCACACGATCCCTTCGATCATCCGGAGAGGCCCTGCTCTCGATCCCACCAGCATCGCAGACGCAATTGGTGGGGACGAGAGAGAGGGCCTTTTCGGTGGCGGCCCCTCGACTCTGGAACTCACTCCCTAAAGACATCAGACAGGCACCAACTTTGGCAGTCTTCAGGAGGCACTTGAAGACGTGGTTGTTCCAGTGTGCCTTCCCAGAATAATGACCCCATAGCACTTTGTCCTCCAAAGCACTTTACATTTCTTTAAGTCTGCTCACATGCCCTTCCACAAGCACCAGTATCACCTTCCGTTCACGTCCCAGCATTATTTCCAATTTTAACTTAACATTTGGCCTTCCCACTGTTTTTAATTATGTGTTGTTTTATTGATAATGTTGTTTATCTTATTCTCTATGTGTTTTTAATTGCTTGTATTGTTGTTATTATTGCTTGCATTGTTGTGTTTGGGCTCGGCCTCATGTAAGCCGCACCGAGTCCCTTGGGGAGATGGTAGCGGGGTACAAATAAAGTATTATTATTATTATTATTATTATTATTATTAAAGAAAGAATACAATTTTCCCTGTTTTGCTGGTTATTCCCGTACCATAAATGAGGGTGGTTTCCATGATGGGGACATGGGTGGGGGGAGTAATAAGAACACAGGGGAAAATGATTTTCCTACTTCAACCTACCATCAACCCGATAAAAGACCATACTTCTCTCTCTACCCTCCACTCTCCCAAGGCCTTCGACCCACTTATGGAACACTACCTTATTTTCTTCCCCTTATATTGGAGCAGTATAGCGTTTACATACACTTTATTTTTTTAAAAAAAATCCTGGGAGCAATTTGTCAGCATCCTATAAAAATGGCCCATAGACAGCAAATGTATTTTTGGTTAATAAGCTAATAAATATTTCTGGATAACCCTCCAGAAATTGCAGTAAACTACAGAAGCAGAGCCAAAACAGCAGAAATATACGCATTTGGTATTTTATCTATAAAAGGGACCATATACTTAACAGTGAGGTAATTTCACAAGGGTGGTGAATATGTGTCTTTGGACTCTAGCCACAGCCAACATGACAAATGATTGGGAACTAGTGTGTAGCTGTTTTTCAATACAATCTGGAGAATCATTTCTTCTGCTGAAATGTTCCTTATCTTTAATACATTATATATCAAGGAGGTACAATGGTGTTCTTCCCATGCTAAAAATAACTGTACCTTTAACATTTCACCAGTACATAAGGAAGAATTTTGTGACACCTTTTTGTGCGATGAATTTACCAAAATATTCAACCATTCTTATGTTAGAGATCTCGTAATTTGTTTTGCATGACATACAAGCAAGACTCATATTTATCACACCCTAAATAACCTCCTGAGTGCTAAATAACTTGGCTATTGTCTGATCTTGAAAGTTAAACATGGTCTGTCAATTAATACCAGGTGCTGTAGAATATATCCAGGGGAAGGAATTGTCAAGACCATTCCTGAATATTCTTTGCCTACGAAACCAAGATTCCTTCTACACTACCATATAAAAATCAGGTTATCTGCTTTGAAATGAATTATAAGGCACTGTAGATTAATCTTTTCTTCTTAGGCAATCCCTCATTGTCTGAGTAGGATTGTCTTCCAATATAGGTGTACTGGCAGTGGGTACATAGGTGACTGGAGCCCTATTTTTGAGCTGCATGTTCTTCTGCAGAGAGGGCATTGGTTTCCATTGGAAGGTGGTCCCAGTCGGTATAACGGCATCTTCATCTGTAGATTCATACAATCCTGTTCAAAGCAGACAATGTGGATTATCTGCTTTAATAATCTGGATTATATGGCAGTATAGAAGGGGCCAAAGTTAACAGACAGAGAAGTGTTGGTTCAACTGACATGACTGTGGAATGGAAAACTTTGCTATCCATGATGGTTTCTGATTAATAGTATTCCATGGGAAGAAACACACGTTGAAGGGAATCTAACATTAACACCCTTATGGGTACAGTTGATCATTATACATTTATTATTATTTTAAATAACATATACTTTGAGAAACAGCATCTGGCTGAAGTCATCTAATGATTTTGAAGGCTGTTGGCACTGGAAGCAGCTAGATCCAACCCTTTAACCTTGACACTATGCCCGCATGAGACTCTTGTTTATTATAGAACACCAGTCACTGATTTAATAGACGAAATGGAATATCATTTGATTTAGTCCTTGTAACAACGTTCTGTTCATTGGACCCCAGTGACTACCAAATGGCTATACAGTAAACTGGAATGATACAGTGCTGATTTGATAAGCTCTAACCCTGCAAAGTAGCTTGTAATGTTATTGAAACAAAATGTTTGCACCCTTGATGGATGAGAGTCTATCAGCAGTCCAATGTGAGCTGTCTGAGTTTGAAAAGCAGAAGATGTCGGCAAGTGTAATAAATAATGCCTACTTCTGCTATATTTGTTTTCTTTAACAAAATGTTTGAAACTTCTCAAATTCAAACCTTCTTGTGATGATTCATTTCAGACCTAGTTACAGTTCTCCAAGTTCTGGAGTTCAAGGAATCCTCATAGACTGCTTCCAATTCCACTGAAACACAGAAAATGTCTTGATAGCATGCATTAAACATTGAAGTTTTATGGACTGCAGCAAAAGAATCAGAGCTGCTGCATTGCCTCCTGAGAATGCTGTCATGGCACATAATGTTACATTACTGGAGGAACATGGATTCCCCATGATACAATATTTACATTGGTAAGTCACTGGAAAGTTGTTTCTGAAAACTAAGCTGCCTCAACAAGCAGCGAGCAACATTATTTGTATAGTTCTTTACTCCCTCCTCTCTTCTCTCTCTCCATTTTTTCATCCCAACTTTTTTCATTTTATATGTTTTCTGCTCCAAATATGATGTCATTTAGAGGCAGTTGAACACACTGAAAATTACTCAGCGCCTTTTGCTTTTCATGTCTTTGTCAGACATGCTGAATGTTTCCAATAGGCCTTTTGTCTTTGACAGTAATGATGACTCTTATACTATTTCTCCCTTTTCTAACACACCTACTAATATTTCCTATTGCAGCGCTGATTCAACTTATATCCAAAGAAAATTTTTCAAACCCAAATTGAGTGTTGAGGACTGGGATCAAAAAATACAGAATCTGCATATTCATGGTCAGACTCAAAATGTTCATGCTTATCCATCTTCTCATTGAAGTCAAGCAGAAGAACCCGTTTGAAGAATGTATAGCATTCTCTGAAGCCCCTTCTACATGGCCATATAAAATCCAGGTTGTCTGCTTTGAACTGGATTATATGGAAGTGTAGACTCACATAATCCAGTTAAAACAGATAATGTGGAAGTGTAGGAAAGGCCTGAGAATGTCCCTTGCACAGAAACTGCATGGAAGACTGGATTAGAGTTGTCTCCTTGAGTAGGGCCTTTATGACACCAACAGTTTTGAAGTTATTGTGCTCAATACCATGCCTAGCAACCATCACAACCAAGGTTCAAGAGCCTTGAGGGTTCTGATGGTGATTGGTGCAATGGTGGCTGATGTCACAAAGGCTCTAGATCTCCTTACCTAAGGTAGCCAAAGGCTAAGCTACGGCTTAAGATGATTGAAAGGAAGAAAGGCTGGTAAGTCAACCAATTAAAAACTAAGGGCTCAGATGATGAAGATAGAAAGAAATACAGGCTATAACATAGAAAGCGTTTTTAAAGGATGCAAAGAAGGATGAGCTGGCTGCATACTGTGCTGCTGAAAGCATCTTTAAAGCCCCTTCCCCTTCATTTGGCAAAATCAGTAAAAACTAAATACTGGAAAACATGGAAGTGTCAGAAACCCAACTTGTGGAATACAATATTTAAAAAGACATAGAAATAAAAGACAGGATATGGCACAACAGGAACTGGGAAAGTGTAGGGAAACATGTTCAAAAGAAAATTGCCTCTGAGTAAAGTCTTTAATCAATGTCTAGAGACAATAACAGAGGGTGATGTTTCTGTATCAAAGACATTCATGAGTAAGAAATGAAAGTGGGGGTTCATGAATAGGACCTCTGGAGTGATACTATTATGAACAGAGGAGGTAGGTATTTAGGGAGAGGAAAGAAACGAAAGTGGGTTTAACAGGAGAAGAAAGGCAATAAGGAAGAGTTGTTAGAACATTTAAGAGAAAAAGGGGAGGAGGAGGAGAGAGAGTAGTAGTGTGCAGCCTGGAGGAAGAGATAGTAAAGATATTTGAGTAGATCAAAAGTTTTGACTAACCATAGTTGCAATGAGTTTAACAGAATAATTTGTGAAGACATGGAGTTGCCTTATGCTGATACTCTGTCTACTTGGGGTGGACAACTGTAAGCTGTCCAGATGTTGCTGAACTACAACTACCATCATAATTTATGATTGTCAGTGCAAGCTAGGGTGGATAAGATATGTAGCTCAATCATATCTTGGCTATCACAAGTTACCTACCTCTGATCTAGCTAAACATCTTACCAGAGGTTATGTGTTTGATGAAGGGAACCAGAGTCCATGAAAGCATATGGTACAGTAAACCATGTAGGATTTCTTCATGTGGCCCTTTCGAACTGGGCTGTTGTACTGCTAAAGGAAAGACATGTGCGGTAGCACCCTGTACCCTCCCTCCTCCCCTCATTACATGTTGGGGACCCAAAAAACACTTTCCTCCCCATATTGGTGAAGGAAGTCTCTTTCAGCACTTCCACCCCACTTTGGGAGGAATGTGGGTGGGGCCAGCCATGCGTCATGTGATGGTGCATGACAGGCTGTGTCCAAGCCACACATAAAAGTGACAAAAATGTCCCATGTGAAGAGGTCTTTAGTCTCAAAAGTACTACTGGATTCCTTTATGCCTTTTCATGCTAAGCAGAGTAACACAACTATACAGTATGAACCCTGTACCCATGTGACCAATACCTATGATTTCACCTGTCAACAGCCCACAAAATATGTCCTCTCTGTGAATTTTCTAGGTCCCCCAAGCAATTCTGTGGCTTGCTTCTGCTGGAAGTTATGATATAGTTACTTTAGTGAATCTAGCAAATTCAAAGAGAGGAATTATCAAGGAATTTTCAAGGTCTCTTAAGGCAACAGCAGAAGTTGTTCACTAAGATTCATTATTATCCATGGTTTCTAATTTTCATGATAAAGAATGTATTCCCATCAGGGTTGTACTGTGAATTCCTATTTACAGTAATGTTTATAGATTTCTCTTTAGCAAATAACGGACATCCCTGCTCAGAAGAGGTGTCAATAATTTAAAACAACGCTTTCTGAATAGAACTTCATGTCCTCCTACTGAGTAATTGCTTCTCTCTTCTTCTGTTTGCCTATAGCAATAGAGAGAAATGGACAATGTCTTAAGTGTTAACTAGAGCTTTATTAACTCTACTGCCACAACATTAAGACTTCCAAAAATCCTTAATGCAGCATTTGCAATATCGGTCAATACCAAGTGTCTTGCCTTCCACATAGATTTCAAAACAGAAGAATTGTAAGCCACAGACATTTCAATGGGACAATGGCACAAGGAAATCACTTTCTGGTCAATCTGGCCATCATCCCACCCATGTATGGTAAAGAAACACCTATTCTTACAAACCAACTTTGGAATCATACTAATTTACCAAAAATCATCTCTGCTGCTGCTTCTACAATTTTCTCCTTATTATGCTTCTCCTGCGGGAACTCTTTACGTTATCCCAAAGAGCTTTTGCTATCTCAACATGCTCTCTGCTTAATTCACTTTAAAGTTCATGGCTGTTGAAAACAAAATCACCATTGATGTACAACCTGGTTTAATTTCATTTTCAGCCCTCTGCCATTTTGTAGTTTACTAGCTTACAGTAAATCTCATGAAAATTGCCTTCTAATCTTTTACCAGCTGCTGCACTTCATCAGCTGGGTGGTGACTTTCTGTATATTTCCCCCTTCTCTCTATACATCAGTTTATGTGGCAGTGTGTTAAACAGAATGCCTGTGTAGTTCACCTTTTCTTCTGTTGCTTCCTTAATGGATTGGAAAATCATACTTTTATGTGCACCTAGGGACGCATAAAATTTCGTTTTCTGTGAACTGGTATGTGGATATAATTAAAATGTATTGCTTATCATATGCTTAATGACCAATTTTGATTAAATGGCAATGAACAGAAGAGAAAGTCATTCTAGGAACAGCATTATGAAAATTATACTTCGATGCAGACCTGTTTCAGCAGGGACTCATCTTTATTTTAGCATCCAAAAACCAAGTCCACAGAGATGAGCTCTGTTGGGTATATGCAGACTTATTATCAGCTTTGTCATAGTTAAGAAGTCATATCTTAGCTTGTCTCCAAACCCCCAGAAAGTACAAACTTATTATTTACTATGGACATAGAGGCATTTGTCCAATTGTCTAAAAGATTTAGTTCTGGAAGGAATAAAATGTATCCACAAATGTTTTGCAGCTCAGGGAGAGAGCTTCAAAAATTAGTTGAAAAAACAAACAAACATATAGCTGTGGCTGTAAATGTACTAGTTAAAATAGGTCTAATTTTTGAAGAGCAACAATTTACTTCTCAAAAGTTATGTTGTACAAAAAGTTACTTTGATTATTAAAAAAAACCCCATGAATTCCACAAGCCATTGACTTTAAATATAAAAAAAATATTCCCATCCTGCGCACCTCACTGCCTCAATGCCCAGCATAGAAAACAAAACACATGACGAGTCTGTGTATGAGCATGTGATATTCTGCCTCTATTCTCTATTAAGTAAGGCCACACTAGAGGTTTATATATTTATACATTTAATTCTTTTGGACAAGAGTTTTTTTCCCCCAGTATGAGCAAGTGCTAAAAAGCTGTGTGGTCCTGGAGAACTATTTACAATTTGAGATTTATTTTGAGAAAAAAGTCACCCATGAGGGGGTTTTGTTTGTGAGTATGTGTATTGCAAGGATAATTTAGAAATGTCTAGAAATGATATTTTTGGCAGTGAAACTTTGCTTTCTCTATAGAAAAGAACCTGTTTTGTGCAGAAAATTTTGCTTTCGATGTAAAAACAACAATCCAACTGTATCTTCCACATAGAACTGCAGAGATTCACATCTAGCCAGGATTTTTTCCCATTAGGATAACCCAACCCTCAAGAATCCCCCTTTGGATGAGAATTGTAAATGCCCCTCTCTAAATGTCCAAAATAGGATTCTATAAGTTGAAACTGGCAGTTTAAGAGGAATAATAGCACAATAACTATATACTGTGCATTGGCATTTTGTGATACTACCTGCATTCTATAACACTTTTTCTTCTGACATTTTTTGTTAGGCCTTAGCTTGTTCATATGCAAGGCACTTTATCAGTGTCCAACTATTCCCAATCATGATGAGTCTAATTACATTAAAACAGCCCCTACTATTCTATGGGCTTAGATAATTTTCATGAGAGTGAATGTCCTGGATTGATGATGCTTAAGGGAAAATTCATGCAATGTTTTACACTTGTTTGTTAGATTTCGCTTCCATGAGAAACATATACGTAGATGGCATATAAGTAAAACTTGTATGGTTACAACAACCATTTTTAGGAAAGAAAAATTACATTAGTTAGTGAAACAAACAAATAATGAGCTTTTTTTACTTGGTCTTTGACAATGTGAGGAGTTTATCTCATCAATCCGCTGGGCCTTAACAGTCACATGAATATAGATAATGTAGATGGATACATTCCTAGTTGAGCAATTTTCAATATTGCATCTCTTTTCATTGTTGCAACTGCACAGGTTCACTAATACATGGTCCTGTGTCTTACACACATTTTTGAAATTATTAAGTACATAGTAGTTAGATTTTTATAAAATAATGTACAAAATAATGATTAAATGCAGCCTGATTTGATTAATGTGGACTTTTTAAAAATTGAAACTAACTTAATGCAGCCTTCCAACGGGAAAAGGTTACGCATTCCGATCTAGATACCTTCAGTCTTGTTTATGGGACAGTGGTTTCATTTTTCCCTGCAGAGGTAAACCCAGGAGGTGATGCTGGGTGAATCCTGCTCTGTAGTAGTAGTAGTAGTAGTAGTAGTAGTTATTTATACCATGCCTTTCTTCCTGTGGGAACTCAAGGCAGCTAACAATCCACAGTAGACACATTTAAAAATTGTAATACAAATTTTAAAAAACAATTAAATAGTAATTATGTGGTAAAAACAGAATTAAAATACAATAAATACACTAAAATGGCTCAATGACCTGGCTATTAAACTGTTAGATCTCTCAAGGCTCTGTTCTTTTCCTCATGATATTTAATATATAAATGAAACTGATATGAAGGGTTTTCTAGTTTTAGGGTTTGATGCTATCATTATTTGAATGATACTCAACTGTATTGCTTCTTTCCACCACAAAGAAAGCTATTTTTGTCCTAAATTGATGCCTGTAATTTTTAATGGACTGGATGAGGATGGATAAATAAATGAAACTTTCATTTCTGGTCATTTACAAGGTAGATAAGATAAAAGAAATAATTCCTGTGCTGCTGAGGTTATATTCTTCTTGAAGATGTAGGTCCATGGCTTAGGTGTTCAACTCTAAGCCAGGAAACTCCAGTTTCAATGGTGGACAAGAGTGCATTTGCACAGTTAAAATTTGTGGACCAGCTGTACATTTTCTTTGAGAACCAGATCTGCCCTTGGCAAAACATGCCTTAATTATGCATTTACTGGATTAATGTAATACTCTATGTGGAGCAGGCTTTGAAGAATATTCAGAAACTTCACCTGGTCCAGAGAGCTGCAGTCAGATTGTTAACTGGGGCTGGCTACAGGGAACACACAGCTTTGTTCTTGTAACAGTGGCTGCCTTGTTTCTAGGTACAATTCAAAGTGTTGAATGGAAGCACTCTGAATTGTGCTCCAAACGAAACCCTAAACAACCCAGGTCCAGATTATTTGAAAAATCACACCCTTCCCATGCTTTGAGATTTTGGGGGAGGCTTTTTCTCTGCCCCATCACTCTCACAGATAAATCTGATGGAAGCATGGTACTGTCTCCGGAACCGTCTTCCCAGAGAAGTTATACTGGGACTTTCCCTATTTTTTTCACAGACAAGTAAAGTCTTGTATAACTGATTGAGATGTGAATTTGTTTTCATTAGTCCTTGTAATTCGGATCAATTCAGATCAAATTTGTAAAATTCATTCTTATGAGCCAATATCTGATATGGTCTACACTAAAAAATGTAAGACTTGAAACTTACTCCATATTGTTTCATTTTAGTTTTTCAAGTCTCTAAAGGCTCGCCAAATCATTTCATATTCAGTGCAAGGAAGCAAAGCTGGAAAAGCAAAGCCAAAAAGGCTGCCTTAGTGCCTGCCTTGCCTTTCCTCTGTAAATTAATAGCCTCTCACCATTAGAAGAGAGGAATAGAGGGAACAGTGTTTTCTGGGAACCACATAGAACTCTGGCAAGGGAGGAGCCCTATGTCAGAGAATTCAAAAAGCCCTGCCCTAAACTACATTTCCCAGAATGCAGTGCACTGCTCAGCATCAGAGAGATCTGCTCCTTCGTAGCCAACTCCAC
This sequence comes from Anolis sagrei ordinatus, assembly GCF_025583915.1. NCBI lineage: Eukaryota > Metazoa > Chordata > Lepidosauria > Squamata > Anolidae > Anolis > Anolis sagrei. The sequence continues at coordinate 121,595,730 of NW_026846588.1, read as the reverse complement.
GAGACAACAGGTAGTGAGAGAAATCTACTCAGAAGAGAAATTCACTCCTGAAAGAGTTATCATGGGAAAAAGGCATCTCCATTGAAGTTTTATCACCAATCCTTGTTTCCACAACGAGCCATTTTTTCAAAATACAATTATCACAGGTACAGAATGAGCAAGGGAACAGACAGCAAAACAAACACAACAGGGGTATTCACTCTTCCCTATGCTATCCAAAGTGTGTGTGTGTGTGTGTGTGTGTGTGTGTGTGTGTGTGTGTATATATATATATATATATATATATATCTGTAGTAACATTGTAAAAAATGTACCTGTTCCAACTTACAAACAAATTCAACTTAAGAAAAAACTTACAGAACCTATCTTGTTTGTAACTGCAGTAGGTTGAGCAATAGCAGACACAGAAGAAAATGTCAAAGCAGTCAGCACTTTGCATGGGAAAAGAGATAAGGGCTGGAAACAAAGTCAGGCTTTGAACGAATGAGCAACTGACTGATCTGTTATCCTCAGAATCCAATTCATTGCTGGCTATCAGCCTGTTAGCCTTTCATTTTGTTTAGACAGATAATTTTGTCAACAAATGGGCAGTACTATAGCGTTTCCTTATGAGTTATCACTATGAGGCAGAAAGCTACGTGTGACTGTGAAATGCCTCTTAAAAGCAATATGTTATTTGCTTGCTACAATTCAGGCAGTCATAGTAAATGCTGATTGGTGTGATGCTTATACCAGAGAAAGGAAAGCATATGGAAAATGTCAGCAGTAGCCATTCAGTAAAGTGCAGATGGTGTATCCTGGACTTTCACAGCTTAACTAAACTAGATGTTTATCTCAATTGCTTTCCTTCCATCATCCTTTATTGTTTTTAAGAAGGCTTTCTGCCGCATTGTTCTTATTTGCCTACTAAAGGTGACAAGTCATAAATCAGCAATTGCAGAAATGGCATTTTTTCTTGTCCTTTGTGATATATGATTAATGGAGACAATTTGACCTAACTTTTTGGTGTGAAAATGGACAGGAAGCTTTCACCTTTTCAACATTAAAGAGATTAAGAAGAGAATTTTAAAAAAAACAGATGTGATTGGCTTATACAATTTGTCAATGGGGGACTTAAAATGTTTAAAAAATCAAAATTGCATCTTTAAGAACAAGATTGTTTTATCTAAACTAAGGTATGCATGGTGAGCACATTTCCTTGAGCTTTCTATCTTCAACATTCTGGAGGAAAAGCAGAATAGAAATATAACAGATGCTCATAGCTCCAAAGATTCTGCTGATAATATTGCTGCACCTACATATGGTGATGGCTCTATTTGATATTTTATTATAGAAGTGTATGAGAGTTTATCAAAGAACTATATATTATACTAATTGAATCATATATCATCCCAAATTTGGTGCTTCTGGCAAATATATGGCATTTCTGTTCAATGTGGATGGAAGAGTGCTTTGCATTTACAGTCCAGTATTCATTTGAACCTCAGCAAATCAACCTAATGCAGTGTTTCTCAACCTTCCGAATGCCACAACCCCTGAATACAGTCCCTCATATTGTGGTGACCCCCAACATTTTAATTTAAAATTCAGATTATATTGTACTGGGAATTACATTTTTTTTCTTGGAAAAAATACATATTTTTGGGATGCATTTTTTTTAGTACATGCATGATTATAATTCAAATGTTATAGATACTTTACAATTGTTTTTGCTGATAGGTCTTTTAACAGTTATTTTCACAAATTATTTTGCTACTGTTATGAATCATAATGTAAATATCTGATATGCAGGATGTATTTTCATTCACTTGATCAAATTTGGCACAAATATCCAATACACCCAAATTTGAATACTTCTGGGGTTGGTGGGGGTGGGGGAAGATTTATTTTGTCATTTGGGAGTTATAGCTGCTGGGATTTATAGTTCACCTACAATCAAAGAGCATTCTGAACTCCACCAACAATGGAATTAAACCAAACTTGGCACACAGAACCCCTATTGACCAACAGAAATACTAGAAGGGCTTGGTGGGCATTGACCTTGATTTTGGGAGTTGTAGACCTTGATTTTGGGAACATGATAACTAGATAATATAAATCCTTTCACCACAACTAAGTCTGTTAACTGGCAGTTCCATACTTTTAAAGTCATATATACTTTTAGCTTTATTCAGTATTACTCAAGTTTTAGGCTGTCTTTGTGGAAGTCTTCTCCATTGTCAACCAGCAAGTAACAACTTGGATAGCTAATTGACTTGATTAATTAATGCTTTCCAAACAACAAAACAGTGTGTGTTTGTGTTTTTTTTTAAAAAAATCATGATGTCCATATGTCTTGGAGTGTATATTGTAGACTCCAGTATTCCTATTTAAAAAGGGCACCCCTCAACACAATAGTCACCTATTATGCCAATCTGGGTCTATACTACCACAAAGCTGGGTTTCTTGGCTGAATACACTTACATGTGGAGGGAGGTATCAAATTGTAGTTTTCATCAACTGTAGAATCTTATCCTAACATTCCTTGTTTGTTTAGGCCAGGAAGCCAAGGCTGGATCCAAACTATCATTTAATGCAGTTCCAGAATGCAGTTTAATTGTATTGAACTGCATTATATGGTCGTGTAGAGTCATATAATCCAATTCAGTGCAGTTAAACTGGATTCTGAAACTGCACTATTTGCCAATATAGATCCAGTCCAAGAAAAAAGTGGAAATTAAAAATGGATGAATCCATCATTTTTCTCTCCTAGTTACCCCCCTCCCCCCACCTTTTAATTTTAAATTCAGATTATATTGTACTGGGAATTACATTTTTTCTTGGAAAAAATACATATTTTGGGGATGGTTTTTTTAGTACATGCATGCTTGTAATTCAAATGTTATAGATATTTTACAATTGTTTTTGCTCATATCATGTCTTTTTAAAGTTATTTTCACAAATTATATTCATTTCATATGTGGTTTCCCCAGTATACACATTTCTACGTTAATTTTTTGGTTGAACTTTTCTGCTCCTGAATTGGAATGTACTGTTTATTTTGAAGGATTAGTTTAGTTTCAGCTTCCTTATTGGTCACAATGCAATTTTGCTAAATTAACAGTCAAATGCAAGCCAGATAAATTCCTCCTCATCCCTAATGGGGAATATGGATTAAATAGAAAAGCCTTAGAAATATTATGGTACTTCAAGCTCCAGTCTAAAATGAACATTGTAAACAAAAAAATCAGAGCAGCATTTTGCTGTTTATAGCTACAAACAATAAAAGTTCTTCAAAATATTATTCAAAATATCAGCGCTTCTATAGCTCAAAGGGAAAAAGTTTCACTGTTGTTTTTCTTCACTCGTTTCTTTGTCAGCTCTGGCAAGAAGAGTATTGCAAGGGTAAAAAACAAAACCACATGAATTTGAATGTAAAAGCAGCAGGATTCTTTTCTTCCAAGGCAGCAATTTCTGTTTTATATCACTAATTTTCTGCTTCCCTGTTTGTACGTAGATTCAACACTGATTAGTTGCTTATTCCTTTAAAAAAACTCGGTTTCTTCTGGTCCCCTCTGGCTGTTTAGTAGTCTCTTTATTCTTCTCAGTAGTATTTGTGTTTATATCTCATAGCCTGTTTCTTGCTTTAGGCTCTCTGTTGAAGCCCATTCTTGTCTCTGCTTCTTATTTCAATTTCTTCTTCTTCTCTACTTACCTTTTATATCTGGGTCCTGTCAACAGCAGTTATCTTGTGATGCCTCTCTTCATGCCACAGATACCCTCTCAGTCTCCAGAAGTATATGAAAAAAATATTGATGATTGACTGACTGATTCGAAGGTAGACATATGTGATTTAATGTTGATATAGCAGCTCAGTTTCTCAGTGGGAGCCCCCGGTGGCACAGTGGGTTAAAGCCCTGTGCTGGCAGGACTGAAGACCGACAGGTTGCGGGTTCGAATCCCAGGAGAGGCGGATGAGCTCCCTCTATCGGCTCCAGCTACTCATGCGGGGACAAGAGAGAAGCCTCCCACAAGGATGACAAAACATCAGAAATCATCCAGGCATCCCCTGGGCAACGTCCTTGCAGACGGCCAATTCTCTCACAACAGGAGCAGTTGCTCCTGACACGACAAAAAAAAAGTTTCTCAATGCATAGAGTTAGAACTTTAACTTAAACAGGAGTTAATTACATAGTTTTTACAAAAAGTAGCCCACTGGGATTACTGACAATTTTTCACTACGCATGAAATTCAGAAAGGGGTCATAAGTCAACAGATGATTTGGAGGCAGAAACACACACACACGAATTATCCCTTTAAACGGTATGGTACCCCCAACCCCCACCCCCATATATACTTATATGTATTTGATTGATGTGCTCTACAAGAGGATGAAGAGTTTAAAGATAGAGTTGATGTGCTTATTTTTCTATTTATCTTCTAACGGAATTACCTTTTAGTATTTCCCTCATCTTTTCACATTTCTTTTAAATAATTAAGTATCTCCTAAACTTCTTCATCATAGGCACATATCAACAGTTAGACTTGCATGTTTAGGTTTGTGTTGGCCATGTGCTCGATAAGCTGTAGAGAAAAATCTTTAATATATATGTATCTGTGTTTTCCCCAAGTCTTACCTTTTTTGGAGTAAATATTTTGAGAGCATATTGTCAGACTTCAAAATCATTCCACATCAGTCATTTTAGAGCTCTTAAATCCACTTTATCATTTAGTATTGGACTACAACTCTGGAGATTGGGGTTCAAATCTCCATTTGGCCATGGAAACCCAGCTGAGTGATCTTGGACCACTCTTTTGGCTTCAAAGAAAGTCAAGGCAAACCACTTCGGAACATGGCTTGCCATTAGGTGGGAATGAATTAGACGCACAAAACAATATGGCATATACAGGATTACTGTTGTTAAAAAATGTGCTGAATCCAGTTTTACAACTGACGTGGTAGAAGCAAAGCCATCATCAACACTGCTTCCTGAAGGTATTTTTCAGAGGTGAATCCTAAATGGGATACAAAGTGATGTAGCTGAAATGGGATGAAGTAGAAAGAACTAAGCAAAAGTTCGTACAGGACTTTAAATAACAAGGAAACAATATCTGATTGGTTACCTGCCAGACTAAACAGATATTGTCCATTTAACATGTGTGTGTGTGTGTATGTATGTGATATTACAGGGCATTTTGAGAACAAAGCTAATTTTTGGGAGGTGGGGAATAAAAATGTACAAGAAACAGTTTAAGAATAATACAGTAACTCCTCTATTGTGAAGCCTGCTCTAATTTAGGTGAATACCAATCTATTTTCCTTTGCCAACATTTACATAGAAACATAGGATTTTTATACATTAATCTGTAGAAGATAAACAAATATTCACAGATCTATGCCACAAAAACTTTAGAAGTGACAAAATGGAAAATTGTGAAACTTCTTTAAAATGTATTTGATTGTACAAAAGAGAATTCTGGCATTGCTTTTAAGGAATTATCCAGGTTATACAGTATTATAGGCTGTGATGGGGGAGAATAAACACAGATAATAAATAAACAGAACATGCTGGGGTAATGAGGTTGGAATTACTGTAGTTCATAGCACTTCCTTCAATAAATAGCACCATATTTAGAGGCCCTTTTAGATCTGTGCACAATATCTTGGCTAACATAATTGTCAATCAAATAGCAAAGATCAACTAGTTGCAAATAGGATGAATAAATATGCTCTTCTCAAGAAGAGTTTCAAATTAACTCTTCCATGAGGAGCCCCAAATGGCACAACAGGTTAAACCCTTGTGCCGGCAGGACTGCTGACCAAAAGTTCAGCGCTGGTGGTACTTCTACCTTTAGGCCTTATAGGCCTCAGAAACATAAGCACCGGGATTGTGGCGCAGCAGGCTGAGTGTCAGCTGCATTAAGATCACTCTGACCAAAAAGGTCATGAGTTCGAAGCCAGTCCGGGTTGGAGTGGGTTTCCAACCAATTGTGTGTAGCCTGTTGTTGACCTTTGCAACCCGAAAGACAGTTGCATCTGTCAAGTAGGAAAATAAGGTACCACCTTAAAGTGTGGGGAGGCTAAATTAACTGATTTATGAGGCCATAAAAGAAGACTCCAGCAAAGCATTCCAGCGGGGAAGCATGCGGGAATGCGGAAGTGCTTCATCAGTGTCGCAGATAGATGATGAAAGCGACAGCTCCCCTGGCAGCCAGAAAAAGTTAAATAGCCTCTGTCTATGTCTGTATATGTTTGTATGTCAAAATTGGCATTGAATGCTTGCCATATATGTGTACACTATAATCCACCCTGAGTTCCCTGCGGGGTGAGAAGGGCGGAATATAAAAGCTGTAAATAAATAAATAAATAAATAAATAAATAAATAAATAAATAAATAATAGAATCATAGAGCTGGAAAATATTACAAGGGACATCTGATCTGACCCACTGCCATGCAGGAATACTTAATTAGAACATCTGTTGATTCATGCCTATTTTCATACGGAATGATTTCAGGAAACTCTGTTCTGGAATGACAGTGCTGTTAACAAGACATAGGTGGAGAAAGTCTCCAAAGTCCAAATCAGCTGTCTTCCCACATCTCCTTGTCCTGACTAGTAATAAGGAGTAGGTTGTATTAGATATCATTTCAATTTTCAGGAGGCCCATTATGATCATGACTCATAAATAGAATCTTACTATACCTGTGTGCGTCTGTCTACAACAGGCAAAGGTTACAGTGACTGCTTCCAGAATGCCATAATGAGCATGTGCAAACAATAGAAGAGAAAGAGAGAGAAAAAAGATGGGGAAAAGATAAGTCTGCCTCATCAGTATCTCCTGCTTGTATCAACAATTAGCTAATGTAAGAAAATCTTTCGAAATGATATTAATCAGTCTCAATGATGACTACTCAACTTGATACTCCCCATGTACCTTAATATGGCAATGGAAACAGTCCTAAGAAGTTATTAATTTACAGAATGAATCGAACTAAATTTAGAAGATCTCATTTATATATCAATATGTGTAAAATTATGGCTCATGTAAAAATTTTAACTTACTGAAGATTGGCAAAGATATTATCCACTCAGGTATTTCATTTCAAAAAGAGCTCATAGGGGAGAAAAGAGATACTTCACTTCAATTCAGTTTTCCATGATTGGAAAAGTAAATCTTAAAAAGATTCATCTGGGAGGAGGAGTGTACCGACTCTGAATTTGTTTGATTTTTGTGTGTGTGAAAGAGACAAGAATAAAAATGATGCACTTGAAACTCAATGCTTTTAGGAATTCATTTTTAATTAAACTTGTGTCTCTCCCTGGCAGAGTAATGATACAGAACTTCTTCTTGGCCAGAAACTAGTATTTGCAATAAACTTTCTATCCCTTCAGTCACACAAATCTCTAAAAATATGTCCCAGAAAACCAATAATTTTCCCTACAGAAGTTTCCCCCCATAAAAAATTCAAATTTGCTGGCATTTTTCCTCCCCTCAGAGGGCATACATTTGGTTCTGCTATTATTTTCATCCTGGCAAAGGTAGAAGGCATTTACTTTTCAATTCCTCCCATTTCTTCATTGCCTCCTTTTTTATTCTGCCAAATGTAGAATGCTTATGTAAACCGATACTTTCCATAGAACAAATTTTGGTCATCACAGATATTTATCCATGCTTATGGCCAAATGCTCACAAATCACCAAGAAGCAGTGTTCTGGTATATGCTATAGTGATATTGCTGACTTTGCTGTGAAGCTTCATTACATCCAACACTGAGTTATAAAAGGCAGTGTTACAAATCATAATCTCACAGAGGTCAATGGAGGTTAGGTCATGTTCTAAAATGTGCAATTGAGAACTTAAATATAGAAAGATCATTTACTGGTCGATAATAAAGTTATAAATAGTTTTAAAAGAACTTTTAAAGGGGGATTTATCATTGGCTTACAGCATTAATTTAGAGCGGGATCTTGTCCTGATTTGTGGTTTCCTAAATTCACAAATAACAATAGTTAAATTGAGCAAAGTTTGAGACTTGGATATCTGAGTCTGTGTTTTGAAAGAGAAGTTTCATTTTCTGTGATTAGTTTGGGAAATATCTAGCCAGAACTGACAAGTTCCACAGATCCCAATTTAGGTTTTAAATCTGCAACCGGATGGTAAAATCAGACTTTTGTGAAGTTGTGGAAATACACCCAGAGCTCCAGTTGTCAGAAATGACTGTCTGCCAGTCCAGTTGTAGTATGCAACACGTAGAGAGAAATCTTAAGGCTAGGGTGATGGTGGTGAGATATTTTGTGGTGGTAAAATGGCCACTTTCTCAATAAAATGAAAAAAAAATCAATTGACTGAGCATCCTTCTACACATGCTGAAAGACCCAAAAGAAACTGGGATAAAAGAGGGGTTGTTCCCTAAATGATGGTCAGGGAAAGTGAGGGCAGAATCAGGTTAACAGCTGAAAAGCATGTGTTTGAAAGGTGTGCTTAAAACCCGATTCATCCTCAAAAATGTGCATCTTTACATCACTGTATATTCCTGCAGTTACAGACTGCTCCAGCACATGTGCGCATTTTAAAAGCCCCAAACAATGATAGGGTTGTCAAAAAATGGAGCCATGGACACATAGGTGGCTAAATGGAAGCAGAGCTGGAAAGCAATTAGAACTCTCTGCAACCATTACTTTATTCTAATGTTTATAATATAAAAGAAGATCTTGAATGTATAATTGAATAAGAAATATGCTTGTGTGTGGATTAAGATTTCTACATGAGCGCATAGGAGGTCCAGTGCATCTTGGAGATATATTTTTTAAAACTTCCATCAAATGTCCCCTTTCCATCTTGCGGATTTGTAAAATCCACTTCAAAGGAAGACGTCAGGATGGCCGGGGAGCATTTCCCGGGACTGACAGGTCTGTGTGTGGACTTGCTGTCAGGTCCTGGGAATTTTTGCCCCACTTTTTAAACCCACATTTCATGCTGTCTGGAAACACCCTCAGAAGCCTTATTGAGAGTAGAGATTTTTACACCTCTCATGAAATATTAGACAGAGAAAAGCTCTGCTGTGAGGGTTTGTACAACTCTGAGTCTTGCAGAACATTTGGAGAAATGAAGACTAGCATATTAGTGATTTAAGGCCCAATAAGATACGTAGACAGTGGCCTCTCCTTCATAGCCTAAATCATCTCCTAAAACATCCACTGGAATAGACCAGAATGGCTGCTGGAGTGTCAAGTGCCTGCTGCACTAGTTTTCCAGTTGATAAATGTGCAAGTATAAATGGATGTCATTGCAGAAAAAATATAAAAACAATGTATTTTCTGATACAAAACAAGTTTGGTAAGAAAAATTGTAGAAATCAAGACTAATATTTTCACATTGTTATCCATAGGCTCCACTAGTTTATGCATACCAAGGCTCAAGGAGAAGGAGTGAACTTCCAATTCACACTTACTCATTCTTCTCTCCCTCCCCCCTTCTGCCTCTCTCTCCCCCTGAAACACAGGAGAAAAAATAACAAGCATGCCAGTTCCTGAGTTGAATAATCTTTTTGGCTTTTCTGTGAACATGAGATAAGGCTGAGACTCCTCCAATATACCTCTAACATGGTACTCTTACCTACTTACTTACTTACTTAGGCGATCCCTCGTTGGATGAGTAAGATGGTCTTCCATGATGGGTTTCCTTGTGGATTCGTAGGTGGCTGTGGAGCCCTATTCTTGACCCGCATCTTCTCCCACAGTGAAGGCATTGGTTTCCAGGTGGAAGGCGGTCCCGGTCGGAGTTGGCTTGACACGCCTTCCTCCTGGCACGCCTCTCTCTTTCAGCCTCCACTCGTGCCTCCTCGAATTCTGCAGCACTGCTGGTCACAGCTGATCTCCAGCTGGAGCGCTCAAGGGCCAGGGCTTCCCAGTTCTCAGTGTCTATGCCAGAGATTTTAAGGTTGGCTTTGAGGCCATCTTTAAATCTCTTTTCCTGTCCACCAACGTTCCATTTTCCATTCTTAAGTTCAGAGTAGAGCAACTGCTTTGGGAGACAGTGGTCAGGCATCCGGACAACGTGGCCGGCCCAGCGGAGTTGATGGCAGAGGACCATCACTTCAATGCTGGTGCTCTTTCCTTCTTCCATCATGCTGACATTTGTCCGCTTATCTTCCCAAGAGATTTGCAGGATTTTCCGGAGGCAGCGCTGATGGAATCGTTCCAGGGGTTGCATGTGACGTCTGTAGACAGCCCACGTTTCGCAGGCATATAGCAGGGTTGGGAGGACAATAACTTTATAGACAAGCACCTTGGTATCCTTACGGATGCCCCGGTCCTCAAACACTCTTACCTACAACACCACCTGAAGCACATGTGGACAGCACATCTGTTATAGCAGAGCTTTCTGTAGTAACCTGGAGAAACCTCTGGGGGTGGATTTGTATCTCAACATGCAGCTAAGGAATCCACAGTTACTCTCCATCTTGGTCCTTCAATTAACCATTTATTATGACTTCATGTTATACATTTGAAAACTGAGTAAAATATACCCTTTACCAATATTGACTTGTGTAGTATTTACAAAAGGCTCCTTCATATTTTATGCAAATGAAGGAAATCCGACAAGATGAAATGTCAATGGAAGAACAACAAATAGTCATAAAATATACTACTCCTTTCCAGTTTATTCTTGAACATACACAACAGTTGGTATCTGAACTTCTGCTTGAATCTTGTCTTATTCCTGCAATCCCTTTTGTCTCCATTCCTTTTTGTCTGTTTTAAAATCTAGTGATAGAAAGGGAGCCAATTAACAAAGCAACCCAATTATCTAGTGTACCTAGTGACATTTTTGAAATGAATATAAAATATTCACTATTGCTTTATTCATTTATTTATTGCTGACAAACAAGGAAACATGGAACCAGACAACAGGAGTGGAATGAACTAAGGGCAAATTTTATTTACAATGCAGTGGAGTAGTGGAGTTGGCTGTCCTCTAACTGTGGGGCAATCATGGAAGAGTGTGGGGCTTCTGTAAAGAAAATAACCTTCCCCTTAGCAAGTAGGTAGCATCTGAAGGGAAGTCAAGAAAGAGATGTTCAAGCCCAGCATGGCTCTGCAGGTTCTCGCATATGCTCAAAGGCATTCGTCCCTGACACTCTATCTCTGACCTCCCCCATAAACAAGATTCAAAGATACAATATACAATAATGAATTATCTAAGTAATTTAATTAATTAATATAGTCTATAATGAACTACATAAACTAAGTAACAACTAATAATTGAAATCAAAGTAATAGATTAGAGAACGGTCCCAATCCCAAACTCAATGAATTATTTAGTAAAAAACCAATTGTCTGGCACTCTCTATGAAAAAAACCCAAATCCAAACCTGAAAAATTTCAAAGAAGAAGATTAGGGTGCATTGCTGACTTAAATAGTTTCCAGAAGCCATGCCCCTCAGCTGTTAATAACAGAATTAATATTTTAATTTAAAGTTTATGCTTTCTTTACCTGTAATCTTTCTTCAGGAGTCCCCAGTGGCGCAGGGGGTTAAAACAGTGAGCTGCTAACTTGTTGACCGAAAGGTCGCAGGTTCAAAACCGGGGAAAGGTGTAAGCTTCCACTGTCAGCCCCAGCTTCTGCCAACCTAGCAGTTTGAAAACATGCAAATGTGAGTAGACCTGATTAAATTACTGCAACACACTCTATGTGGGGTTGCCTTTGAAGACTGTTTGGAAACTCCAACTAGTCCAGCGGGAGGCAGCCAGATTGCTCACCGGAGCGTCATACAGGGAGCATACCACCCCCCTGTTGTGTCAGCTCCACTGGCTGCCGATCCAATTCCGAGCACAATTCAAAGTGCTGGTTTTGACCTACAAAACCCTATACGGTTCCAGCCCAGTGTACGTCCCACCTCGGAGTCTAAGATCTTCTGGGGAGGCCCTGCTCTCGACCCCGCCTCTATCACAAGTGAGGTTGGCGGGGACGAGGAGCAGGGCCTTCTCGGTGGTGGCCCCCCACCTGTGGAATTCACTCCCCAGGGAAATTAGATCAGCGACATCCCTCCTTTCCTTTAGGAAAAAATTGAAAACATGGATTTGGGATCAGGCATTTGGACAATCTGGCAGATAAAGAAAGGACTTTGACGATGGACAGGAATTGACTAATGGAATGGAATTATGGAACTCTGAAAGATGAACGCTGAGCATGAGATTAGTTTTATTGATGTGTTATATACCGACTGTTTTAACTATGGTTTTGTACATTATGTGTATTTTGTGTAGGCATCGAATTGTGCCTTTTTGTAAGCCACCCTGAGTCCCCCCTCGGGGGTTGAGAAGGGCAGGGTAGAAGTACTTGAAATAAATAAAAATAAATCAATAAATCAATAAGTACCACTTTGGCGGGAAGGTAACTGCGCTCCATGGAGTCATACTGGCCACATGACCTTGGAGGTGTCTACAGACAATGCTGGCTCTTCGGCTTAGAAATAGAGATGAGCACCAAACCCCAGAGTCGGACACGACTGGACTTAATGTCAGGGGAAAACCTTTATCTTTACCCTTTACCTAATCTTTGTTCAGCTTGGCTATTCTTTGTTTTCCTTAATTTAATGATAATGCCATCTAGCCACATCAAGGTATTCTAATTTAGTGGTACTGTATGTATTTTCAGGGCAGTGCATCATTCACAATAATCTCTGTTTGACATCCCAAATATATCCTAAATTGTCATTATGACACCTCAGAGACTTAGGCTTCAGATAATATCCCCAAGTCAAGAAGTACTTTGAGTTAGCAGAAGCTGCAGCTCTGAATTTGTCATGGTTCTTTCAGTCTGTTACAGCTAATTAAAGTCTGACTCCTCTCCAGAGAACACTTTGCTGCATTTGTTCTTTTTTCTTATACAAAGAGTTTGTTCTTTGCCGTACCTTTTCGACTTTAGAAATACACATCCCCAGTTGTTAACTTTGAACTGAGCAAAGAAGGTTTGGAAGGAAGTACATTGGTGTTACCCACATATTACCCACATGATGCTTTGAAACTGGATATTGGACACCTTTGCTATTGCCCCTGTCTTCATGAGGATAATTACACCAATTCACCAATGGAATGTATATGGCACTGTGAGACAGGGGCTGCAATGTCTGTTGTAGTTCAGCCCATGGTTGTGGCTGATACTGATGTAAATGGGGAAGTAGATCATGGGAACTCTGGGCCTGCAAGCCAACATGAGATTTTAAGTCCTGAAAATGATCAGTCTGTGTCTCCAGCAGTTAGTGAAGGTCACATTCCAGAAAGGTGCTGAGATCGTTCTCTAGGGAAGTTCAGAGACTGAAATCCCAGGTGGAGAGAATAATGAGTTGCAAGATAATGAGCTGGTTGATAGGAGACTCAGTTTTGTCAACTTTGTGCTGCTCAACAGAATATCCAAAAGTCATAGTGCTTGTTAGAGAAGACACACATATCAGGAAGTCATGGGAGAAGGCATGATTTCATGTATATATTAGAGAGGCCAGAGGGATTTTCCAGCCAGTTTGGTTAATGTTGCTAATTGAGGCAACAGCTCTTGTCAAGTCCTAGTCAAGCTTTCTGAGGGAATTATTTATTACTTTTGATTTATTTACGATATTTCTATCCCGTCTTTCTCAAACCCAAAGGTGACTCAAGGCGACTCACAACCCTGCAACTATTTGATGCCGTACCATATACAATATAAAATTTAAACATTTAAACAAATTTATAAAACCAAACAATAAAAACCAATTAAAAACATATAAAATTCTAGTTCCATGTCTCTGTTCCTATTCCATGCTTCCAAGTTAGAAGGATTGCTCCTGGATTTTTGCATTGGATTTTATGCTGCCTTGTACTTCCTGGTTTTCTTGTATTCCTGTGCTGGATTCGTGTGTTGGATTTTGGATTACTCTTGTGCCTTGAGCCTTGTAGACTATTTCATACGTATAGACTTTTTATTATTTTTTTATCAAATGCTTTTTCTATAATCTTCAATAAACTGTGTTGCCGATTTAACTTGAACTGGAGTGTGATGGTTAAGTACAGAGGTGTTTACTAGCCCGAAGTGCAATAATATTCTTTGACCTGCCTCATGCAATAAAGTTCTTCATATTAGATATGATTTGTAGACTTCATGGAAAAAATACTCTCTAAGGCCTAAAATCCATTTAACACTAATATAGAGAGTAAGGATATGCAAAACTTTGTAACTCATTTGTCAGATCTATTTCATATGATTTGTACATACAAAGCAATATTTAGAAATGTGAGGGGCCTCCATGCAAAAAACTTAAGATTCAAAGCACTGACTTATGATTTTCTGATTACTTATGTAAGTCTTTTAAATGGTTCTAGGTCTCAGTCATAGGTGCCACTTCGACCCCAGAAGGGCTGGGTTTGATTCCCCCAAAGGACCCCGACGAGGATGTTGAAGCCAGAGTGGAGGAAGAAGCCACACTCTTTCCCCAAAGGGGGCTGCAGGGAGGGGTGGGTGGGTGGGTGGAAGGGATGCCTGGCTGGATGGCTAAGCAAGGAAAAATTCTCTCCAGCACATGGCCAGCCAGCCAACCCAGAGAAAGACAGGGACCACACTCACATTCACGCTTTAAGATGGGAAGTGAGCAGAATTCTGCAAAATGTATTTTAGGCAAGATTTTTTAATTGTCTGCCCCAGGGTCCTTGCCTTTCCAAACTTCATTTCCCAGATTTCTGTTTACCGCCTTGTGCCTCCTCCTCCTCCTTCCTGAAAGTTTTGGTGTTCATTCTTTAAAGGGATTTTGAGATAAAAGGGGATTGTTGGGAGTTGAATCAATCCTCTGAGGAAGGCAAAGTTGAGATTCAGTAACTCCAAAGTTTACCTAGTAGGTTTCCTATTGTTATTTCAAAGGCTGGATGGGCAACATCTTGGGGGTCCTTTGACTGTGTTTTTCTTGTCTGGCAGAAGGACGTTGAACTGAATGACCCCTGAAGTCTTCCAGTAAAATAGTACTGATAAGTTTATGTTGGTTAATACTCCCTAAAAATCAGTGGATGTGCAAATATTTCTGAAATTTGCAAGGGATGATGTCCTGGTTATGTTGTATCATTGAAAATAGAAATTCAAGGAGATAGCTCTTGTAGTTTTTTAAAAGAAGTTGTTCATAAAAAAAAACTCCCAAAATAAGTAGATGTATGAAGTGCTCTGAAACCTGGGCAGGGGGCTAACAGTGGTAAATGTGCTCTACCATTGAAGCAAGTTTCATCCCAATAGCTCTAAAAATGAAGCAAATATGAGACCCAGAAGCTCCCCCCCCCTTGTGCAATTACTTAACAAAAAGTAACAAAAAATAAAATTATAGTTATGATGCAGACCCCTAATGATATTTTGGAAACACTTTAGAAACAATTGTCCACCCTCCACCCCCAATTTAGTAATGGGTGTGGAAACATTTTTTCATTGATTGCACAGGCCTAAGAGAAAGGTTTTGCAGCTAAAGCAAAACAACAAAGTATTAAATGGTCTTTGACATAGTAGATATCTTAGAATGCCTCAGAAAAAAAGATATTTGCATGGCACCCGTATGATTCCTGTAACTGGTATGTCTGTCTGACATGTGGAGAAATATATCCTCTCACTGCCTACTAATCACAGTTTATCAACTTGTATTTGGAATTTAAGGTTAATGTTGTCACAATGCCAGGGCTCTGATGTTATTCAGACAGAAGTGAATCAAGCAAACACCCAGTTTGTATCAAACAGTTTAATTAAAACAGCACTTACTTTCTGGCTGTTTTAATAGTCCAAAACATAAAACATAAGATAGCACTCAGCCACAGAATATAAAACAAAAACTGATAGCAAACACTACACCGTAGTCAAAGGGTCCAGTCCACTGGTTAAATGCTGAGCATTCAATGAACAAAGTCCATGAATCAAGAGTCTATACCATAGGCAAAAGCCAGTCCAAAGATTCAAGGTTCCAAGAGTACAGGAGACATGTCAGGATACCGATAAACCACAAACCTGAGGGAAAACCAGCAGCATCTACCACAAAAATAAAACAAATACTATCTCTTGCATACCTCCACCCTTAATTGCTTTCACCCATGAATTCTTACTTACAGATTGCTCAACCCTTTAGAACGAAGACTTACATTAACACTTCCATCACCAACTGCTAGGCCTACTACCACCAACCACCATCAATTGCAGAACATGATACAATCCGAGAAGATGATTTTTGGGTAAGTTTGATTTAGAATGTGAAGTCTTTTTGTTCTTACTTTACAGTTGTGAGTGTTTGGACATGTCTTTCTGAATTTGAAGCCACCGTGGACCTGGAACCTTTAGGAAGATGCAAGTGCTTTTAGATTACCACAAACTGTGTAGAAGGTCTGGAAGTACAGCACTAGAAGAGCATAAGGGGCTATTTGAACAGCAATAGGCCAGATTTTGACATGTAACAACACAAGTTTTTGGAAGTAACTACTCTTAAAAAACTACTGAGTTACAACAAATTCATTCATATAATACCAATCTTAGTGTATTGTTAGTTGTTTCATCTCTCTAAGAATAGGAGTACAAAGCATGTTTTCATGCCATTTTGTATTGTTTGTTTTAGTAACAGCTGTTCTCTTCTTGCATGTGTTAGTCTCCAGTTAGCCTGACTACTCTTTATTTTGTAGACTGTAATTCTTTCTCTCTCTCGCCTTCATTTGGAAAAGCATATGTAATAGACCCTCAAATTATCAGATGTTATGAAATCTTTAGTATTGTAAACATGCCTGCTTTATATGCTCTTACAACAAAGAGTAATAAATCTCCTTTATTTTTCTGCAAAGACCTTGCTGATGTGGGAGTCTAATTACTCTGTTTGTGAAATACACTGTTATGTCTACAGTCCTTGATATTCACGCATGCAATAGTAATAAAATTATACAAAAACATAATTTGAAAAGACAAATCTACACCAAAATCTACCTAGGTTCAATAGTACATTGCATACATGAAAGCTTTGATATATGCAAATAATCTTGTGTTTGTGATCGTTATAAGCTTTTTACTCATGTCCAGTTAGGTATTCTGGCAATTGCTTCTTGAGAAATACATTTAAAAATGTCTTATCACCTACCACCGAATTTCAGATATATTGTTTTCATAGTAATATATTTGTTTATTGGTGTCTCTAGCTACTGGTTAAAGAAAATAATAGAGAGTCTTGTGGCACTGTAAAAAGCTAACAAATTTATTATAGCAAAAAGCTTTCATGAACTGCACAAAATAAATTAGTTATTTTTCAAGCTACCTCAGGACTCTTTGCTGTTTTTACTACCCTTCTCAAATTGGTTACAGAGAGACTTCCAGTTTCCTAGAGGTAAATGCAGAAACTTCCACTTTCTGCAGTAACTATAAGGATAAAATATTAATAGATGCTCAATTCCCCGGAATGTCTTTCAGTTCTATTGTTATCAATCTAAACTTCTGTATATTGGATATTTCCACTGAAATAATAATTGGGGGTAGGAAACATAAGTATTACTATTTGCAGCCCTCTGTCACTTACTCCATATCTCAGAAGGATGTTATATCAGAATTGTAGTCAGTCAAATGCTTTCTAATAAGTTTATAGATTTCCTGAAATGCAAATAAATATGCATATAAATATGTGTGTGTGAAGGGTGAAGATATCTGCATGTATAAGCTTCTTAACTTTGCTGTTGGTTTGTTTTGGTGCTTCAGTCCTGTTTCTGTTTCATATTCTGTGTGAAAGTCACCTTATTACCTGGCGTGAGTTTCCCTTTGTCCCTTATTCCCTTTCCAATCCTTGGAACTTCATTCATCATTAAGGTATGATCTACATAGGCTTGATGCATTTCTCTTGATAGTGCAACCACTTTCCTGTTTTCTGGGATTAGTATGCATGTAGTACTGATTTCCTTTCTTTCTGACAAAATATATGTGACCACACTGACCCCAAAAGGTCACACACACAAATAGAATAATGCACCAGTGCATCTTGGGTAGATTCATAATAATGAAGTATTAGCATATCCAGTTCAGAGTGCACTTGCATTTCTAGCAGAACAACCTCTGGAAAGAGGTTATTTTAACTCTATAGGAAAGATGGCCATTTGGATTTCTATTTAATCACCAAAGCGCTTTCCTACAATACAGGAAATCATTCTGGAGGATACCTGAAAGACATCTGAATTAGGAAGGTGCAAGAAATTTGATTCAAGTATAAGGCACAATTGATTTACCTCAGTCCATTACTCTTGGGCTGTCCAGAGGTTAGACTCCTTATGATAAAATAGCTTCAGTTGCATTGCGATCTTAAAGAAAATTGTTATAAAGTTCACTATTTATGGTATTTAACACCACAGAAAGTCGCTAAAATATATATAAACAAAGAAAGACTTCCGCTGGAAATGTGAGAAAGAGAAAGGTACACTAAAAGAGTTAAAACTATTGGAAGAAGAAATATAATACAATTAATAGTATTTTACAATTAGAGTTAGAATTTACACTGCAGCTGTATTTTCTCTACATGACAGATGTGCAAATCAATAAACCTACAAGAAAAATAATTATGTATATGATTACAACAGCAAGGATACTATTGGCAAAAAAGTGAAAAATACCTGAAATACCTTTCGTCTATAATTGGCAACTGAAACTAAGAGAAGCCACATAAATAGACAAATTAACTAGAATAATGAAGCAGAACTTTCTAAGCAAGGTGCAGAAGAAGTGGAAGAAAGTAGAGAAATTGTCGAAGGCTTTCATGACCGGAATCACTGGGTTGTTGTAGGTTTTTTCAGGCTATATGGCCATGGTCTAGAGGCATTCTCTCCTGACGTTTCACCTGCATCTATGGCAAGCATCCCCAGAGGTAGTGAGGTGAGGATGCTTGCCATAGATGCAGGCGAAACGTCAGGAGAGAATGCCTCTAGACCATGGCCATATAGCCCGAAAAAACCTAAAACAACCCAAAGTAGAGAAATGTTTTAAGGAATAAGTAGTCTTTGTAAACCTGTGGGTCCCCAGGTTTTGGCTTACAACTCTCAGAAATCCCAGCTAGTTTACCAACTGTTAAAATTTCTGGGAGTTGAAGGCCAAAACATCTGGTGACCAACAGGTTGAGAACCGCTGCTGTAAAAACAAATATGCATTGGTTTGTCTTTTTACCAAATTGAATGTAAGAAGACTTGGGAAGACCCTCTGTCTCAAAGGAAGGGAAAGAGTAAGTATTTACTGTTTTAATACAAAGGTCTGCATAAAAAAGGGAGACATGCCAATGCCTACAAAACACTGTAAAGGATGATAAAATATATTGAAGTAATATATGCAAGTTAAAATCACAGAGATAAGCAAAGAGCAGGACAGATTTTCAGGAAAAGCCAGGATCAAGCAAATCTATACAAAGTAGAACATTTTAAAAATGGAACAGGTGGGAGTTGGGGAAAGAAGGACGTCTATTAGTGCATCTAGCATCCCCCACAACAAATCATAGAATTTGACTCCAAATAATGAATTCTAGCCATTCCATCACAGGCCCATGACTGCATAACATGTCTCCTAGACAGAGGCGGCCCTAGGTAATTTTCAACGGTAAGCAAACAGTATTTTGGTCCCCCCCCCCCAACCAATCATTGATATATATTTTCTGTTCATCATGGGAGTTCTGTGTGCCATCTTTGGTTCAATTCCATCATTGGTGGAGTTTAGAATGCTCTTTGATTTTAGGTGAACTATACATCCCAGTAACTAACTACAACTCACATATGTCAAGGTCTATTTCCCCCCAGGAGCACCTCAAGAGTGCCCCTGGACAAAATCAACTATACTGCAAATGCTTACTTTGCATAATGGGTTGAGCCGCCCCTGCTCCTAGATGGATCTCAGGACCTATGTAGAGCAGAACACAACAGAAGAAACCGAACTCTTCAGGCATGACCAAACTTTAGAGAGGGAAACAAACATCCTGGTTAGGAGAATCCTGGACTCAAAATAGTCTTCACTGTCAAAAATTCTCATGTAATATATAAGATGAGGACTTGAATTACACAGTGACAATCTTAGTATGAATAAATGTTTTCCCTTTGTACAAAACATGACTCTTTATGTGCATCCACGCCTATGCGCAACTGCATCACAGGGCTACAAAAAAGTCTCAGTTTAAGAGCATCAGGCCTTCTGGAGTAGCTGGAAAGGATGGTTCTCATTGTTATTTTTTTTAGCACCGAACTAATACAATCTCTCTCTCTCTCTCTCTCTCTCTCATAAAATAACTGAGAAGCAATGCAAATACAGACGGGACCCCTAGATAGATCATTACATTGTCAGATTTCAAAATCCACTCCATCCTTGACACACTCATCTTGTTTCTGATACAATTGACCATTTAATGAAGAGACATCTGAATCTCTATTCACCCCTCCTCCCTTATTTCCACCTTGCTTCCAGCAGGTTGTGCTAGCTCTAACCTCATTATTCTGAATTTTAACAGCTTTTCTTTTCGCCACTTACTCTGGAGCGGTCCCATTGACTTTCATCAAACTTCTCCTAAGAAATCAATTTGCGCCTAAAAGCTTTAATCATAATATAGGACAGGAAAATGGTAGTAAGAAAAAGGATGGCAATTTGGCTGTATTTAAAAGAATATTTCCAAGGCTGAAAAGGAAAATTGCTAGTGCGTGCATTATAAATGTGATGCTGAAGGAAATGCATCTAATGTTCTTACCAGACGGATCCCCAGGTCCAAGAAAGGTACAGCAAAGATAGCTAATTGACTAGGAATAGTGGAGGACCACCTCTTCCTTTATGTTCCTGCCAGAGAATTGAGGTTTGTTGGGAAGCCTTCATCTATGTCCTCCCAATGAGGTAAACACATTGTGTGGGCATGTGGAAAGTGTGGCACTCCAATGATGGAATGCCCTCCCTTGGAGCCTTGGTTAACATCAACATTGATTTAATTTAGGTAACAAGTAAAATCTTGGCTGTTTCAGGCTCAATTTTTCTCAAATACTAATGCACACATTTTTCCATTGTTTTCATCTTTTAAATCTGTTTTAATAACAAGAGCAAGTAAGTCTTGGGCAGCTCTAAAGTTGTGGCCCCACCAGAATCAATGAGCTTTAAGTGTCTATGAGTTGTACATTTTTGTGTCCAGATATTCTTTTTTTTTCTAGGGCCAGGCTTACTTGGACCTAGGATGTTGGAAATCAATGTGGGCAGGCTTACTTGGGACTAGCATGCTCCATTGATCTCTGTGGATCTGTCATAAGCAATTCACATTTTTGTCTCTTCTTACCTCAGATGAGGGTTTTGGGTTCCTTTTTTTAAAAAAAAAAAAAATATTGGTTTTTATTTTGCAAGTTTATATTAAAAGCAAAAGGTAGGCACAGTAGGGAAGTTGGGGGGTGAAGGGAAAGGTGGGAATGGAAAAAGAGAGGAGAAGAAAGAAAAGAAAAGAGAGAAAAAAGGAGAGGGGAGGGGGGATACTGGGGTGGGGAATGGGACAGATCGGGTACTTCCAGGTTCACCCAGGGTGACTCATATATTGCTACATCTCTTTATTTTCCCCTTTTATGAAATCTAACACTACTTTCCAGTCGGTTCTTTGGGGTTTTGTGTAATTTTGTGAAATTCTTTGTGTCAGTATATCCATATTTATTATGTCCATTATTTTTGTTATCCATTGTTCCGTTGTTGGGATTTCTTTGGTTTTCCACATTTTTGCTAATGTTATCTTTGCAGCTGTTATTAGATAGAAAAATATCTTATCTTCGTTTTTTTTTCCAATTTAAAGTCTAGTAGCCCTAATAGCAATATTTCTTGATAAGTTAATCCATGATGCATCTGCCCTGTGGAATTAATGCCGTTTGGCACCACTTTAACTGCAATGGCTCAATACTATGGAATCTTGAGATTTGTACGATTTTGGCAGAGAAGGCTAAAGACATGGTAAAGCAACAACTCCTATGGTTTCATAGCATTGAGACATGGCAATTAAAGTGGGGTCAAACTGCATTAATTATACATTGTATGCACATACCTAATATATTTAATCTGATAGTTTATAAAGAAAGGACATAAATTTTATCACTTTATTTTATTGTAATGGGGATTCTTAAGTTTTTGATATTGTGATCTAATTTGGTATTTCAAAAATAAATTAAATAAATAAACAAAGTAAATTAGCTTGACTGTATGAGTTGCCTAGCCTGTCCTTGACCTGTTGCACAAGCACTAGGCATCCATCACAGGGCCTTCTCTGTGGTGGCCCCCCGACTCTGGAACTCTCTCCCCAAGGATATCAGACAAGCCCCAACATTGGCAGTCTTTAGGAAGAGCTTGAAGACGTGGTTGTACCAGTGTGCCTTCCCAGAATAGGAAACTCCTAGCATCATGTCCCAATTGCACTATACTAGGGATTAAGATTGTCTGCACACCGCACTTATCTCCAAAAACCTATCCATCTCACCTGTCATGTTCAGCATTTTAAAATTTTAATCATTACATTTGGCCCGGCCTTAGTTTTAAATGTGTCATGGTATTATTGTCTAATGTTTATTGCTATTGTTTTAATGTTTATTGCTTGTTTCATGAGTTTATTTATTGTTATTTATTGCTTCTTGTAAGCCGCACCGAGTCCTTCGGGAGGTGATAGCGGGGTATAAATAAAGGTTTATTACTATTACTATTATTATTATTATTATTATTATTATTATTATTATACTAATAGGATAGAAAACAGCATAAATAGGCGGATTGAGAACTCAACCAACTGTTGTGGTAGTGATAGATGGGTGTCTTCAAGTCATTTCTGGCTTATTATAAACCTATCACTGACTTTTATGGTCCCAAAAATGTGTGATTCACCCAACTTATCACCCTATGAAAAGTTCTGCATGTGGACAAACCCCTTTAATGAGACTGTTGTACAAACCATTAATTCATTTATATTCTTCCTTCTTTCTAAGAGTGTAAATAAAAAGAAATAAAAAGAATGGCCAAATAATGATACTGGATCACTACAATCCTTTTTCCCACTGAGAAAAAAATTGTATGGGGAAGGAGTTGACTCAAGCAAGAGGGATAAGAGAGCTAGTGTAGTATAATGATTTGTGTAGGACACCAACTCTGGACACCAGGGTTTGATTCTCCATTTGGTCATGGAAACCACTGGGTAACATTGGGTGAATCACACCTTCTTGGCCCCATAAAAGTCCATTATATATATTTTTATAATAAGCCAGAAATGACTTGAAGATACCCCACTACTACTACCATAACAATTGAGTTCTGCCTATTTATGCTGTTTTCTCTACTATTTGTGATTGATGCCTAATCAGGGACTGACTAGGCACTGGGCAGCTCATACACAGAGAAGAGGCAGAAAGAGATTGGGGGGGGGGGGGTAGAGAGAGATACTATAAAAAAGGGAGATTAAACACTGGGTTGTTGTAGGGTTTTTTTTTTTTTTGGCTATATGGCCATGGTCTAGAGGCATTCTCTCCTGATGTTTCACCTGCATCTATGGCAAGCATCCTCAGATGTAGTGAGGTCCGTTGGAACTAGGAAAAAGGGTTTATATATCTGTGGAATAACCAGGGTGAGACAAAGGGCTCTTGTCTGCTGGAGCTAGGTGTGAATGTTTCAACTGACCACCTTGATTAGCATATAATGGCCTGACAGTGCATAGAGCAAACTTTTGTTGAGAGGTGATTAGATGTCCTTGTTTGTTTCCTCTCTCAGAGTAAACAATCTTTTTCATGCTAGAATTGCAAACAGCACCACTTAGATTCAAAGTTGAAGTACAGTCATTGTGAAAAGACCTGCTAAAACAGAAGTACAGTTAAAAATGAAGAGGGTGTGTTGCACTTTGAGTGGGAAGGAAGATAGGTGGGCAGAAATCTTCTGCCATTAACTAAATCTATAAAAAGAGCACTGACCTACAGGACAGAATCCAATAAGTTTAGCACAGTGACCTTACACCATCTGCTCCGTGTTGTGATTGGAGAAAGTTGGTGATCTTCTTTCCCCTGATTGGAAGTTAGATCTGTCATAAAACAAATTCTAGCTTCCCCTCTCCATGCAACCACTCGGAATGTTTCTCACATGGTTTACTTGGAAGAACATCATTTAGTTCTTTGGTGCTCTCTAAATCAGCCCAAACCAGTTCACACTTAGTTGATCTATTCCTAATCCAAATCTGGGTGTGGTTTAACCTTCTTGAACTTGAAGACCTGGCTGTTCCGATGTGCCTTTCCAGAATAGGAAAACTCCAATAACAAGTCCCAGAAACACTTTATTACAATTAAGATTGCTGCACACTGCACTTACCCTATGATCCTTACATATCACCTGTCACATCAGCACTTTTAATCTGTACCCATTACTCTGGCCCGGCCCAGTTTTATTGTGTCCTGGTGTATTGTTTTACTGCTTGTTGTTTAATATTGCTTTAACTGTTTTTAATTTGCTTAGTTTGTATATTGTTATGTTGTGTTTTGAGGCCTTGGCCTTTGTAAGCCACATCGAGTCCTTCGGGAGATGCTAGTGGGGTACAAATAAAGATAATAATAATAATAACAATAATCTGTAGAGCTCCATTGATTTAACAGGTCTGATGCAGCTAGGTTTAGCAAATGGATTTAAGACATAGTAACCACTAGAAATATTAATAGATATAGATTTTTTTAAAGAGAGGGTTTTTTTGCCACTATAATTGATTCATGGATGAAATTATTTTGAAACTGGGCTATTTAATGAGATAAACTGTGAGGACTGGATGCTGTGGGGACATAGCACCAGCATAATTTTGTGACGGGATATTTTGTTATCATTACCCAAACCTGAATTACTTTCAGACAGTGTTGGGTTGCCAAGACAACAGAGGTTCTTGTCAGTTTATTTGTTGCCTGCTGTTAGAAAAATACATTTTGGAGTTTGTTCCTGTGAGGAAACCCAACACATATGCTGAGCACACCGTTATAGTCTTTTGCCATATCAACTCTGGAAGCAGCTTAATTAAATCCATACACCTGTCTCATGCATTAAATAATTTGAAAATGACTCACTTCGTTCATACTGTTTGTCTCCAACCAACACCTGAATATATATATATATATATATATATATATATATATATATATATATATATATATAAAGAGAGAGAGAGAGAGAGAGAGAGAGAGATTGACATTGGAAATGATGTGCAATATTATAGTTGACCTCTCTTTCTGTTCTTAAAGTATAGAGGGCCCTCTTTATCCACACATTCTGTCTTTTAAAAAACAAAATAGTTGCTGTTGCTTTCAAGAAAATTGTTGAATTACATCACCTCAAAGAATACGGAAAAGTGATATCTTCCCAATGGGTACAATGAAGTTGTCTCACCAGTGCTGGAAAACTGGGAGACATTTAGTTGCCCTTATGTACCCATGGATTCTGTATCCTTTGATTCAACTATTTAAGTTTTAAAATACTTTTTTTAATCCCAAAATCAAACCTTGATTTTGCCATGTAATACTGTATAAGGAACACTATTTTACTATGTTATTGCATATAAGGGACTCTCCCAGCCAACGCAGTTGGTTGGGAGAGCAATTTGCCCCTCCCCCCAGAAGGAAGAGAATGGAGGTTCCTTCGAACCTCCTAGAAGAAGGGAGGGGGCTGGCTCATCACGTGAGCCAGCCTCCTTCCTTCAGTCTTGCTAAGACTTTCTACGTGGCAAGACATACCTGGCTTCTTCAGACCGGGACCTAGGATCTCGTCGGATCAAGACGCCGGAAAACAGTTGTTTTTGTTGCAGGTCGGTCTTGGGGCGGGCTGGGGAGGTGGGGAGTTCCCCCCCCCTCCCCACCTGAGCCTGGACGCGGGAGGCGCTGAAGGCGCTGAAAGGAGTGCACGGGGTTTGCCCGCTGCGGCGGGAGCGGCGCGCTGCGCGAGGGACCGCAGGGTGCAGCCGCCGCTTTTTTCCCTTGTGTTTTCTCCCTTCCTGCGCTGTCTCCGCCGCGCAGGCCGCGAGTAGAGCGGCGCGCGGCCGGATAAAAGGAGTGCACGGGGTTTGCTCGCTGCGTTTTGGGCCACCCACTGCGCACCCGCGGCGGGCGTTTTTTGCAGGCGCATTCCTGGGGTGACGGGCGCCAGCGGCCGCCATTTGACAGCTCTTGGGACGCAGTGGGGAAGTGGCGGCAACGGCCGCCATTTTAATAGTTGGGTGGCCTCTGATGGATGCGGCCGCCATTTTAACTGCCGGTGACGCAGTTAGCCTGCGGCAATGGTTTGCCAACATGTACATCACTGCTATGAGTATTGTTATAAAGCGCTGCTTGTATTGTTATAAAGCGCTGCTTGTGCTGGGAGTGGGCTTCAGGGCCCTGGATAATACTGTGTAGTCTAATCCTGTGCATGGGCTTGGGGACACATGAGGCCTCTTCCAACTTTTTTGTAAGGAGGCTGGATGGCCACCCGTCAAGGGGAATAAAAAATAAATAAATTAAATAAATAATAATAATAATAATAATAATAATAATAAAAAAAGAAAAAAGAAAAAGCAAAACAGGATTAGCACCCCCTCCCCTTTTGCTAGAGGTATAACACATGTATAGTTATTTGTTTATATCATTGGGGGGCCAATATATTTATATATATATATTGTGTCTATTCCAACTCGTTGATTCTATGATTCTAAGGCCCCATGGGCCGGAGTGGGCAAATGACACATGGTGTTTTTTCCAACTCTTTGATTATATGATTCTATGGTGCCATAGGCACTCTCCCACCGCCACCATGTGGGGTTAATTGTACACGAATATAGCCTTGTCGTTTCTAAATGTTTGGCGGTATAGGTAGATACAGGCATGTATACATGTATGTATCGATGGATTTATGTGGTGGTCTTTTGCAACTCTTCGACGCTATGGGTTGGGACAGGCTGGGATGGTGCTACGTGGGACAGCATTGAGCTATGTACGGAGCTTGCTCTCATTGGTGTCTTCCACTCCTCTTCGTTTCTTTAGGATGCCTTCAAAGAAAAACAGAGGGGGCCCTAAGGGAAAGGGTCCCGCAGAGAAGACGGGTCATAAACGCCCTTTACGTTTGGAGGGGTCATCATCGGATGAAGACGGCGTATCTATGGAGGATTTAGAGGCCCTTCTTCAGCGTGTTAATCAAGTTGAAATGAATAGGGGGGTGGGGATTGGTGGGGCGGGGTCACGCCCCAAGCGCCGGGCAAGTAAGAAGCAATTGTTTAAATCCTTGCTGTCGCGGGTTTCTGTTTTAGAGTCGGTTTCGGTGGGAAGGACGACTCGGCTTCCTGACCAACCCGCAGCTCAGGGGAATACGGAGGGTTCTGCCCTGGTGTCTTCGGCTGTGCAGACCATCTCAAGCCCAGTGGTGCCTTCTGACGGGCGGAATGTCATCAGTCCGGAGGCGTCTGGATCCACGGCGGCTGCTGTGGCCGGACCCAGTCAGCCCGCGGCATTGGCCTCCACGCCCAGTGCCGTGGCCGGGTCCACCCAGTCGGTGGTGGTGGCTGCAGCTTTCACTGATGTAGGAGGGCGCGAGCAGTCGGTGACAGCTGTTCCAGCAGGTACTTCCACCACACTCACATCAGCAGGTGCTTCCACCTCACTCGCATGGCCCTGGGACCATGGGCGGGCTCAACCGGTGGTGGGGGTTCAGTCACCTGCTGCAGTTGGGATTCAGTCTGCTAGTGGGTCGGAACTTAGTATAGGGGGTAATAGCAATGATCCCACCACTCAATCGGCCAAACCAGTTACTGTCACCTTGGAGTCGGCCCGAACTGGGGAAGCCAGCAAATTTTGGGGTACAGCGAAATGGCCACCGCAGGCGACTCCTACTGTCAGTATTTCGGGTTTAGGTTCCCATTTGGCAGCCAAAACTATGGAGAAGATATTGAGAAATGAGTATGTCGATATCTTTTCCTTATACTTTCGGGATCTGAATAAGAAGGAGAAGGATGAGTTAGATGAGGACAGTAAGGAAAAAATTAAGACACGCAAGGTTGAGCAGAATTGGGAGAACTGGCTCCCTTGTTTTACGATGTACGCAAATCTGCTTTCTGATGCTGCCCCGGAAAGGGCTACAGCTTTGTGGCAGTATCAGAATATTATTAACAAGGCTTATGTTAGCGGCCCTCCTAACGCGTGGCTGGAGTATGATAGGCGTTTTAGAACTGAAGCGGCTTGCCACCCAGAAAAACGTTGGGACTTGATCGATGATCAAATTTGGATTGAAGTGATGAACCCATCTAGGGCTTCCTCTGCCTTAAAGGCGGACAGTGGGCACACTATTCAGAACACAGCAGGACAGCCCTCTCGGCAGGGGGCTCCCCAGCTGCAGTCCCAGGGCCAAAAGCCTTTATGCTGGGAATTTGTGGCTCAGGGAGCCTGTTCACGGAAGGACTGTCGATACTCGCACTCGTGCTCTATTTGCTATGGGTCTCATCCATCCCGAAATTGCCCCAAGGGGAGGGCCACGAGAGGTAATAATAGGGGCACCCAATTCGTTATGAAACCTCCAGGTCAGGCCGCAGTTTCACAAGGGCCCCAGCCCAATTAAGTTAAATCAGTTGAAGGTTGGGCTGGATCAGTACCCAGAAGGGGGCAGTTAAGTACCTTTGGGAAGGTTTTTCAGTGGGTTTGCATATTCATATGTTGGGTCCCCAGTTTCCCACATTATCCTCTAATTGGAGATCCATGTAATCGGATGTGATCCCTGAATCAATGGGCAGGGGGAAAATAGGATGCTTACTGGCGATAGGCTCGCCCGGCGTTTGTTTGTTTGTTGTTTATTTTGCAGGGACTGCCAGGCTGGTGCATAGATGGAGAATCCTTGTGTGGGCATAATTATGTCCACTGGGCGGAGAGATACGCCGGGAACTCGTCCTTTGGCCAGCGTCTGGGTGCGCTTCCACTGCATTGGTCGAGTGGAAGGGTGTTCGGGGCCTTCGTTGGGCCGGTGCTCCATATCGGAGGTAATGATCTGGGCCTGCTTAGCGGCAGGGCCCTGTATCTACAAGCCCGTGCCGACATTTTGAGATCTGGCAGGCATGGTCCAGGGTTCCGCTTGGTCGGCCATCCTTCACGCCTTCGGTGGCCAGGAGGCGGTGACGTCAGGAAGCTCGAGAAAGCCAGACAGCGTGTGAACTGGGCCATGCGCACAGCCTTGGCACGGGGCATACACCATGGAGACATTACACATGACAAGACACGGTTTTACCGTTATGATGGTGGACACCTCACAGATTGGGCAACGCACAATTTTGGGCTGATTTGCAGTTAGGCGTTCAGGAAGTTTTGAGGGGCTTGGTGGGGGATGGGGGCGAAATAGACATTTGCCCCCAATCCGTGGCATAAATAGATCAGGAAAACACAGACATGGAGGTATACGCAAGGCACCCCTTAAGGGTGGGGGGCAGTGTACAACAATCACTCACCTAGAAGTCACCAAATGGGTGAGGGGACATCACTTGGCACAGAAATTGGAGAAGCCGATTACAATAATATGAGACAGGCTTCTCCAGACTTTACCTTCAGGTTGCCTGGTTGGGGATCCAGGGCACACAGATATTACACACTAAATAGCCGAGGACGCTGCCTCGGCTAGCCACCAAGTTCCTAGACACATAGTTTAGTTCAGTTGAACTTAAATAGGTAACATTCAATAAAAGTTGCCCAATTTGAATCCATATCATTGTTGTCTGTCTCGTTATTTCTGGGGTTGAGGGGCAAGGGACTCTCCCAGCCAACGCAGTTGGTTGGGAGAGCGATTTGCCCCTCCCCCAGAAGGCAGAGAATGGAGGTTCCTTCGAACCTCCTAGAAGAAGGGAGGGGGCTGGCTGATCACGTGAGCCAGCCTCCTTCCTTCAGTCTTGTTGAAGACTTGCTACCCGCCCACTCCCGCCCATTGACAGTATATTTGGTTGCCCGTTGGAGCCGGGTAGGAATTTTTTGCCTCTCATGTTCTGGGGGGTTTTTTCGCCTACCCTATACTGTTATTAGGGGCTAGATGGGGTGGTTCGGTTTAACTAGGCTAGCATAAATAGATCAGGAAAACACAGACATGGAGGTATACGCAAGGCACCCCTTAAGGGTGGGGGGCAGTGTACAACAATCACTCACCTAGAAGTCACCAAATGGGTGAGGGGACATCACTTGGCACAGAAATTGGAGAAGCCGATTACAATAATATGAGACAGGCTTCTCCAGACTTTTACCTTCAGGTTGCCTGGTTGGGGATCCAGGGCACACAGATATTACACACTAAATAGCCGAGGACGCTGCCTCGGCTAGCCACCAAGTTCCTAGACACATAGTTTAGTTCAGTTGAACTTAAATAGGTAACATTCAATAAAAGTTGCCCAATTTGAATCCATATCATTGTTGTCTGTCTCGTTATTTCTGGGGTTGAGGGGCAATGAGACTTGAGTATCCATGGATTTTGGGTGTCTATGGAGATTCCTGAAATCAGACCCCAGTGGTTACCAAGAGCTCATTATAACAATATTATATGGAGTTTAGAAAATATTTTTATTGCAAACTCCAAATCCCCCAACCATCCTAATCATGCTGGTTGACAGGTTTTAGGAAAACTAGTCAAATAAACGTGCAGCTACACAGTTTGTTAAGTTGTCTTCACCTAACAGTAGGGTGCATATTTTTTAATGATATAAATAATGATAGAATGAATCGGCTTTCTCAAAATATTCTATTTAGGGTTTTTTTCTTTTTCATGATACACAAAGCAATATAAACACAGATGAAATATGGGATCTCTTTTTGCAAAACTATACCATAAACCGAAATTAATGTTTGGATATGTGTGGGGGAAGTAGAAGCAAAAATTTCCAGGCACAGGTAGCCTTATCATTCGTGAGAGTGAGACAGTTTTCTCACATAGTAGATCTAAGATTTTATGAAATGGCAAGAAATTGTTAGCTACTTAGTTTTTTATAAAAGAGTATCAGCAGTGAAGAAAAGTGATTTGACAATTTACTACCTTCTGTATCAATATAATTTTACTAGCTTTGAATTCACTGCACCTTTCTGTGTGTGTTTGTGATTTTCTGCTCTGCCTCAGGTTGCAAAAAAGCTTCAACTGGCCATCCCTGAAAGAATAGTCACATCACTCCAGGTCAGGACAAAAATCTGCCAGTGTGAACACGAGGGACAAAAGTGACATGAAACCCACCATCCTGGAGCAACTTTGTTTGCACAAAATATTCATTACCCTAGCACATTTAAATCAATAAGAAGGAACAAGAAGGAAAACAGAACTGAAAATGTCTACTCATTTCTAGTATTTCATGAAAATAAATGACCTTCACTTGATTACTTGCAGTTACCCCTGCAATGGTAAGCAAACAGTATTTCAGCGCCCCCCCCCCCCAAACCAATCACTGGTATATATTTTCTGTTCATCATGGGAGTTCTGTGTGCCATATTTGGTTCAATTCCATCATTGGTGTTCAGAATGCTCTTTGATTGTAGGTGAACTATACATCCCAGTAACTACAACTCGCATATGTCAAGGTCTATTTTCCCCCAAGAGTGCCTCAAGAGCGCCCCTGGGCAAAATCAACTATACTGCAAATGCTTACTTTGCATAATGGTTGAGCCGCCCCTGCCTGCATATGTGTGTTGTGGGACATTGCAAAAGAAAGTACCTTGCACCTCCTTATGCAATGCCCCCTCATCACACAGAGGGAAGCCTAAGCCTCAGTAAGCCAGCTGGGTTCAGGCTTCAAAAAGGGAGACCCAGCTTCCTTTCTCACACTTCTTTTCTACGTTGCTTCAAGTCTCAAGCAGACTGGGTTCAGGATCTGGCTATTTCTCTCTTCAAGCCTCAAGCTGGATGGGTTCAGGTTTTAAGGGAAACTTGGCTCTTCCTCCCTCCACTGCCTTTTTTCCTTAGCCTGGGTTTCACATTGCCAGAGGCAGCCCGCAGCACGGTACCAGCTTCCCCCTCATCACATGGGTGGAAGCCTCTTTAAGCGGGCTCAACACAGAATTCCTTATGGAAAGATGGGAAGCCTCTCATTCTTTCTGCGATCCTTTCTCCTTATATTCTTTGATAAGACCTGGGTTAAAAGCACCAGAGTTAAGAAACCTCCCTTTCTGGGACTGCTTTCCCTCAACATCCTTTCAATGAAGCTGAGTTAAGGAAGGCACCCTGTTAAAACACATTTCACTGGGAGCCACACCACCTAAAGGAGCATTAGCTATTCTTAAAAAAAGATATATATTACCTCATTTAATGGTGGCTTTAGAAATGGTAAGATATGTCCTCTAACCCCCATTTGAAGCTTGCCTCTTGTGAACAGCACCATCGGTGGCAGTTTCTTTGAGTCAAAAAGCAAGCCAAGCCATGCAGAGCTGCGAGCGACACTGAGATCTTTCTCTCTCAGAAGCTTGCTCACAACAGAAAAATGGAAGCCTAGCTTGGCTAGAAGACACATCGTGACTTTCTTCTGTTCAGATTGGCTCAACAGGCAGGGCTTTTAGGGAAACCCTATTTGGGCATGTGGCTGCCTCTCTATGCTCCACATGTAGCTGAAAGAAAGAGAAAGCAATCACTACCTCTGAGGATGCTTGCCATAGATGCAGGTGAAACGTCAGGAGAAAATGTCTCCAGAACATGGCCATATTAGCCCGGAAAAACCTACAACAATTCAGAAAACAATCATTTTTGGCAGCTTGAAAAATATGTGGCTTGAAAAATATGGCAGTGGAGCCTGTGCCGTTATGGCTGACCGAAAGGGCTGAAACAGCAAGAACCCATTTTGAAAAACAGATCCATGTACAACCCTATCACATACCCAAGAACCAAGTGGGGAAGATGGACTCTTTCACCATGGTGGAGTATCATAAAGATATGTGAGGAGATTTCTTTTTCCACCAGAATATTCATTTGATCTTGACCATGATGTGCTTTAGAGTTCCAGTCTTGTCATCATGGGTCCTAGAAGACAGCTTCCATAAACAGATCTAACTTGATCTGGTGTCATGTGTCTTTCGAATATGTCCAGTTGGTTCCACATTCACATCCAGCCAGTTAGACACCCATGGTCTCTTCCCTGCCCTTTGGTTACTAAATCCTTTGAACTTAAAGAGAATGTCCATGTATGCATCACAGGCCGTTCTATACATATACCATTCAACTGGAGCACAATAAAAGATCAGTTCCATATGAGATACTACAAAAAAAATGACTTGTGCTGTCAATCTTTGCTTTCGATCATCCATATCTCTGCATGTGAAAGAGTCAGACTCTGGCTCCTAATAAATAGTAATGTTGCTTTGTGTTGTTTGTTGCATAATTCATCACTCATGTCTGTGTTTCTCATTGTCTGGTCTCCTTTCATGCTAATTTCTCCAAAGGCTGGATTCATCAAAAGGAATAACCAGGAGATATTTTTCATTTTAACAAATACAAATGGCACCCTGATGCTCTGCGATCTATTTTTGAAATACACAAAACAGTGCTTGGAATAATGACTCGATTTTGCATTTGTGATAAATTAAAATAAAAGCAATTGCTTTTCATAAATATTGGAGAAAGAGATGAAAGCTATTTCAGCATCCATTTTTTACTGTGAATGTACTGGAGATAAGTGTCAATAAAGGACATATCACACGCTAGTAAAAATATTTAGTTTCCCTCGAAGGGCTCTATAGATTTTTTTAAAAAAAATCTAAGTGTCATAATGGCAATTTTTCTACTAGTTTTCTTAAATTGACATAGTTGATGCCATCAATCTCTATTATTGCTATTGGTCTATAACCTTTTGAAACATGACAGACCTCCTCCATGCCACCATTACTAACACATTCTCAGTAGAAAGAAGTGGGTTCCATGTCAGCAAGGTGGTGAATATACTCCAGGTTTTAATCCAAAATTGAGGCCCCATGTACTTCAACTATTTAATGCAGTTTGAAGCTAGCATCAAACTGCAGTGGCCAAGCAATAAATTCGCATAAAAGATACATGAAAGAAAGCACATAATATGCACCACTGCTGTATGGTTTGTGTAATCTCCATACGAGCTTCAATGTGGTGCCAGGATTTCCTGAGTCATTTGCACAGCAAAACCACTTTATTCAGTACCAGTTTGACACTGCATTAAATGGTCAGGGTACATGGAGCCAAAAAAGAGACATCCAAGTGAATAAGAGTGCAGTAACTTGGATAGCTCTTTCAAAGTTCAATCTAAACCCAGTGCAGTGACACTGAAACCACCAGCCAGAATATTAACTAATATTGGTTCCATGTTCAAAATCAATGACCACTGGCATGAAGTCATCCATACCAATAACCAATGTTAACAATTGTCATGAATGACATCCCAACAGTGGTATTCTTCACTTGAGAAAATTATATCAGTCTCCCTAACCAGTTTTCTTGCTGCTCTTCCATTGTCAAGTACAGACACTATCTGCAAGATACTATCCTTTATTTAGAAGTGGAAAAGGTTTGCTTGAGCTTTAGGCCAAATGGGAAATCTCTGAGACTGGAGAGAGACATACTTTCTCCCAGAATAGCTTTGAGTTATTTTTTTCATCTACTGCATTCTCCCTTTTATGTCACATTTCCACAGAAACAGGCACCCTATTAGGTATATTCCACCAACACAAAAACATACACACTACTTTTCAGTCTAGGTAGCCTTTGAGGGGTTTTTTTTGTGTTTTGTTTTTATTAACAATCCAGTCACTTGGTATGTTTTGACATTTATTTGGTGCATTTATGTTTTTTTAAAAAAATACTAGTCCCATATTTATTATGAAATAAGAGTTTGAGTCTGTCATTGGGAGTAGTTCACAATCAGCAGCCATTGTAGCTAAATGGAGAGGTCACTCCAATCAGTCATAAGATTTTGTGAATCTCTACTTGCTTTACTTTACTTTACTTTATTTATATACTGCTTTTCGCAGCCCTCAGGCGACTCAAAGCGGTGAACAACATCAATACAAAACATCACAAGACAAGTATAGGGCAATTAAAAATTGTAACATAAATCATTAAACATCCGTATAGCAATAATTAGCGCCTCAACAGTAAAATCAGAATCCAGCCTCATCATCCATTATTCCGTATTCCTATGTTCATTTACACTGTTTAATCAAATGCTTGTTTGAACAGCCAGGTCTTCACTTTCCTCCGAAATGCCAGCAGGGAGGGGGCCGATGTGATATCTGCAGGCAGAGTGTTCCACAGCCGAGGGGCCACCACTGAGAAGGCCCTGTCTCTCGTCCCCGCCAAGCGCGCCTGTGATACAGGCGGGACAGAGAGCAGGGCCTCCCCAGATGATCTTAGTGTCCTAGTCAGTTCATAGGAGGAGATGCGTTCTGAGAGGTAAGTAGGGCCAGAACCGTTTAGGGCTTTATAGGCTAACGCCAGCACTTTGAATTGTGCCCGGTAGCAAACTGGCAGCCAGTGGAGCTGACGCAACAGAGTAGTATGCTCCCTGAGTGCCGCTCCTGTTAGCAACCTGGCTGCCGAACGCTAGACCATTTGAAGCTTCCGAGCAGTCTTCAAAGGCAACCCCACATAGAGAGCATTGCAGTAGTCTATACGGGATGTAACCAGAGCATGAACTACCGTGGCCAAGTCAGACTTCCCAAGGTACAGGCGCAGCTGGTGCACAAGTTTTAACTGTGTAAATGCTCCCCTGGTCACTGCTGAAACCTGGGGTTCCAGGCTCAGCGACGAGTCCAAGATCACACCCAAGCTGCGAACCTGTGTCTCCAGGGGGAGTGTAACCCCGTCCAACACAGGCTGTAACCCTATGCCCTGTTCAGTCTTACGACTGACCAGGAGTACCTCTGTCTTGTCTGGATTCAATTTCAATTTATTCAGCACTCTTTCCTGTCTACGTCTTCTGGAGAAGAGTAGGACTGGTTACTACCTGTTCACTGGTTGGCATGTTTGCTTTTAAAATGTATATATACAACCTGATCGGGAGTATCTGGAAGGTTCAAAAAAGTAACAATGACTTCTGCAGCTGAATCTTCTTGTCTTACGCAATTCTTAGCATGTCCGGATCCCCATATCCAGCCTTTGCCCTCCAGCACTTTCTTAGAGTTTCACCTGTCAGACGGCCTATATAAAATTTTCCCAAGCAAACTGATAATAACGGATACCTCATAAACAGAAACCTTTCATAATGACTCAGACATTCATTGGCAAGATTTTTTTTTTGTCGCGTCAGGAGCGACTTGAGAGACTGCAAGTCGCTTCTGGTGTGAGAGAATTGGCCGTCTGCAAGGACGTAGCCCAGGGGACGCCCAGATGATTTGATGTTTTTATCATCCTTCTGGGGGGCTTCTCTCATGTCCCCGCATGAGGAGCTGGAGCTGATAGAGGGAGCTCATCTGCCTCTCCCCGGATTTGAACCTGTGACCTGTCAGTCTTCAGCCCTGCCTGCACAGGAGTTTAACCCACTGCGTCACCAGGGGCTCCTATTGACAAGATAAAGCCTAAAGCAAAAGAAGAGCACTCAAGATAGAGCAAAAGAATAGCATATTTCAGCATGGCAGGCAGGAATATGTTAAGGGATTTTAAGACCTGCACGTCATTGCTGGAATAATGAGAGGAAGAACAACTTGTGTCTATGTTCTGAGATAGTAGATAGACAAACACTAAAGGGCATGAAAATAATCTATTCTCTTAATTTTGAGTAAGGGAGATATAAGGCCCGTGTGATCTTCCAAAGTCTGGGAACAGCCCTACTATAACAACTGAAAAAGCCATTGAAAGAATGTTGCTGAGTGGGTTCAAACAGGCATATACCACTTTTGAATATTCCAGCCATCCTCTTTCTTATTTATCTTTTTTATAGAATGAACTTCACTCAGCAAATGAGAAGCAAATGTCTGCCAGCCATTAACACTGGCATCAAGGTTTCTATATATATCTATCCTCATATAATGAAATATGTCTTTATGATTATAACACTATTATAATTGTTTATTTAAACATAATGTATCAAGGCTTCATGCCAGGCAATGGTATGATTGCACCCTTATTAATAAACACATCTCCTTCCATTTGGTTTGCATTCTCCAGAATGTGCTAGTACAGCAAGCAGAGGATGCAGGAAGACACAGAAAAATCTCAATCATGAAAGCTCAAATCAGTGGCCATAAAATCTGGATTTGAGACTCGGTCTCCAGAAAAGAGTTACAAACTGAATGAGTCATCACTAAATATTGCCAGTGTCAGATTATACCTAATACATACTAAGGAAGATGGAATAGATGACACTAATTTATTGAAACACTTACTTAGGTGCCTGGTGTTGCCTGGATATGCATTTTATAATGCCATTTATTAGAAATACCCATTGTTAACACTTTTATAAATGGCATTATAAATGTATATGTGTATAATGGGATGTTTTATAAAATCATATAGTTAATGGGCTGGAATTCCATTTAGCCACGGACCTGGTCAAGCTGAAACTCTCGTCAGCTCCAGATGTGGTTGCCTGGAACTCCCATCAGATCTAGATCTGGCTGGCTACAAATCCTATCATGGGCAGATCTGATCAGGTGAAACTTTCTATAGAGATCACCTGCTGGAAATCCCAAGAGACCACAGATCTGGCTGAATTGGAACTAGCAATGATATGGATCTTTGGATGTGGTTGGACTCCAAATCCATCATGTCCTCTAAGGTATGTGTATCATATTTGGTCCTGATCCATCATGGCTGGTATTCACACAGTTCTCCAGATGTTGACGGACCACAACTCCCATCAGGTTTGGTCTGAATCCACTAAGTTTGTTCTATATCCATTAGAGTTGTAAATCAACAACAGAACTGAAAAGTCATATGTTGCCCACCGTTATGGTGAGTGAGGAGAGAGAAGACTTAGATTAGCATTCTGTGTTATAGATTCAGACCCATAACTGCAGCCGCATAAGGAGAAAGATTATGTAGTCTTCTTGTAAGACTATGTAAATGTCCCCAGTCAACTTAAATGGCCATTGGCTGTTTAACGCTGATTTAAGGGGAATTGTGTTTCCATACCCTTCATCAGGCAGTGACAATTAGGAGGTCACAATTCCTTTTGACAACCTCACTTACTAGTGGGAAGGGAAACATTCTCCTTGTGCCCCATTTGGAAACTGAATAGACTTCCTTCACCTAATGTCCCTTCTGGCTGTACCGGGGGGGGGGGGGGGGGGGGGGTGGGGGGGGAGGTTTGTCCTGGCTGGATAATGTTACTTAGGTTAACATGCATAACTAAAAAGCCAGTGTAGAATATCAGTGAAAGTTATTGCAGAATTTCTTTTAGTGAAGTGTCTTCAGATGCAATCAAACTTTTCATGTCATATGTAGTTCCGTCCTTAGGCAGACTCTGTTAGTTCAAGACAAGGTTACTAATACATTTTTTCAAGAAAGTTTTGAGAAACTAAAAACAAGTCTTTGAGAAAATAAGAGAGACATTATATAAACAAGCTATGGACATGACTAGAATGATTGTTTAAAAAGAAACTTCAAGGATTTACTACAATAATTTTTTAAGCATTCAATTCCCTAAGTTTTTGGGGTGAGAAGTGGAAGTGAGTGAGAGAAATCTTCCGGACTGGAGTTCAGAACTGTTGCTTTAATATTAACACAATAAATGAATGAGAGGGAAAATGGAAAGAGATTACGCTTCCTGCTCTGCATGTTTTAATTTTAATACTTTTCGGTTTAACAATTACAAACAAGCCTTTCATTATTAAAATTGGTGTTTGCTAATCAGGCTTAAGTTCTGTTT
Organism: Anolis sagrei ordinatus; assembly: GCF_025583915.1. Lineage (NCBI taxonomy): Eukaryota > Metazoa > Chordata > Lepidosauria > Squamata > Anolidae > Anolis > Anolis sagrei. Next base: position 121,556,962 of record NW_026846588.1, on the reverse strand, counting down.
CATAATTAATTCTGCAAGGAATTTGATGGATCTGGTTATTAAAAATATGACAAAGCAAAGCACAAATGAATTTTGGATTTTAAAATTATCCTTCTTTAGCACTTGATAGTTGAAGCTTATTAGCATAAATAATTACAGTGACTGGATATGGAAGAAAATAATACGACTTGACATCAACTTACCTATCTTTCACTCCCTTCCCCCAACCATACTTACAAACATTGATAAACTGTGAAGTTCTTGTTTGTTTGAAATAATTGGAATATAACTGATCAGACTTTGATCAGATTACTTTTTGTAAATGAATTCATGTAGAATTGAAGCTCTTGACTATATACAGTTGGACTTTCACTGGAGAACTGCAGGATCCATTGAAAACTGGAAGAGGAGTCTCTGTGGCAACTGGTAACCTTCTGGTGAATCCATTTGACTTTTAGTCTGTACTTTAAAGAACTATTCAAGGCACTGAAGCATATCTCCTGATAATTTTTCAATTCCTTATCTGGAGGATTTTTTTGTTTCAATTCATTTGGTGACTGCAATTTATCACAAAATATAGAAAACATCCAAAAACTTTAAAAAAAAATGAAACTGACAGATTTGCCTATTCTTAACTCTCATATTTCAACTTTCAGTCTCCCACAAGAAAAACAACTAAGTTTGGGTTCTCAAGACATTATTTTAATGTCAGGAACAAGACAGTTTGAAGTAAAAAATGAAGTGTGAATAGCATTAGAAAAAAAAAACATGATGGGCAGGAGAGCTAGCCATGTTGGTGTTGGCAGAAAAAACTGCAGGCGATGGCACATGCTGTTCCTCCAGCTCCCACTGCCAATCTGTTTTGCTGCCATATTTGCTTCTTCTTATTCTCTTCATGCCACAGAAGGGGAGGGATAATATAGTTATAGGTCAGAATATAAAAGAACCTAATGTTTCAAAGTTCATATTCAAGAGCCCATTTATTTGTGATAAGTCTCATTTCTATGGTGAGTACATCCATGGACTGAAAATATAATCACTTTGACACATATGCCCTTACTGAGATATTAGGGTCTTGATAAGGTGAAACTCCAGAAAGGTTATGTATTACTTGGCTTTCAGTTTCTACCCGACACTGCAATTAAACCTTTTTCACTGGAGATGGTCAGAAGTTGAGCTTGCTTCAATGACCCTCTTTGCTGATCTTGTCCTAAATAATGATCTATTAGCAAAAACACTGAAAAGCCAATCTTGAACTATACACATCTACTGTAAAAATTTGATGTTTTCTTTACCAGCATCATATCTTCTTGGCAATGACCAAATGGATTTCACTGGAGGCCAGAGTCAAAAAGAAGAAAGAGTGACAATGCTATATAATTAGTTGAAGAGTGTGAGGTGATGGCACTGGGATTTATTATTTCATAGAGCTAAATGGCATGTTCAAAAATTGATTGTGGTGTCCTTCTACACATAATTTGATCTTTTAAATAGGAAGAAGGTTAAATGTTATAAAACCTGACAAGAAGCAGAACAGGATTGGTGAAGGAGCTCATTACTGTCTAGCAGAGTTCAAAACAGTTGAAGAGACCCATGCAAGTGGGCAGAAGAAAAGGGGAGATTAGCATGCTGTTGCAGATGGAGGCTTGTGCTTTCAGTATATGCCCAACAGGAAGAGGGAAGGAGATGAATCAGATAATAATAATAATAATAATAATAATAATAATAATAATAATTTATTTTTATCCTGTCATCAGAGGTGGCCCTAGGTAATTTTCAACGGTAAGCAAACAGTATTTTGGCGCCCACCCCCCAACCAATCATTGATATATATTTTCTGTTCATCGTGGGAGTTCTGTGTGCCATATTTGGTTCAGTTCCATCATTGGTGGAGTTCAGAATGCTCTTTGATTGTAGGGAACTATGCATCCCAGTAACTACAACTCACATATGTCAAGGTCTATTTTCCCCTAAGAGTGCCTCAAGAGCGCCCCTGGGCAAAATCAACTATTCTGCAAATGCTTACTTTGCATAATGGGTTGAGCCACCCCTGCCTGTCACCATCTTCCCATAGGCACTCGGAGTGGCTCACAAGAGCACATTCAAAATGCCAGACATAGAACAAACAATACATAAGCCTCTAAAACAATAACATAAATCCATAAACAATAAACACACTTAAACCTCACATAGTAAAAGTTTAAAATTCATAAGACACAGTAGAGCCTTCAAGTAAAACTAGGCTGTCTTCTATTAAGAGTCCAAAGTGCTGGAGTGAGCAGTTGCTAAATTTTCAAATCTGGCCATAAACTACACAAGGTGACTCAGGTCATGTAGAAACAATAGAACATGTGCTCCTTCAATGCCCGTTCTACAGGGATATCCGTGCCAGGCTTATCTTACTTCTGAAATAAAAGCACCCAGGCCATTTAGGACAATTTTATACCTCTCTGCTACTTGCAGATACTAATTCAGCTACTACCTACAATGTTGCAAAGTTCTGTGCAGCAGCATATAAAATCTGTCAGGGAATGACTAGTCCCAAAAGTTAACTGTGTGTCCAGTAATCTTCTTCCCTGAATCTACAATTTGGTGATGGACCTGTGCATTGATTGTATGTTTTTAGTCTGTTTCCCCTTCTGCTCCCTCACCCGTATTGTGCTTCAGTAGTTATATTTATATTTTTAATGTACCAAACATACCAAGTTGTAAGAAAATGTGACTTCTAATTCCTGTGCTGGTCAATGACCAAAATAAATGATTTGATTTGATACACAAGGTCAAAAGCTTGTCTTTAAAACCATGTTTTTAACTAGTCCAGAAGGCTTGGAGAGTGGGGGCTAATATAATCTCTTTAGGGAGGGCATTCCAGAGCCAGGGGGCCACCACCGAGAAAGCCCTTTCTCACCCCCACCAACCATGGAGATGAGAAGCCACCACCCACTCCAGAAACTTGCCCAAGAAGGGGAGATTTGAAACAGCTGTAAAGGGGGGGGGGAGCAATTGTCTACCACACCGTATATTTTTTCATATTTTAACAAATATGCATTAGGTATGCAAATCCATGATTATTTTAACTTGCATGCAAGGATGAATGACTACTACAGTTTTTTCCCAAATGTGGGAGAAATATTTTTGCACCCCTCCCCTATTTTTCAGCATCACAAATTGTTTCAGATTTTTTTTCTGCTTAGAATCCCATTTTGGGAACAAATCCAACTTTTCTTCACAAATACACACATGTTGCTTTTGCACAAAACCCTTACATGTTTCTTAGTGCTGAACAATCCGTATTCAACACTTCAGTGACTCTTTGGAGATGAGGACAAAACTATGCTTAAGCCCTGTTGCTTTGTTACTTTCCTAATGAGGTTTTCCACTATTGGGAAAGAATTTTTTATGAAAAAATAAAAAAGAATATTCTTTATGTGTCCAATATGTAGCTAAATTCTCTAGTTTATATATAGAGAGGAAAATTAGAGAAAGAGGAATGAGAATATTAGCTAGCAAACACGACAATAGTAGAATATAAGAGAGGAGAAGAAGGAATGAATGGATACTGCAAGATATATCAGTATTCAGGAAGGAAAAGATGGAAACAGAGGCAGGGAGATAGTTTGACCATGAATCTTGGATGATTATGAAAATGGCAGGACAGAGAACTTCAGTTGTGATAGAAAAATTTTTTAGCTACAACAGTGGTTAAAGGAATTACATAGAGAAACAGAGTGAGAAAATCTTTCAAAGCTTTTGGAGTAGGATCATGGATGGGTCTACATGGCATGAAAAATGGGCATCACCCTGAGTTGACTCTCACCTGTCTTTACACCATTCCTGCAGCTCTGGTGGATATTGTATTGGTAAATTGAGATAAATTACCTTCCTTATCTCAATCTACTTTGACCTTTCAAGCTTCTGCCTGAAGGCACGAAAAACACCAGACTCCTTCAATTGTCGAGGGTGCTTTGAAAGCAATTTTCCTGCTTCCTGCTTCTGGGTGGCTCATGAGGTCTCTTCCAACTTTATGATTCTATGATTCTATGATTCAATAACTTTCATCCAAAAGCGGCACTTATCTTTATTGGTATTTATACAATATATAAATAAGAGAACCATATATCATGTCTGTTCACATCTTGACACTCTGCAAGAAGCACATTACAATCTTATCAGTCCTTCCAGAAATAGTTTTCTAAGATCTACAGAGATATCTCAGCAAGCGAGAGTCCAAAAGTGGCAGACTCAAATCCAGAACCTCAATAAATGGCTGATGCCAAATGAGAGACTCCCTCCTGGGCACACAGAAAACTGGGTGACTTGAAAGGTGCTGAACACACTATGCTCTGGCACCATGAGATGCAGAGCCAACCTTAAGAGATGAGACTACAAAGTGGAATCCACGACATGCGAGTGTGGAGAAGAGCAAACCACAGACCATCTACTGCAATGCAACCTGAGCCCTGCCACATGCACAATGGAGGACCTTCTTGCAGCAACACCAGAGGCACTCCAAGTGGCCAGCTTCTGGTCAAAGGACATTTAATAGAATACTAAGTCTGCAACCTTTGTGTTTTGTTTGTTTTTAATACAATACAGCTGTTTTGGTTCGCTCCCGACACAATAAATAAAGTAAGTCCTTCATTTCCCATCCTACACGGAAACCTCCAAAAGTTACACTCTAGCAATACTTCACAACTCTATGTATTAACTCATACATTACTGAAACCATACAGTTTAAGCTATAAGCAATTTTCATATCAGATAAAAACTGACATATTGTGAGTTATATTTGATTAAACTGGCTTGTCCTGCTGCATACAGAGCTAAAGAATGCTCGGGAATTTGCTTAGAACTCTGGAGTATCCTGCAGCTTGAGGACAGTGTGGACAGGTGGACTGAATCAGGTTTTAACTGATTTACTATCTGTTCAAAGCACTGCTAACATCACCTATTCCTCCACTCATCAGCATAGGATAGATAGACTGGATCATTTTCATGTCACAACCTTCACTGCTCCCAGTTGTCCAAAGAGATTTATGGAGCTTCTAGTTGTTTCAGGAATTGTTGCACCTCAGTTAGGGTCCACATTGCTCAAGCACTTACCAGGAAGCCAAGCGTAGGAATAAACAGTTTATTGTATTGTTGAAGGCTTTCATGGCCGGAATCACTGGGTTGTTGTAGGTTTTTCCGGGCTATATGGCCATGTTCTAGAGGCATTTTCTCCTGACGTTTCACCTGCATCTATGCAAGCATCCTCAAAGGCAGTGGACAGTTTATTGAAAATGCACACACAGAAAAAGAGTAGAAAATCCAAAGAAGTCCCAAAAGTCAGATATAATTCTCCAATGCAAAGATTAAAGCATGAACATTAATCCCAGGTGCAGGGAATCATCATGAGCTTGATTAGTCCAAAGACAAGGAATAATACGTCAACTTGAATAGTCCAAGAATAAAAAAATAATACATGAGCTTGAGTCCGTGGTAAAAACCCCAAGACTAATAGCAAAACTTAACCCGGACATGACTTGAAACGAGGCACAAGGAAGAGCTTCTTGCTCTATTGGCTATGTTGCTTGATCTAAGAACTGAAAGCAGTTTTTTCCTTAATTAAGGACAGCAGTGCATGAAAGCATTCCTTCGGCCTTGAGCAGACTCTTTCGGCCACCTTTTCCCATTGACTTGCACCTGGAATCCTTCCCCCACAGAAGCAGTCTTGATTTTCTGTCTAATCTTTCTTCCTCCCTTCCCTGCCTGTCAGCCTGCAAAACAGTTTTGTTTTCACACAGAGAATCCACTAAAATCCCCTCTGTTCTCCCAATCAGGGAACTGCCACCCTGTTCCCCATCTAAGCAGGTTCAGAAACATCAGCGCCTGCAGGCACTACACCCCTCAACACCATCCTCAGCTGGCTGAACTAAATCAAACACCTCAACATCATCCTCATCTGGCTGAGCTACAACAGGAATTCTGACATCATCAGAAGAAGGAGATTCAACCCCTCATTCATTCTTTTCACTCAGGCATCTGTTTCTAATGCCAGAACAGGGTCTCCATAACATCCAGAGCTTTCACATAGCTCTGCAGTTGGCTGGGAATAGTGACAGCAGCAAAGAAGGTGCAGTCCTGCAGGGGTGATGCAGTCTTGGCCCACATGGACCATGTGAACAACAATCTGACACTGCAGCAAGTTGGCAGAGTGGATATGACTATCTCTGTTGCCAGTCAGGAACATTTCTGCTCCAGACTGACCCTGGAGCCTATTACCTGGGAACCAAACATTTAAAAAATTTATAACTACTTTGTACAAAGAACTAATTGGAGACAGATCCCCTTCGCACATTCCCCTTTGAGTATTCATGAATACATAGATGGTGAAACAGGGGCACACCTAAAAATCAATCTCTAATTTTCCTGTGTTAAACAGTTCTAACTAGGCCTGTGCGGTTTCGTTCGTTAATTTTGTAATTCATTATTAATTCGTTATTTTTAGCATTTACGAAGCTATTTTTAGCATTTACGAAGTTATCAAAACACATTTTCAAACCCGGAAGGGTTTAAAAATATCGAACCGGCAACCCCCATAGATTTAACGAGCTTCTGCTCGTTTCGTTAATGGGATGGAGGCTGCTGGTGCCTGGGAGCCAATCCGGCGCTCCCAAGCACCCAAGCAGTGCACCGTGGCTGTTTCTGATTGGCCGGCGAGCCTTTTGAAAGCGGCTCCGCGCGGCCGTACAGCTCATTGCTGCAGAGGGCGAGGGAGAGAGAAGAGGTCCGGGAGGGTTTGCATTGGGTTGGCTTGGCTTGCAACTGGATTGGATTCATTCCTTGCTCATTCCTTGCTTGGATTCATTCCTTACTGCTGTGCTTAGTGCTGCTTAATTATATTCCTTGCTTGGATTCATTACTTCCTTCGGTTTTTGTGAATTTGTTTGTTAATTTTCCATTTTTAAATATTTTTTTAATATTATTTATTAATATTATTTTAATTATTATTTTTTAATATTATTTTAATTATTATTCTTAAAAAATACAAAAAATATTCTAAAAAAGAAAAGACTCTTCTGTTGCTGTGTGCTCTCATTTGCTGTCTCCTGCCTGTGTTTGGTCCACATCAGGGCCATTTTTTGGTTCAGTTTCCATTTTTGAATATTTTTTAATATTATTTTAATATTATTCTTAAAAAATACAAAAAATATTCTAAAAAAGAAAAGACTCTTCTGTTGGTGTGTGCTCTCATTTGCTGTCTCCTGCCTGTGTTTGGTCCACATCAGGGCCATTTTTTGGTTCAGTTTCCATTTTTGAATATTTTTTAATATTATGTTTTTTATTCTTAAAATACAAAAAATATTCTAAAAAAGAAAAGACTCTTCTGTTGCTGTGTGCTCTCATTTGCTGTCTCCTGCCTGTGTTAGCTCTACATCAGGGCCAGTTTTTGGTTCAGTTTCCATTTCTGAATATTTTCTAAAAATACCTGCCTTTTATTCTTAAAAAATACAAAAAATATTCTAAAAAAATAAAAGAGTCTTCGGTGGCTGTGTGTGCGTTTGTCATTTGTGTAGTTCCAACCAGTGCACTCCTTTTGCCAACACAAAGTGCTACATACACTGCTCGCTCATCATTTGTGTAGTTCCAACCAGTGCGCTCCTTTTGCCAACACAAAGTGCTACATACACTGCTCGCTCATCATTTGTGTAGTTCCAACCAGTGCGCTCCTTTTGCCAACCCAAAATATTTAATAACGAAGTTATTAATAACGAAGTTTTTAATAACGAAGTTTCGGAAGTCGCTTTTGCGCATGCGCAAAGCGCCCCCCGCTTTAACGAATCGATTCGTTATAGCCTTAACGAATCGACCCCGCGCCAATAACGAAGCTTCGGAAGTGTTTTTGCGCATGCGCGGGGGTCCGCCATCTTAACGAATCAATTCGTTAATATTTACGAAATTTTCGTAAATATTAACGGATTGAAGGGGGGAAATTTGTAATTATTTTAAATATCGAAACAAAAAAACACCCCAATTACAAATCGATTTTAGAACCAAATTTTTTCTTGATCAACCAGGCCTAGTTCTAACCTTCTCTCCTATACACTTTTGACAGGAAGACCCAGCAGTGCTTTCATAGGAGCCCTTATCAGATAAGACTACTTCCCACATTGAGGCATGCATGCATATAGACATCTATTCTTTCAGACATTTATCATACGTGGGAAGGTAGGAGAAGTGGGTCATAATAGTACAGGGACATTCAGTTTGGTGTTTGTGAGTCCATAACATTTGTTACAATAGATGAGATTTTGTTTCACTTTCAGATGTTAGCCATCTTAATGCAGGGTTAGAAACTCCAAGTAATAGAGCTGTGCTGGTACGGCTGTACCAGGAGCTCCAACTTTATTTTCTTTCTGTTATCTGTTTTGCAGTCATAGGACAGGCCTCCTGTCCATCATAATTAAGCTTTGGTTTCACTCCTTGTTCTGGGCTATGGGAGAGAAAGGAGCCTTTTTTGGGCAGTCTCACACAAGGTAGCTAAGCTATAGGATGTAGACCAGCTCGTCCCATAGAAAAGCTTCCTTTCTCAATAGCGTCCAGGGAAAAAGTAACATCTGGGGATACAGAAGCAGAAATTCCAGGAGAAAGGTCCCAAAAGCTCTGGCTGAGAGCTCACAGCCTCTCAGCCTCACAGCATCAGAGGGAACAGCCCAGAAGTTTCTAAGGATTCTCGAAGGGAGAACAGTATTACAGATCAACGGAACTCCAGCTGAAATATCTTCAAGCCTCGGCTGGTAGGTCTACTCGATGCCCAGATGGATTTGGAGTCGGTAGTAGGTCCCACACCAATGAGGCATAGATAGAAAGCAGCCTGGGAGAGGTTAAAAAGGGTTTGCCTACAGAGAAAGTTTAGTTAATCAAAGTCAGGTGCCAATCCATTGAGGACTAGACTAAGAAAGCCTTGAAGTATTGTTTGAACCACTGAAGATTTGTTGTTTGTTCCATAATAAAGACTTTGTTGTATCATTAAAGACTCTAAAGACCATCACTTCAGAAAAATCCCTAAGAACCTCTCTTAGAGGTGCCCCTGGCTTCCCGCTGGGCTTAAAGTAAACGTCCTATAGAAGAGTACAGCTGTTACAGGCCCAGCGTGCGACAGAACAAGAGCCATTGTGTTTTTAGTGCTCTTCCACCTATACATTGCTCTTGATCAAGTATTACCAACCTGTGGAATCATTGCACAATGTTTTAATTGTTGTCTTTCTCTCTGTGTGCATCATACAGTTGCCTGAAATAATGCCAATTACCTGCAGGGTTGACTGAATTAACTTCTGGTCAATGTGATAATTAAACCATGACTGAATTACTTAGAAATACTTGTTATATTACTCAAAATTAAGGAAACACTCCCAAAAATGGACAGATGGTGTCCTCAGCATCTTGAAGAAGTCTCATTTGAAATCTCCATGCAGTGATTCCGGCCATGAAAGCCTTTGAAAACACAATCTCCATGCAATCTCCCTCCTTTGTTTCACTTGTAGATGCTAAATACTTAGAAAGATAACACTGGATCTGATACAACTTGCCAACATAAATGTCATTCATCACAAACACAGCACTGTAAATGAGCACAGCCTCTTAAACATTGTTTCTCTAACTCTCATTGTCAAATGTATACTTCCCATTTCTACTATTTAAGCTTACGAGGCAGGTGGTTTCAATGTGAATACACATCACAAGAAACACATTGCATGTGGATTTAAACAAAAATCCATGTCTACATTATATTAAAAAATGTCTGATGGCACGAAGACAGTAAGAAGGGGGCTAACTGACTATGCCTTGAGAAGGATTTCCTCTATTTGGGAGCATCCACTACAAAAGTCCTCTCCTATGTACTCATCAGATGAATCTGTGACAGCGACAGAATTAAGAGAAAGCTTTCTGAATATTCATAGAAATATGACATCTTGAACAATGAAAACTAGCATAGCAGGGCTAAACTAGCTATGTTGGAACTTTTGATTAATGAACCTATTGAGAAAATGAACATGGTAACTGAAACATGGAAAATAAATGTGTGTTGATATTATTATGATGCTAAATAAAACAAGAAAAGACCACTATTTTGTTTTCTCTTTGTGTTTGTGTTTTGGATAGGAGCCAGGAGAGCTCAGCTATAATGTTTTTAAGATTCTCAAGTTACTTACTTACAGCTTGAAAATGTGTCCAGTGGGATTTTGGAGGGGTGGAGAGAAAATGAATAAGGATTTGAAAACTCTTCAGGCCATGCTGAGAATTGTAGTGTTTCATTAGGTCCTGGTGGATGCTGTGAACTAACAGATCATCTGCCTGTGCTTCGCACAATGCAGCAGGTGCTGAGCATAACTGATATGTATGAGTGTGTTCCCTGGTGAAGTTGATGAATGGCCTTCAGTGATTGTACTTCCATATAGTGCAGCATGTGTGCACTGCTGAGACAGTTGCCATGCAACCATTCAGCATTACTTCTGAATGAGTAAAATAGCCCCTGAGATGGAAGTCTGTAATTTTGGTTGTCTATAAAAATCTGCTCCTTACACTAACAACCCTGCCAGTTATCTCAGCTTAATCGCCTAGGGCTGCATGAAGACTAATCTCCAATGCAGAGCCAGCTTCTACCAGAATGTGAATCTTTAATAGGAAAATGTTTGATATCAGAAGGCATCAATATTCAGTATGACTGGTTGGGAAGAGACTGTGATAGCTTGTGATAAAGAAATCCTTAATTGCATGAGAGAATTCTTGTGTAGGTTTAAGCCAAGAATGAGGAAAAAGAAAAAGAAATAACAGCTTGACGAAGCAGGACTGGTGAGAGGTTAAATTATATTAACTCTGGAATCATAATGGATGTTAGAATTAGGGTGAAAATATATAAGATGTATTAGGAATTGAACAATATCAACATTCTCCTCTCAGGTGATCCCTCAGTGTCCGAGTAGGATTGTCTTCCAAGATTGGTGTACTGGCGGTGGGTCCGTAGGTGACTGTGGAGCCCTTTTCTTGACCTGCATGTTCTCCCACAGTGAGGGCATGCGTTTCCAGGTGGAAGGTGGTCCCGATCAGGGTTGGCTTGATGTGCCTTCCTCTTGGCATGTTTCTCTCTTCCACCCTCCATTCACGCTCCTTCAAATTTTACAGCACTGCTGGTCATAGCTATAATCATATGTGCTGGCCTAGTGTGCCATCATCCCATTTCATCCTTAATGGAATACTCAATAACTAAAAATACAAGAATTACAGTGGCATTGTGCTATATATATATATGAGCACTCATATTTATAAATAATAAATAAATACACTTTATTTATACCCCACCACCATCTCTCATAGGGACTCAGGGCAGCTTACAAATAGCACACAATGGTGCCATAAAGCATGTAAAATACAATCAACACTAAAACCAATAATACATTTAAAACCAGACATATAAAAATTAACATAAGCAATAGAATTAATAAAATATGGCAATGGTCACTGATTAAAAGAGCCATGCAACTTAATTTTTTTAGAGTTTTAAAAAAATATATTTTTACAAAAAAGTTTATGGATTTCCTTCATATACTGCTTCAAGTAGCCTCAATGGATAATGGATGAAACTCATCAAGCAGTTAAGGTTAGAGGAGAGGCAAAAGCAGGCATGGGTGAACTTCAGCCTTCCAGGTGTTTTGGACTTCCACAATATGTAACAGACCTCTGGCTATTACGAATTGTGGGAGTTGAAATCCAAAACACCTGGGGGGCCTGAAGTTGGCTCTTGCTTGAGCAAAAGTAAAATACAGGAAAAAATATCGGAACACCGAGTAAAACTGTCACTACTTGAGCACAGGGTCAAAAAAAAAACTATGAAGAAAAATAGTAGGGAACAAAAAAAAGAAAAATGAGAGATTTCTTCCAAAAAATCAAATGGAAATTTATGCAAGAGTAAAGATGTCCCACAATAATTGAATACGAAAGTTAGGATTGCCCATAGCATTGTATTTCCAGTTTCTAGATATGGTTATGAAAACCAGACAATGAAGAAAACTGATAGGAAGGAAATCAACATTTGAAATATGATGCTGGAGAAGAGTTCTATAGATACAGTGGATTGCTAAAATGACATATAAAGGGATCTTAATCTGCCCCCCAAAAAACCCAACACACACTCCTTCTTAGGGCCCTTCTAGACATGCAGGTTAAATTGGGTTGAAATGGGTTAAAATGGGTTAAAAGGGATGGCGGCTAAAATAACATTTAGCCAAAATGTGGGAGGAATTAGGAGGAATTGGGAGAAATGTTGGAAAGCACATGTTTGAAAGCTGCCCTTTAAACTCAATTCTTCCTGAAAAACATGCACATTTCCATGCCTGTGTATTCCTGCAGGCAAAAAACAGACCCAGCAGAGACAAAAAGCAGGGTCTGTTTTGTTAATTAAATAAATATAAGATTATATATCTGTATGTGTGTTTGTTGGGATGAGAGGGTTTTGTTTATCTTGGAGCTGAGAGGGTGGAGCTTGGGAGATGAGGAAAAGGTAAATCCTGAGGTGTTGAAGTCATAGCCTAATCATGGTTCCATGGGTTTCCTCAGAATCACAAAAGGAGAGTTGATCAGATTAAGGTGTTAGGCTTTCTGGGTGTTTAACTCCCCAAAAGTTTCCCAAGATCATATATTATATCAAGTTTCTTTGGGTGCCTGTGAATATGTTTATGGTTTCACCCCGGATTTTGTGTATATATGTGAGTCTCTCCCCCCCCCCCCATTTATTAATAAAAGATAAACCTGGATTAAGGAAGATAGATGCTTTTGAACTGTGGTGTTGGATGAAAGTTCTGAGAGTGCCTTGGACTGCGAGAAGATCCAACCAGTCCAGCCTCCGGGAAATAAAGCCCGACTGCTCATTGGAGGGAAGGATACTAGAGACAAAGTTGAAGTACTTTGGCCACATCATGAGGAGACAGCAAAGCCTGGAGAAGACAATTATGCTGGGGAAAGTGGAAGGCAAAAGGAAGAGGGGCCGACCAAGGGCAAGATGGATGGACGGCATCCTTGAAGTAACTGGGCTGACCTTGAAGGAGCTAGGGGTGGTGACAGCCGACAGGGAGCTCTGGCGTGGGCTGCTCCATGAGGTCACGAAGAGTCGGAGACGACTGAACGAATGAACAACAAAACCTGGATTAAGACATAGGTGAAGCTCTAAATATTTTTTTCAATGCAAACCTCTATAAGGAGTGTAGGACCATTGTCTTCTTTGAATGGACATTGCCCCTGGTCTGAAAAGTTTCCTGCTAAACTAGTTTTAGGTTTGGTAAATGAATAGATTAATCCTCCCATGAATGTTTGGGGTTAGGCTAGGGCTTAGCTTGGCTGACATCTAGTCAAGCTCTAAAATAGTGGTTCTCAACCTGGAGTCCCCAGATGTTTTTGGTCTTCAACTCCCAGAAATCCTAACAGCTGCTAAACTGGCTGGGATTTCTGGGAATTGTAGGCCAAAAACATCTGGGGACCCCAGGTTGAGAACCACTGCTCTAAAATATGTTAGAATGTTATAGTTATTATTATTAGAGGAGAAGGTTGGTTCCAGACTTGGAACCCTGAACCTTGTTTCAGGCTGAGAGCAGGACACTTATATAGCTTAGGACTTTCTTTTCATTCTAGCATGTGAACTGCTGAACATCCTTTCAGTTTGAGCCAAGTTGCATCATTAGCCACAGCACTACTTCTAGTCCTTTTCTGAACCCCAGTGCCCAGTGACCTGGGGGACTCACCTTCTAGCAGTACCTTTTGTTTTATTATAGATGGCTTAAGAGAACACAAGGTTATAAACTGAACATTGCATTAAACCACAAAGATAAGGAAGGAAAGGAAAAAGGAAAACAAGAATAGACACAAAACTTATCAATGCAGGGAATGGCCACATTTAATGTAGTCAAAATGCATACAGATATTTTGAGACTTCTTATCATAACCATCTTGCTGTGATAATTTCTGGAGAAACTCTCTAAAACAGCCTTTTAATCTTTCAGAGGGGTGTAGATTACATACATGCATGAACTAGCTCCTGAGATTAAGGAGCATTGATAGCAATACCTATAGGAAATTAAACTTTTATTATTGAAAATGCATGTGAGATAGGGAAGTTTTTTAGGATAAACTAAACTAGATCAGGAAGAGGATTAAGTTAGTTTTCCTCTTAAAGCAGTGAAAGAGCAAAGAGATAGCAGAGAGAATAGGATGAATAATTCCAAAGACTTGTAGTCTAAAGAGGTGTCAGGTTAGGATAAATGTCTAAGACATAAAGAAATGTAAATCACTGAAACCCCCATGTAACTGCATGGGACTAAGGGAGACAACTGCTCAGCCCAAACAAAGGCAGAGAATCCCGAGTGGAGCTTGGAAGAATACAGTGGGATGGAAAGAGAACAAAATTTTGGAGCTCAGTGGGGGTGAAAAAGAAAGGGTGTTGGTTTGAAGTGGCCTTGATAACGGAAAATACCAAGAACAGCTGGGAGGAAGGTGTAAAAATGGAGAAGGAAGGCTGGAAGGACAAATGGGAAGAATTGTTGAAAGAAATATTGTTAGGAGGGACAAATGAACAGATGCTTACTGAAGTCTCTGGACTTATAACAGAGACAGATAAACGACAGCTAAAGTACAACCATTAGCACAAACTAGGCCTGGGCGGTTTCGTTCGTTAATTTTGTAATTCGTTAAATATTCGTTATATTTAACAATTACAAAATGAATACAAAACACATTTTCAAACCCGGAAGGGTTTTAAAATAACGAAACGGCATCCCCCATACTTTTAACGAGCTTCCGCCCGTTTCGTAAATGGGATGGAGGATGCTGGTGCCCTGGGAGCCAATCCGGCGCTCCCAAGCACCCAAGCAGTGCACCGTGGCTGTTTCTGATTGGCCGGCAAGCCCTTTAAAAGCGGCTCCGCGTGGCCGCACAGCTCATTTGTTGCGGAGGCGAGGGAGAAGAGAAGAGGTCCGGGAGGGCGGCTTGCATTGGGTTGGCTTGGTTGGTTGCTGGCTAAGCTTGGATTGGATTTATTCCTTGCTTATTATTCATTCCTTGCTTGGATTTCATTCCTTGCTTGGATTCATTCCTTCCTTCGGGTTTTGTTAATTTGTTAATTTTCAATTTTTAAATATTTTTTAAAAATACCTGTCTTTTATTCTTAAAAAAAAACAAAAAATATTCTAAAAAAAGAAAAGACTCTTCTGTTGGTGTGTGCTCTCATTTGCCCTGTCTCGTGGCTGTGTTTGGTCCACATCAGGGCCAGTTTTTGGTTAATTTTCCATTTTTGAATATTTTTAAAAAATACCTGTCTTTTATTCTTAAAAAAAAACCAAAAAATATTCTAAAAAAAGAAAAGACTCTTCTGTTGGTGTGTGCTCTCGTTTGCCCTGTCTCGTGGCTGTGTTTGGTCCACATCAGGGCCAGTTTTTGGTTAATTTTCCATTTTTGAATATTTTCTAAAAATACCTGTCTTTTATTCTTAAAAAAAACAAAAAATATTCTAAAAAAAGAAAAGACTCTTCTGTTGCTGTGTACTCTCATTTGCCCTGTCTCGTGGCTATGTTTGGTCCACATCAGGGCCAGTTTTTGGTTAATTTTCCATTTTTGAATATTTTTTAAAAATACCTGTCTTTTATTCTTAAAAAAAAAACAAAAAAAATTCTAAAAAAGAAAAGACTCTTCTGTTGGTGTGTGCTCTCGTTTGCCCTGTCTCGTGGCTGTGTTTGGTCCACATCAGGGCCAGTTTTTGGTTAATTTTCCATTTTTGAATATTTTTAAAAATACCTGTCTTTTATTCTTAAAAAAAAACAAAAAAATATTCTAAAAAAAGAAAAGACTCTTCTGTTGGTGTGTGCTCTCGTTTGTCTTGTCTCGTGGCTGTGTTTGGTCCACATCAGGGCCAGTTTTTGGTTAATTTTCCATTTTTGAATATTTTCTAAAAATACCTGTCTTTTATTCTTAAAAAAAAAAAAAAAATATTCTAAAAAAGAAAAGACTCTTCTGTTGGTGTGTGCTCTCATTTGCCCTGTCTCGTGGCTGTGTTTGGTCCACATCAGGGCCAGTTTTTGGTTAATTTTCCATTTTTGAATATTTTTTAAAAATACCTCTCTTTTATTCTTAAAAAAAAACAAAAAAATATTCTAAAAAAATAAAAGACTCTTCTGTGGCTGTGTGTGCGTTTGTCATTTGTGTAGTTCCAACCAGTGCGCTCCTTTTGCCAACACAAAGTGCTATAATACAGTGCTCGCTCATTTGTGTAGTTCCAACCAGTGCGCTCCTTTTGCCAACAGAAAGTGCTATAATACAGTGCTCGCTCATTTGTGTAGTTCCAACCAGTGCGCTCCTTTTGCCAACAGAAAGTGCTACATAAGACAGTGCTTGCTCATTTGTGTAGTTCCAACCAGTGCGCTCCTTTTGCCAACAGAAAGTGCTATAATACAGTGCTCGCTCATTTGTGTAGTTCCAACCAGTGCGCTCCTTTTGCCAACAGAAAGTGCTATAATACAGTGCTCGCTCATTTGTGTAGTTCCAACCAGTGCGCTCCTTTTGCCAACACAAAGTGCTACATAAGACAGTGCTTGCTCATTTGTGTAGTTCCAACCAGTGCGCTCCTTTTGCCAACACAAAGTGCTATAATACAGTGCTCGCTCATTTGTGTAGTTCCAACCAGTGCGCTCCTTTTGCTCATTATTTGTGTAGTTCCAACCAGTGTGATGAAACGCTTCCTTCCCGGCTTTTCTAGTCTCAAGGGCCAAGTGCTATCGCGAATACCGAAGAAAGGCAGGGGACTGAAGATGAACACATTGACAACCAGCTGTGAGATGGCAGAACCTTCTTCTTCATCAGTTCGAAAGACTCTACGTTCAGATCCTGATGTCGTTCCAAGTACCTCTGATACTACTTGTTATGAAGAGGAGGGCGAGGAGGCGGACGTGTCAGAGGAATGGGAGGAAGACAAGATGGAATGTGCTTCCACCACAGGAATTAGTGATCAAGAGGACTGCATGCTGATGGAGGGCGAGCTACAGAAACAACCAACAATTATACTCCCTTCCACAAACACCGACAGTCCAAACACGAGCATGAGTACATCTGAAGTGCCTAGTAGGGGTAGGCCGAGATCGCTCCTATGGGATCATTACGACGTCCATAATGAGAGGGCCACTTTGGCAGTTTGCAGGCATTGCGGTGTGAGCGTCAGCAGAGGAAGAGATATGAGGCATCTTGCCACAACAGGACTAAGGATGCACATTAAGATACACCACCCCCAAATGTGAAGTTGGTCCTTCTTACTTAACTTGCAATACTGCTACAGAAATTAGTATGTATGCAATACTTCCCAGATAATTTTCAGAGTTTTTTCAAAGTGCAATTTCTGTTACTTTTTGTTACTTTTTCTTTATTTATTTCTTATATTTACTTTCTAAGTTTTTATAATAACATTATTTTTATATATTAATAATTTATAATTTAATTTTATATATTATTTTTATTATTATTTATAATTATATTTTATAAATATTTTAGAAATGTAATTATATTTTATTTAAATATTTATATTATTATTTATTTCATTTATATAATATATATAATAATATATTATTATATTATATTATATTATTTTATATTGTATATATTATATAATTTTATATTATTTATTATTATTATTATTATTATTATTATTATTTATATTTTATTTATTTAAATTTTATTATTATATTATTGTTTATTTCATTATATTATTAAATTGACTCAGTTTTGGATACTTTATCTTATTACTTTTTTATTTAATATCTTAATATCTTGTTCTATTTGATTATTTTATTTGATTTATTTTATGAAATGATTTTGTTTATAGAGCATTTAGCACTGCGCAATCGCGCCCGCCATCTTAACGAATCGATTCGTTATTAGTCTAATAGCGAATCGATTTGTATTTAATAACGAAGTTTCGGAAGTCGGTTTTTGCGCATGCGCAAATCGCGTCCGCCATATTAACGAATCGATTCATTATAACCTTAATGAATCGACCCCGCACCAATAACGAAGTTTTGGAAGTGATTTGCGCATGCGCGGGGGGGTCCGCCATCTTAACGAATCGATTCGTAAATATTTACGAAATTTTGTAAATACCGAACTTTTTTAAGGGAAAATTTTGTAATTATTTTAAATATCGAAACAAAAAAAACCCCCAATTACAAATCGATTTTAGAAACAAATTTTTCCATTGTTACCCAGGCCTAGCATAAACAGAAGGTTTCAATTAAGAAGTTAGCCAGACTTGGTCAGAACACTAGCTTTCTGTAGTAGTTTCTTGTATTGTAATTTTATTGTTCCTAAACTGTGGGTCACCACCCCATTTAGAGTCCCCTAACCGAATCTGAACAGTCAGAAAAAAATGTTTAGCTTGCTATCTAGTGTCTGTTTTTGAAATCTACATGAATACTGGAAGAAGGTGGGGTGGGAGAGGAAGAGCCAACAGAAATTATTATTATTATTATTATTATTATTATTATTATTATTATTATTATTATGCCACTTGAGGCTGTAAAAAACTTTGCTAGCATGGCATGAAAATGTTAAAGATGTTCTATGTCCTACAGTATCAAATATTAAGCCAAGATATCATTATTTATATAAAAATTAACAAGCACATCCAACTCATTAATATGCAAATTTGCCTTAAACTTTAATAAATGGTAAAATTATATGTCTACCAAAGAATTGTTTAAAAATAAATTTGTTTCTGATATATTATCAGGAAATGTTTGATTTCTATACCTATCGCATATACATGGGGTTGTGTGAAATTTTCCTGACCAAAAAAGGGTCACAAGCAAAAATAATTTAAGCAGCCCTGCTGTAAAACACTACAATAAAGACATTGTTGCCTGCTCTTGTGGATTTTGTGCCTCCCTGAGTATGCGGTCCAGTGCTTTCAAGGTTCTCCTTACTATGGAGAAGAGCCAACCCATTACACACCTCTAAATTTATCACTGTTGTTCCCTCCAAAACATTAAATTCTTTAAACACTGTAAAATCCAAAATCCACCACAAATGATATTTTATTGGTCAACTGAAATGGACAAGATACATCATGCAAGCTTTTGAAGCTCCACTGGCTCTTTGTCAGGTAAAAGTTGATAAAATTCCTATAGTAGAAGAAAAGTGATTATATCTTTTTTAATACATCCCTGTTCATAAATAATGTTAGCAAGCACTGAAAAATCATTTCATAAATATTTGTTGTTCTAGAAGGCTCTTGAATGATTATCTCAATCTTCTTGTAACTATGTTCTCTTTGATTTCATGCAAACATTTGAGTAAGATTTGCAGTAATGAATAGCATCGATATGTTTCTTATTAGACAGCTTCTATGCTGCTCATTTTTGCAGTGACATAGACATGGAATGTTCTGTACTGTATTCATTTGTAATGTTAATTCTGTCACTAGGCTGTCTCTGAGCCACTAGATAACTGTGAGCCAAGAGGACAATTGGGTGTCAGGCTAGCTGGCATATATTCTGAAGATTTCTACAATTTTATCTCTTTATCAAAGAAGGAACATCATTATGAATCAAAACTATACTGCATGTGACCTTACAATTCTTACACATGGTTCAACAATCCTGTCACAATCAATTTCTGGATGTTTTTTTTTCTGTGAAAGTACAGATGTTTCTGGAATTAAGTGAAAGTTTTTGATCAACATTTCATTTATAGTGATGAGCTGATCAATATCTTCTTGGTTCAGGTTTCTCGTGTCTCTCTGATCTTTAATGTATATATTACTTAACTGGAAATTAATTTTCCTATACTGAGTCAGGATAATATTCAGAGATCATCATCATCATCATCATCATCATCATCATCATTTAATAACTTATTAAACGCCCTCCATCCGAGAATGCTCCAGGCGATTTACAGCTAAATTACAAAAGATAAAATACATACATACAAAAATTAAAAATCAACAGAGATCGAATGCTCTAGTAAAAAGCCAGGTCTTAAGTGCGAGAGTAAAAGGCCCTAAGTCACGCATGGCTCTCATGTAGGGTGGCAAGGAATTCTGCAAGGCAGGGGCAGAAATAGAAAAAGCCCTGCATCTGAGATGATTGTTGGAATAACTTCTTGTGAATGTCACATTAGGAGTCTGCAAAAAAAAATCTCATCAAATGAAAAGTCAGAAATGGCACTCTATGTTTCCAGAGATTCTTAAAGTGATTGTCAAAGAAACAGCACAACAAAAGCATGCTAATAACACAGTATATCTCAGTAAACCTTTGCAACAAAGATGAGTAATATATTGATCTTCAGATGCTGTTGGATGACAACCTTACATTGATAGACTGATTGCCTTGCCTCGCTTCCCCATACCTCGCCTTGCCTCTATCCCAGTTCAGGACCCATATACAAATGCTAACTAGGCGGAAGTAAATTGTGAGCCGATAATAGCTTAAGGGTGATAAGTTTCCCCAACCTTGCTTTTAAACAACATGCATATTATTTGAAACCTAAATATGGGCTAGACCAGGGGTCTTTAAACTTTTTAAACAGAGGGCCAGGTCACAGTCCATCAAACTGTTGGAGGGCCGGATTATAATTTGGAAAAAATATGAATGAATTCCTATGCACACTGCACATATCTTATTTGTAGTACAAAAACACTTAAAAGAATACAATAATTAAAATGAAGAACAATTTTAACAAATATAAATTTATTAGTATTTTAGTGGGAAGTGTGGGCCTGCTTTTGGCTGATGAGATAGGATTGTTGTTGTATGCTTTCAAGTCGATCCAGCCTTAGGATGACCCTGAGCAAGAGCCAGGTAAATGACCTTGGAGGGCTGCATCCAGGCCCCGGGCCTTAGTTTGAGGACCCCTGGGCTAGACCTTGGAAATAATTAATGAGACATACTTAATTGATGATGACGTATTCCTTTCCCTAATAAGTAGATATATCAATATGACATTATGATTGAAACTTGATAAGGGACAACTTTACTGTTTTTGTAGTGCATCTACTACTTTCACTAAATGGGGACTTCAGTGGATGTGGCTCTTAATGAGACATGCTGCATTATCACGGGGTGTCTGCGCTTTACACTACTGGAGAAATTACACTCTTTAAACTGGTATTGCACCACCTGACATCTGCCAGGAAGTAGCAACCAATAGTGAAAGGACCAAGGCAGTGGCATCTCTGACTCATCCCCTGTTTGGATATCAGCCAGCATGCCAACGACTTAAATCAAGAAATAGTTTTCTAAGATCTACAGAGACACTCGCTGGAGCACCTCAGCAAGCAAGAGTCCAAAAGTGGCAGGCAAAAACCCAGAACTTCAATCAGTGGTGGATACCAAATGGGAGACTCCCTTCTGTGCACATAGAAAACTGGGCGACTTGGAAGGCGCTGAACAGACTGCGCTCTGGCACCACAAGATGCAGAGCCAATCTTAAGAAATAGGACTACAAAGTGGAATCCACAACATGCGAGTGTGGAGAAGAGCAAACCACAGACCACGTACTACAGTGCAGTCTGAGCCCTGCTACATGTACAATGGAGGACCTTTTTATAGTAACATCAGAGGCACTCGAGGTGGCCAGCTACTGGTCAAAGGACATTTAATAGAATACCAAGTTTGCAAACTTTGTGTGTGTGTGTTTAAAAAAATACAATACAACTGTTTGTTTCACTCCTGACACAATAAGTAAAATACTAAATGAGGAAAGAGGAATATCTCATGGTTGCAGTGCTGGCTTGTGTTGTACCTTGTGTTGCTTCATTGTGACTTGTTGTGGGCATTGAGACAGTGGCACAGCGTACAGAAAGATTATTTCTTTCAAACCAAGACCAGTGAGTTACTTGTAGCATACAGATAATTTAAGAGAAGTTTGGCGAAATAAAGACTTGCTTTTAGGAATTATAACAGTAAGAGTCACAAAGTACTTGGGCATTAGAATGGTATCTGATAATTTAAAAGATTACTTTTCAAGCTCTGAAGTGGACACATAATTCAGGGAAGAGAAAGTCATTGGTTGCTTAACTACAGACCCTAGAAACTGGTGAAGCTTGATAATCCCAGCTCCATCTACCCATGTGGCCTGATCTGGATTTTGGATTAATAGCAAGAAGAATAGTTTTATGCTAACAAGAAGTGAAAGCTTGCTTGTATTAGAGATCCTTCATCATCACACATTAGTGTTTATTGAGTGCAAAAGTCCTTTTAGATTAGGGAATTCCAGCTAAGAAATTATTTTGCTGAATGTTATTGTTCATTTCTACTAATTCACTATGAAGGTTGCTAATGCATGAGGAATTTATCTAATTAAATTAATGGTGTGTATCATATCAGCACAGCAGAGCACAGCACAGCCGAGAGCTTTTAACTTCTCAGGGAAGAAACGGGACAGCAGGAAACTCAGGGAGATTTTGAATTACTCATCTAGTTTCAGGTAAATTTGAAGCTTTTGGGGGCAGGAGAAAATGGTAGGGGAGAAGGGCAAAGAAGAACTGGGCTATGCCTTTTTAACACTGCTGTTCGAATTATTCTCAAGTTACACTGTTCCAAACAGTACTGAATTTATACTATGAAGATAACGTATGCATTTGTTATTTGGCTACTACATATATCTGTCATTGATTAACCAGCTATGAAACTTGTATTAGGCCACAGAGTATTCAACACATTTGAAAATAACATCCTACACATTTTGCTCTTTCCTTTTCATGTGGTTATTTTATACCTATATATAGCCAGTCTCTGAGTTACAAACATCCAAGTTACAACCTACTCATAGTTAAGAATGGGGGTGAGACAATAGGAAGTGAAAGAAATCAATCCCTAGGAAGGGAAATTTACTCCGGAAAGAGTTATCATGGGGGAAAGGTGTCTCAACTGAGACTTTATAAGTAATATTTCCACAACAAGCTAATTTATTTTCAAAATCCAGTTATCACAGTGAAATAAATAAACATTCTGAACAGGGACTCAGATAGCAATAGAAACACTGTAGGGGTGTTAACCCTCCCCGATGCTATCCAAAGCATTTATAACACTCAAAAATGTATCTATTCTGACTTACACATGAATACAACTTAAGAACAAAACCACAGAATTTATATTGTTCATAACTTGGGAACTGCCTTTCTATGGATAGATATAATTTTACCCTCCTTCATGGTAAGAATTAAGGTGAAAGAAGAAAGTGCAAAAGCTGGGTTGCAGCTAAACATAAAAAAACCAAGATTATGGCAACAAGAATTATTGACAACTGGGAAATAGAGGGGGAAAACATAGAGGCAGTGATGGACTTTGTATTTCTAGGTCCAAATATTACTGCAGATGCAGTCTGCAGCCAGGAAATCAGGAGACGCTTACTTCTCGGGAGGAGAGCAATGTCCAAACTCGATAAAATCGTGAAGAGTAGAGACATCACACTGGCAATGAAGATCCGCATAGTTAAAGCGATGGTATTCCCCATAGTCACCTAAGGATGTGAGAGCTGGACCATAGGGAAGGCTGAGCGAAGGAAGATAGATGCTTTTGAACTTTGCTGCTGGAGGGAAGTTCTGAGAGTGCCTTGGACTGCGAGAAGATCCAACCAGTCCATACTTCAGGAAATAAAGCCCGACTGGTCATTGGAGGGAAGGATATTAGAGACAAAGTTAAAATACTTTGGCCACATCATGAGGAGACAGGAAAGCTTAGAGAAGACAATTATGCTGGGGAAAATAGAAGGAAAAAAGGAAGAGGGGCCGACTAAGGGCAAGATGGATGGGATCCTTGAAGTGACTGGATTGACCTTAAAGGAGCTGGGGGTGGTGACGGCCAACAGGGAACTCTGGCGTTAGCTGGTCCATGAGGTCATGAAGTTCAAACCATTTAAAGGAGATTAAAATATACTTTAAAAGTTGAAAACATGTGGCATCATATGAAAATACTCTTCTGCTTCATCAACATAGGAGTGACAGTTTGAGACAGAGCTGAGATGGAGGGCAAATTAGTTTTGAGTCCTGGAAAAAACTATTTGTGGGGCATTACATTTTTGAGGCACTATTTAAACTTATGGCTCTACCTGTGTTCAGCATGTGCATTTGTAAATAAAATCAATCATTGCCAACCATCATAGCCCTCCAGTGATTCTTCCTTCCAAAGGAAACCCAACACTTGTCAAAGAAATGGAGCAGACAATATAACTGATTTATATGGCAACTCACATATAAGAGCACCTGGAGGCATTAGTTTTCATTGAGTGTTCTTAATAAGACTTGCTAATTTTGATCTATACAAATCCAAAGGATATTTGCTTCATTTGCAAAATACCACCCAAAGCTGCATATCTGAGACTTGGTTGTAACATGTCCTTTAGAAGCATCCAGTTTGACAACATAGTTGTCAATACCTCTGAAAACAATCCCTCTAGAAAGAAGGAAAATAAATGCAGATGCATACTTCTGGTTGATTTTATGCTAAGGGAGTTTGACTTTGCAATCAATACGACATCTGATATGGGCTTCAGAAGAATAACATGTTTTGCGCACTTTACCAAATATATTCAAATGAAACACATCTAAATGTTGATAATCCATTATTGGCAAGTAGAAGTTGTTTTTATTAGATTGATTTGAGAGTAAAATGAACCCAGACACAAAATTAAATTTTGCACATTTCATAATAGGAGGTTCGTTCCCCCCCCCCCCCCAATACACAAACCCTACCCCCGCCTCTGCACCTATTCAGTATCATTCTCTCTCGTCTCCTGCATCTTCATCCTGTTTACTTTTCTCAGAACAGAAAAAATGAAGTTATTTTTTCTGGTATCTTTCTGAAGCTCATTTCATGAACATCATGTAGCTTTATTTCTGATGACCTGAGAAAGAAGCCTTCTTCATGGACATCATATAGCTTCATTTCTGTTGACCTGAGTAAGAAGCCTAGTTCATTCTTTAAAACCCCAAAACAGATCCAAAAGGCAAAATATTTGGAATTTTGAACTTCATTGAAAAATGATGGACGTACCTACAAATAACAACAACAACCACCACCACCATCATCTCTATGCTTAAACTGGACCCAGTGCAGGTCTGAACAATTGTTTAGATAACTGTCAATTTTATCAGTATGTTCTTCTTCATTGTGTTTCTAACAGGGACATAAAGAATATTCACATTTTTTCTAAACTTCAGTTTAAAAAGTATCTTTATCTTTCAAGATATTTCACATGATAAAAAGAAAAACTGAGCTCCATTGGCTGCCATTTATTTTCGGGTCCCAATTCAAGGTGCAGGTTATCACCTATAAAGCCCTAAACAGTTTGGGACCCACCTACCTTCGTGACCGCCTCTTCCTCCACGAACCTTCCCGATCTCTTCATTCTTCGGGGGAGGCTCTCCTTTCGCTATTACCACTATCACAGGCCCACTACTACAGCATTATGGCTATCATCATTGTTTTAGATAGACTACGTCAGTTCTTGTTCTATCAAGTCAGTTTTTCATGTATCCCCTGTGCAACTGTTCTCAATCTGCTGTACCATGTATGTTATCATCCTCTCAATATAGATATCTGGGGATTTAGACAGTTGTACCTTGATGTTACATTTCCCTAGTAGTGGGATTGCATACGTCTGTGTAGCAGGAGGCAGTGTAGCTGATAAGGTCTCCCACATCCTGTAGGGTGTTTTTTTTTTTTGAAAAATCAGACTAAATGTGCTAAACAGCTACTGGGCAGCAGCAGTGATGGTGGTGATCGATGACACTGGGAAAGGATTTCTCAAACACAACAGCCATGGCACCATAACTAGATAGTACCACACAGAGGAAGGCAATGGGAAAGCATCCTTGAAGACTTTTACCTTCATAGTCCTATGATGAGGCAACTGAAACTATCTTGGAGGCCTCTTATTCATTTGGTTACCATAACTAATGACATGCAATAAGGTCATTGCAGGAATGGGGTTATTTACAAAGGGAATAAGAGAAAGATAAAGGAAATGAGTAGGATCACTTCTGAATACTTATGACAAATCTTCCTTGACCTTTTCTTTCTCACAGTTCTGCCACCTCTTCTTTGGGACTTCATCCCATGTCATTTTCCTCAGCAGGATAAGAACAAATGCATCCAATGGCAATGTATGGAGTATTCATCAATAGCAAAAATCCCATAGCATGTTTCTATGCAGATAATTGGAATCCTTCTGGTAACCATGATAACAGTAAGCTAAAAATGGATGTACAGAATGAAAATACTTTTCTAAACATTTTGTTTCATGCAGCTGGTAGTTAATGTGTTTTACTTATCTGATCTACATTCTCAGTGCTTATCAAGAGGGCTTGTAGATCTGGAGAAAATGTAATTCAGTCATAGAGCCTGCTTCAAGCAATCTAAATAGTCATCGCTCATAGAATCGAAAACTGAGTCACAATAAGATATACATTCTTCAGGGACATATTGGATTCAAAAAGCAGAGATATTATCTTTCTTACATCTACCACTAAATATAAAAACTGGGCTTTTTACAGAATGATCTGAAGCAAAGAACAAAGGCAGAGAGAGCTAAATTGCAAATGCTATGCCTGCTAAAGAGTGTTCTCTGAATGGTATTCGTAGCTTCCAAGTCATTTCATTACACTTAAAGAGTAATGGAATTTTTTGAATTTTACAGGCAAATTTTGTGAGGTAGTTAATACCTAATTCTCAATATTTCATAGTGTTGAGTTGTGATATATAAAGAACATGATTATTTTAAAAACTAGTGGTCCCCTGCTACGCGTTGCTGTGGCCCAGCCTGGTGATATAGAAAATAAAGTAATTAGAAAGTGCTGATTTCTAATATATGTAATGTCTTTATTCTTGTGGGTAAACAGTATTTCGTGTTGTTTCTTTGTCAGTGTTGATGTGGAGAGTGTCTCGTTTTCCTACTCTGGAACATGCAACATATTATTGTCCTTCTTTAGGGGTCCCTTTCAAATCTATAATATTTTATCTGTGTGTGTGAATCCTATCTATCTATATCTATGGCTGGATGGCTCTCTGTCAGGAGGGCTTTGATTATGTTTTCTTGCCCGTGGTGAAGGGAGTTGGACTGGATGGCCTTAAGTATTTTCTGTTGGTCATGGGGGTTCTGTGTGGGAAGTTTGCCCCAGTTCTGTCATTCGTGGTGTTCATTCAGAATGGTCTTTGATTGTAGGTGAACTATAAATCTCAGTAACTACAACTCCCAAATGCCAAGGTGTATTTTCCCCAAACTCCATCTGTGTTTGTATTTGGGCATATGGAATATTCATGCCAAGTTTGGTCCAGATCCATCATTTCTTGAGTCCACAGTGCTCTCTGGAAGTAGGTGAACTGCAACTCCCAAACTCAAGGTCAATGCCCACCAAACACTGCTAGTATTTTCTGTTGGTCACGGGAGGCCTGTGTGCCAAGTTTGGTTCAATTTCATCGTTGGTGGAGTTCAGAATGCTCTTTGATTATAGGTGAACTATAAATCCCAGCAACTACAACTCCCAAATGACAAAATCATATTTTTTGAGTGATGGTCACTCCTTGTGTAGTGAGATGTTTTGTTGCCAAATTTGGTGTGATTTCATTCATTGGTTCTTTTGTTTTTAAGGTACTCATTATGCACAGAGCATTTTTATATATATAGATAAAAATATAAAAGCTATGGTAATGATGAAATATTCTGGAAAGAATGAAATCTCTAGACTTAAGGTAAGTTAAAGGTTTCCCCTGTCATTAAGTGTAGTCATGTCCAAGGTTATATGGCTGGCATGACTGCATGGACTGCATAGAGCACTATTAGACTTAAGAGAATGGAATATTTTGAAAGTAATAGAAGTCATTTACATGAGCCACATCTGACTTTTGTGTAATGGCTATGTGTTGCTCCCTGAATCTGACTCATTTAAGACCACTGGGCTGGCCATTGATTTCTATAAAGGTTTAGCACAGGAAAGAAAGAACCAAAAATATGAATATGGTACTTGTGGATATGCACAATCTTTTAACTGATATCTATCTATCTATCTATCTATCTATCTATCTATCTATCTATCTATCTATCTATCTATCTATCTATCTATCTCCTGAATACAGGCATTTCAGGACTAATTTGCAAAATCTTTTGAAAAGTATTTTGTTTTCCCATGATATTTTCTGTCTCTGACAGTACTCTTCATTGTAATTGTACATCACATGCAAAACTGGTTTATTTGCATATTGCTCCCTATTCATTCAACCATCTCCAAAACCTAAACTGTCTTCTGCTGCTTTTCCATTTTCTCTTCTTCATAATCTGCATGTTTGCATGTTAATTCATGCAGAATATGAAGATTATTCTTTAGTGACCTCTAAAATAATAACTCCAAAATAAAAGAAAGAGAAAACAAAAGAAAGAACAGGAAAAAAGAACAGAAAAGAAACACTGAGTGGAATTGCAACTTTCTCACTGATATGGAATTACAGCTATAGTGAAAATTAGATTTACATAAGTGGCATGTAGATAAATCACACCTTTGATTATCATCTACTCAATCTATCATGTTGACTCTATTCTTCAGATCAAACTAATAATTGCAAATTGATCTCATGGGGATGTGGAAGAAGAGATACTACAATCACAGGGCAAAAAGAATTGGTAGTTAACCTTCAGTTAAAACTGAGAACAAAGAAGTTGATTCTGTGAGTGATAATGAAGTTAATATCAATTTAGTAGATCAACTGCTAGTCTTAATTAGGCCGGATGAATTGAATCAACACTAAATTGCATGCCATTTGTGTAAATCCATTGATTAGCAGTTCTTGTTGGGTTACTATTGGGTTAATCTGGGCTGAAATACTGAGAAACCATTTTTAAATAAAAAGAGTATTCAAGAAACATAATTTCACACACACTTATTTCTTTGATAGTCTTTAATCAAGAAGGTTGATTATACAATACCAGAACTCAGATGTTATTATTAACAAGCATACAATACCAGAACTCAGATGTTATTATTAACAAGCAACAACTTATGAGAAATTTATTCTTTTCCAATGATGATGATGAAGTATAACCACTTTCATAAATAAGACCTACATTAAAAAATAATACCTGCAACATAATTATTAAAATAGAATTAAATAAAATTGTTTTAAAATAGTTAAAATCATGTAAACCATTAAAACTGTTAAAAGAGTTAAAACACTTTACAGCACCCCCTGCTTATTTTTTAGAAAACAGTCTCTTTAAAAGCCTGGATGAATAAAAAGGTTTTAGTCTGCCACAAGAAGGACAGACAAGAGAGGGCCATTCTGGCTTTCCAGTCAGATCCTAGGGGCAGTCACCTAAGGCCCTCCCTCATATTCCCATCTCCTGAGCATGCAATAGTGATGGGACCGAGAGAAAGGACACTCCTGAGGATCACAGCACCTGGGCAGATACATACATGGAGATGCTATCTGCCAAATATCTTGGAGCCAAACTTATAGGGCTTTTTGGACCATAACGTTATAGGCGCTGGCCTATAAAGCCCTAAACGGTTCCGGCCCAAGATACCTATCTGACTGCATCTCGGCCTATGAACCCACCAGGACTTTGAGATCTTCCGGGGAGGCTCTGCTCTCGATCCCGCCAGCTTCTGAAGCACGGTTGGCGGGGACGAGAGACAGGGCCTTCTCGGTAGTGGCCCCTTGGCTGTGGAATGCCCTTCCTACGGACATTAGGCTGGCACCATCTCTCATGGCATTCCAAAAAAGGTTGAAGATCTGGATGTTTGTGCAGGCGTTCGAGTAATCTAGTGCAATATTGGTAACTGAACATAGGAATGGAACAATGGACGACGAACCTGGACTACGCTTTGATGATGAGACGATTGGGCTGGTTATTGTAATAATTGTTTAGTGTAATTGCTTGTTGTTATTAAGTAGATAATGTGTTAGTGGTCAATTGTTATATGTGCATTGAATTATTGCTGTTTTTACTGTGTGTAAACCGCTGTGAGTCGCCTTCGGGCTGAGAACAGCGGTATATAAGCAAAGTAAATAAATAAATAAATAAATAAATAACTTGTACTTTGAATTGTGCCCCAAAACAAACTAGAAGCCAGAGGAGCAGATTGCAACTGCAAGGTTGTGAGCTCCCTGTAGCTAGCCCCAATTAGTAGGTATGGGCGATTAAAAAAAATCATTCAAAACTGTGTTCAAAAGTAGGAGGCATTGGTGATTCAATTCTAAAGTCGCTTCTGAATTTTTCCACAAAAAAAAAAAAGAACTTTCTGAAACTTCTGAAACTTCTGAATCGATTCATTAATGATGGACACACATGTGCAATAGAGGAAAACAGTACTGACACTGGGGAAGCTTCAGAGGCTTCTCTTTCCCTTCAAACAGAAGGGAGGCAGTTGAAACCCAAGGAAAAAAATAACTGTGGTCCCTTTCCCCTGATTTAGAGAAGGAACATGAGGGTTGAGGTTCAGGACAGGAGTTTTTGGAGGGAATAGATAAAGGTGCCCAAAAAAAACCTAGCACTGAAAGGCTTTCTCTCAGGTTTCACACAAACACTTTATTAATTTTTCTCCCTTCCTCCCAAACTTTTCCTTCTTTCTTCTTTCTCTCTCTTTCTCTTCTCTCTCTTCCTCCCTTTCCCAAAATCTTTTCTTCCTTCTACCTTCTCCCTTGCTCCCTATTCCAAACCTCCTTTGGCTCCAGTGCCTTTGCCTGCCTACCCTTCCACCCACCCAGCAGCAACAGCAAAAATGATCCCAACCTCCCTCATCCCTTCCCTGGCTGGAATGAGCCTTCTAGTCATGTGCTTAGGTTTATAAACAACAATGGCTGCAGATGTTAGATAACACCACCCCTTTACAAAATGTAAGCCCTGATTGGCTGGGAGGCAAGCACTCCAGGCTGTGCCTACCAACAGGCTTACTTTTATCAAAAAGGCTTTCTCATACTTCCAAATCGACTTCTGAGCCATTGAAATCAAAGGCCTGTGTCTCTTCGAATCTACAAGGGACTTTGCAAGTATGCTTTGGAACCCAGTTCGGAAGTGTGAAACTTCTGACTTTAGTTCTGACATCTGCAACTTTTGAATGAACTCGCCCATGCCTACCAGTTAGCCATCTGGCTGCAGCTCTTTGGATCAGTCAAAGTTTGTGAACACTCCTCAAAGACAGTCCCATGTACAACACATTACAGTAATTCAAATGGGATGCAGCTAAGGCATGAACCACAATAACCAGATCTATTCCCTCGAGTAATAGGCATAGTTGTTTCACAAGTTTTAATGTGTAAAGGAACTGCTGAAGGTTCAACGCTGACTTAAGAAGTACCATAAATGGAAGAAGCACTCCACCAATTCTCTCTGGGATTGGTGGAGCTTGCAATGATTGCTTATGGCAGATGTCTTTTTTTTTAAAAAAAACCCAACATATTTTATTATGTTATAAACACAAATCAATAAGCTAAATTTCAAGTGTAACACATATAAATCCTGAGAAATTCAACAGATTTCAAAGACATTATGCTAATTTACACTTGTGTAGATTACATTATCCCCACCTTCCCTCCCTCTCCCTCCCTCCCTCTCCCTCCCTCCTCAACCACAGTATATTTCTACTAATCTTGCAGATCCAGCCACTTGTAGAGTCTTTGTATTTTTTCTTGTATGTGATCGTCGGCGCCTCCATTTTTCACCCAGTTGAAGTAGACCTTCCATCTATTTATAATGATATTTTCTTTATCCATTCTTGGTGCTTGGTTAGTCATAATTCCCATAATATCTAACAACACTTGGTCATATATAATCATTCCAATTACTTAACATCCATTTCGATTTGTCTTTCCATCCTCTAGCAATCACCACATGGACTGCTCTTATTGTTACCTTAAATAACTCCTGGCAATTACTTATTATACTCAGATGATCCAACACTCCCCATAGTAGCAAATCATTATTAATTTGAATTTTTATCTGGACTATCTCCTGAATTTTTCCTTGTATCATTTGCCAGATTTTTTTATTTCAGAACACTCCCACCACATGTGTGAATAAGTACCTTTTTCTTTATTACAATGCCAACACTTCAAATTCTTTCCTTTTAACATATAAGCCAATTGTTCAGGAGTTCTATACCCTCTTAAAATCATCTTTTTTTCTAATTCATTATATTTTTCTGTTTTTATTTTATTCATGTTCCTAATTATTTCTTCTATTTCATGTGTCTGTAATGATTTAATTCCATTCCATTTGTTACTTATTGCTCTAATGGCATCTGCTTATGGCAGATGTCAAAGCACTTCCCACAACCTTTCTGGAATTGGCAGAGGCCACTAAAAATCACCTGTATAAGATTAAAAATAGGAAAGGAATAAGAATTAAAAATAACTGCAATATTGCCACTGCATGGGTTGGATGGACCCAAATAGCCTAAATCCCTTTTGTATCCCAATTGGTAAACCCTTAATAATAGTATGTGATTGACAGTATATTGGCTACAGAGTCCTTGAAAGTTGTTAAACATCATTATCAAAGCCTCCCGTCCTGTGTGTTATAACCATGTAGTCCACTAGCTTTTAACTTGTCTATTAGGCCTCATCACACTAGAGAAAAAATCCACTTAAAAGACCTTGAATAACTGAGGATAGCCAGTCAATTCATACATTTGTCCACAAGGAATGTAATTAAGAAAGCTCTGATGGCAGAATTGTAAAGAATTAAATAAGGAAGCTGCATCTTTAGAGGATTGCAGTGTTTGATATTTTTACCTTTGAATGTAGTCCTTATACAAATCTGGTTCTTAGTAAATCTATGGAGTTTGCTTGATCTGACAGCAGACACACAGACAGAAGAAGTATCTTTCTCAAAACAGAAGGCTTTATCTTTCTTGTAGTTCAGCGATACAAAAATGGTCTGTACAATAACATGATCTTTCATTCTACTTCCAACAAATTCTTTGATGTTATCTCCAACAAAACAGCAACAACACACCAACATTGACCCAATGGGGGATGTAACATTTGCTGTTCCCATTTTATACAAATATTGACCAATCAATTGATACATCGCTTCATCCCTGCTGGCTGAGATTACTACATGTTTACATCAGAGTCTAGATTTCTCCATGGTTACATCCATCACAGAGATTTGTCTAGTCATACTGACTTCATAATTAATTCATCATGAATATACTTTACTTATATATGAATCTGAACAGAGAGAAAGGCAGAGTAGTCAGAAATAGCCTGCAGGTCTGCCCTGTACCCCGATTCGGGCTGGTAAATCCAGCTGCTTCTATCAAGTTTCGCCTTCTTCATGGGGACCTTCACCATGTCTTAGGCTTTGCCTGCCGGCTGGTGGGCCTCATTAAAAAGGAAAAATCTAAGCCAGGGAGGATTGAGATGAGAAGAAATATGTTACATGGCTGTGATATAGGAAAGCAGAATCCAGCAAAAGACCACCCACAATCAGGATCATTTTAAGATTTTTTTTTTTTAAAAAAAGCCATGTTACAGAATGAAATGAGATAGTTTGGGAACTTATTTCTTTATCCCTGAAGAGCAGCTGTTCTCCCAGCTATGTGTGTCCCTCTGGGCTGGAGGTGTTTGTCTCACATCAGTTCTCTTCCTTTATTTACTTTATTCTGATTTCTATTGTATATTGCTGAATAAAATATAACCCTGCATAACCTCAGCTGGGAAAATCCTCGCAAGAATCCTTGCAAACCGCCTTCTGCCCCTCTCAGAAGACACCCTCCCAGAATCCCGGAATGGCTTCCGCCCCTCCAGAGGAATTGTGGACATGATCTTCACTGCACGACAGCTCCAAGAAAAATGCAGGGAACAAAATCAACCTCTGTACCTGGCATTCATCGACCTTGCAAAGGCATTCGACACAGTGAATCGCAGCGCTCTCTGGACCATCCTCCAAAAAAAAAAAGGGTGCCCTAACAAATTTGTGAACATCCTGCAGCTCCTCCATTATGACATGATGGCAACAGTTTTGGACAGCAGTGGCTCCCAAAGTGACCAATTTAAGGTGGAATCCGGTGTCAAACAGGGATGTGTTATTGCCCCAACTTTATTCTCCATCTTCATCGCTATGATACTTCACCTTGTTGATGGGAAGCTCCCCACCGGAGTGGAAATCATCTATTGGACAGATGGCAAGCTATTCAACCTCAACAGACTGAAAGCCAAAACCAAGGTTACAACAACATCTGTTATAGAACTCCAGTATGCTGATGACAATGTTGTCTGTGCGCATTCAGAAGCAGATCTACAAGCCACTCTAAACACCTTTGCAGAAGCATATGAGAAGCTTGGCCTGTCATTGAACATGGAAAAAACCAAGGTGCTGTTCCAGCAGACACCAGCCAACACCTCTCCAATGCCAGTGATACAGCTTAATGGTGTAACATTAGAAAATGTTGATCATTTCCGCTACCTTGGCAGCCACCTCTCCACCAAAGTCAACATCGACACCGAAATACAACACCGCCTGAGCTCTGTGAGCGATGCATTTTTTCAAATGAAGCAGAGAGTGTTTTGAGGACCGGGACATCCATAAGGATACCAAGGTGCTTGTTTATAGAGCTATTGTCCTCCCAACCTTGCTATATGCCTGTGAGATGTGGACTGTCTACAGACATCACATGCAACTCCTGGAACGATTCCATCAGCGCTGCCTCTGGAAAATCCTGCAAATCTCTTGGGAAGACAGGTGGACAAACGTCAGCGTGCTGGAAGAAGCAAAGACCACCAGCATTGAAGCGATGGTCCTCCGCCATCAACTCCGCTGGACCGGCCACGTTGTCCGGATGCCCGACCACCATCTCCCAAAGCAGTTGCTGTACTCCGAACTCAAGAATGGAAAACGGAATGTTGGTGGACAGGAAAAGAGATTTAAAGTTGGGCTCAAAGCCAACCTTAAAAACTCTGGCATAGACACTGAGAACTGGGAAGCCCTGGCCCTTGACCGCTCCAGCTGGAGGTCAGCTGTGACCAGCAGTGCTGCAGAATTTGAAGAGGCACAAATGGAGGGTGAAAGGGAGACGCATGCCAAGAGGAAGGTGCGTCAAGCCAACACCACCTGGAAACCAATGTCCTCACTGCAGAAGAAGATGCAGAGCAAGAATAGGGCTCCACAGCCACAAGAATATTGGAAGACAATCATCCTCGGAAAACGAGGGATCGCCTAAGTAAGTAAGTAAGTAACCCTGCATATTATTAATTCAACAATTAACTCATTTTTACTCCTCTACTGCTTTTGTTGTTTCTCATACAGTGTGGAGCATGTTGAGATATAAGAGAAAATTGCTAAATCCACTGCTAAATTTCCTCATCCCTTGGCTTCACTTTTTTCCCCTTCTTCATTCTGTTTCCTTCACATGCAAATTCAGTGGATCATAAGTGTTGAGATTTGATAAGGCTGGAGGCTTGGGGACAACTGATTTATTTAGCTAAACCAATGGTCTCTCCATATCTATGCAGAAAATTCAAATTGAGACTTAAAACAAACACGTATGCCTTCACAATGGAAGAAATTAATCATTAAAAGTGACGTAAATTCATGTAAATCCAACTAATGGGGCTTACACACATAAAAGTAAACATGGCAATATGAACTACAACAATATTTTATTCTGTAAAAAAGAGATCACAAAAGATAATAATTGATTCCCACATTTGGATCAGAGATAAAGTTTATGTTACAAAAAGAAACAGTTCCCTATAACATGATTTCTGGTCAACAGGTAATGCCTGCCAACTTTGAAACTATTCCTATATTTGTTAGCATTTTAAAAATGTCATTAGCTGCAAAGAATATAAGTAGCAATCTGAGCTGACATTAATATAAAAAGCTTGAAAACTGTAACTAGTGATTACAATCAAGTCAAGTTCCAAATAAATAATCCCAGGTAGCAGAGGGTTTTATGTAAATGAGAACTTCAAGTAGACATTTCAGGTTAAAGAATTATATTACAGGATTGTTGTAGGTTTTTTCAGACTATATGGCCATGTTCTAGAGGCATTTCTCCTGATGTTTGGCCTGCATCTATGGCAAGCATTCTCAGAGATAGTGAGGTCTGTTGGAACTAGGAAAATTGATTTATATATCTGTGGAAAGACCAGGGTGTGATAAAGAACTCTTGTCTGCTGGAGCTACGTGTGAATGTTTCAACTGACCACCTTGATTAGCATTGAATGGCCTGGCAGTGCCTGTTGCAATCTTTTGTTGAGAGGTGATTAGATGTCCCTGATTGTTTTCCCTCTGCTGTTTTGCCGTTTTAATTTTAGAGTTTTTTAAATACTGGTAGACAGATTTTGTTCATTTTCACGGTTTCCTCCTTTCTGTTGAAATTGTCCACATGCTTGAGGATTTCAATGGCTTCTCTGTGTAGTCTGACATGGTGGTTGTTAGAGTGGTCCAGCATTTCTGTGTTCTCAGATAATATGCTGTGTCCAGGTTGGTTATATTACACTTATAGGGGAAAAAACCCAATAAAGCCCAGCAAAGCAGTGTAGGAAACTTGTCATCAACAAAGATAAAGAATGTCTATCTTTTTATTGATTCATCCATCCTAACTAGGTAAAGGTAAAGGTTTTTCCCCTGACAATAAGTCCAGTCGTGTCTGACTCTGGGGGTTGGTGCTCATCTCCATTTCTAAGCTGAAGAGCTAGCATTGCCCATAGACACCTCCAAGTTCATGTGGCCAGCATGACTGCACGAAGAGCCGTTACCTTCCCGCTGGAGTGGTACCTATTGATCTACTCCCATTTGCATATTTTCGAACTGCAAATCTAGTTAGCAGAATCTTTTTTCCTATAAGACTAGATTTGGAAATCTCAGAAAAGCTCCATTTCAGATCCCATAGTAAAAAATGTCACTAGCCTAATTTCATCAAAGCACTTTGTGGCATTAAAAAAAAAAACTATTGCTAGTTACAGTGTCTAATTTCCATTCTCATCTGCTTTCCTTTAGTTGTACAGATAGTGTTAAAACTCTTTTTCTAACTCACACAGTGCTGTTTCTTTTCTTTTCTCAACCACTCTTTCTTTCCTGTTGGACTTTTTCTCCCCCAACACTCGGTCTCTGAGTTTTCAGCTTTTCTCCTTCCTAATTCCTCTCCCCATCTATACTACAGAGCAGTAATTTTGATTCCCCTCTCTTGGGATTATCATATCCTAATTCTCAAATACAGGCAACTACATGCTTATGATAATAGGTGTAGCTATGGAGAAAGAAAACATGAGGCCATTGCTTCCTAATAATAGTGTCTAGATCTAGGGAAGTAATGCTACCCCCTCTATTCCACTTTGGTTAGACCACACCTGGAATATTGTGTCCAATCCTGGGCACCACAATTCAAGAGAGATATTGACAAGCTGGAATGTGTCCAGAGGAGGGCAACTAAAATGATCAAGGGTCTGGAGAACAAGCCCTATGAGGAGCGGCTTAAGGAGCTGGGCATGTTTAGCCTGAAGAAGAGAAG
Source organism: Anolis sagrei ordinatus (assembly GCF_025583915.1). Lineage (NCBI taxonomy): Eukaryota > Metazoa > Chordata > Lepidosauria > Squamata > Anolidae > Anolis > Anolis sagrei. The sequence goes on along the minus strand of NW_026846588.1, from coordinate 121,519,467 downwards.
GCTGAGAGGAGATATGATAGTCATGTAGAAATATGTGAGAGGAAGCCACAGGGAGGAGGGAGCAAGCTTGTTTTCTGCTTCCCTGGAGACTAGGACGCAAACAATGGCTTCAAACTACAAGAGAGGAGATTCCATCTGAACATGAGGAAGAGCTTCCTGACTGTGAGAGCCGTTCAGCAGTGGAACTCTCTGCCCCGGAGTGTGGTGGAGGCTCCTTCTTTGGAAGCTTTTAAACAGAGGCTGGATGGCCATCTGTCAGGGGTGATTTGAATGCAATATTCCTGCTTCTTGGCAGGTGGTTGGACTGGATGGCCCATGAGGTCTCTTCCAACTCTTTGATTCTATGATTCTAATAAGAATACTTATTCTTATTATTCCACATCTTCATTGAACATTTAGAAATGCAAAAGGAAATGGGAACAAAGCAAATATAAGTTCTAAGTGTGAACAAGTTTCACTGCCTCAGCAATGCTAGATATTTGGTATCTAAATGAAATTTTCATTGGAAGCAGAATTCTATTGTGAGTCTATGTCCTCATTTTGTCTCTTTCTTTAACTCCATCCCTGCATATTATCAATATAAGTCTGAGAAGACTAACTTTTCACAATATGAGAATTTTTTCTTTCTCTGGGTAACATTTTCCTCTCAACAGTATTCCAGTCTTGTCGTATATTATATGGCTTTCTTTTTTAATATGCTTAGACATTCCAACATTTTATTTTTTTCTCTTTATAGTCACATTGCACATGGAACTGGAGAAAATAATCAAAAGCTATTATGTTCCTTGAAATAGCAGTGAGCGCATGGTTCATATCAGTGGACTAAGTAAGCCTGCAGACCTAATTCAAGACATTAATTTGCACTTCTGTAAAGTTCTGAATGGATGTCAGGGTTCTTACTTTCTCTCTCAGGGTATGTTAAGGAAATGTATGTATCATGGGAATTTTCTTTAATTGTTTCCCACAGGAGATGCAAGTGAGTCATTAAAATCTGTGAAGTTACTAATGTCATTCTTAATTTGATTATGCATTATGGGATCTTAGAGCAAATCGGTATTTAATGTTCTGCAAAGCAGAATTCAGAGTTGATGTTTCTGGTGCACAGATTTTACTAAATAATTTCTAGGGATTACTGCAGTAAATCATTGAAACTGTCATCTTTAACACATTATTATCATGTGAAATAATTGATAGTAAGGCGAGGAAGAAGATGAAATGTTGGGAGACATATTCTGTAGACTACATCTGCCATGGCATGCATTGAGAAAAACATGCTTCTCACTATTTTGAAAAGTAATAAACATAACTCAGCATGTCAAGCAGTTTGGAAGGGTAAGGCTATTTCCTTTTATAGTGACACAAAATAAAATTAGGATGGTGGCGCTGGTGGTGGTTGTGGATAGTCTAGCAAGAATCAGTTGAGTACTGTATTGATTTATCGTGTCAGGCAACCGAACAGTTGTATTACATTTTTGACAGAACAAACAAACAAACATACAAAAGACACAGAGTTTGAAAGCTTGGTAGTTGATTAAATGTCCTTTGACCAGTATCTGGCCACTTGGATTGCCTCTGGTGTTGCCGCAAGAAGGTCCTCCCTTGTGCATGTAGCAGGGCTCAGGTTGCATTGCAGCAGGTGGTCTGTGGTTTGCTCTTCTCCACACTCACATGTTGTGGATTCCACTTTGTAGCCCCATTTCTTAGGGTTGGCACTGCATCTCGTGGTGCCAGAGCGCAGTCTGTTCAGCGCCTTCCAAGTCACCCAGTTTTCTGTGTGCCCAGGGGGGAGTCTCTCATTGGGTATCAGCCATGGATTGAGGCTCTGGGTTTGAGCCTGCCACTTTTGGACTCTCGCTTGCTGAGGTGTTTCAGCGAGTGTCTCTGTAGATCTTACAAAACTATTTCTTGATTTAAGTCATTGGCGTGCTGGCTGATGCCCAAACAAGGGATGAGCTGGAGATGTCTGCCTTGGTCCTTTCACTATTGGCTGCTACTTCCCGGCGGATGTCACGTGGTGCAATACCGGCTAAGCAGTGTAATTTCTCCAGTGGTGTAGGGCGCAGACACCCCGTGATAATGCGGCATGTCTCATTAAGAGCCACATCCACTGTTTTAGTGTGGTGAGATGTGTTCCACACTGGGCATGCATACTCAGCAGCTGTGTAGCATAGCGCAAGGGCGGATGTCTTCACTGTGTCTGGTTGTGATCCCCAGGTTGTGCCAGTAAGCTTTCGTATGATATTGTTTCTAGCACCCACTTTTTGCTTGATGTTCAGGCAGTGCTTCTTGTAGGTCAGAGCACGGTCCAGAGTGACTCCCAGGTATTTGGGTGTGCTGCAATGCTCCAGTGGGATTCCTTCCCAGGTAATCCTCAGAGCTCGGGATGCTTGTCTGTTCTGAGATGAAAAGCACATGTCTGTGTTTTAGATGGATTAGGGATCAGCTGGTTTTCCCTGTAATAGGCAGTAAGAGCACCTAGAGCTTCGGAGAGCTTCTGTTCAACCATCTCAAAGCTCCCTGCTTGAGCGGTAATGGCACGATCATCAGCACAGATGAAACTCTCTGTCCCTTCTGGCAGTGGCTGGTCATTTGTGTAGATGTTGAACATGGATGGAGCAAGCACGCTCCCCTGAGGCAGGCCGTTCTTCTGTTTCCGCCATCTGCTTCTCTGGCCCTGGAATTCAACAAAAAAGCTCTTGTTTTGTAGCAGGTTTCCTATGAGGTGGGTGAGGTGGTAGTCCTTTGTGATATTATACATTTTTCTCAGGAGGAGGCGGTGGTTCACAGTATCATAGGCTGCTGGCAGGTCTATGAAGACAGCTCCTGTGATCTGCTGCCTTTCAAAGCCATCTTCTATGTGCTGAGTCAGGTTCAGCACTTGCAATGTGTAGCTTTTGCCGTTCCTGAAGCCAGCTTGCTGTGGGATCAGACATGGGTCTATTTTTTTGTAATTCTATGCAAAATAAGTCTCTCCAGAACTTTGTAGAGGTGGCACAGCAGGGAGATTGGTCCATATGAGTACTGTAAAGCCAAGGTAAAACTTTAACCTAATTCCCATAAGAAAGGCCAAACTCAGTGTGGGCCATACTTTTTCATGAAGTAGTTTGATGATAAAAAGAATATTCAAAATATTGACAATATAGTTGAGAAACATATTTATTTATGGTTGGGAAACTAATGAGATGTGCATCTTTACAGCTCAGGATATAGTATTTGCAAAACTTTGTACACAAAAATTTAAATTTTTTGCAGACTAATCCTACAAATATTGCAATTTCTGTATGGGAAATGGAATTTTCTGGGCCAAATATACCATAATATTCATATTTAAACATGATTTATATGATTTTTTGCAGGAAATAAGTCACAAATTGCAATTAATGTTTGAAAATTTCATCTTATTGGGGAGGAAATTACTTGTTACCTCCAAGAAAAAAATTGGGAAGAATTTAATCTCTACAGGGGAGATGGAGGCACAGAATGCTTTTCTACATAAGAGCAATAATGGTAGAACTGTACACTCACCAGGTAGCATTTTATTATGTATGCCCTTGTCTGCTGAATGAGGTGGCAGAACTGAGGCATAAGTCAGATACTTCACTGAAAATGAGTATGGGCACATAGGAACCCAATTAGCAGTCATTTGACAGTTAGCAGGTGGACACAGAGGGCCCAGTTTTGGCATAATATGCATATAGCTTTGTTTGTTTCCCTAATACTTTGAGACTGGCTATTTTACTGCTGCCATGGACTAGAAGCAAAAGGCAAATATTGGGATGTTTGTGCATTAGTGTGTACTCTGTTGTGTTTTGGAGTGCCTGTGTATTGAATTGTGTATGAAAATATACCACATCATTAAACTGCATATCTACCCCAAATTATCATGTCAGAAGCTGAACAAAATAAGGCTGGAAGGACTGTGTCACTTTCTAAATTGCCTATTAAAAGCAAGCACTTATCACCCTTTCACTACGGATTGCTCCGCTTTGGTCAAACACTGGAGACTGGAAAATATAAAAAACATATGGAGACTATGGAAATTATAAATAACATGAATACTTTGCAAGAAAAAAAAACACAAAATCTAATTAAGAATGCATTTTCATCTGATCCTCATACTGAAAATGATAAACTGCCTAATGGATCAATCTTTGCTAAAGGAAAATTCAAAGGCAGTTGGTAGCTCTATTACTACAATTTGACAAATCTGGGAGCTACCCTGTTACTGAACCTTATTCCAAACATTTTTATTGGGTTGCTTCACAACTAAGTGGGCATAGCACTGCAGATTTGCTTTATTATTTTAAACAGTGATATTGTCAATATAAAGACTTTCAAGGTATAAATATGTGAGAGGAAGCCACAGGGAGGAGGGAGCAAGCTTGTTTACTGCTTCCATGGAGACTAGGACAAGGAACAATGGCCTCAAACTACAAGAAAGGAGATTCCATCTGAACATGAGGAAGAACTTCCTGACTGTGAGAGCCGTTCAGCAGTGGAACTCTCTGCCCCGGAGTGTGGTGGAGGCTCCTTCTTTGGAAGCTTTTAAACAGAGGCTGGATGGCCATCTGTCAGGGGTGATTTGAATGCAATATTCCTGTTTCTTGGCAGGGGGTTGGACTGGATGGCCCATGAGGTCTCTTCCAACTCTTTGATTCTATGATTCTATGATTCTAAGGTTCCCTACAAAGTAGTCAGTGACTCACAGTGCTCTTGTTGTAATCAAGTAAAAGTCTCTATACCCTTTGGGGAAAATGCCTTCAAATTTCGTTTTACAAGCTTGCTGGATCCAAATTATTTTCCCTCCAAAGTCAACATTTGAATTAGTCACAAAAATGGAAAGACATGTGACAAAGAATTAATTAGTATATATGTTACAATTCCTTCATACATATAAATTAGAGAACAAGATAATATAGAACAGGAATTGTAACATGCTGAGTGATAAAGTAATCTTCAGTCAAAGAAATCAAATCCCAATAGACATCAATTAAACAACATTATTTTTTTAGAAAAATATTTTATTGTGTGTCCATTATAAACAAAAAGCAAAAACAAAGTACAAATAATACAGTAACTAACAGAAACTGTACAATTTCATCATCTTATCAAACCCATATGCTCTTTCTTCGCACCCATGATCCCACCACAGTTGACTTCCAACACTAATAAATGTGAATATTATACCTATTAAAACCTATTCTTATATTTGTTTTAATAAATTCCCCTAATCCAGAAATGACCAAGCTAACAAATGGCATTTGGGTAGGAAATAGAGTTTATCCAAAAAAAAATGGAGGCTAGCATTTGGATATTTGGAAAGGAAGACAAAAGTAGCTGCAAGGGAAATTAAACAACACTCGTTTATCCAACTTTTATTTAAAAAAATGGGTCATATCCTTTTCAATTATCACAACAACAGCAGCAGCAACAACAACAACAACAACAACAACAATAATAATACTTTATTTGTACCCCACTACCATTTCCCCAAGGGACTCGGTGCGGCTTACATGAGGCCAAGCCCACAACACATACAATAAAAGCAATAACAATAATCAATGCAAAACAGTTAAAATAAACTCAAAACAGAAAGTAAACAATAAGCATTGACAATAGCATATCGCAACATACAGCATAAAAAAAGATTGTAAATAGGACTTGGGTTCTTGTAACTACTGGGTTTTATATTTACTATTGCGAATGATCAAATGTGGTCCTTAAACCATAGTTTTTATCATGTCCCTCTGCTTTCCTCCGCTTTCCCACTGCTTATGGAATGAGGTCCTTAGTGATGATTATCTGTTTTGCTGGTGAAAGGACACAACAGGATGGAATCTCTAAAACATACAAACAACATGTTAAACAAGGGGTCTTCTTCTGATTATCACAGCTGAGATTTCTTGCAGCTAGGAATTAAACATCATCTTGTTGTGCCCCAATCATCAACAGAATAGACTTCGTATTGTCGAAGGCTTTCATGGCTGGAATCACTCAGTTCTTGTGGGTTTTTTCGGGCTATATGGCCATGTTCATGAGCAAAATCTGGCTACCAGTATTAAAAAATTCTAAAATTGCAACAGCAAAAACAGCAGAGAGAAAAACAGGCAGGGACATCTAATCAGTATCACCTTTCAAGAAGAGTTTGCTCCAAGCACAGTCAGCCCATTGTATGCTAATCAAGGTGGTCAGTTGAAAGATTCACACCCAGCCCAACTTACAAAAGCCCTTTGTCTCACCCTGGTCATTCCACAGATATATAAACCCCTTTTTTCCTAGTTTCCAGCAGACCTCACCTCTGAGGATGCTTGCCATAGATGCAGGCGAAACATCAGGAGAAATGCCTCTAGAACTTGGCCATATAGCCCGAAAAAACCCACAAGAACTGAGAATAGACTTCCATTGTTCGGTGTGGCTGCTGGCTGTTAAAACAGGTTGGGATGGGACACTGGAATCTTTCCACAAATGCAAACACGCATTTCAAATAGTTACACATATGTATGCATAACTGCTGAACAGAGGACCAAGTTATGTTGATTGTGTGATTGGGTTCCCAACAGAAAAAATATTGCAGGACATAAGGTTTCACAAGTGGTCCAGCAACATTTCAGGTTAATACATTTCTTTTAATGCAAACAGGATTCTGTATGTCTGAAAGTGATTTTCTTGCATTTAGCAGTATTCCTATTATCCACTGCAAGGAATTCAGCAAACTTGTCAAGAAGTTAGAAACTGGCATAGCACACACAGCCTACATGTTATCAGAAAGAGTTTATAAACTTCAATACTATAACATTAAAATGTCCTACAATACCTACCATGCTACTCTAACAATGTCAGAAAGTTACTTGTTGATATATAGTAGTGGCAGCATTTGGATCACCATAACTGGCCCCATTAACAAACCTAATGCAGAAAAATTGAAATAAATTTTGATTCAGAAGTTTGTTACTCTTTTCTTTTACTATTTTTTAAGAAGTACTGGACAATAGATGCAGAATAGGAATGGGGCAATCATACTGTTCCTGATTCATTTTGCTTTCATATGTGGTTACCCATCCCATTTCTGTGTAAATCTACAATTAAAAAGATCCCCCCCCCCCAGAGGCAGCCCTAGGTAATTTTCAACGGTAAGCAAACAGTATTCTGCCCCCCTCCCCCCACCAATCATTGATATATATTTTCTGTTCATCGTGGGAGTTCTGTGTGCCATATTTGGTTCAATTCCATCATTGGTGGAGTTTAGAATGCTCTTTGATTGTAGGTGAACTATACATCCTAGTAACTACAACTCGCATATGTCAAGGTCTATTTTCCCCCAAGAGCATCTCAAGAGCACCCCTGGGCAAAATCAACTATACTGGAAATGCTTACTTTGCATAATGGGTTGAGCCCCTCTGCCCCCCCCCCACTCCAAAATGATCTGTAGAAGTATTCAATCATGATATTTATTTATAGAACTTGTTATCTGCCTTTATGCCAAAAAAGACAGTTAGCTACAACAAAATATTGATTGATGTGATTGTCAAACCCTTTCTCTTTTTTCTTCTCCTCCTCAGGCATCTGGAGCACTGATTCGCATATTGGCCAAAACAAAATATGGAAAAAATACTATGGATTCTGGAACCTGTTTTAGGTCTCCTTCCATGGGTTTTCTTTCCTTGTCTCGAACCTGTTCCAGACATGTCAATCTAATTATCCACACAGTGAAATCAGAACCTCTTAAACCAGTTCTAATCTGAACGAACTGGTCAGTGTTGATATACCCATAAAATTGAGTAGCCTCTCTTACATACTACAACAATGAAGTCAAGTCGCATCTTTATCAGGATTTTATTGATATGTAAATAGGAGCTCAATATGACCAGAAATCGACTGATCAATATGATCCACAGGTTAGAACTGACATCAAACAGATATACTGCTTCTGGACATCTCATTGCCCATCTTCTCAGGTCAGTGGATAGACAGCCACAGCCACATATTATTTGGAAAAGGAAATAACGTCTCAGGTTTTATTCCCTTGCAAAATAGGGCCATCTGGCTTTATGGCAGAAAAGATGGATGGGTTGCATGGCAACAGATGCAAAAATCAAATGGGACTGAAAATGACAAACATCTTTTCTTGTGACTCAAGGGACATTCCTTGATGAATACAATAGAAATGGAATTAGAAAAAAAGTTTGCTAGATTTTTGGAAACCAGTTCTTGTCACAGCTGCTGCATGGCAGGCCTCTACTATCACACCAGAGTATGCCTTTTGTTTTGTTTCTTTTGTTCTTATTGGCCACTGCTCTTGTCATCTCATTGGCACACACACAGTCTCTTATCACATTATTTCTCTTGTCACTCTCTAGTTGCCTTTCTATCACCTCCATTAAGCCTCCTCTCACTACATTTTTTTTTTTTGCATGCCCAGATTGTAAACGCTTCCAACAACTATATTTTCCCTTATGTGACTCTGGAAAAGAACAATGCTATATATTAAATAATAATTTAGACCTCCCCGTCTTATTTTGCCCTCTTGGAAGAGAATATTCAAAGTAGACAAAAGTCTGTAAATTAGAAATTCATAGCAAAACATATGTTAAATGAGAGAAGAAATCTAACAGAATGAGGCCATCTCCAAGACTATGGTATTTCTCAGTACATCTGACAAGGCAATCCCATGAATAAGGTAGAACCTTGTATTGAATAACATGAAACTTGACCACTATATTATATTTGTCTTTCAGTTTCAGTTCATGTAAGTTGTAGAACCAAACAGTTTGAGACTTGGCATCATTCCATGCAACCTGGACACCCTAAAATGTACACAACTCTCTTGTGGTTGTCTGTTGCGGAAAGCAGGCAGGTTGTGACTCATATTTTTAGTCATGGATTTCCTCACAGAAGATCTCTTTATAAGCTTCCAATGGTTTTCTAAAATTCATTCATTGTGCAAAGGAATCGGAGACATATCACACAAGCAAGATACCATATCAGACATAACAGATTCCATGTCCAGTGTAGAAATTCTTTATGATCTGACTGCACTCCTTAAATGAGATGGCAGATTGTCCTTTGTTTTATTTCATTTGGCAACTCATTGAATTATAATATTCTACACTAGCAAGTGTGATATACTCCAAAAGATGGGAAATCATCATCATTTCCCTGAAATAAAACCAATGACTTTAGTCATATTTGATTAATGGAAACTATTCCTTGGAAGCAAGGAATATTCACATCACATGTGTTTTACTTTAATATTCAGAAAATTAATCCACTTTTCATATTACTTTGTGAGACAGACCTTTGGATCTTTCCATATTTCTAAACTAGTATGGGAGTATACAAGGGATAAAGCCAATTTCCATTGCTTTAGCCACCTTTACTCCCATTGCCCAACTTACCAGGCTGAGCTGGTACCAACATTGAGGGAGGTCAATAGTAGTAAACTGCTTAAAGTGCAAGACAAATAGGGAATACCATAAAAACACAATCCAGAGCAGAAGAGAAAACTGGCAAAAGAAGGTACTCCATGGACAGTTTTTGGCAAAAATTGAGAGCCAAATTGACAAAGAAAAAACATGGGTGTGGCTCGCAAATGGAACTCTGAAAAAGGAGACTAAGGGCCTGATTCTGGCAGCCCAAGAACAAGCCATTCAAACTAATACCATCAAAGCCAGAATTGAAAAGTTGACAACAGATCCCGAATGTAGACTCTGCAAGGAAGCAGATGAAACAATAGATCACATCCTCAGTTGCTGCAAGAAGATCATGCAGACAGACTACAAGCAGAGGCATAACACCATTGCTCAGATGATTCATTGGAACTTGTGCCACAAATACCATCTGCTTGCAACAAAGAACTGGTGCGATCACAAGCCGGAAAGAGTTACAGAGAATGAACACGCCAAACTCCTCTGGGCCTTCCGGATTCAGACAGACAGAGTTTTGGAGCATAATACTCCTGACCTCACAATCATGTTAAAAAACAAAGTATGGATCATTGATGTCACAATCCCAGGTGACAGCAGGATTGCAGAGAAACAACTGGAAAAGCTGACACGAAATGAGATTTAAAGATCGAACTGCAAAGACTCTGGCACAAGCCAGTCAAGGTGGTTGCAGTGGTGATCAGCACACTGGGTGCAGTGCCTAAAGACCTTGGCCTGCACTTAAACACAGTCGGCGCTGACAGAATTACCATCTGCCAGCTGCAGAAGGCCACCTTACTGGAATCTGCACGCATTATTCACCGATACATCACACAGTCCTAGACACTTGGGTAGTGTCCGATGTGTGATCCAATTCAACAGCCAACAGAGTATCTGCTGTGGACTCATCTTGTTGTGTTTCAAATAATAATAATAATAATAATAATAATAATAATAATAATACTGATCTACCTTTCTCTGTGGATCACTACCCTAGAACCAATAAAGTACCACCACAATTTTCCTACCAAATGAATGAAGAGGGAGCAATCCCGTTGTTTTCTGTAGCTCCCTCCCTCTACCTATATCTCTCCGCTTGAAATATCTTCACAAGCTATTCAGTTTCCAACCACATTTCAAAACACTGGTTATGCCATATAAAGCTCTATGTTACTTAGTTCCAAACTATCTCAAAGCCCATATATCCCATGTTGAGCCTGGCTAAATCTCAAGCTCTTTCAGGGAGGGCTGCCTCTCATTCCCATCAGCCTGCGAGGCTTCTCTGGTAAAGACTTGGGAGAGAGCCTTCTCAGTGGCTAATTCTAGGCTTTGATACTCCCTCCCATGGGAGGATCAATCAATGACCTCTTCTGCTGCTTTTCTGCCAACAGAGAAATACCATTTTTATTTATTTGTGTAAGACTTTGAATCTTCATTTATTTTGGTATACACATAAGTTAGTGAGATGTTTCTACTTTTTTTTACCTCATTTTAAATGTCCTTTTAATATTTTTTAATTGGATTGTTAATTTTTTTTCTATTCCTCCCCACCCCCTTAATACATTATGTTTCAACTTGTAGTAAATTTCTATTTACTACAAGTTGAAAACAGGAGGTATAAACCAATGAACAACCAAACACACAAACACAGAGATGTATCAGCTATCTATTTGTATTACCCCCCTCCCCAAAGAAATCCCAATATGATGTTTTGATAGGGTTCAAAATGCTCTGAAACTACACACAGTAGATTTGGATGCTATGAAAGTCTGTGGGGGATAGTAGTAGGACTTTAGAATTAATGCTGTTTGAAATAATTTTAACTATGGTTCAATGGTATGGAATTATGCAAGTTGTAGTTTTGCAAACCTTTGAGCCTTCTTTGCCAAAGAATACTGCCACCTCATTAAACTATAAATCCCAGGATTCCATAGCACTGGATAATTTTTGGATTCACATATCTAAGAGAAGTGTTGTACTGATACATTTTAAAGTAAGTAGCATCACACATCATGGCAGCCTTCACAGTCACCCCTCCATCAACAGAGCCCCAAACAATCAGAGCACAGATCCAAATCGGATCATTTTTGACCAATCAGGGAGGAGAATGTGAGATTTGAATAGCTGTCAAATGTGTAAAACCTCATTTGTCTTTATATATGTCATGCTTGTACACTTTAAAGCATTTTGCTTGCACTTGTATCTCTTCTGACAGGATTAAATAAACTTCTGTGGCTTGTCTTCATCCTGGTGAGTGGTTAATCTTTCCTGGTCCATTCGGTTCAGCTTAAACAGTCACCAGGTACAGTTTCTCTTATCCGCGGTCCTAGCTTTAAATTTGACTACACCTCACCCAACCCTATGTTTCATGAAAATTGTAACTATGCTCAGAGGAACAGGGAAACATGACTGTGTAAATGGTTGTATCATACCTGCTCATCAAAAAGTGTTGGCACTTTGACTTAGTGGGCTCTGGCTCCAATAAATATCTGAAAGATATCTTAAAGACTGCCTCCTCTCACATGAGTGCTAGAAATGTGAGATTGACTGTGTAGTCTAGCTCTGGGGGGAGGCTTATTATGATCCCTGGTCAGAAACCACCATGGGACCCATGTCCCTAGGGATAATTTTATTTATTTATTTATTTATTTTATTTCGGGTACTTTTACCCCGCCCTTCTCAACCCCCGAGGGGGGACTCAGGGTGGCTTACAAAAAGGCACAATTCGATGCCTACATAGAATACATATACATATAAAAACAGCAATCAAACAATTATCACAATTAAAACAGTCATTATATAACACAATCACTAAAAACTAATCTCAAGCTCAGTGCTCGTCTTTCAGAGTTCCATAATTCCATTCCACTTTGTCAATTCCTGTCCATCGTCGAAATCCTTCTTTATCTGCCCAATTGTCCTAATGCCAGGTCCCAAATCCATGTTTTCAGTTTTTTCCTGAAGGAAAGGAGGGATGTCGCTGTTCTAATTTCCCTGGAGAGTGAATTCCACAGGTGAGGGGCCACCACTGAGAAGGCCCTGCTCCTCATGCCCGCCAATCTCACATGTGATAGAGGCAGGGTCGAGAGCAGGGCCTCCCCAGAAGATCTTAGACTTCGAGGTGGGACGTAGAGGAAGATCCAATTGGACAGATACACTGGGCCGGAACCATATAGGGTTTTGTAGGTCAAACCCAGCACTTTGAATTGTGCTCGGAATTGGATCGGCAGCCAGTGGAGCTGACACAACAGGGGGGTGGTATGCTCCCTGTATGACGCTCCTGTAAGTACTCTGGCTGCCTCTCGCTGGACTAGTTGGAATTTCCAAACAGTCTTCAACGGCAACCCCACGTAGAGTACGTTGCAGTAATCTAATCGGGATAAACCCATCAAGGGCCCATTGTTCCCATGACCCAACCCACATTCCTTTACCAAGCCTTCTGCACCCAAAGTGGGCAGACACACTGGACAGAAGTTTACCAAAATTCCCACTAGACCTTTCTGCCAATCAGTGGCCACGATGAATGGACCTTTCAACTTTCAACCCCATATTGGCCAGGAAAGGACAGTCTTTTAAACAAATGGGACCGCAGATCTTGAAACCATACAAATCACCACAATTTCTCATTACTATATTGGATTACTTTCTACACTTTCTTAATCTGCAAACTTTAAAAAAGAGAAATCAATGAAACTAACAAGATGACTTTAATATTAGACGTGAATCATGTCTGGATAAATGAGAGGTTTAACAAGGACTTTTCAAAGCAGGAATTACTATCACATAAAATATGTGAAAAAAAATCTGTAAAGAAAACATTCTCACACCAGAAGCACCACAATAATACAAGCTGAATAGGAGTTTCACATCTACCATAAGAATACAAGTTGAATAGAAGAATCCCAGCACTAAGTAGCACAAGAAGAAAGTAACAGCAGGAGTCACAACATAAAGGAAGGAGACAAAATAATTAGGCTCAACTAAAAGAATTCATGTGAGATAGCAAGGGTTTAAGGTTACTCTCTGAGGTATTCATTCTAGTTTTCTCAAAAGTTGAGCAGTCAATAAAGAGTGAGTGAGTAAGAGAGAGAGAACCAATAATTACCAAGCTGGAGAAAGTTGTCCAAAATGATCAAGAGATATGTAATGCCTGCTTTTAAATAGCATCCATTCATCTGTGCTCATTTAGATGAGTAATTGAAGTATATCCATAATATATTTCAGGGAGTGTGTTTCTGAGGCTGAAATGATTTTCCCATAGATTTTCATAACAATTGTTAATGAGTTTAAACAAGTGTGTACGCTCATGAGCATGCATAGCCATTTTGTCAGAGATAGTTCGCTTGAGCATAAATGTTGGATCCAGCAAAGTTTTGGAGGAAGGGAAATAAGCAGAACATAAAGATAATATAAAAAGTTTAACTACTTAGCTACTCACTTAAAAGAAATGCATATTTGAATGGAAATACAAATTAAAAGAAGCATCAATAAATAGTGAAACAGTACTGATTACTGAATACTTGTTGATTGAGCAAACTGATTTTTGAACTGATTCTATCCCAAAGTGGTATGTTTGTAGTAATGGGTAATAATCGCTAATGGTTTATTGTATATTTTACCATCCCAGCCTGTGTGGGTGACATAACAGTACCAAATATGCATGTATGATCCTTCACGCTCCCCTTGTCACCACTGCCCAAATTGATCTGGTCCCTCTCAAACTGAATTATCCAGATTTCATCCAATGTCTTTCAGGCTTGGAATGTTTAACAAAGTTCTTTATTATTGCTTAGGTATTTAATAAAACAACAAACACTTCTTGGATCTTCAACAGATTAAATGTTTCTTAACTTGCCCCAAAATGGTCAGGTACCTTGCTTGGAGAACTATTTCTTTCTTTAACAAGGAAAACCCTTTTTAACCCCTCCCAGGCAATCTACTGTCTAAGCTTTGCTGATGTGGGTTCTACTACCGGTTTCAATCTGTGTCTTGGGTCCCGAGTAGACCTACCAGTCAAGGCTATGTAGATTCTCCAGCTGGAGTTCTTTGGGTCTGTAAAACTGTTTCCCTCAGATGCTGTAAAGCTGAGAGGCTGTAAGCTCCCAGCCAGAGCTTTGGGACTGTTTCCCCCCGGAATTTCTGCCCCGGATGCTGTAGGAAATGAAGCTTTTCTACGGATGGAGCTAATCCACATCCTGTAGCTTAGCTTTCCACTATGAGACTAAACAAAAATGGCTCCCTCTCTTCCCATGGCCCTGGGGAAAGGGACGGAACCAAAACTTAACAACGATAGACAGGTGGCTAGCCCTATGATTGCAAACCAAGGGAAGCCACCTTGTTGCAAATGCATGGAACCTTGGAATATATGCAAACACTCAATAGAAAGAAAATGAAGCTGAAGCTCCTGATACAGCTGTACCAGCACACTGGTTATATAATACCATCTATAGTGAATAGAATGATACATAAAATAATAAGGAATAAAATAATCAGATAGTAAGTGTGGGGTTCTTAGAATTGTTTTACTGTTGCTTGTTTAATTTGTATGTATATGTTTGTGTGTGTTTAATATGTGTTTTTTTGTGTTTGTGCTTTTAGGTTGGTTTTTAATTAGTAGTAGGATGTAGAATGTAGCTCTAGTTTTAGGTCCTATCTACATTGACCATTTCATGCAATTTCAAACCAGTATTGAAGAATGGTTTCACTGTGCAGATAATTATATAAGAAATCCTTGAACTGGTCTAAGGCCTGGATGGTGATTACACAAGCCACAGAGCACTGATACACATTAAGGGCTTTCTTCCACGTAGTTTCTTCAGTGTTTGTTTTCTGAGTAGCTAGCTCCAAACTGTTAAATGGCCAGTTAGATGGAGCCTTTTTTTATTAGATATCATGAAGTTGTGCTTGTTTATATTATCATTCTATTATGCTCTTTTTGTTGCGGATAAAAAATGCTTTTAAAAAGAGAGTCTCTAACAACAACATGCACTTTTGACTAATTGTTTCCCGAAATTACAGACACCCTTCACTTCAACAGCTTGATTTTTTTGGGTATCGATGTTTTAATAGATCAAAATTATAACCATGTTGTGCTCTTTCGATCCATGGTTTGCTCCTTCAGCTACTGCTGCTCTCTGAGTCAAATGGGTAATCCCCCCCCCCCACACACACACACACAAAACTGCAAACCCAAGCATTAAGGTCTATTGGCTGATCTCCAGTGCTTCGAGGCCAGTGAGTTTTTTTCCCATCAAGCATGACGGGATGGAAGAATGTGGTCTTCATTATTTAAAGTAATACAGCCCATTTGCCACCCTCTCATTTTCTTCACTGCCCTCCCAACCTCTGCCACAGTGTACTTTGGGCCAAGTAATTTTCCCCCCTCCAGTGGGGAGGGGGTTGCCTACCCTATGCTGTTTAGGTGACTTGTTAATTGTCTCGTGGTAGTACCTCAAATAAGTTTCCTGGCATATTTCGGAGCAAAATTTAACATCTCGGGTGAGCACCTAAGGCATAGGGTGTTTAAGTGAAAGACAGAAACAGGAACTCCCTATATGAGTTCAGGCAACAAAGAAGTGGATGAAGGAGACTTCTTGTAACTGACCTGGGAATGTTAACCTTGTTTGCGGCTGTGCAGCTTGGGGTTGGAATTCTCAGATCAGTTTTCCTACATGAACCATTTTGAGTGCAATGTGATGGAAGTCTGGTTTTTCTCAGGGGGCTCAGGTGTTTTTGCTCAAGGAAGTTGGGGAGGAGGTCTGGAGTGATCATCTGCCTCAGCTTATCCTGCATCAAGTTGCTCCCTCCAGTTTATGTTTGAACACAGTTCATGAAGAATTTCTTTTAAAAGAAATTTTATTAAATTTTATATACAATACAACGAAAGAGTGAGAACAATTAGGTATAGAAAAGTAAAGAAAAAAAGAGAGAGGGAAAGGCCAATAAAGCAAGAAGTAAAAAAAGATATCCTAAATAAAACCCTTAAAAAAAACTACAAGAATACATCCACACACACACACACAAAATAGAGAAAAAAATAAAGGAAAAAAGAAAAATGTGACTTCCATTCCATCTTCTTGGATAAAATATTCTTATTATTCAAAAATATATATTTTTATTAAAGATAATAAAATTGTCTCTCTTGTTTTTTATATTCGCAAATTGTCCAGATAATCATGAAGATTGTCCCAATTCGTTCTTTTTATTATCATGCCTGTACTTTACTTCAACAAAAAAGTCAATTCGTCCATGTCCTTTATTTCTCTGATTTTTTCCACCCAATCCTGTACGGGTGGTACTGAGTCTTGCTTCCACTCTCTAGCAAAAACAATTCTAGCGGCGGTCGTTGTATATGTAAAAAAAATGTCCTCTTGTTCCGTCAGTTGTAAATCCAAATCTGTAAAGCCTAACAAGTAATACTCTGGTTTTCTTGTAAAAGTTCTTTTTAAGATCTTTTGCGTCTCTTCATGAATTATCCTCCAAAACTTTACTGCTTCTTTACAAGTCCACCACATATGGTAGAAGGAACCCACTTGTTCTGAACATTTCCAACACTTATCAGAAACTGTTTTATACATTTTAGCAAGTTGTTTCGGTGTGGCATATCATCTGTGGAACAATTTTATCCAATTTTCTTTTAAGTCCGTTACATATATATATATTATTTTTTTGTTCCACATCTGTTCCCACTCCCTTATTTGAATTGGTCTTCTTAAATTTTGAGCCCATTTTATCATACAGTTTTTAACCTGTTCTTTTTCTGTCAACCAGGTAAGTAATATATTATAAATATTTGATATTACTTTCTTTTCCAATTTTAAAATTTTATCCCACGCTGTTTCCTCCCAGGAAAATCCAGATTTTTTATCTTGATTGTAATATTCTTTAATTTGCATATAATGTAACCAAGTAATATTAGAAAAATTTTGTTTTAGTTCCTCATAAGATTTAATATTGTTCGTAGCTTTATTTAACAAATCTTTGTAGGTTGGCCATTAGTTCATGAAGAAAATTTAATAGGTAATGTTAATTAAGGATGCGCTTAGTTATCCCATACTGTTTTTAGTCTCTTTATTATGTTGGCTAGGCAGAAATATTTTGATGTACTTTTTCTCTCTATGTATTTGCATTTGGGATTTCCTCTCAATTAACTCATTGCCATCTTGTGATCACTATTGCATTTGCAAGCTAAAAAAAGAGTTTCAATTCTCAAACAATCTGACTTTTTGACAGTTTTCTAGTCTCTAACCTATCAAATAAATGGGGCTTCCTGTCTTCCTTCTGTAATGCTCATTTAGCTAGGTCATTTAACTTAGAACATATCTTCATTGCATCAGTTTAATATCTTTTTAACTGTCTATCCTGTGCGATTTGAAAGGTGGTGTGATAGTTAACCTTTTCTGCTAGAGAGCTCTAGTTTACTGCAGCTTTCTTGATTTTAGACCTGACATGACAATGTTCTCTTAGCGTGAGAGGAATGTCAAGATATCTTAGTATATTTCAGCAAGACACTGTATGAATAAATAATTAGAGTGTGATATTTTGCATGGTTATTAATCACCATGTGTATTAGACTATAAGCAGAGTAATCCTAGGTCAGAGAAATCCTAGGTCAGAGAAAGTGATATTCTGCTTAGCATTCCACCACAGATGAAATTCAGGGCCAATTCTAGACTCAATGAGACTTTCTAGGATGGATCAACAAACCATTACTTTAGGTTCAGCTGAGTTTATTATTTTTATCCTACTATTGTACAAAAGTATCCATGCTGAAGCAGTGTGTGTGCATGTGTGTGTACATGTGTGTGTAAACAGAGAGATATTTGAAACATAATGAAGAAAAATTCAAAAAAATATTCCTTTGAGTGCAAAAAAGGCATTAAAATCAAAATAATTAAAACAGATAAGAATGAGAACAAACACAAACAACAACAGATTTAAAACCAACTTTTAAACATAATAATAATAATAATTATTATTATTATTATTATTTATTTATACCCCGCTACCTTCTCCCCAAGGGACTCGGTGCAGCTTACATGAGGCCAAGCCCACAATACATCAATAATAAAAACAATAACAATTAATACAAAACAATATAAATAAAACTCATAACAGAAAATAAGCAATAAACATTAACAGTAACACAACAACGTTTAAAACCTATGGCTGGGCCAAATGTAATAATTAAAATTTAAAAATAATACTGAGCATGAACAGGTGAAATATGACTAGGATAGAGTTTTCAGAGAGGAATGGGCATGCAGACACTCCTAGATCAATAATAAAGTGCATTTAGACGACATATTGCTGGGAGTTTCCTTATTCTGGGAAGGCACACTAGAACAACCATGTTTTCAGGCTCCTTCTAAAGACTGCCAGAGTTGGGGCATGCCCGATGTCCTTGGGGAGTGAGTTCCAGAGTCAAGGGGCCACCACCGAGAAGGCTCTCTCCCTCGTCCCCACCAATCGCGCCTGCGATGGAGGTGGGAGCACGAGCAGGGCCTCCCTAGATGATCGAAGGGATCTTGTGGGTTCGTACACAGAAATGCGGTCACGCAGGTAGGTGGGTCCCAAACCATTCAGGGCTTTGTAGGTAAGAACCTGCACCTTGAATTGGGACCGGAAAATGAACGGCAGCCAATGGAGCTCCTTAAACAGGAGGGATGACCGCTCACTGTAATCTGAAGCAAAACTCTTTGATAGCTGCTGTAAGGTGGTTAGGAAAAAATATACGTTTCAGATTTTTGCTTTGCCATCTATAAGAAGCCCTATTTTTGTTTCTCCCTCTATCTAACCCATGGTTATTTGGGACACAGTACAAAAGCTTAACTACTGCAAAGAGTGGATTCATAGTTGAATAGTACACATACACAACATGTTCTCAACTCTCTCTACTAGCCTATTTTTTCAGGTTGTATTGAAAGATAGTGTTCCCTTTCTGAGACTGAAGTAGGAATTCATTATTTACCCTGTACCTAGAATGGAGATAGGGGCATCAACTTGTCTTTTGTGTCATGTAGCAAAATATCTTGACCTACCCTTTAATTGAGATATGCTTTTCTTCTTTATAAAGTAGTAGGAATTTTACCTTGCAGTAAAAACGGCAAAGAAACAGTAATATAAACCCATCTGTGAAGTGTCAGTTGATTTTATTGATCTGTCTCTTCACAATTGCACAAAGTTTGTCACCTTGCCTGCTGCATCTCTCATTTTGCAAAAGCTCCATAGATAATTTCTTCCATCATGCTCTATATCTCAGTGACAAATTGTGGCCACTTGGAAACACTCGTGGCTGATGATGGAAATGGCTTGTGGATCTTAATAATTGATTTGAAGAATCTATTATCACTGCTACTGTCCAGATGGTAGCAAGAACACATCAGCATCAGTTTGGAAACTACAGCAGTTGAATAAAGTCTTCTACTGGTAGAATAGTCCAGTCTAGTTTCATAGTCAATAAACTCCAGAATTATGCTTTGATTTTCTGGCCCCTTCCACACAGCTGTATAAAATCCACATTGAACTGGATTATAAGGTAACATAGACTCAGATAACCCAATTCAAAGCAGATATTCTGGATTATCTGCCTTGATATTCTGGGTTATATGGCTGTGTAGAAGGGCCTTTCTTTCTTTCTTTCTTTCTTTCTTTCTTTCTTTCTTTCAAAAGATCTGTTCTTCTGTAAGGATTGTTCTGCTGCTCTAATGGCAGGAGTTCCTATACATTTCTTTTTCTCTCTTCACAGACAGTGCAGATACAGCGATCATGTATATTTGGAATCAGACCTTCTACTAATGAAAAGTTGCACATGCAATTAAAACCCAGCAAGCTAAACATATTCATGCTAAGTCTTCATAAGGAAACAAATGGTGTTGCAAAATATGAGAGAAAGTAATCCACTGGCAAGGCAGGAGCTGAATAGCAACTAGTACCGCAGCCAGCTACATAAACACAGAAGAGAAGAAAAATAAATTATTTGGGAGTTTTGTAAGACACACAAGCAACGACCCTCCGCACTTCTGGTTTTCATTTTTGCAGCTTTGCTTATTCATGGATTTGTTCTCTCTAGGAATTTCTAGGGCCTCTGGTGTGATTCTGTGGTCAATTTCCCAGATGGAGGAGGAAACATCTCATAATTAGTGGGATCTTAGGTAACTGTGATGCTTTTAATACATGTCATAATGAAAGATATAAGGACAAACCATGATGGGAAGAGGAAGGGAATTCCCCCCCCCCCCCATTGCCACCATTAACGAAGAAGCGAAATAGTAGAGGTGGGCACTGGATTGTGTGTGTGGTGTGCCGCTGCACTGGAGAAGTTAGAAGCCAGGGCCAGAGCAAATGCTTTAAAGATTTTAATTATAGAAAGAAAAAAAATCCCTAAAAATCAGGGGAAGACTCAAACATTATAAAATTTGGTGTGTTAAGAGTGGTGATTTTCACTCCTGTAGACCTAAAACCAAGGGGAAGGGGAGCCTGGGAATGCTGCCTATGTTGGCCAATAGTCCAAAAATTCTTGTTCTTTTGGACCCAGCATGAAAAAGCTCATTCGGAAAGGCGCCCATTTTTGGGAGAGGCACTCGAAAACTAAAATGGGGCCTTACGAATTAAACAAACAGAAATGGATAGCAATTCTATACAAATGCACTAGACTACTCCATACCCTTTTCTTTAAAAAGCAGAAGCGACAATGTGTTTAAAGATAGGGTAAGTGTGATGCTGTCAGGGGAGCATATGGAGGTTGGAGCATCACCACAGTGTTATGCAGGTGTTAATTAAAATAATTATGTTCCTGATTTGAAAATGTTAATTTTTTTACTGTGCAGTATGTACTTTGAAAGTAATTGTTATACTCCAGAAACTTAATTTTGTGATTACCACAAACTATGTTGAATTGGTATTCATTAAAAAAAAACTCGCAAAATATGCTGCTGGGTGTCCAGAAAAAAACAGAGTTTTTGCAGTTTAGTAAACTGTTTCAATTTTTTATGATAGAACCAATTATGAAATTACATTTATAACCCAGGAACAAAAACAGTCTTACATTCTCTGCTCTTGACATATCCACTTGGCTAATTTTGGCTACAGCCAATGTGTTGCTCTTGCCACAGCACTTGGATTTAGTTGTAACAAAATTGGAATATGCACCTATATGTGTGCATAGATTATAGGAATGGTTGGTACCTAAGCAAACTACATTCTCTTTCTTTCCCTCTCTGTCTCTACGGTAAAAGTAAGCAAAGTGAGGGCTTGCTTGCACATTCATGTCAGTGTTGTAGCATCTGTGACAATGATTCACACTCAGCATATTGGTCCCATCACAGCCTTCTGCTCTGTAAGTAGGGAGTCCTCTGGGATGCTTTTCGTGCCCAGCTTTGAGTTTCATTCCATCTCATCATCATGCATGGCCGTAAATTAGATTGGAACATACTGCTTTGTGTCATATCTGCCTTCCTGAGTTTTAATTAGCTAAGTGCCAGTCTCTGGTAAAACACTCAGAGGTACTTCTAAAAAATGTTCTGTAAAGATCTTGTCTGCATTAATAGGGAGAGAAGGAAGAAGCCTGCAATTTGCCTGCTCCTCTTTGACTCAGCACTTTTGAAAGCTGGGCCCTCCGCAGTCTCCAAGGAAATGGGTGGTTTACATTATTTGTTATGAAGAAAAGTAACAGTTTGTTTTATATTTATGTATTTATTGGCATCAATATTTGTAAAGAGATCATCTGTTTTTGATAATAGTTTTGTGATCATAGAAAAAAAAAGTTGTTTGTTCCTTTTTCAGCTTTCTGAAATTTGAATGCATACATTCCCTCTTACTCTTTTCTGCCAGTTAATACAATTGTATTATTTCTGTTTGTTATGTTGACTGATGGTACTCTAATAACTGGATCATATTTGTTGAGATTAATTTCACAATTCAGCAGCAGATCAGTTGCACAACTTCAGCACTTTCCAGTAGCTTCTTCCTGCACAGTATTTTCAGTCAACTGCTCCCACAGCCTGCAGTCACTCTGGAACCTTTTACAGGCACTTGAGCACATGCCCAGCCTTGTCAGTTTTACTATTGTTTTCCCCTCCAATCTAGATGACACTACAAACTTACCACAGCACACGGTTATATCTTATCTTAGCAGACAGGTTCTTTTAATCAATTACATAGAGCCTTCGACGAACAGCATCACAGCACAAGGAGAGAGTATACACTCTACATGACTTCCTTATATACAATTCCTTACAATTATACATAGCAATCTCTGATTGGTTCCCAACTCATTAACTTAACTCAGACTCAGGATTACATCATTCACAATCACCTGGACTAGGCCAGAACACATTCCCCAAATGAAGTTCTATATACAGTTAATGCATGACTCAGCATTTCCAATAGAAGCCTATTAGCAATGCACGACTCAGCTATATTACATTACAATACATTGTCAAACCTGACAATATTCTAGTTCATTTCATCTTTTCCTGTAAAAGTCATCATATCCCAGGACTAATTCAGATGCAGAAGTAGAAGCTTTCCCCTTTTAGTTCATGGTTGGGGAATGTGGGGCCTTCAGATGTTTCTGGATAGCTGCTGCCACCATTCTTAGAATTGGCAGTTTCCTCCTTAAAGCATTTTGGAAGCAAAATGAGAAGGTTAGGATTAATAACTACAGAGTATGTATTTGTATCTATATTAATATATATAACTGTAGACAGGAATTTGGCTTACATTTCAAGCGTTGTTGCCACTGCTGCTGCTGTTGTTATGTGTCTTCAAGTTGTCTCCAACTTATGGCATGCTCACAGCAAAGTTATCATAGGGTTTTCTTGGCAAGATCTGTTCAAAGTGGATTTGCCATTGCCTTTTTCTGAGGATGTGATAAGGGTCACCCAGTGGGTTTTTATGACCAAGCAGGGATTCAAATCCTGTTTTCCAGAGTTGGAGTCCAATGTTAAAAACATTGCACCATGATGGCTCTCTACATTTCAAGCCTACTTCATTGCTGATATGAGGATTTGAGGGGGTTCATCTTGTTTTACCTGCATTGGATATTTTTTAAGATGGAACACAGATGTCTCTGCTCAAGCAATAGTTCCTTTTCTTCCCTCAAAATAGACATCTGACATTTATAATGAGACCTTCACTACAGAAGGTAAGCACTCATTCTAAGCCAGAAATGAATGGTATGTGAATAAATTATTTTTTTCCCATGAATTGTTTTTAAAAGCACTACCAGAAAACGTGATGATAGCCACTAACTTAGATCACACACATATTCAGCAGATGTTTGTGTCAACAGCTGAAAACCATGTTTCTAGCTGAATCATGAATACTAGTATGGAGAGCACTAGAATAAGGATAGAGAGAGTGGGGTTCAAGTTGGCCATGGTGTTGGCTTAAGACAGTTTCCCCTTCTCATCCAGACCAACCCCATAGGACTGCTGTGATGATAATAATATATTTATTATTATTATTTCTTTTCCCAGGAGATCACTATAGATATTAAACTGTATACATTGTTTTATATGAATATAAAAGCAATACATATAAAAATCCCTCAATTACTACCTTACAACCTTAATTTTGTTTTTATTTGTTTAAAAAACTGGACATGTCTGCCTTGACTGCTGAGTTAAACTTAAACAGCATCCCATGCTGATTAATCTCTTCCGGCAAGTCATCCCACAGTCTGGAAGTGGCTGACAAAAATGTCCTCTGGGTAAGAGTCAGCCTAATTTTGGCTAACAGAGGTAGATTAATCTGAGTATACGATATGAATTATAAGGGAGAAGGCAATCCTGTAGGCTTTATTAATATTTATTATTTATATGATATTTATTATTTATGTAATATTTATTATTAATAATAAAGTATTATTCACTTTATGGCTGCTGCGGTCTATTTTGAATCACAACTAATGTCAGGTACTGTTTACATTTTAGTTGTTTAATTGTCTAGGATATAAGTTTTTTGTGCAATTATGTTCTATTAGTGCAATTATGTTTTAAGTATTTTTATTTTTACTACTTTAATTTTAATTGTCTTTCAGTTATCAGTTTATTAATGTCTATTGCATATTTTTTGATGTTATAAGATTTTAATTATCCCTCTCCCAGCCCTTTTATAGTTGATCACATATATTGCCATTGGTATTGTTAAACCTCACCTGATGGAGCCCCAATGAAATTGGTTTTATATTTTTATTTTTAGTGTGTTTTATCAGGTTTTTGTATTTTATGATTTTTTTTCCTATTTCATTTATTAAGTTATAGTTTGTTATTCTATATGAACTGGAGTTTCCAAACTTGATACAGAGGTAGCCCAATGTATAAGGTGTTGCTTTATCTAGCTTCTTAGCTTTGGACTGTGAACTTTGGCTGGCGTATTTGTTTATGCTGTTTGTTTTAGTCTGAGCTTCTGATAAAGTGGGCATGTTGATGACATCAACCACCTTGTCCACAAAGGGACTATAGCTGTTAAAGTCCACGGTATTCATGGAGGATTTTGAAGCATTGAAGATTGGGAGCAAACCAGCAGCAGCTTCACCACCCCAAAGACTTTATAATTTGTAACCCTTTAATAAATTGCTTCTGTTTTCTTTGATTTTCTGTGTAACTTGTACCTTTCTGTGTATTGCATGTATTGCACGTATTTCTTATTTATAAAATATGTAAACTACTTTATAAAATGTAACAAGATGTAGCCCAGGAACAGTTACCTCTCCATAACCCTGATGAGATAATCTCTTGAGAACAGGAAGGTTGGGCAAATCCCTCTGGCCATTTCCCAGGCCAGATAATAACCAGAATCCATTGTTCAGAGGCAGGTGATTTCCCATGTTCCCCCAGAACCAACGGCTTCTCTGGGCCAGAGTGAATAGAAAGGGGGCCAGGGGACAGTTCTACCTTGTCTCCTGCATATGTTATCAGTTGGGGGCCCATCCCCCCAGTACCAACTGCTGCTCTGGGCCAGAGTGAAGAGAGAGGGGGCCAGAAGACAGTTCCACTTTGGCTCCTGTGCTATGCTAATAATATAATGTAATATAATATATTGTATATACATATATATTTATAATATTATAATGTAATACAATATAATACTGCTAATAATATCATATTACAAATATATCTTTTATATTACATGTAATGTTACTAATAATATTACAATATAATGGTATAGTACAATACAGTAATATATAATACTGATATTGTACTATGCTAATAATATATATTGTATGTATATATAAATTGTAAGCCACTCTGAGTCCCCTTCGGGGTGAGAAGAGTGGCATATAAATGTCATAAATAAATAAATAAATAAATAAATAAATAAATAAACCTAAACTGTGTAGTATATGGTCCACATGAAACTGAGATATTGCTGCCTGCAGAAACAGAGGCATTGTGCATTTATTAAAACATTCTCTTCATAGCCAAACTTTTGAGTGACCAAGTTCATCACCTTTTATTTCAGGAGCCTCACACTTTTGTCTTTGGAAACTCCTAATTTTGGTAATATGGAACTGGACAGTTGAGCTAATCAAAATATCAACATTGCATTGACATTGTCTCTCTGGATTACGCCTCCTTCCAGAGAGGTGTCACACCAGCTGGTTGGCCCCCCGACTGGCTGATCCCTAGCCACCATTTCCTCACAGACATGATCACCGTCTAGAAGAGGCAACTTCAGCAGAATTCCAGGCCAATCAGGGTGCAGAACTTGACTGACCACTCTTTCAACCAATCAGGAAGAAAGCAGGAGTTTTGAATAGCTGTCAAA
This sequence comes from Anolis sagrei ordinatus, assembly GCF_025583915.1. Taxonomy (NCBI): domain Eukaryota; kingdom Metazoa; phylum Chordata; class Lepidosauria; order Squamata; family Anolidae; genus Anolis; species Anolis sagrei. The sequence continues at coordinate 121,493,272 of NW_026846588.1, read as the reverse complement.
CTGTATAAGACATCATGCTTTCTCTGTATGTTTATGCTTGCACATTTTGAAGCTTCTGCTTGTACTTGTATCACTTTTGGCCAAACTGAACTAAACCTCTGTGGCTTGTCTTCAAACAGGTAACTTGTTTCTCTATCTTGGCCCATTCAATTCAGCATGCACACACCGGGAATGGATCCTTTTATCCATGGTCCTAGCTTATCCACTTCAGTCACACTACTGTTTCTTTTAAACAACATGAAAAACTTCTTTCCCATGGAGATGCATTTATAATGTGTTGTAATTGGGATCTAATAGCATCTCCCCCCAGGACAACCAATGAAGAAGAACAGATTATCAGGATAAGCAGTACTCACCAATTAAAACTGATCCAGTGTAATCCTACTCACAGAGTTCTGGAAACCAAGTTATTAACTTCTGCTATAATGGCATTATTATTATTATTATTATTATTATTATTATTATTATTATTAACTTTATTTGTACCCAGCTAACATCTCCCGAAGGACTCGGTGCGGCTTACAAAGGCCAAGGCCCTCAATAAAACAACAGCATAACAAATACAACAATAAAACTCAAAAAGCAAACCAATAAACATTAAAGCAATAACAGTAAATATTAAACAATAACATCATGACACATTTAAAAACTAAGGGCCGGGCCAAATGCAATGAATAAAATTAAAAGTACTGGACATGACAGGTGAAATGTAAGGATGTTAGAGTAGGTGCGATGTGCAGGCAATCTTAAATCTCTAATAACGTGCGTTTGGGACATGATGCTGGAAATGCACACTGGAACATCCAGGTCTTCAAGCTCTTCCTAAATACTGCCAACATTGGGGCTTGTCTGATGTCCTTGGAGAGAGAGTTCCAGAGTCGGGGGGCTACCATGGAGAAGGCCCTGTCCCTCGTCCCCACCAAACGTGCTTGCGACGCAGGTGGAATCATGAGCAGGACCTCTCCAGATGAACGGAAGGATCGCGTGGGTTCATATACGGAGAGGCAGTCAAGTAGGTTGGCTTTTATCAGAGAGATTTAATCTGTGATATGATCATTATAGTGAACTGTTGAAGGCTCGAGAATTCATTTCAGGAGAAAGTTCCTGTAACAGACCTCTCACCATCCTGAATAGTTCAACGAATTCACAGGCACAATGATTGCAGAAAAGAAGGTTTTCCTCAGTGCAGATATTGCCACCTTATAGGAACAAAGATGTTCTCTATTTCATGTCTAGTCAAAAGCCAATAATGGAACAGTGTATTCTGCATTTAATTCCTTGGAGGAAAGAACAGTATAAATATAAAATAATATATAGCACAGCAGATATGTGAATACAGAGTCCTCTGTATGTTGCTGAAATGAAACTGAAACCCAAACCTCTTGGAAAGGGGGAAAGAGTATAAAATGTTGTCCACTTTCTCTACAGTTGCTCAGCCCTTTAGGAGACAAAGGATGGGAGGGAGCTCCTTTCTGTATCAAAGGAAACATGGAAGAGAATGTAAGGAAAGAGTGTTGACTCACTCCTGACCCACTTCTGAGGTCTTGTCCAATGCATGTGGGTGTTGCAGAGGAAATTCACAAAGCATACATGTGAGACATAGCATTCTCATAATCATCATCATAAGAGTTATTATAAACATGTACTTACTTACTTTTTACTTACTTAGGCAATCCCTCGTTGGATGAGTAAGATGGTCTTCCATTATGTGTTTCCTTGTGGGTTTGTAGGTGGCTGTGGAGCCCTATTCTTGACCCGCATCTTCTCCCACAGTGAGGGCATTGGTTTCCAGGTGGAAGGAGGTCCCGGTCGGGGTTGGCTTGATGTGCCTTCCTCCTGGCACGTTTCTCTCTTTCGCCCTCCACTCGTGCCTCTTCAAATTCTGTAGCACTGCTGGTCACAGGTGACCTCCAGCTGGAGCGCTCAAGGGCCAGGGCTTCCCAGTTCTCAGTGTCTATGCCAGAGATTTTAAGGTTGGCCAACCTTAAAAAACATGTACTCTGCTTCCTGAACTATCAACAGATAAAGCAAGCTTTTATTTTGAAGGTATCAGGTTTTGAGCTGCACTCTTCTCCTACCCCTTCTGCAGTTTGCAGATGGGCTTTGATGAATCAGGCCCCTTTCCAAACAGCTGATTAAAATCCCACATTATCTTCTTTTAACTGGAATATATGGCAGTGTGGACTCAGGTAACCCAGTTCAAAGCAGATATTGTGGGATTTTCTGCCTTGATATTCTGGGTTATATGACTGTGTGGAAGGGTCCTTAGAGATACTTACACTTTTTGGCACAGTGTTGCCTGTGCAAATCTGGCTATGTCACATCAGAACATGAACTTCAGCCTTTCTTCCTTTTGCAACTCAAAGGTATGTGAAAATAGTAACTGTTTTCCTTCTCTTGTATAATATGTATTTCTCTCAGAATTTACTCTGAAAATTTTCTTCTTCTCCTCCTGCTTTTGGCAAAGCACGCTTCCAGGTTTTCTGGCACTTAATGACACGATCTGCAATTTGTTAATTTAAGTGTAATCCGGGCCTAATAATAGCCATGCATAATGCCCAGTGGGCAGAAATCAATTTTAAGCAGTAATGGATCTTAAGGATCCACACTGAAGCCTCAATATAAATTTGACCCACCTCCAGTTGGACTACAGCATTTGAGACACAGGAAGGGACCCCCAATGGTGTGTGTAGGAATTTAATTTTGTGAGACTATGTCATGCGATGGTTTCGAAAAGGTTGACATTTTTATAAGAGGGGAATGTCAAGATGGCACAGGAGGCAGGTCTTCAGGCTTTTTCCTAACAGAAAACCAACCCCAGAGATCCCTCCGTTGTGAGGACCAAGATCTATTGGAAATTCCCAGTGTCAAGACCTTGCGTCTAATAGCAACCAGACGCAGAGCCTTTACAGCAGTGGCACCATCACTCTGGAATACTCTGCCACCTGAGGTCCATGCCTTGCGGGATTTATCAGCTTTCCGCAGGGCATGTAAGACATATCTGTTTCGACAGGCCTTTGATTGTTGATATTGCTGTTTTTAAATTGTGTTAGATTTTAGTCATTCTTGTAAGCCGCTCCGAGCCCCAGGGGAGTGGCGGCATATAAGTTCGAATAATAAATAAATAAATAAATAAAATTCCCCAAAGTCTCCCACAGCTCACACCAAAATTGACACACCAAATCGTACAGAGCAAGCTACAATATGAAAGAACTACAGCAACAAAGAAGTATTTATGGCCCTGTTTCCAGCTCCACTGAACATGAATTGAAGAGGCCAAGTAAGCCGCATGCAGGACAGGAAAGTGCAAAGTAGTTAATCAGGCAGTAAGTTTGTTTTGTCAAGGGGAGCTTTGTAATTTACAAAGACTGAATAGCAGTGTTTCTGATAAGCAACTGGAAGCCCCCCTCCCCCCATTCTTATTTGGGTCTGTAGCTGTAAATGATGCTCACAGGAAGTGCATAAATGGTTGTGTCAGATCCCTCTCCAGTGGAATGTATATCATAGAATCATAGAATCAAAGAGTTGGAAGAGATCTCATGGGCCATCCAGTCCAACCCCCTGCCAAGAAGCAGGAAAATTGCATTCAAAGCACCCCCGACAGGTGACCATTCAGCCTCTGTTTAAAAGCTTCCAAAGAAGGAGCCTCCACCACGCTCTGGGGCAGAGAGTTCCACTGCTGAACGGCTTTTGCAGTCAGGAAGTTCTTCCTAATGTTCAGATGGAATCTCCTTTCTTGTAGTTCTCCTCAACTAGTTGAAAATTGGAAGGAGAACAGAGAAAAATAACACAATTCTTTTTACCAAAAGTGGGAGAGCAGAAAGATGAGTAGCTATTAAAAACAAACACACCAGTCACTGATTCTCAGATAGAATTACCAGTTTCTAATCAAAATGGACTGTATGATGTCAATGGTAGCATAAGGATAAACCCAACTCCCCTGAACTTGGCAGTGGAAATCAAACTTGCCAACACTAGACTAATTTAGAAAGGTTGAGAAACACTAAAAAAAAAAAGATGAACAACTTGCAGAACAGAAAGAGCTATGTTTGGGACAACTTTCAGAGAGGGACAGACATGCGGAAGACACAAATACAGAAAAGTCATTTAGCATCAGCAAAACAACCACCAAAGACTGCACTGATTGAGGAATGCTTTTGCTCCCTATCTGAAGATATAGAACCCGTTAAAGCTTTTGTTTCTGATTGTATTAACCTTTTAACTTTGTTTGTAAAGGTCTACAAAATAATGAACATCGACAAGCAAGTCTATGACAGGGTGTTAAATGCAGACAACACACAACCAAATGACTTGAATAACCCTGTGGGTATGCCCAAATCAACTGAGAGGTTCTAAAAGGAACCTAGGAACAAAATAGCAAAGAAGAGGGTGATCAAGGACCTCATCACATTGATGAGGTCGAACGTTTCAATTCACCAGCCTCCATGGCAAAATGGGTGAGCATTGGGGCAATCCTGGTGCTCTGCACCTGATTGCCAGTTGACCCTTTCCCATCACACATGGGAAAGCATCACCATGCAGCTTCTCCCTGCACTACCCTTGTTGTTCCAAATGGAACATGAGGAGGCTCCCATGTTGGTGATACAGTGTCCTGTGATACTGCCACCCCAGTTGACCCACAGAGCCCCACTGGAAGTGAGACTATGTCATGTGATGGGCTCTGCAGGGCTCCGTGGGTCAACTGGGGCAGAATTATCCTAAGATGCTGACTTTCTATGGTGTGACAAGGTCCTAATAAACCAAAGAGTAAGAATATAAAAAATGTTAAATTTTTTGCACACATAGATGAATTTTGAGAAGCTCTTTGATCTCCTAATGAAAGAGTTAAAATCTGAGGTTGATCTATCTAAGAAAATAAATGCAAAGCCAAAAGCTAATATTAGTGTCAAAGCTAACCCAAAGACTACCATAGATTTATTACTGCACCAGGGAGTAATTAGCCCATTGCAAGAAATTTTCAGCTGCTCCAAAAATATTTCTGGATTTCCAGGCAGTTTCAGTTTAACTTGAATTACTTGGATGGATACTACCAGGTTATGAGATAGGATTGGCCTTTACCAATGCTGTTCAGATGTTTCTGCTCGTGTTCTCTTCACACACACACATACCAAGCTGGTAATAGCTTAGGCCTGGCTTGATGAAACTTCAGGTTCTGAATTTGCAAACTCCTAAGTGTTGATTGATTGATTGCCTTGTGCCAGCGTGTGTGTGCTGTGAGGATGCAGATCTAGGATGCCTTAGCAGGACAAGTTGCAAAATAAACTAATAACTCCAGGGGACTGGTTTGGTATGTGGAAAGAAGTCATTATGTTCATCTTTCAAAGTTAGGGAAAAGCATAAATCATAAAGTTGGAAAAGAGCAAAAGAACCTTCTAGTCCAGTACCATACCAAATATCTTTTGAATTTGTACTAGACCCTCTTGGATGTATTGGAGAAAATTATTATGTTTTTTTTATTGCTGTGTAAGGCAGCCATGGTGTATTCTAATGAATACCTAGCAGCATGTTGCAAAGATAGGTGGTTCCTTAGGTTAGCACATTGGGCCATAGGATGCAGGAGCTATGCTGGGGTGCAGTTTTGTTTGACACATATCACATAACTTCCTGAAAGCTGTGGGTTTTGATGAAAATTTGTCATGCAAAATGCTTCCAAAAGTACCTATCTGTGCACATCAGTGCCTAGCTGTGCAGAGGAACATTGACTAAAAGACAAGAGGTGTTGGTTCGGGAGTGACCTTTGATTCTGCACAAGAGCCTCTCCAAAATTATGGTTAATTATTAAATAAAGTCACAACACTCCGCAATAGGAACTGTTTTCTCATTTCCAAGTGGGTGAGGGAGGTAAAAAAAGATGTTAATGTATTTGTAATTACAAAATAATTTAGCTGTTTCATTCCAGGTCTCTTTGGAGTGCTCTCAAAATCTTATATAATGTTCATTTAACATGCCCCCAGATGTACACAAAAACTCTCATAATCTTCGAACAGTGCATTCCATAAACCCCAAATTAGGTTAAACACATACTAAGGTATCAATTCTACACATATTTGACATTCTTGTGTGTCGGTGTTTCAGCAGCAAGGATCAAATCAAGTGGATTATACGGCCGCTTTCATATCAAGTGATTAAATGCATGCATTTTCTTGTCACTCCAAACTGTTTAGATCATTTGTGAAGCAGAAAGGAAGCAGAGCAAGTATGTTTTGAATGGAAATCAGTCATCCTCAGAACTAAAAAAGGTGGGATTTAACATTTAGAAAAATACAATAAAAATGAAATATGGTTTCAGTTCAGGTTTTTCTTTCTGTATAGAATCATTTTACGAGGCTTGAAATGATTCTGATCCAAGCTCAGATAGTCAGTCCACTGCTTGCTATTGCATCATGATTGTCATTGTCAATTAAACAAAAATAAATTTGATAACATTCAGATGCAGTTGAAAGGACATCAGGAACTTTTTTTAATGTAATGTGCTTGCAGTAAGAAAGTGAATGATGCAAGCAGTCAATTGGATGGGTCTCATCACAGTGACTTTTTCAGAAAGGCAAGTGCAATCAGTCCTATCCATATGGTTTATCTGTGCAGTAAAGCAATTCAATGATAAAACATAGCAGTAAAATAAACCCTGTATTTTAATTTTTTAAGATAAATTGTTTTTCCTAGCACCTAAATCACATTAATGGAGGAGATAGAAGTGCCTTTTTTCAAGAAGAATACCACAACTGAAAAGGCCTTTTTCTTCTAGAGTGTAACTATGTACACAGTCATAGCAGTTAATATCATTGTATGCCATGGGTTCATTCTGTGGAATAATAGCATTTGGTGATCTAATTAAATCTCAACAACATTTGGTGATCTAGTTTAAATACTTTTTTTTAGGAAATCTCTTATATAGATGAGTAATTTCCTCATTCATGTGCAAATTTCATTCCACATAATATAGCTATAACAATTGGAGTGATATCAATAACTGTATGTAGTGTATATAGAAATTGTTAATCACCTCAGATAAGATTCCAGGAACAATTTGGAGGATGGTTCCTGATAAGATTTTCAAGTAGAGACATGCTAAAGATAACCACTCAAAGTTTCCTATCTTAACCTGTGTAGGAGACAGCCTAAACAAACTGAAGGTACTAGGTTCTGTCTGATCTTAAAAGGTAAGCAAGGACAAGCCTGTTTGTATTTGGAAAGAAGACCATATAGAAATACCAGATTGGTGTGTGTGTGCATATGCGTGCATGTATCCCTTCAAGTCACCTACTGAATTATAGCAACTCTAGAAGATTTCTTGGGCAAGGGATACTCAGTGCTTGGTTTGCCAGTTTCCTTCTCTGAAAGGTAGCCTAAAGTATCTGGCATCGATTGGTGGCCTCCCATACAAAGTCCAAGATAAGATCTGGTGTCCCTAGAAGGATTTGGACTTAAAATAATATGAAGAAGGGAAGAAGAAGAAATAAGGAAGTGTATTATTAGAAATGAAGATGACACAAAGAAGAGAATTGGGATGCCAAGATAATCCCCCAACCCTTCTACCCTGGCTTTTCCTTTCCCATTCCCCGTTCCTCATTCCCTTTTCTCTACCCTTACATTTCTCCATTTACCGTACCAATGTTTATTTTTTACCATTAGTTTAAAAAACTTAAGAAAGGTATTTTATAAAACGATCTGGTGCCCCATAGAACATTTGGACCTTGTCTGTTTTCAGAAGAAAGCAGCCCCAAACCTTTTCTGAATAAATCTTGCCAAGATAAACCTACAATACAATTGCCTCTAATCAAAATAATCTTGATAAAATGGAAAGGAAAGGCTGGTTAGGTTTTAAGGCTAAGCAACAGCATTTTACAGTATGGATGAAAACACATCAGAAGCTAGTGAAGAACGCGTGTACCCAATGCCTAGTCCCAGCCCACATCTTACTCCCTGCACTCTCAATTAAATGCCTTTTTCTAGTCTTCGAGGATGGTCTCATATGCAACACATTGTAGTAATTCAACCTGGGATTAGAAGCATATAAATAAGTATTACTGAGCTCTCTCTATGAAGAAGGAGTTTCAAATGCCACTGAAGCATTTTGGAACTATATCAGTTGGGCAGAGTTTTGCAAAGTTACCTCCCAACCATCATCCAATTAATACTCCCACGTCATTAAAAACTGCATTTGAGCTGAACCTATTAGCAGTCACATGTGGCAAACCACAATCTCAATGGGAATGCTATTCATTCTAGGAAAGGCTGTGCCATCATTCAAATTCCACTGCCTTTCCATGCTTCATTATGTACCATTTCTTTTTCTACAAAGGAATTTTACTATGAAGTTACAAATGTCAGAAGACTTGCTTTCATGCTTTCATGCCTTTCATACTTTTGGTGTGAATGTTAATAATTAAAATCTCCTCCACGGCATTTCATTGATTTTATTAACGAGATCCCATCAATGACATTTGGTTGCTCTTCATCTGTCATGGCTGTAGGCTTAGGTTGAAGATTTGCTGAAAGAGAGACTTTCATCTGCTATAAACTGATACTACTCATTTAAAGTGGACTGAAGGTGATTACCACTGTTATCAGACGCTAATTTTGCATTGGTGATGTGTATAATGCTGATCCTACCATTAGGCAACAAAAGAGACAGTTTATGGGCATCATGAAAGTACAAGACTTTTGCATGTTGTTGTTGCCATATTTATTTCTACCTTACTTTATCTCTCTAAAAAGAGACCCAAACTCTACTTGTATTGCAAAAAAAAAAAAAACAACAACCAAAAAACACACACAAAATTGCTTTGAATGCAATTTTCCTGCTATGAAAACACACGCTACTACTTTTTTGTTGTAATACTATTTTTGTTATTACAAAAAACAACAAACAGACACAAAACAAACAAACAAACATCTTCCAGGACTGGGGAGAGGTTTTTGAGATTTTCTGCCCCATGTACTAAAACCAAGTCTTACATACTATACATCTTGACATGCCTAAGAGTGGGGATAGGCAGAGCAGAGATTACTACTCTGCCTCTGACGCCAAAATCTAGGCCCAACCTTTGGTGTTTTAGTGTTGTTGCAGTAACAATATCCCATAATATGAGCCCAACATATCCCCTGCATGAGAAACAATCCCTTGTAGCAAAGTCCCATACTACTGTGACATGTAAAGAATGCCATACTTCACATATTTTCTTCTCCAAATAACTATGATTTAGAAATGACACACATACCTGTGTAAACTAGAAATTTCCATATATACCACAAAGGATACTGGGTTTATTTTTATGGTTATAGAACAATTCAAAAATTCATTGAAGCACATGATTTTTGAGTGTCAATAAATTATAGCAAGAACAACTTTGGAATGATGAGAAGTATTATTATATGGGTAGATGTCCCTATGTACAACACAAATTATGCAGTTTTCTACACAAAGCATCCATATGCATTTTTGACAATAAGTTCTGAGTTGTGAATAGGCTTCAAAAACTGTGTGGTTTTTGAGGACTGTCTCACAATAGTGAGAAAATTGCTGAAAATAGTATTTTTTTGGACAGAGTATTCTTCTTCAAGAACATAGTGAAGAATTACATCTCTCATTTACTTTAGGAATGCAGAATTAGGTGCTTCTGAGATGAATTTGTTGGGTTCATTTCTGATAAGAGGTCAGTAGACGGGCACTACCAGAAGTGGCTTATAAATTGCATAGATGAGCAACAGCAATGGTAATTTTTACAGAGAAATCCCCCAAAAGCTATTTTCCATGACAACATCATGCAATGTGAAGTAGTAAAATGAAAGCTTTCCCTGGCATATTTGTTTTTTTGCTCTGTAAAATGCAACCTAAGTAAAATGGTGTCATTTTCAGTTACAGATGAACAAGACTCAATATGTTGTACTTTATTCTCCTGGATCCAGTATAGATACTGCTTCTAACTCAATAATAAATGTGACAAATAAGTGGGTCTATGCCTCAGAAACACTCATCATTGAATCCTTTTCCAACAGAGTAAATATCTAGGGAAGTGATGGATCCAAGTACTTGTAGGGCAGATCATATAAGGTCATGCATTCTACTCAGAGACTGCCTCTGAAGTGTAGTGGACGAAGGTATACACTTATCCTGGTTTGGAAGGACATATTGAAACTGTATTCTCAACTTTACTGAACACAACATGAACTGTTTACAAGTTTGATATATTCATTGATAGATATGTCCTATGAAATTATTTTGTAAACCTTATATATTTTGTTTGTTTCACTATTGAAGTTTGTCCTGTATGTATTATGAAAGTTACTTAAACTTGTGTCTGTACTGAAGCTCATTTCAATAGGACAATTGCATATTTACAACTCTATGGCAATAGGACCTCATCAGACAGAGGTCTATAAGCTGGGAGACGGCATGGAAATCCCTGCAGTAGCAGGGAAACTATGGGCAGAACATTGCTTCATCCCCTTACCATCACACAATGTTTTCTGGCTGTCTCTGGCTTCCAAGCTGTCCCCAGTTTAGTGAATGAGAACACAGGTAGTCAGTCACCCATGTTCTCAGGGTTGCTTCTGAGCACACTAATGAGACAAATCCAGGATGGAGCCTCACTGAAAATAGCTCTGCATTATGTGGTTGACTCAGTCAGATTTTGTCCTGGCAGCATCTCGGCAGCATGCTAGGAGGGGGGAAAAGGCCCATGTGATAAAGCCTATAGAGAACATACTGTATGTCAAAATTTGCTTTTAAATGAGGAAAACTTTTACCCAAATAGCTGTAGGCTGTTATCGAGAATAACGCTCAACACAATGAAAAGAAAGCAATATTCATGTAAACTGGAAGAGATATTTTGCTTCACTGTGGAGATCTTCAATACATTACTGTGTTTCTGCCTCTGTTGTCCACCATACTCATACCCTGATTTTTCACTTTCAATCAACATGAATGCTACAAATTCAGAATGTAATCAGTCACTTGTGTTTATGTAGCACCCTTCATATAAGCATCACCAAGTGCTTTACAGTCATTAAGATCAAATTAAAACCACTTTCATAAATATAGAAACATGCATATTAATGTCAGTTTCATTATTAACATTGCCTAGAAGTTGTTAATGTAATTTCTTAATATTTTTAACTATACTTACATTCCAAATGGATAACAGCACCATGTCACCAATTCTGAATTGCACTCTGGGGAGTGGTGCTAACTTCCATTTCTAAGACGAAGAGCTGGTGTTATCTGTAGACACCTCCAAGGTCATGTGGTCAACATTTTATTTATTTATTTATTTATTTATTTACTTACTTTATTTACTTTATTTATATACTTTATTTATATACCGCTTTTCTCAGCCCTCAGGCGACTCAAAGCAGTGAACAACATCGATACATCAACATCGATACATCAAGAGACAAGTATAGGACAATTAAAAACAATTGTAACATAAATCATTAACATCAGAATAACAACCATTAGCTCCTCAACAGTAAAATCAGAATCCAGTCTCATCATTCATTATTCCATTCCTATGTTCAATTACACTGTTTAATCAAATGCTTATTCGAACAGCCAGGTCTTCACGTTCCTCCAAAACGCCAGCAAGGAGGGGGACGATCTGATCTGATCTCAGTGGTGGCTGAGGGGCCACCACTGAGAAGGCCCTGTCTCTCGTCCCCGCCAAGCGCGCCTGTGATGCAGGCAGGACAGAGAGCAGGGCCTCCCCAGATGATCTTAGTGTCCTGGTCGGTTCATAGGAGGAGATGCGTTTGGAGAGGTAAGTAGGGCCAGAACTGTTTAGGGCTTTATAGGCTAACGCCAGCACTTAGAATTGTGCTCTGCATGAAGTACCATCCCAGCAAAGCAGTACTTATTGATCTCACATTTTCATGTTTTTGAACTGCTAAGTTGCCAGAAGCTGGGCCTAACAGCTGAAGCTCATTCCGCTCCCCGGATTCGAACTGTCAATCTTTCGGACATCAAGTTCAGCAGCTCAGCGGTTTAAGCTGCTGTGCCACCAGGGGGCTTACTAGTTACATGCAAATATACAAGTGAGACATAGGTGAATATTTTGTTGAAATCAAGGGTTTTAGTTTATTGAGCCTAAAGGAGTCAAGATATCTAAGATTAAAAAAAAAGTCTTGATTTATATTTGGATTATAATCCTACTTTCTTTTTTTTACTTTTCAGTGCAACAAATCTAGCCTTGGAATCAAAAGTAATTTACTATGATCCATGGTTGATTTGTTTACACATTTGCATGAGCAAACAGGTTGTCTGCATCAGCTCCCAGCCTTTGTACATTGCAACTTAATAAAGCCAGGATGTCTAGATCAACATTGTGTGTCATCATTTCTTTCAGTGAGATTGTTTTAATATATTTTCCCTGACCAATCTTTGCAAGCGAAACTCTAGCTGAAGCACATCATATTGTTTTGACTTATAATTTCACCTGTTTTTTTTTTTAAGGACGCATATTGATTTTTCTAAGGCGTGGAGGTTATAATACTCTGTAAACTGCATAAATCTATCTTTTGCCTGAAAGCCCAGTCCTCGCCTGTGGTTATCAGTTTACAAGCACAGAGAAAAAGACCATCGTATGAAATTAAAAATGCATTATCAGCCTATCCAGTGAAGGAATGAAATTATGGATCCAAGATAAATCAATCATCTCTGCAGAAAGTGATAGCATTCTGAGAACTAGGAGGCCTGTTTGCTTGCTTTTTATTGTTGTGTGGGTTATTTTCCCTAGCAAAGTTGCTTTGAAGTTGCTATTGGCTCCCTCCTTATAGAAACTCAATCTGTGAACAGACTTTGGAGCTGAGAAATTGATCTTGCTATGCTGTAGTGCAGTGTTTCTCAACCTTCCTAATGCCATGACCCCTTAATACAGTTCCTCATGTTGTGGTAACCCCCAACCATAACATTTTCGTTGCTACTTCATAACTGTAATTTTGCTACTGTTATAAATTCTAATGTAAATATCTGATATGCAGGATGTATTTTCATGCACTGGACCAAATTTGGCACAAATACCCAATACACCCAAATTTGAATACTGATGGGGTTGAGGGAGATTGATTTTATCATTTGGGAGTTGTAGTTGCTGGGATATATTAGGGTTCACCTACAACTTGGGCAACTTGGAAGGCGCTGAACAGACTGTGCTCTGGCACCACAAGATGCAGAGCCAACCTTCGGAAATGGGGCTACAAAGTGGAATCCACGACATGCGAGTGTGGAGAAGAGCAAACCACTGACCACCTGCTGCAATGCAACCTGAGCCCTGTCACATGCGCAATGGAGGACCTTCTTGCAGCAACACCAGAAGCACTCCAAGTGGCCAGATACTGGTCAAAGGACATTTAATCAACTACCAAACTCATAAATTTTGCATTCTGTATTTTGTATTTTTGTATCGTGTCTGTTTGTTTGCTTTGTTCTGTTAGAAATGTAATATAAATGACTGGTTGCTGATGACTCGATAAATAAATACCTACAATCAAAGAGCATTCTGAACTCCACCAATGATGGAATTGAACTAAAGGTGACACACAGAACTCCCATGAAAAGACTGGAAGGGTTTGGTGGGCATTGACCTTTATTTTTGGAGTTGTAGTTCACCTACACCCAGAGAGCACTGTGGACTCAAACAATGATGGATCTGGACCAAACTTAGCATGAATACTCAATATGCCCAAATGTGAACACTGGTGGGAATTGGGGAAAATAGACCTTGACATTTGGTAGTTGTAGTTGCTGGGATTTATAGTTCACCTACAGTCAAAGAGCATTCCGAACCTCACCAACGATAAAATTGGCCCAAACATTCCACACACAACCCCCATGACCAACAGAAAATACTGTGTTTTCTGATGGTTTTTGGTTATCCCTCTGACACCCCCTCACGACCCCCCAGGGGTCCCGACCCCCAGGTTGAGAACCACTGCTGTAGTGTGTGTATGGCTCATATGCCATATGAGTTGGTTTCTGCTATAGTTTACCCACAGAGTCCCACCAGAAGTTCCTCTGCGCTGTGGGATGGGAGCTGGTGGGCTCTGTGGTTAAACAATGGCTGAACCGGTATGTGCTGCCAAAGTAAACCCCATCTAATGAGGCCAGAGGAGGGGAGCATGTTTACCTAAGTCTCTTACCTCATCATTTCATTCATTCTTGTCACATGGAGAACAATTCATCTGAAGTAAATACTCTCTGCAATCCAGATGGTGTGTGGAGTGATCCTGAATGGTGAGGATAATGAGAATAATGAGAGATGTTGGATGGATCTAGAAGGTTCATCTCTTCATATTACTGTCAACTACATTTCTAATGCCTTATTGTGTCTGGTTACAAATGGGATCTCATGGACAATGTGATGGCTTCACATTTTTGCTCTTTTTCAGAATGTCTGGATCACAACGAATTTGGGGTCTGAAATGTTTCTAATGAAGATTCTGAGGAGGAGTGTAGGGTTTTTGTTGAGGCATTACTGACATAGACTAGAAAACAGGAAAGAGGAAAGAAGTTTAAGACACTAAGAGGGACAGTGCATGAAAAAATATCACAGGCCAGGTGGGAGTATAAAGAACAGAACTGAGAACAGGGTATGTCAATCAAGGCTTAGTATCCAATTCCCTGGTTTTCCTGAATTTGTGTCAACTCCATCAAATTAATTGCAGATTGAGACAGCAGACATTTTTGTGCATGTGGGGCTGCCACTTCCACACTTTTTTGAATTAATTATTTGTTTACATTTTTTTCTTTATGTCAGTGTTTTGTGGCCAGAATATTCAGTTTCTATTATTACTGTTTGCTAGATGTGTTCCTGTTTCATGTGTCCAGAAGAATCAGATGCACATTCTTGTATTCAAAGATTGTTTATAGAAGCCAGAAGACAATGAGATACTCTATACTGTTTCAAAATCCATTTGCGCAAAAAGCATAATTGTGCATGCCTCTATGACATGCATGACATCATCATAATTGAGTAAGTTTGTGGATTTAACAGCTCTGCGATGAGTAGTCTACTGACTATGTTCAAAATTCCTGACTGTTTAAACCTTTTTAAAACAATAAAATCCCTCCATTTATCTTTCTCTATTCATTCTGCTTTAAAATCATAAATCTATAGAGAAGCTGCAGTACAAATGTGATTTCAAATAATATTTAATAGGGCATTTCTGTTTAATCATGCCTTTCAGGATTTTTCTGGAGTTCCCACAGAGTCAATCGAATGAATCTGGGCTCGTACGATATATAGCTGAAGCCTTAGGAGAGCTGCCTTCTGCACTCGGAGTAATACAGATTTTAGCAAGATTGATTACAGCAGAGGAATTCAGAAATGTAAGCTATTAGTTCTTGTTCTGGGGTTGGATTTTCACTTACTGGAGCTGCATTTGCTCTCCATTTCCTTGGAGATTTTTTTCTAGGACAGCATAACTTGAAATGGAGCTGTTTGCTGCATGATTGAAATGGTTTGCTGTATAACAGAATCATACTCATTTTTCTCCAAGAGGATGAATATTCCCCTCAAATTAAAGCAGTAAGTAGATATCCTAGCACAGTGGTTCAGGGCCCAGTTCTGTTACTAACACTAAACATCAGAATGTTCTGATGATCATTTAACGTGGAGCTTTCTAAATGATATATAGGAAATAATTCAACTTCAAGATGTTTTGGAATTTCTTCTGGTGCACACATCACAGCAAATTGACTGGCTCTTTGCTTCCTGAGCTAATGTGTATATTGGAATTAAATTATTGTTCTTACATCTGAGATAGAAGAAGAAAATACTGAAATACTCTATGGTAACATCTGGAAGAAATTTTATCACACACCAAACAGGGTATGTTATCATAGGGGATTTGGGAGCAAAATTAAGGAAACAGGGCATAATAAAAGGCAGTAACATTTCAGAAAAACAAATCACTGAAACTAGATGACATGCCAATACAGCAGCCTCAGTCTACAGAGGCAGAGTCTACTCTAGTTCTAACTAAAATCTGTCAACTACTATGAAAAAGTAAGTCAGTTTGGAATAACTAAATATGCAGTCCCATCCCCAAGAAAGGGGACACCAGAGATAACAGTGATTGCAAAACAATTGCATTCAAAATTCTACATCAGAGCCTTTTTTCATTTATGCCGAGGTGGGTTCAGGAAGGGAAGAGACACTTAGGGATCATGTTGCAAACATATGCTGAATAATGGAAAGCACCAAAGAACACCAAAGAAAATTAGCCTATGTTTTATAGATTATACCAAAGCCTTTGACTGTTTAGATAAAATAACATGAATGTCTCTTTTAAAAATGGGTGTGTGACAACATTTTAATGTCCTGATGCATGTAACCTGTACTCAGGACAACAGGATACCATCAAGACAAAAAAATGGAAAACCAGAATGTTTTCCAACTCATAAGAGATTCAGACAAGGCTACAATTTATCACCTTGTATCATTTGTATACTGAACATATCATGTACAAAGCAGGAACAGACTTGGAGGAAGCAGTTGACAATATTGGAGGAGATAACACTTGTAATTTAAGATATGCAGATGATAACATATTAACAAAATATTAGCAGAAAACAGCAAAGATTTGGAATGACTGGAAAAAAGTTAAGAATAAATTACAAAGGCAGATTTACAGTTTGAAATGTATAGTTTAAGAAAACGAAAATAATGACCACAGATGATTTATATAATGTTAGATGAGAAAGACATCAAAATAGTTCAAGGTTCTCCTCACCATTGGTTGGTCATTAAGCAGAATGGACAGTCAAGACTTGAGAAGAAGGAGGATTTGGGAAGGAATCAAAGAACTAGTAAAGATTCAATGTCAATATATAGGTATCATTAAACACTAAAATTAGGATTGCCCCTTCCATCATGCTTCTAGTTTTTAATGCATGGTTGCAAAAGCTGAACAATTGAGAAATCTGATAGGAAGAGTATAATTTTATTTTAAACATGATCCTGGAGAAGAATTCTACAACATAAACTACTAAACAGAAAAATAAATGGGTCCTAGAGTAAATCAAACCAGAACTCTGTATGAAAGTCAAGATGAGTAAACTGAGATTATCATATTTTGACCATATCACAGGTAGACATGGCTCACTAGAAAAGATGGGAATGCTTGGTAAGGTGAAAGGAAGTAGAATAAGAGGAAGACCACATTATAGTTGGATAGACTTAATAAAAAAGTCACTGGCCTGAGTTTGCATGACCTTAGGATAGGGTGACTTGGATGTTTCTCATTCATGGAGCCACAATAAGTTTAAGTCGACTTGATAGCAGTTAACAACAGTAAGGTAGTATTATTTTCTGTGCAGAAAGTGTTGTTTCCTGTCCAGATGTTGCACTGCATACGTCTTATATTACAAAGGTTCTCATTAGTTCAGGATTCTTCTCCTCATTAGGGTTTCTTGGTAGTCTGGAAAGAAGTTTTCATTTCTCATCCTTAAGTATTCTTAAGAGATGATATTTCAGGAGTTATGTCCATCTTTCTGGTTGGTCTCGTCATAGTGCGAGACATTCTTCTCATTTCTGCCCCTCTGCAAAGAATTTGCTATGCTGACTCTTTGGAGTCTTGCTCTATTCCCTATCATGTTGTTTCATCCTTCCTTAAAGCAGTTCCTGATAAAAACAGTTTGTAATACATCTAGCGTCAACATTGTGTGTGATCCAGTGACTTCAGTATTTGTACTTGTCTGGTACTAGGAGTAATTTCTTCTTCGCAGGGCAACTTGATAGTAGGCCTAATGGTGAGAAAAAGAGAGGGAGGTAATGGACATATGTCTGTCATTTCCTGTCAACGTGCCTGCTAGAATTAAAGAGCCAGCAAAATGTTGGACTGTTGCTTTCGACTGTGTCTTGCAGTTGCCCCCATTAAATTTGAAAAGCTTATTCTGCACAGAGTAAACTTTTGTAAGAACACACACATCAATAATTTGTCACTGAATTTGGTAGTAATACTAAGTATTTCTATGGCACTTTCGGGGTACAAAGCAATTATAATACATTATTTGTGTTTCAAATAACCCTGCATGGAAGAGGTGTATTATTATTATATAATCACAAACAGACCTCTGAGAGCATAGGCAGTGACTTGTGAAATAGCATAACTGATGGAAAATGTCAATCAGCAATACCTTGGTTCATAGTTCGGTCATTAAATCAGAGTGTCAAACTAGCTCTTGGTTTGGATGAAATGAACTCTTAAGGCAAATTTTGAAGTAAGTACCTAAGAAAAAGATCTGAGGCGTTCTGTGGAAATCAAAAGGGAGCTTTGACAAAGAGTAACAAAATTGCCCAACAATGTTCTGTACCATTCTTCCTTGCTACAGGGGTGATATTAAAGGTAGGCGGATTATGTGGAGATAAGGGAATGAGGTGATGGGTGAACTGGGTGGCACTCTGAATTTTCCGGATAATTTTATGGGTAGATTCTGTGGGTTTAAATGATAAGCTTCCCTGGAGGCTTTTCACCTTTCCTTGCACTGTTTTTCTTGATTGTTATCCAAGCCATCCACATTATTTATTGAACAATTCCTTGCCTGAGGACAATTATTGCTATGGTCAACCTTGTGCATTCATTCTCCTTCACTGCGGCATGGTATCATCAATAACAGAATACACACATCGGATTGTTCTTTCATTCAGTTCAGTTGGTTCCCTCTTCTTACACTGGATAGTGATTTCAAAGCAGTTTATATAGACTAGATTTTTTTAAAAAAGGAATGCAAGAAGGTGCTCATTTCTCCAGGATTAAAGGTCTTTGCATAGACCATCTTCATTTTTACAGTTTATTAGATTTTTATACAGTGATTCATTCATATCAGGAGAGCAATGTTCACTATCTGATGGTACATTTGCAAAAGACTTTAAGCAAGGTTAAATACTTTAAAACTGTCCTAAAATAATGCATTACTAATCTTCCTAACAAATTTACTATAATCCCTTTGAAAAGATAACTGCTAATATCCCCATTAACCCCTACCGGCAGCAACATAATTCTCTCCACTGTTGCACAGATAAATAAGTTTTATTGTGCCATAAATGAATTCATATTTTCTTCAATTTCCTGTTACCTAATCTCTAACAATAAGTAATTTTCAATAAAGCTCCAAACTGGCAAATTTTAATTAGGTGTTGCCTGTCTGTTTATTTTTTTTTCCCCTGTGCAATCAAGACTTTTGCAATTCTTACTATGTTACACAGTATTTTGAGGTAGAGGTAGAATTTTCCCATTCTGTACAATCCTTTGTTCTGAAACCATTCAATTGTAGTAAAACTTGGGAATGAATACCTAAATGGTGTCCATAGTTTTTTGCAGCATGAACAAAGCAGTCAAATGTAACCAAAGGTATCATTCAGTCAGAGGCGGCCCTAGGTAATTTTCAACGGTAAGCAAACAGTATTTTGGTGCCCCCCCCCCCAACCAATCACTGATATATTTTCTGTTCGTCGTGGGAGTTCTGTGTGCCATATTTGGTTCAATTCCATCATTGGTGGAGTTCAGAATGCTCTTTGATTGTAGGTGAACTCTACATCCCAGTAACTACAACTCACATATGTCAAGGTCTATTTTCCACCAAGAGTGCCTCAAGAGCATCCCTGGGCAAAATCAACTATACTGCAAATGCTTACTTAGCGTAATGGGTTGAGCTGCCCCTGGATTCAGTAATCTGTTATCAGATGACAACTCAGTAGTTCTACTGAGCCTTAGCTAGGTCACAGATATTTAGAATTTTAAAAGGTTTGGCGGTATCGTATCTCTAACAGGAATGTTGTTCATCACACGAAGAGGGGCAACTCATTTCAGCTGACTATTAGCAAGTAGACAACAATCATGAGTTTCCCTCTGTAGTAGAAAAAAAAACTATTAAATTACTCATTCATGAACATGAGAATCACATAGTCATGGACTCCCTCCTTTTGCTGCTCCAAAGAATAAAATCTTCGGATTACAAGAATAGAGATTCTAACCAAGCATTTAAAATGATTTTCTGATCACAGGAGCTATTTAACAATGGGATGGACTACCTGATAATTTAATGGACTCTTCATTGGATGTCCATCTGCAGGGGCGGCTCAATCCATTTCACGAAATAAGCATAGTTGATTTTGCCCAGGGGTGCTCTTGAGGTGCTCTTGGGGGAAAATAGACCTTGACGTATGCGAGTTGTAGTTACTGGGATGTATAGTTCACCTACAATCAAAGAGCATTCTGAACTCCACCAATGATGGAATTGAACCAAATATGGCACACAGAACTCCAACGACAAACAGAAAATATATATCAATGATTGGTTGGGGGGGGGGGCACCAAAATACTGTTTGCTTACTGTTGAAAATTACCTAGGGCCGCCTCTGTCCATCTGTCATAACTATGGGTTCTTGCACTGAAAAGGTGTTGAAAAGGTTGAACCCATCCACAATTCTATAACTTTAACCCTAATCCTCCCTCCTGCAAGGCAATGCAAAACCCCTGTTTTTTTTTTTTTTACTATTTTCCTTCTGTTTGGAGACCTCGTTGCTGGAAATATACACATTTGCACAGTTTGAACTGTGTTTTTTAAATTAACATTCATTATGCTACCTTTAAGATTATTGAAATTCAAGTGAAACATTAGAAGGTTTACCTTTCTGGAATGTGCCACTCTTGGAACTTCTTTCTCTTCTTCACATCTGTTTAGAAGTGTTATGGTAGTACCTTGCTTTTGAAGTAATACATATAAATCTTTGTAATTGTGAACAGTACATGTGAACCTACTGCTGTGCCATCTGTCCACATGTTGCACTTATTACTACAAATGAGGCAGTCTGAACTCAGGCAGCCTAACTAGTTAGCTGAAGAGTAAGGTCTTTATGATGGCAGCTATTAGGTGAGTAGACTAATTGTATAGGGCAGCAAAATGTGTGCTTTGTATCCCGTAAATAGGATGCATACTGCCTTAAATCATGAAACAAGTATTCAGGAGAATACTTTTATAGCACTGTCCTTTAAAACACTGTTTGGTTGTTACAGTTCCATTAGGAAAAGGCATAAACATCATCTTAATCTCTAATTAGAAGCTTGTTTCCCAATTGCTCCTTATGAAAATGTAAAGGTCAGAAGAACGTGTTTGATAATATCTCAGCTAAACAGTGGACTATGATTAACATAGAAAAAATCATGTTAATTGTTTCAAGAGTAAACATAAATAATACATCACTTAAATTAGATCAACCTATGTTATTGACATGAGTTGCAGGTGGTATTCTCATAACATATATGGGGCATTGTATCTGCTAATGCATCTCATTGAGCCCACAATTAATATAGCCATAAGCTTCATTGCCAAGAATCTTATATCTCATAGACACATATAGGCACGTGCACATATCTGTAATGAATAGCAGAAGACTATAGTAAACATCTCACAATTATTTAAAATCCTAACAAATTTTCAGAACTGTACTAGATTTAAAAATACAGTAGAAAAATAGAAATAGAAAAGACTATAAATAATTTTATCTATATCTAACCTTTGAATAAAGGTGTCAGAGATACTTTAATTGTGCTTTGCCTGCATGGCAGGGGGTTGGACGAGATAGCCCATGTGATTTCTTCCAACATATTATTATTTGATTCTATGAAAAGAGGCACTCAACTGCTGAATGAATTGAAATGGCTTTAGCAACTAAGAAAAAATGTTCACATATGTAACAAGGAAAGTCACAATATATCTGCTGGATATCAGCATTCTGTCACATTCTCATAAGAAACTGAGTCTAATTAATTAATTAATTAATTAATTTCATATACTTATACCCCACCCTTCTCACCCTCGAAGGGGGACTCAGGGCGGCCTCACAGCAAACACCATTCGGTGCCATCATAATGATAAGAATGATCAACAAATTCATTAAAACAAAACATTAAATAAACAGTTGTTAAAACACGCCAATTAAAATCCGGGTCTGGGTCAGTTCATTGTCACTTCGAAATTGCTTATGTCTTCTTCATACAAGCCGCTGTTCAATGGTCAAATGCAAGGTCCCACAGCCAAGTCTTGTGTTTCCTTCTAAAGGACATGAGGGAGGTGGCCAGTCTGATGTCTTTGGGGAGGGAATTCCACAGACGGGGAGCCACTGTTGAGAAGTCCCTGTCTCTTGTCTCTACCAATCTCATTTGCGACGGCAATGGGATCGAGAGCAGGGCCTCTCCAGATGATCTTAAACTTCGTGATGATTCATAGTAGGAGATACGTTCAGACATGTAGTCTGGGTCAGTACCGTTTAGAGCTTTAAACCAGCACTTTGAAATGTGCTCGGAAGCAGATCGGCAACCAGTGGAGCTGGTGTAACAGAGGAGTTGTATGCTCCCTGTACACTGCTCCGGTGACCAACCTGGCTGCTAACTGTTGGACTAATCGAAGCTTCCGAGCAGTCTTCAAAGGCAGCCCCACGTAGAGCGCATTGCAGTAGTCTAATCGGGATGTAACAAGAGGGTGGACCATCGTGGTCAAGTCAGACTTCCCAAGGTATGGACGCAGCTGGCACACAAGATTTAATTGTGCAAAAGCTCTCTCCGCCACCACTGAGACCTGGGGTTCCAGGCTCATCAATGAATCAATATCACTCCCAAACCGTGAGCCTGTGCCTTCAGGAGGAGTGTAACCCCGTCCAACATAGGCTGTAACCCTATGCTCTGTTTGGTCTTGCAACTGATCAGGAGGACCTCTGTCTTGTCTGGATCCAGTTTCCATTTGTTGACCGACACAGCAGTCAAGCATTGGTTTAGGACTTGCACAGCCTCCTTAGCATCAGGTGGAAAGGAGTGATACAGCTGAACATCATCCGCATATAGATGACATCTGACCCCAAAACTTTGAATGAACTCTCCCAGTGGCTTCATGTAAATGTTAACATGGGGGACAGTACTAATCCCTGTGGTTGTGAGGATGAGCAGGTGTCCCCCAGCAACACCTTCTGGGAACGATCCTCAAGGAAGGACTTTGCACTTTGAGTTCTATTGGCTGCATAACTAAACACAAAAAGATTAGGGGCAAGATTTAGCTTTGATGCCCATGGCATACAACAATCCCCTGCATTTGCATTCAGTAGAACATCTCCTTGTTCCACATCCACATCATAAGAACAGCTTCTTATTAAAGAATGGTGGATAAGGGCCAGTGTTTATGCATGTCCAGTTGCTGGCAATCCCATTAAATATTTCCAGTTGTTAGTTTTTTTTACAGGTCTGCCACTACTTCCTGATTACTCTTTAGCACCCAAACAAGGAGACATCATGATGGATCTAATGAATATCTCTGGTGGATAAAGTGGCTATCATCTGAATTCCTTCATTTTTGGAAACAACAAGTAAAACTCAGATCCATTTTTTTCTTTCACCTGCTTTGTACAGTTGTTGTTAAAATATAAAAGGGCAGTCAACAATGGAGTTCCATTGTGCTTGGAAGTGCTAGCAGTCAATAAAGATGGAAAAAAGAAAAATGGAGTAAGTTTTATATTAACAGTTAATAAACACAAATTAGACAAGGAAAATACCAAAGAAGGGACTCTCCACACCAACAAAGTTGGTGGGGAAAGCGATTTGCCCCACCCCCTGAAGGAAGAGAGGGGAGGTTCCATTTAGAACCTCCTGCAGGAGGGGCGGGGGTTGGCTTGCCACGTGAGCCAGCCCCAGCCCTGCAGTCTTGTCTGACTTTTCGGCACGGCAAGACGTGTGCACTGAGCTCCAGGTCGGTCTCGGAGCTCTCTGGGAAGGAGAGTGCTCCTTCTCTTCCCTGGGGGAGCAGGCTGGAGCTTCTGCCTGAAGCGTGATGGCAGGGAGCGGCGGCCGCTGTTTCCCCGCCGATCTTACCTTGGGCCGGCTGGGGCTGCGAGGGAGCATCGCGCGGAACAGCCGCTCGGCCGCCGGCTTTCCTTTGTTGTTAAGGGTGCGGGGAGGCAAAGGCATTTTCCGAGGTCTCCTTTGCCTCCTGCGCCGCGAGCCGCGCGGCGGTGGCGTACAGCGCGCCTTCTAACTGGGCGACGCGTTGCTGTGTTCCTTGGCCTCCTGCGCCGCCTGGGGCGCCAGCCAAGCGGCTGGGTGCCGCGGGGCTTATTTTCGCGGCTCGGCGAGCAATGGGAGCGCAGGGCGCCATTTAAGGGGGCGACGCGTTGCAGGCCCTAGGGCCCTGGGTGAGAGCCGCTGCTGGCGCCTGGAAGGGTTTACCGCCATTTTACTTCAATTGGCGGCAACGCCGCCATTTTGGGGCCGTAGCGTGGCGGCCGCCATCTTGCTAGATTACGTGACGCAGTTTGATAGGGGCCTTAGGGCCATGAGCACCCTGTTGGTGCCCGTTTTTGCAGTTTGGCGGCAACGGCTGCCATCTTGGGGCCGTAAAGTCGCGGCCGCAATTTTGGTAGCGTCTGGGACACAATAGGTGCGGAGCCCGCTTTTGGCACACCCCCTTTTGGGCCTGGTTGCTGGGGGTGGCCCCGGGATGGGGCGCTGCTCTCAGGAGCAGTAGGTCTAAGGGGAGCGGGGCAGAATGTTTAGATGACCATTAAATAAATAAATAAAAATCAAGCTTCTCTTTTCCCCCTTTTGAAGTCCATTCACATATTTATAATGACCATCATGTCTCCTCTCAGCCTCTCTTCTTCATGCTAAGAGGGCCCAACTCTTTAAGCTACTCTTTCTCTTTCCTCCCTTTGAATTCCATTCACATATTTATAAATGGCCATCATGTCTCCTTTCAGCCTCTCTGTTGCAGGCTAGGAATGCCCAACTCTTTAGGCCGCTCCTCATAGGGTGTGTTCTACACACACTTGATTATTTTAGTTTGGGGGTTGTATTTGTGTTGAACTTTATCAACTTCTTTAAATGCCCATAGACCGCTCAACAGAGGGTTAAGTCTGTCACGCCAGAAGTGAGGGGTGACTGAGTGGTGTTAGGGAGAAGGGGGTCTGATGTCTCTTCAAACTCTTTGATTCTATGAAGTTGCGAGGGAGAAGGGGCGCGAGGTCTCTTCCAACTCTGATTCTATGATGCTGTAAGGGATAAGGGGGGCTTGCAGTCTCTTTCAACTCTTTTGATTCTACGAGGCTCGGAGGCTTAGGGGGCAGGAACTGAACTTAATCGGGGGTATGAACTGCATTGTTTGTCTTTTCCAACTCTTTGATTCTATGCTTAGGTGGTGTGGTTGTTGGAAGGGGTTGCCAGGAGGGCGGTAGCAAGGTGTGCAGAACTGGCTTTCATTGGCATTCTCCCCTTCCTTTGATTTGTAGGATGCCATCTAAGAAGAACAAGGGGGGCCCTAAGGGGAAGGGTCCTCTGGAGAAGACGGGTCACAAAAGACCTTTGCGGCAGGAGGGCTCGTCGTCGGACGAAGATGGGGTGTCTGCGGAGGATTTGGAGGCCCTTCTTCTGCGTGTCAACCAGATTGAACAAAACAAGGGGATTGGTTTGGGTAGGGTTGGTGCAGGCTCTACTCGCAGGGCAAGTAGGAAGCAGTTGTTTAAGTCTCTTTTGTCCCGGGTTTCTATTATAGAGTCGACCTCAGCTGCGGGGGCTGAAAAGGCGGTTCGGCTTCATGAGCATCTGGCTGTTCCAGGGGTTGTGGAGGGCTCTGCCATTCCCAGCCCAGAAGTACTTCCGTCGGTGCAGGCTTCGTCTGGCTCCTCGGTGGCGGCTGTGGCCGGACCCAGTCAGCCCGCGGCATTGGCCTCCGCGGCCAGTGCTGCGGCTGGGTCCACTCAGTCAGTGGGGTCGACCGTTGCTGCCGTTGGTGTAGCAGGGAGGGAGCAGTTGGGGGCGGCTGTCCCAGCAGGTACTTCCACCACACTCACATCATCGAACACTTCCACATCACTCACATGGCCCTGGGACCAGGGGCGGGCTCAAACTGTAATAGGGGTTCAGTCGTATGCTGCAGTCGGAGGTCAGCCTGCGGGTGGGACAGAATCCGGTACAGGAGATAGGAAGGATGATGCCGCCGCTCAGTCGGCCAAACCTGCTACGGTTACCTTGGAATCGGCTCGCACTGGGGAGGCAAGCAAATTTTGGGGTACAGCGAAGTGGCCACCTCAGGCGACGCCTACCGTTAGCCTTTCAGGTCTAGGTTCCCATTTGGCGCCTAAAACATTGGAGAAGGTTTTGAGGAATGAATACGTTGATATTTTCTCTCTATACTTCAGGGATATGGATAAGAAAGAGAAGGATGAGTTAGATGAGGATAGTAAGGAGAAAATGAAGAAACGCAAGGTGGAGCAGAACTGGGAGAATTGGCTCCCTTGTTTTACTATATATGCAACCTTGCTCTCTGATGCTGCCCCAGAAAGGGCTACGGCCTTGTGGCAGTATCAGAATATTATTAACAAGGCATACGTTAGTGGCCCTCCCAACGCTTGGCTGGAATACGATCGACGGTTTCGAACTGAAGCGGCTAGCCATCCAGACAAGCGTTGGGATTTGATTGATGATCAAATTTGGATTGAGGTGATGAATCCGTCTAGGGCTTCCTCTGCCTTAAAGGCGGATAGTGGGCACACCATTCAAAACACGGTGGGACAGCCCTCTCGGCAGGGGGCTCCCCAGCTGCAGTCCCAGGGCCAGAAGCCTTTATGCTGGGAATTTGCGGCTCAGGGAGCCTGTTCACGAAGGGACTGTCGATATTCGCACTTGTGCTCTATTTGTTATGGGTCTCATCCATCCCGAAATTGCCCCAAGGGGAGGGCCGCGAGAGGTAATAATAGGGACACCCAATTCGTTAAGAAACCTTCAGGTCAGGCCGCAGTTTCTCAAGAGCCTCAGCCCAATTAAGTTAAACCAGTTGAAGGTTTGGTACCTAGAAGGGGGGGTTAAGTACCCAGGGGACGGTTTTCAGTGGGTTTCCATACTCATATGTTGGGTCCCCGTTTCCCACATTATCCCCTCATTGGAGATCCATGTAATTGGATGTGATCTCGGAGTCAATGGGCAGAGGGTAAAATAGGATGCTTACTGGCGATAGGCTCGCCCGGTGTTTGTTTGTTTGTTGCTTATTTTACAGGGACTGCCAGGCTGGTGCATAGATGGAGAATCCTTTTGTGGGCATAATTATGTCCACTGGGCGGAGAGATACGCCGGGAACTCGTCCTTTGGCCAGCGTCTGGGTGCGCTTCCACTGCATTGGTCGAGTGGAAGGGTGTTCGTGGCCTTCGGTGGGCCAGTGCTCCTTATCGGAGGTAATGATCTGGGACTGCTTAGTGGCAGGGCCCTGTATCTACAAGCCCGTGCCGACATTTTGAGATCTGGCAGGCATGGCCCCGGGTTCACATCGCTTGGTCGGCCATTATTCCACGCCTTCGGTGGCCAGGAGGCGGTGACGTCAGGAGCGCGAGGAGGCCAGACGGCGTGTGAACCGGGCCATGCACACGGTTTTTGCACGGGGCATACACCATGGAGACATTACACATGACAAAACACGGTTTTATAGTTTATGTTGGTGTACACCTCACAGATTGGGCAACGAACAGTTTTGGGCTGATTCGCAGTTAAGCATTCAGGTGGTTTTGAGGGGCTTGGTGGGGGATGGGGGCGAAATAGACATTTGCCCCCAATCCGTGGCATAAATAGTTCAGGAAAACACTGACATGGAGGTATACACATGGCACCCATTAAGGGTGGGGGGCACTGTACAACAAACACTCACCTAGAAGTCAACAAATGGGTGAGGGGACATCAATTGGCCCAGTAAAGAGAGAAGCTGATATCAATAATCGGATACAGGCTTCTCCAGATTTTACCTTCAGGTTGCCCGGTTGGGGATCCAGGGCACACAGACATCACACATTAAGTAGCTGGGGACGCTGCCTCAGCTTGCCACCAAGTTCCTTGACACTTAGTTTAGTTCAGGTAAAGTTAAATAGGTAACATTCAATAAAAGTTGCCCAATTTGAATCCATACATTTGTTGTCTGTCTCGTTATTTCAGGGGTTAAGGGGCAAATAAAACTGATTTCAATACATTTGATAATGTAACATTTCGTTTGAAGTATTTATATTCCATGCAAAAATGCATAGATGATATTTTAAAATGATGATTCTTCCAACATAAGACTGTTATCTACATAGTCAGAAAACTACTGGAGAGGGTATTCCCATGACAAGATTCTCCTTATTTCTTTCTGGTAGGCAAATCAAGGAAAGTTTCTTGGCAGGGGTATGTAAGACACATAGATCTTACAAGCATCTTAAAATTCATAGAGCATGTAAGTTTCAGCCCAAAAAGTGTTATTTGTACCTGAGATGATGACAGGTGTTAAAGCATGCAGCTACAAATCAAGCTATTAAAGAGAGAGATCCACCCCCCCCCCCTCCGTCCCGTCCCGTCTCTTTTTTAGGGACTAGAGATGATGTGCTCACTTTGAAAAAGGAAGAAAAAAAGGGGCAAATTCAGATGTATAAAAGACGTCATGGGGCACATATATACTGACCACTTAGGTCAGGGTGACAATGGATCAGCCCCACAGTGGCTAAACACCACATAGGACTGACCCGGCTTAACCCAGGTCGGGCCACCTTAACACCCTTGGTGTTAATTCTATCTGATCCAACTAGAGCAATGCTGGAGGAAAGAGTAAGCAGGTCTTTCTGGTCATCAGCACTCCTATGTGATATCTGTAGTAATAATAACATTGCCATGCAAAAAATTTCAAATGTCTCATAATGAAACACAACAATGACCCCCCAACTGTTGCATACTAATGACTCATGGCTGCCATTATTCCATGACTGCAATTACACATAATTACACTGATGATGATGATGATGATGATGATGATGATGATGATGATGATGATGATTAGAAACACAACAAGATGAGTCCACAGCAAACAAGATCACTCTGCTGGCTGTTGTATTGGATCACACGTCGGACACTTCCCAAGTTGGCGACTAATGCGTGCAGATCCTAGTAGGGTGGCCTTTTGCAGCTGGAAGATGGTAATCTTGTCAGCACCGATTGTGTTTAAGTGCTGATCTTGGTGCTGTTAGCTATTTACTTGACTTGTCTTATGTTTGGGACATACATCTTTGTAAGTGACTTTACATGTGAACAAAACTGAATGGAGTGGTTTCACAATGTTCATATTCACTGGGAGTCCTCTGTGATGTACTTGAATCCATTGTAAAATAGTTGTCAATTGTATAATAGGTGTGCAATGGCCCAAAAGGTGTTGTTGCACATTGGCACGTCTGCCAATGTGCATCTGGACACTAGCTAGAAAGTGTCAGAGTAGTGATGGAGTTCCCATTGCGCATCAGAAGTTCCCTATGTCCACTTGCCAGTGCCCAAATATTCATCTTTGTCATTTGCTAATAATATTTTTAAAGTATTGTCAAAGTTTTTCATGGCCGGAATCACTGGGTTGTTGAAGATTTTTTCAGGCCATATAGCCCGAAAAAACCTACAACGACCCAATATTTTTAAAGTTTTGAAACCTTGGCTATGATGTAAGAGCTTGACATTAAATCCCTGATTTTCGTTATGTATTACCTTTGTGCATGTTTGTGTTTTTCTCGGCAAGACTTCTACACAGTTCCTGAAGGAATCATTTTTATTTCTAAGAACTTTCTTCCTTCACAGTGCTCATTAAGCTGTGGTGGTACCCTCTCCAACTTAATACTTCTCTTTCGAATCTGTGGTGTATTTTTTAATTAAGCCTCTAAACTGAGGTAGTTTAGTGTAGCCTCAAGAATCATCGATATTTTACTCCTTTGACCTTTTCCCTCAATTTTATTTCTTACCATCTCCCTCTTTTGAAGCCCAGTACAACTGTGTTAGTTTCCTGACACTTTTCACATATAGATTAAATGTGATGGCATTATGGCCATTAATCAGCTTAATCAAAGACACATCTTAGCCTTAGCTTTTAAGAGGCACCATTTGGTGCTGAATCGAACTTTGCCTCCACTTTGGTGGGTTCCATAAACAGCTGTTCTAGGCTGCAACCATTTCTATTACATGATAGTTCATTTTTATCTAGAGACCACTTCAACACAAAAATGGTTTTCTATAATATGTGGAGATAGCTGGTGTTCAACTATGTTATTAAAGTGAATCAGATCTTGTTTTACAATTGTGTTGACCATCTGACCTATAGACTTAGAAATGAGTTTGAAGTGTTATGTCGATATAAAAGTAATTCTAGAAAGAGTGAACTTAAAAATGAAGAGCTCCTGCTATCTATATATTTAAAAAGGATGCTTACTAGTGCTCTTTATATAGCTATCAATAGTATTTCATTTCCCAAAAAGAGCTACTTACATGCTATTTTTAAGGATGGCTCAATGCTTAAGGCAGTTTGCAGCTGCATTAAAATGTAATTAAAAGTTTAATTAAACATAATGAAACAATTGCAAAATAAAACAACAGTAGCAGAAGACAGCAGAAACAAAAATAGCTCCAAGACCTGAATTTTGAGTATTCACAAAAGTAGTCACGGGATTTGAATGGCAACCATGAGTTTAATCTAGTGCCTAGTGAGGCAGCATCTTTCCTACACATAGATATCTAGAACAAAATGAGAGGCCTTTGGTTTCTGCTGAAATTTCTATATATCACAGGGAACAAGGAGACAGATGTGTCCTGCACTTCATGTTAGGCACCAGTTCTGCCTTTTCTGATCTTCTGGCACACAGAAATAAATAATGGACTGGATCTCCTATCCTTTATTCCACTAGGTTTTGAAAGAGTCACAGAAGAGATAAAAAATCTTTTGTGTTGCTTTTACACTTCTTCATTTCTTTTAATTCTTACTTGTAAGTTAAACTAAATCTGATGCCTGTGTTCATAGCTATTAATGTGATTAGTATAAATCTTGATTTACGGCTCTTATGTTTGTTGGAATGTATGTCATTCTTCACTCATTTCATCCTTGAAGAAAGCAATGAGTAATTTTAGTAGTTTCTTCCCACTGCTAGAAAGTCTTCAAAAACAGGGTCATTTCTAGGACTTATTCTGTGTAAAATTTGGAAGTTCAAACAGAAAACAAAAAGAATCTGTGAAAAAACAGGCCTTTCTGCACAGAAAATATTTATTTATTTCGAGTGCTTCTACCCCGCCCTTCTCAACCCCCTGGGGGGGGGGGGACTCAGGGCGGCTTACAAAAGGCACAATTCGATGCCTAACAGTTAACAAAATACAATATACAAAATACAATATAACAACAACAATTATAACTAGTTAAAACAATCAAATTAATACAATTAGC
Organism: Anolis sagrei ordinatus; assembly: GCF_025583915.1. Taxonomy (NCBI): domain Eukaryota; kingdom Metazoa; phylum Chordata; class Lepidosauria; order Squamata; family Anolidae; genus Anolis; species Anolis sagrei. Next base: position 121,462,017 of record NW_026846588.1, on the reverse strand, counting down.
AGCAATAAAATCGTCTTGTGGTCAACGTTCACCAATTCATAAATCCATAGTCCATCCAGTATTATCATAGTCCTTTCCTACTCTGGTCGTCATTGTCCTTTATCCATCTGCCAGCTTACCCAAAGGCCTGGTCCCATATCCAGGTTTTTAACTTCCTTCTGAAGGAGAGGAGGGATGTTGATGACCTAATTTCCCCGGGGAGTGAATTCCACAGGCGAGGGGCCACCACCGAGAAGGCCCTGTCCCTCGTCCCCACCAGTCCCGCTTGTGATAAAGGTGGGGTCGAGAGCAGGGCCTCCCCAGAGGATCTTAAACTCCGAGGTGGGACGTAGAGGGAGATACGTTTGGACAGGTACATCTCCACTGAGAAGATTCTCATCAGTCTAGATTTGTTATGTTTAGATCTTCCTGACCCTCATGAAATACACTTTTGTTTATTTTCCAAATCACTTTGACCATTATCCAGCTATATTTGTTATTTTAGTCTGAGTGGCATTTCAATCAATTGACATCTGTATAGGAAGGCTATGGGTTGGACTGTAATTCTCAACTTCCCTCATCATTGACTATGCTACCAAGGGCTCCTAGGAATTGTAGCTTCCTGATTAAATATGAAGACATGAAGCAGAAACTTTAGATATAGCCACTGTTGAACAAAGCTGTGAGATAACTGTTGCATACTATCAATAAATATACTTAACTTATTTCTTACGGTCTTGGCTTGATAATTACACTGGCCAACACACATTTTGGTTCCTCAAATGTTAAATCTGTTTTGGAGTATTTCACATCTGCTGATTCCAAAAATAGCATGATTTCCCTCTATCTGCTCTAGTTTTGAGATATAGAACATATGTGATTTACCAGTTGCCATATGTTACACGACAGAAAACTATGATAACCATATTTAAGAACTAGTGATGATGCAGTGTATCCAATACAATTTTCTGAATTAGCACCCCCAAATAACCCCAGAAGCTGGCCTAAAAACCAAGACACCAACAATTTCTTTTGTTAGGTTGTGTTACTGAAGGATTTGGAGTGCCCCTGCCTGAGGATACACTAAATAGAAACAAACAGTATTATAGATGAGGAAAATAAATGTATTAAAGAGAGATAGATTACCACTAGACCAGTGGTTCTCAACCTGGGGTCCCCAGTTGTTTCTGGCCTACAACTCTCAGAAATTCCAGCCAGTTTACCGGCTGTTAGGATTTCTGGGAGTTGAAGGCCAAAAACATCTGGGGACCCCAGGTTGAGAACCCCTGCACTAGACTATCATCAAAATCTAATGTGTTTTTTTCATTAACAGTAAAATGTTCTTACTAGAAATGTATTAGCTTTGCTTACAATTTAAAATAGAGTTTTTGATGTTCAGCCAAGAAATATTCCAAAATTGTTAACAAAATGAGTGATTGCACATAAAGCATTAAAAAAGGTTTCTCCATCTCACGATGTACCAGATGGGCATAATTAACACATAAAACCTAGGAAGTGAGGTAGAGTAAATCACTCTGTGTCTATGTGATTTTTCCATACATTGAACCATAAATTCACCCTTCATTATTCTATTCACGCCTACCTGCGTGACCGCATCTCCATCTATGAACCCACACGTTCACTTCGGTCATCTGGTGAGGCCCTGCTCGTGGTTCCACCTGCGTCACAAGCGCGTCTGGTGGGGACACGAGACAGGGCCTTTTCTGTGGTGCCCCCCCGACTCTGGAACACCCTCCCTAAAGATCTTAGACAGGCCCCTACATTGGCAGTCTTCAGAAAGAACTTGAAGACCTGGCTGTTCCGATGTGCCTTTCCAGATTAGGAATCTCCATTAACAAGTCCTCAAAGCACTTTAGTAGAAATAGATTACTGCACACCACACTCTGCACTTGCCCCATAATCCTTATATACCTCCTGCCACATCAGCACTTTTAATCTTGTACCCACTACTCTGGCCTGGCCCAGTTTTATTATGTCCTGATGTATTGTTTATTGCATGTTGTTTTAATATTGCTTTAACTGTTTTTAATTTGCGTTTGGTGTTACATTGTTTGTGTTGTGTTGAGGCCTTGGCCTTTGTAAGCCGCATCGAGTCCTTCGGGAGATGCTAGCGGGGTACAAATAAAGTTAATAATAAAAATAATAATAATATTGTATATTTAAATATGTTTTATATTTGATTATTTAAAATATACTTTCTCCCTGAAATATATTGTGTCTCATACCTCTTAATTTTAAACTATTTAAAGAACTGCATCAGGACAGCAGAAAGTGTAACATGAAGCATATAATTTGGGGCTCCTCTACATGTAACCGGGATAAAAAGGATGTGTGTGTGGCTAAACGATGTTAGGGAAACTCGTTGGCAGGATCTGCTTAACAGCTAAAAAGCACATGTTTAAAACGTGCGCTTAAAACCCGATTTTGTCCAAAAATACACATCATCATAGTCATGGAAAACATGTGACTTTCTTCCCTTCCCATCCTCCTGTGTGGACTGCTCCAGTGCATGTGCACATTTTTAAAGGTTGAAACAGTTGATCAGGCTGTTAAAATGGGAGTCACAGACACACAACTGGCTAAAGAGAAGCACAAATAGAAAGTAATTAGATTTATCTGCAACAATTCCTTTATTTAGATCTTTATAATATTAAACAGAGTTTGAATTTAGAGTTGCATGAAGAGAATAATCCCACTGATTTTATACTTTGTTATGGTGCTGATTGAAATTTGCTGTATGTTTGTAAAGTATTGAATTTTCCCATTATTACTGTGTAAACTGCTTTGAGTCCCCCCAGGGGTGAGAAAAAGCGGTATATAAATATAAATATATAAATACTGTAAATAAATAAATAAGAAATCTGTTTGGGAGTACACTGGGATCTCCACGTGAGCACATATAAGGTCCAGTGCAACTCAGATTTTTTTTTAAAAAAAAAAAACACCTTTGGCTGGATATCTTCCCCCACCCTCTATCAAAGGAAGGCATGAGGTTGGTGGGGAACATTTCCTGAGACTGATAAGTCTGTGTGTAGGCTTGTCGCCAGGTCCCAGGATTTTTTGTCATCCCACCCCCCCCCCCTCCAAAAAAAAAAACATTTGCACATTTACTTTGTTGGGGGATCCAACCACTAAAATGGGCTTTCATTAATTTGTTATTTATTTATTAGTAAATCTAATTTATGTAAGTAGTCAAACTCTTTGTTCTTCTGAATGGTTTTAACACAATACTTGACTTCTCCGAAAACTATGCATCTTTCAATACAGGAAAACAATCAGACAACCATTTGTATGTTTTGCATAAGACTGCTATTTTTAATACAGCAAATAGCAAATTGAACAACAAAAATGTTACACAGAAACAGCAATGCTGCACAACAGAACCAAATGTCTGTTATAGGTTTTGAATGACTTTTGTTGTGCACCATTTTGTTGTGATAGTGAAAAGACTGCATTTTTATAGTTAATCTGCCATGAAAAATTGTACTTTGTTGTTGTTCATTTATTCAGTCATTTCTGACTCTTCATGACCTCATGGACCAGCCCATGCCAGAGCTACCTGTCGGCCGTCACCATCCTTCAAGGTCAATCCAGTCACTTCAAGGATCCCATCCATCCATCTTGTCCTTGCTCAGCCCTTCTTCCTTTTTCCTTCCATTTCCCCCAGCATAATTGTCTTCTTTAAGCTTCCTTTCTTCTCATGATGTGGCCAAAGTACTTCATCTTTGCCTCTCCTATCCATTATGCTATACTTTGTGTATACTTTGTATAGTGAGAGGAATAAAGAGATCAGCCGTGTTTCTAACTGGTGACTCTAGAAGGATGTTACATCATGAATTACTGCAATAGGAAGCAATAGCTGTGCAGCAGGTTAATAGCATTATCACCATTTGCTGACCAACCCAAGGAATAGAGATACTGAATACAGATAAAATAAGGACAACTTTATCAACTCTTTCCTATTTAGTTGTGTTTAAGCAAATCTAAATTGGATGGGGGGGGGGGGATCATCTTGTTTCAGAAGTGGCTGAAGCAGTCAATCTCTGCTCGTCCAATGCTTAACATTTTGCTATTGTACTAAAAACTGGGTGGATTTTCTCACCATTTTCATCAACTCAAGTCCTTACAAATACGCTGTAAAGATCTATAGCATAACTTTTGGCAATGTATTAAACTCACAGCACATGTATACTCAGATGTGAAGTTAAACGAAGCTCCAAAGAATTTACTCCTAGGGAGGTTCGCATAGGGGTGTGTAGCCTTAGTTATATAATCTCAGAATATGCATAGGTATTTAATAAATAAACTGAAGGAACAATTTTGATTTCTCTAATAAGGACAGGAGTTGGCCTGATTTGGTTCATGCAAAAGGAAACATTACCCAAGTTGTTTTGCTCACTGTGAAATCTGTCAAGTTAAATTTTCCCTGTACTCCTTTGAAGTCAGAAATATTTAATTGAATGAGGGTTCTCTGTTACTTAAGAATTCAGATGACCTATCATGCCCTGTTGTTCATAAATCAGTAAAAAGCTTGAAGTACAATAAACCCAAAGCCATTAAGGGCAGATATGATGCTGATTATCTTACCCCAATTTATTATATTAATGGGTGGCAGCCTGTTTTATTTCATAGATATGGCGCCCTAGAAAAAACACAGAAACTACTCTTTTAAAGGAATCTTTTTTAAAAAATTCTCTCTTTCTTGACCTTTTCCTGCTACTTATGTAAATGCATATATGGCATTAACCCAAACAACTGGGAAATGTGTGTGAATTGCTGCGTGTACTCATGCCTAAGGTGATCTCCTGAATAAATTGAGGGCAGGTTTGGGGGCCAAAATTGTGGATTTTGAAGAGCTATGGATAAGTCATATCTACTCAGAGAAGGAGATGGTTTCTTTTTTGGAAAGTGTTCAGTACTTAAATTGATCCATGGACAAGTCAACCCAAGTTTTAGTCAAAAAGTCAATCCAAAAACTTGGGTTCACTCATCCATAGGTTTACATGAGGCTAACTTCATATACATGTGATATACCCCCTCTTTTCATTGGTCATGTGTACATATTTTCTCTCTAAGAATTAACTTAGCATAGATTTGTTGTGTATGGGTTTGTTCACCCATTACATCCATTTATGCACATTAATTCTTGGCCTTTACATACCCCAATGCATTAAAGTGCTGAGCTGCTGAGCTTGTTGACCGAAAGGTCACAGGTTCAAATCCGGGGAGCGGCGTGAGCTTCTGCTATCAGCCCCAGCTTCTACCAACCTAGCAGTTCAAAAACATGCAAATGTGAGTGTGTTTTTGTTTTTTTTTTTTGAGCCTCTACAAAACTACTACACCACTGTGGTTTCCTAACAATTATGGGTTCCAGTTAAATATTTTAAAGTATTTTATATATGCACACATGTATGTGTGTGTGCAGTTATATATGTCTTTTATCTATTTTTATCTATCTATATATCTCAGTTATGTTTTAATAATTAATTAATTAAAATTTATTTATTTTATAATTAATTAAAGCTACTAAAGAAAGTACAAGCAAATGTGAGCAATACTATATTTAATACAAAGACAAAGGGAGGATTTTATTCTTAAACCAAACCAAACATAGGATGGTACTGAGTCTAAAAAATAGGTACTCCTGGTATGAAGCATTTCAGTTAGGGGATAGTCTATGAATACACATTTCTCTTACTGCATGCATTTTTCTGTTAGAGCACATCATTGCACAATTCAAAGAAGTGTGAAAAACCAAAGGGCAATTGCATTGCAGTTTGAGTATTAAACTGAGCACTGTGAATTATGACACTTTGTCTTAAAGCACAAGCCTTACAATTTATTCCCTATCCCGCTTTGAAAGGAGGAGTGAAAGATGAGCTTCCACCTGAAGGCACTCTGTGATTGGGCATCTATCAAGTAGTCTATTGGGATGCAGTGGATTTATTGCTTCTCAAGAGCACATGTGCTGATTGCCTCTCCCTGGACTCTACTCCTATATGTGTAAAATATACTAAAATGGGATCCTTATCCTCCTGTTCCCCACCCTCTCCTCCTCCCTTTCTCCTCCACCACCATCATGCTTTGTCAGTTAGGTCAATTTGGAGATGTCATGTGAGCTGAAATCCTGAATCCAAGAAAAAGGGAGAGATAAAATAAGCTGAGAAGAGAGCATTTTAGCAGTTTAGTATAGAGAAAGGGGGATTTACAACTTGGGCATAGAGAAAGTAGCTTTTTACACCACCCTGCCTATTTTTCTTCCTCTATTTTCAACATCTTGGGGTGAGGTGAGGTGTGTGTGAAGGGAATGGCTTTACTATTTTTCAAGGTTGCCAGCTTTGCTGGCTGCATAGTAGCAGAACTCTAGAAATAGTGATTCTTTGGGTCATGGTGAGATGGAAAGCTGACAACAGTAGTAGTGAGAACTTCCCTAAAGGCATACAGTTCTACATAAATGCCATCTTGTCTCGTTATTGTTCCTTCAAAAGGGAGCTAAATCCACATAGGACTGTCCCTGCAACCTGTTTCAATACAAGGAAGCAGAGAGCGTATTCCAGCTCACTCACTCCAGATTTTTCTCTCTACAACATTTTAACTTATGTTCCTGTAAGGAATATTATGCAACTTCTATCCTCAATGGACATCAACTCTCTTTGTCCTCTAGATAAATAAGTAATAAGGGAAAAATTTAATAGACAAGATATTAGATTTGGAGGCAAAAAAAGGACTTAATAAAATATTTAGTGGAATTATAGAAGATAAGGAATCTGTGTATAGAATAATGGCAAACAAGTGGAAAAAGGAAGGGGGGGCTAGGAAAAGAAAAAAATAGAAAAGATAATCAATTGTTTACATAAAATAAAAATAGGAAAAAAAACAAGGAATTAGAAAATAATAATGAAATGATATAGAACACCAACTCAGCTGGCACATATGATTCAGGGATTAAATCCCAAATATTGGCATTGTGGGAGTTGGGAAGCATGGAATTCACATCTATGGTGGGAGTGTGGAGAAATACAAAAATTCTGGAATCAAATTCTAAACCAGGTAGAATTGCACACTAAAATTAAATTTGGCATAAATATGCAAATTTTGTTAATAGTGATATATGGCGATAGAAGAATTAAGGACCAAGACCAAGAACTAATGTTGATGACGTTTAGAGCAGCACGCACAGTAATAGCTTGGGATGGAAAGATGAAAACAAATGGGCATTTGAAAAATGGTATGAATATGTGTGGGACCAAATATAACTGGGTGTTATGGATATTATAAGAAGCGAAAACACATGGTCAGACAAACAGAAGAAAATTAAAGAAATTTGGACTTCATTTAACATGTTGTTAAACCAGATGATGAAAGCTGGAAGAAAAAGTTGGATAAAATAGAAAGAAGGCCCATGTAATGGGAAATGAAAGAATTAACTTATCAACAGGGAAGGGGTAGGGGTAAGTGTAGGAAGGGAGAAGGAAATGAAAAAAAAGAAGAAAAAGCCTGGTAATTATGGTTATGTATATATATTTAAAAGAATAAAATAATAATGAGATTACTTTTAAATCTTAGTTCTGTCATAATTGTTGGTGTATGAAAAGTTACAAATAAAAGTTCTTCAGATTAACAATCAACAGTGATGTGATTCATCATGAAAGTTCTGAAAAATGCAGAATTCAGTGTCCCAAGACAGTTGCTAAAAAGGACTTAACAGAGCCACTGGGGATTACAGTAGCTAATCTCACAATTTGAATCAGCAATTTTCTTTTTAGTCTTTAAATTAGGACAGAGAATCATGACTGAGTTTTAACAAAAACAACTGGATTTGGTTCACATTAAATTATGAGGATTTAATTCCTGTATAGATCAATCCTGCTTTCAAGACAGGGTTTGTTCTCCAATTGTGAATTAGCAAGAGAACCCTGTATACATTTCAGTGAGTCCATTGAGGGAAACTTTAGAAGGGATTGTGTTTTGAACCCTTATACCAGAGGTCTTCAAACATTTTAAGTGGAGGGCTGGTTCACAGTCCCTCAGGCTGTTGGAGGGTGATGGGGAGAATATAGTTTGAAAAAAAAATGAACTAATTCCTATGCACACCGCACATACCTTATTTGTAGTGCAAAAAAACCATGAAAGAACTCTACAATATTTAATATGAAGAACAATTTTAGCCAACATAAACTTATTTTTCAATGGGAAATGTGGGCTTGCTTTTGACTGATGAAATAATCAAGTTAATTAGGAACATTGTTGTCATGTACCTTCAAGCCATTTCAGACTTAGGGTGCCCCTAAGTCTAAGGGTTAGGGTGGAGGGGGGCAGGTAAATGACACTGGAAGGCCACATCTGAACTGTGGGCCTTAGTTTGGGGACCCCTGACTTATACCACCATCAAAAACATGTCTGAATAAAAAATACACTCACTCACACACATGCACCATTCCTAGAGGTCAAAAGTATATGATATACTAAAACAATCTATATAAATAAAAATGTAATGTTCGTTTGTGGTACCATCAGAACTCAAAAACCACTGGGGGAATTGACACCAAATTTGGACACTAGACACTATCTCAAGCAAGCTATGTTCTCCACTCACAAAAACCCCAAAAAACACTTCAACTGGAATTCCTCTCTTATCTGAGGGTCACAGCAACACGTGGCAGGGTACAGCTAGTACTTTAATAACAGTAATTGAACAGAAGCAAAAAATGATTAATAATTTGATACATTTAATATTTTTTCTTATAAAATTTCTTAGGGTGAATCTGCACTCACCATTAAATCTGTGGCTTCAGACAAGTCCAGAGGCACCAAGCACACCCTCTCAAATCTCCTATTACCATCCATATGGTTCAGCTGAACTGAGACTGCACCAGCCCCACTGGACCATCACCTCACCTTTCATGTTCTGCCACTACTCCCAGCCAGACACAGTTCCATATCAACTCCTCCATGTGATGGGCACCCTGGTCTGTCATCAGAAAAGGTATCCACATGACCAGGAAGGAAAAAGGAGAACTCTCTTCTCCTTTTCTCTGGTGACACAGACATTGCTCTTGATAACAGAATGGGACACCTGCAATGCTTAGGTTCTTGCGTGGAGCCCTGGGGTCACCTGGGAGTGGCAGAGAGTGGGTTGGGGAGGGATATTGAGTACTGCTGTCTATACCTTCCCCGGGACTTTTTTTAGTTCCCTCTTTCCCAGTACAGATGAGTGCAAGAAAAAAGTGATGATGCCAGTCAGGCATGTAGCCGGAGGGGGGGGGGCTTGGGGGCCTTCACCCCCTCCCCGAAATTCTCATGGTAGTCTGCAAAAAGGCCTTACTGGTACATTATTTAAACTGTTATGTTTATTCATATCATGATCTGATCACCATGCTCAATATATCTCATATGCATGGGGGTATTGGGGTAATGATACAAAAGGTTTGCTAGGGTAGACCCGCTTTCACTCAGACTCAGCCCCCCCCCCCCCCGGCTACGGGCCTGATGCCAGTATTCTGTCTGGTTCATAAACCAGTCAGAATCAGACTCAAGTTCATTGTCCAGACTGTTCAGGAGTCATTGGATACTCAAGAGTTTCTAGAAAACATGTAGCAAAGCCAATTTAGACCTACAAACTCTCAATTCTCACTGAAAGACATCATGGAAACAGCCAGCAGTGGATGCAAGGTGAGTCCAGGTTTTCTTGTTCATGTAGATTCACCTTCAGACTTGCAAACTCCACACATTATTTCTGAATTTATCTGACTTTCTCAATTCTAATCCTTTGCATTCATACATGTTCTTCAAACACCAAACCAACTCTCAGCCACCAACTGTCATTCACTAGGTTTATTCAAATTCCTTCAAACATTCCATTCCAGTTCCATTTCCTCCCACCCTGCCTGCCTCTCTCCTTCCCTTCCTTTCTCTTTCCTTTTCTGCTTCCAAACAGCTTTTCTTCCTACTTACTTCTATTAATCAAAATATTTGTTAAGAAATTGCTTTAATATGAATCAAAAGTTTCTCCAAAGAGGCCATGGCATTACAGTGGGGAAAGTGATTCACTAGAGCAAAGATAGCAATCCCAAGGACCTTTGGATGCAGTCCAACATCTGGAGGGGCACATAACCCCCACTTCCCGAATAGAGGTCTTGTTTTATTTTATTAGTTCAGTCAGATCACACTGGCAATTTCTGTGGTGAAACATTGAACATGCTCCATCACACAATTTTGGAATAACTAGCCCAACAATCATGCTCAAAACACACAGATTTTTCAAAAGCAGTCCCCCTTCTCTTTTCAGTTCTATTCCTGGTAATTTTCCCTTTTGTGGAAGCTTGTTGACAGTATTTTCTCACATAAAGGGAAGAGAATTTGGCCCAGAATATGTTACAGCTGTCTCACCCCTATTTTTATCAAATTACATTAAAAGGAATTGAAATCAGCCTCTTTCTTCTCCCTCTTCACAATTCCATCTGCTAGAATTAATATTAACATCATTTTCTAACTTCAGATTATAAATTGCTGCATTTTCAGAAAGTCAATATGAAATGTTAGATATTTGAGCCGCCTGTTCAAATATCAATCTTTTGGTAGGAAGCAGGAAAAGGAACCATAAGTTGTTCTGTGATCCAGCTAGCTTTTGGCAGACCCTGGAGAGTATCATGCAATACAGACTATTGATGGGCTCACCCTAGAAGAGCCTGACACATTCTAATCATATTCATTTTTATATACAGAGGATTATTATATGTTCTCAATGCTATGGAAGTCTGGGATTTAAAGTTTGATGAGGCTATGACCCTCTCTTGAGTGTTGGGGTTTTACTAAGAGTACATCTACATGGTAGAATTATTGCAGACTGACACCACTTTAACTGGCAAGGCTCAATGCTATGGAGTCAAGGGAGGTTCTACGCTGCCAAGTGTGAAACTTTATTATATTGTCGGTCAGTTTAAACTCATATAATGAAGTTCAATGCAGGTAAACTGCATTATATGAAACTGCACCGACTATATAATGCACTTCCAAACTGCATTATATAGCAATGTAGAATCATAGAATCATAGAATCAAAGAGTTGGAAGAGACCTCATGGGCCATCCAGTCCAACTCCCTGCCAAGAAGCAGGAATATTGCATTCAAATCACGCCTGACAAGATGGCCATCCAGCCTCTGTAGGTGGAGCTTCAGAGAAAGCTCTCCCCCATGTCTTTATGTAACATACCTGGAAAGTTGGTGGGATTGAAGAAAAGCTCTCTCTTGCAGATCAGATAGTTCACAGGCACTTGAGGAAATAAATGTGGTGACTGCAAGAATATAACATCTATTCTAACCACATAAAGGCTCATCCAGACTCTTGAAACCTTGAAGCTATCCTTGATTTTCTAAATGGGTCTCCTTAAACAGGAAGAGGAATGCTGATCATAGGGTTTTTAAGAAAGAAAACTGCTAGTATCCTCTTGAATGTTACTTAGGAAATGAAATGTTGGTGTGGCCCCTGTCCAGTAGAGTCCTTTGTACATCTTAAGTGCTTGGCTGGAACATAGCCTGTAATCACAAGGATGACACTTCTCATGAAATGATTTTTTAAATGAGGTGTTAAGGGCTACAACATATCCTCCATTAGCACACTATTTCCTTCATCTGTAAGGACACAGAGCTCTACAGTAATTTCATTACCACTGGAGTTTAAGCTGGGTAATTAATAATAATAGCTCTGAGATTTAGGGATAAGCCAACTGGCAAGCACATTATATATATTTATATCAAATAAAGATGTTCACATTTGATGGCTTGGAATAACTACTCTTATCATCAGCTAGTAAGGGAAAATAAGCGATGAGCAACCATGGAATCCACTTTCTGCTCTTATATTGAGGGTAATCATCATCATCATTTTGGCTCAAGGAGGGAGTGCAACAAATTTGAAAACAAATGAACATAAATACAATAAATTACTTTTGTTGTTGTTCATTCATTCAGTCGTCTCCGACTCTTCGTGACCTCATGGACCAGTCCACGCCAGAGCTCCCTGTCGGCCGTCACCACCCCCAGCTCCTTCAAGGTCAGTCCAGTCACTTCAAGGATGCCATCCATCCATCTTGCCCTTGGTCGGCCCCTCTTCCTCTTCCCTTCCACTTTCCCCAGCATAATTGTCTTCTCTAGGCTTTCCTGTCTCCTCATGATGTGGCCAAAGTACTTCAACTTTGTCTCTAGTATCCTTCCCTCCAGTGAGCAGTCGGGCTTTATTTCCTGGAGGATGGACTGGTTGGATCTTCTCGCAGTCCAAGGCACTCTCAGAACTTTCCTCCAACACCACAGCTCAAAAGCATCGATCTTCCTTTGCTCAGCCTTCCCTAAGGTCCAGACCTCATATCCGTAGGTTACTACAGGGAATACCATGGCTTTGACTAGGCGGATCTTTGTTGCCAGTCTGATGTCTCTACTCTTTACTGTTTTATCGAGACTGGACATTGCTCTCCTCCCAAGAAGTAAGCGTCTTCTGATTTCCTGGCCACAGTCTGCATCTGCAGTAATCTTTGCGCCTAGAAATACAAAGTCTGTCACGGCCTCCACGTTTTCTCCCTCTATTTCCCAGTTGTCAATCATTCTTGTTGCCATAATATTGGTTTTTACTACTAAATTACTACTTTACACAATTACACACACATATACATGAAAACGTATATCAAACACAGCAACAGAATTGACATATGGGGTAACAGAAAACAAATCAAAACTCATGATTGAAATTTGACTGGGTAGGCCTGCTGGAAGACATGGGAGTTTAATTGTGCTTTAAATTCTGACACCTTGTTAAGCTGTTTGAGCTCTTCCGGCGGGTCATTCCAATGTTGTGGGGCAGCCGATGAAAAGATTCTCTGGTTGCCAGTTGGTTTTTGGTTGGTTGGAGTATCCACCTATCAGAGGATTTCAGTGTCTACTTTGTACTTTGCCCGGAAACTAATTGGTAGCCAACAGAGTGATTTTAATATATGTGTGATATGTTCACTCTTAGATGTTCCTGTAACCAATCTGGCTCCATGTTTTGAACCAATTGGAGTTATTAGTGCTTATCCTTCTCTTCAGTGCTAGATTTAATCCATGCTCTGTGCCTAAACTATGTAAAGTTGAAGAGTTCCCCATGAAAAAAGCTATTATTCTAAAAGATTTTTGGTATGTGTTTTGGTATTTTGAATCCCCTCATGCTCTCAGGCTCAAACTGTAGTCAATTTAGTTTGAAGTATATCTAAGTATGTCTTATGCTGAGAGTTAGCTTGCTGTAGTAGAGCCTGTAAGTAACATTGCAAGTGGTAATATGGGTGTCAGAAGGGGAAAAAGGAGTGCTTGTGAGCAGGAGCTAGATGAGGAACAACAAAGTTAAAGGATTCAAGATATACTTATGGCACCTACCAATGAAGACTCATTCGAAGGGTTCTCTGATAACAAAGGGTCAATGAGTGAGGGAGAGGAAGGAGATACAGTGGATGTGAATAGGGGAACTAAGAGCATTACTCGGGAGCAAGAATTGGATGAGGAGCGGCAAAGGAAGAAGATACGGGATATATTTACTGCACCCACAGATGAAGAGTCATTTGCAGGTTTCTCTGGGAGTGATGGGTTAGAGAGTGATGAAAGTGAGGATGACACATTGGACTGGACTAAGGTACAAGAGGTACAAGATGTATGTGCAGAACCAACATCTAGTGACACATTTGTGGGGTCTTCTGGTAATGGGGATTGGGAGTCGGGAAATACTTCTGAGTCTTGGGGAGATCTAAGTCTTGACAGAAGATGGAGGAGTTGGAGGGATGGGCGTGGGAATTCACGTGCGGAGTCAAGACCATTTTTTTTATTTAGGCAGGCTCTTAACTTACCATGACATAACAGCTCTTTAATGGGGTGTGTTGAGGGTTTTTTCCCCTTTTAACTATGTATTAATGTGTTTCTAAAGCAAGTAAACATATTGGCCCTGCCTGGTTGCCCTTGTGAACCTGCAATAGAATAATCCCGAGCATAAAACTGCATTGTACGAAGAGCAGAGCAGCAAGAAAGAGCTGGCCTTATTGCTGCATGGTGTGTTGCACACTTTATTAAAAGAAAGGATATTTTTGGCCATAAACTGGAATACATGCAAGCAATGAGCTTTTCTTTATGAACCATCAGAGTGTACTTAGAGAGTGCAATTGGTACATTTGCACAATTCTTATTTGTTGCTCCTCAATGATTACAACCTCTTTTCTGTACTGGAGCAATTTTATTAAGCACTTTAGCTATTATGGCAGAGAAATAAATATGTATACTCAATTACTGCAGTAATGAGTCAGGGGCACACTTGCTAGCCTTAAAAGTGTTTTAATAAAATGAAAATTCATTAGCACTCATGTAATGACACTCTTTTTACTATGCCCACTCCAGAAAGCACAGTGAAAATGGAGGAAAACAAAAGAGCAGGCCTGGTGGTTAGGCTAGCTATGCAGCTGTGGGGTATTGTTCATTTTTTAAAAAATACAGGGAAATAATTAAATAAATCTACATATATTTTTGTTGTCATTGAGTTTGTCATCTGTTAATACTTTCTGATTCTTACCACATTTACTTAATTTTTGTGTAGATGATCTGAGAACTTCAGGTATAATTTGGGGATGAGTTTCAATTTACTCTAAGTCTTTACACACATTTTATAGGGCTGTCAGACTGAAAACTAGAGATTATCCAGTTCTTTTACTGTTGTGTAGGAGAGGAGATTTCATCAGACATTGTTCCTCATATAATCGGACAACAAGCAGCATGTGCTAAAACTCCCTCTTCTAGAACATTGTTAAAGAAATAGATACTTTCTCCGGTTTTTACATTAGAAACCCTTCTTGATAGATGAACCATTTCCAGTTTCAATCAATATTCTTAAGTATTTTTATTGAAAAGACTAGAAATGGAAATAATATTTGAAAATATTTTCCCCAATGGCTAAAAAAAGAGAAGCCATTGAAATACACAAGCATGTGGACAATTTCAACAGAAAGGAGGAAACCATGAAAATGAACAAAATCTGGCTACTAGTATTAAAAAAACTCTAAAATTGCAACAACACAACAACAGAGAGGAAGCAGGCAGGGACATCTAATTACCTCTCAACAAAAGTTTGCTCCAGGCACAGTCAGCCCATTGTATGCTAATCAAGGTGGTCAATTGAAACATTCACACCTAGCTCCAGCAGACAAGAGTTCTTTGTCTCACTCTGGTCATTCCACAGATATATAAACCCTTTTTCCTAGTTCCAACAGACCTCACTACCTCTGGGGATGCTTGTCATAGATGCAGGTGAAACGTCAGGAGAGAATGCCTCTAGACCATGTCCATACAGCCCAAAAAAACCTACAACGACCCGGCTAAAAAAATGTTTCTCAAGTGTCAAAAAATCCCAAAGAAAAAATCCTAAAGTAATGAGAATCTTCATAGTTTAGGACTCATTCCATGAAAAATTTGCATGTGGTTGAAAACTGTATTTCTGTTTGATCCATTAAAATGCTAGTGCTAATGCAAAAACACCACAATATAATTCTGGGTAGAATAATGCCCAAATTGTGAATAGTAATAGCAGTTTTTGAAAACTTTCTCTCACTGAAAAGAAAAGTACTGAAGTTATTTATTGTGTTCTCTCTCTCCATTTCCCACGCTTTCTGCAAAAAATAATAATGGGGAAGGCAGACATCCCTACAAAGAACCTGGAGGCCTTTCTACTTGTATTATACCTTGTCTCCTGTTGTGAACATTTGAGGGTAAGAAAGAGATGATGACATAAACTGGATTTTTGACTTTTGATATGAGCATGTCTAAGCGAACTCACTGTTGCTGTGAAATTGCCATGGAGTTAATAAACACTGCTGTGCATGCTCACAGCAGCATCAGGACGTCTACTTGGAGGTCATATGTCATATGATCCTACCCTGCTTCCTCTTTCTCAGTGACTCTGGAATTAAAGAGAAGGGATAAGGGATTTGGTAACCAGGAGAAAGGCCATGACAGTATCACTAGGCACTTTTGTTCTCAGGGAATCGGGGAGGACCAAGCAGAGCAACGGTCATTCTCAGTAATCCCCTGTGGCTGGGAGAAGATTACACAGGAGTCACATGGGTTTTGTGTGTGTGTGTGTGTGTGTGTCAGGAGCAACCGCTCCTGTTGTGAGAGACTTGGCCGTCTGCAAGGCCGTTGCCCAGGGGACGTCTGGATGATTTTTTGATGTTTTATCATCCTTGTGGGAAGCTTCTCTCATGTCCCCGCATGAGGAGCTGGAGCTGATAGAGGGAGCTCATCCACCTCTCCCTGGATTCGAACCTGCGACCTGTCGGTCTTCAGTCCTGTCGGCATGGGGCTTTAACCCACTGCGCCACCGGGGGCTCCAGTCACATGGGTATCAAAGCCAAAGAAGCCAGAGAGTTCTTGGAAACTCACTGGTTTATGTAGAGGGTGGTGAACAAAGGGCTAGCCACAAGGGGAAGAAAGCAGCAATTCCTTTGTTTTTCTGCCCACCCAGCTCTCTTCATATCTTTGTCACAACTTGCAAGTTAGCAAGTAACAATTTTTAAATTTCGAGAATTGTAAACATACATATTTTGAGAAGTATAAATATAAATATTTTGAAAATATAAAAATTGGTGGTTCCTCTCCACTGTCTTTGATTTAATTAATTACCAACTTAAATTTAGAATTAATATTGAAATTCCAACTTAAGTTGAAGTGAAAAATAAATATAGTTCAGTGACCCTTTTGTACTAGAAACAAATCCAACTTAATTGAAAACTAAATTGACTTTAACTAGTTAATTCCAATCCCTGTTTTGTCTCTTACAAAAACAAAGTCCCTTTGAAGGTGTTACTTGCAATCCGGGGAGAATCTTAATTGCCTTCATCCAATTAGCATCACATTATCTTTAGCCTTAAGCATGAACCAGTCCATTCTAAACATCACTTTTTAACATTTTCTATCTGAGGCTCTCAAGGAGGCCAGTGGTGGCAAGGCATGTGGCAATAAAGGCTTTGTAAAAGGAAAGAGAAAAATTATAGCAGGTTATGCTGCTTTTTGCATCCTGAAGTGAACATTTTTCATGAAGAGGCACCATTGAAGCCTTGGCGGACCGTGCAGGGAGAATCTGCGGACCCCACCTCCTCCGGGATAGGCTGGGCTGCCCCAGCTGGGCTCTACGGGCCAGTGGGTACTCCGCCTTGGACATCAGAGGAGCTGCGGGGCCAGGAACAAGCTGCGAGAATGGGGATGAGGGTCCACCCAGAGAAAAAAGTGTTCTTGCCATGCATCAAGGGAACCACTGACCGCATAGGGAGGCTGATGAGGAAACACAACAAACAAACTATCTACAGACCCACCAAGAAAATCCAACAAATGCTACGTTCGGCGGAGGACGGGAGGGATCCTCTTGCCTCTGAGGGATTCTGCCGTCTACCATGCAGCTGTGGACAAGTCTACATAGGGACCACCAAGCGCAGCGCCCAGGCATGAATCAAGGAACATGGGAGGCACTGCGGACTACTTCAGCCCAAGAAATCAGCCATAGCAGAGCACCTGATGAACCAACCTGGACATAGCATTTTATTTGAGGGCGCAGAGGTGCTGGACCACTCTCGCAGCCACTGTGTCGGGCTGCACGGAGAAGCCATTGAAATACACGAGCATGTGGACGGTTTCGGCAGAGGGGAGGAAACCATGAGGATGAGCAGGATCTGGCTACCAGTATTGGAAAACTCTGGGATTTCAGCGGCACAACGGCAGGGAGGAGGCAGGCAGGGACATCTAGTTGTCTCTCGGAAGGAGTTTGCCCTGGGCGCAGTCAGGCCATTGTATGCTGGTCAAGGTGGTCAGTTGAAACATTCACACCTAGCTCCAGCAGAGAAGAGTCCTTTGTCTCACCCTGGTCATTCCACAGATATATAAACCCCTTTTGCCTAGTTCCAACAGACCTCACTACCTCTGAGGATGCTTGCCAAAGTGCAGGTGAAACGTCAGGAGAGAATGCCTCTAAATCATGGCCATACAGCCCGAAAAAACCTACAACAACCCATTTTTCATGATTGCTTTTCCAAGAAAAAAATGGAAACTTTACAACAGTTTATAAATGTGGGTCATCCCCCCCTCCCCCCCCCCCGATTCCAGCCAGGTGGGATGTTCATAAAGAAAAGAAGCAAAGTAATTATCATAAAATCTCAACTCTTTAAATTCTCATTTTCCTTTAAAAGGGGTTTCAAAAGAAAAGCATGTTTAATGTTTGTCTGGCAAAGATGGACAGTTGTTTTTGAAGCACAGGGGAAAAAACCTTTTAATACCACTTTTAACTCAAACTGTGGGGTCAAGTTCAATACTTTATAGGTGAGCTCCTATACAAGGAACACAGACCAAGCTGAGAAATTAAGGTTTGTCTTATCTAAAAGAAGGTATTTACAGAAAAAAGTGGAAAATACTTAGTCCTCGTCACTCAGAGCAGTAGCAAAGGTCACATTTGGAAAAGATGAAGCCTGAGACTGACAGTTGCTTTGGGGTATCTGAACCAACAAGGAAGTTAAAAATTGATAGAGCTCACATATCACCTAGTTTCTTTTTTTTTTTTTTTTGACCTACCTGACACACTGTGAGCAATCTTTAGAGTTAGATGTGATTGCCTCAGGGTTGATTTCCACATGTAGAGAAATGATATGATGTAGCCTACCAAGGAATAAGCCATTTTGATCTGCAGGTTTGGGTATCAGCCAGCACGTCAACGACTTAAATCCAGACATAGTTTTCTAAGATATACAGAGACACTCGCTGGAACACCTCAGCAAGCGAGAGTCCAAAAGTGGCAGGCTCAAACCCAGAACCTCAACCAATGGCTGATACCAAATGAGAAACTCCCCCCTGGGCACACAGAGGACTGGGCGACTTGGAAGGCACTGAACAGACTGCACTCTGGCACCACAAGATGCAGAGCCAACCTTCAGAAATGGGGCTACAAAGTGGAATCCTCGACATTCGAGTGCGGAGAGGAGTAAACCACAGTCCACCTGCTGCAATGCAACCTGAGCCCTGCCACATGCACAATGGAGGACCTTCTTGCAGCAACACCAGAAGCACTCCAAGTGGCCAGATACTGGTCAAAGGACATTTAATCAACTACCAAACTCACACATTTTGTATTTTCTCTGTTTGCTTTGTTCTGTTAGAAATGTAATATAACTGACTGGCTGCCCTGACACGAGAAAAAAGTCTGCAGGTTGAAGATCATCTGGACAAATGTTTCTCAATGTGGTTGTTTTTTGTTTTTTTTAAAGTTGAAAACCCTAATTCACATATGTAGGTACAAAATAATTGTTTGAGTACCTGTCTCTTGTCATAGTATCACAAGACATCAATTCAACCTTCTGCTTAATGCAGGATCTCCAGCTAAACCACCCCAAGCAGGTAGATATCAAGTTTCCTTTTGAAGACATCCAGAAAATGTGACCCTGATACTTCTCTAGGCTTTCTAACCAGTTTTTTACACAATTGAACTGCTGTTATTGCCAAGAAATCTAATATTCAGCCTAAACTCCTATATCTTAATACCATTAGACCTGCTTTTACCCTCCGGGGTACCAGAGAAAAGACCTTCCCTTCTTCTTTGTGAAATACAGAAAAAAACGCCCCATCATTTTCACCCATGTCCAGCATTATTTTTTATTCTTTTAAATTTAATTACATTTGGCCTACCCATAGATTTTAAAGTGTGTTGTCCTATTGATAATGCTTTTGTTATTGTTTTACTGTTTTGTTGTTTTTAAATTGCCTGTATTGTTATTGTTATTGCTTGTATTGTTGTATTTTGGGCTCGGCCTCATGTAAGCCGCACCGAGTCCCCTGGGGAGATGGTGGCGGGGTATAAATAAAGTATTATTATTATTATTATTATTATTATTATTATTATTATTATTATTATGTCTTCTCTTACCCAGCTGAGCAAGACCAGTTTCTTTTACCATTTCTCGTATGTTTTGTTCTCAATACCTCTTAGCATCCTCATTGCCCTTCTCAGATCTCTTGTGCTGAGATCTTGTTTGGAAATGGTTACCTAACAAACTTTTAGATGAGCAAAAGAAGAAACCATTCATAATAGCATCTTATCCATCAATTATTTTTTTCTGTTTCTTATTTTGTCTTTCATGGTGATCAACTTCCAGATATATGTATTGGAAATTGCCCTCAACGGTTTTGCTATGACTTGATAAAATAATACCAGTTATCATGTCACGACAATAAATATCCACTTTCAATATTAATTTCAGTTTCAGTCTGCAAAATAAATTGGAGTGTGCATTTTGAATGAGAAATTTCAAATTGAAATTTTATTTATTTATTTATTTATTTACATTATTTCTACCCCGCCCTTCTCACCTCTGTGGGGGGGGGGGGACTCAGGGAGGCTTACATGGGCAACAATTCAATGCCATAATTATTTATTTATTTATTTATTTTATTTATCAGTACAACAACATAATATCAGTACAACAACATAATATAATATCAGTACAACAACATAAAAGTCAAATACATTGAAAATTAAACAATAACATTAATTGAAATCACATACTCATATACTAACATAGTCACCTAATCAAAATCACATATCCGTTTCCTATTTTCATAATCCTGTGGTCCGGTTCAGTGTCTAAGTGCTGCTATGTCCACTAGCTGAAAGCCTGGCTCCAAAACCACAACTTTAGTTTTTTCCTAAAAGTGAGGAGGGAGGACGCCGATCCAATCTCACTGGGGAGCGAATTCCACAAGCGGGGGGTCACCACTGAGAAGGCCCTATCCCTCGTCCCCACCAGATGTGTTTGTGACGCTGGTGGAACCGAGAGCAGGGTCCCCAGTAGATCTTAAATTACGAGGTGGAACGTAGAGAGAGATACATTCAGATAAGTAAGCTGGGCCGGAGCCGTATTAATGTTTAAATTGAAATCTTGCATAGATATCCAAACAATAGAAATTATTATACTTGTTTGTATTTTTCTGACTGTTTTGGCAAGCATTAAATTGGAAAATATTATAAGTTGTCAAAAAAAATCTTAATGAATACCAGCTATCAAGTACTATCAAATATAATATTTCTTATGAGTGAACAAATATTATAAGATCTATTCCTAAACACCATTTTTTTCTTCGTGGTCTCTGCGAATTCACACTTGTGGAGAGATCAAATGTATATCACGGAATCATATATTGATAGAGTTGTAAGAGACCACATGGAACATCTATTCTAACCCCTTGCCATGCAGCAAAAGCACAATCAAAGTATTCCTGACACATGGCCATCCAGCCTCTGCTTAAAAGTTTCCAAGGAAGGAGCTTTCACCAGGCTCCGAGACTGTTCCACTGTTGAATAGCTTGTATGGAAGTTCTAGTTTTCAGGGGGGATATCCTTTCCTGTGATTTGAACCTATTGTTCCGAGTCCAACATCTTCATGGACACATTTCACATGTACTATTGTTGAGCCAGGCACCACCCATCCTATATCTTTGCAACTAACAATTTCCAAATGCATAAGATATTTAAACTAGCCACCATACAATATCAGCTATATTGGGTAGGAAGAGGAAGGTTTTTAAAAAGTTTTAAGGATCCAACCTTCCACTCACAAAAACAGTAGCCGGGGTCATGGAAACCTATATTACTTTCCTATAGAATTGAACTGGTTTCCCCCACCAAATATATTTTTATGATTATGATATATTCTTCTGTGTCTTCTGCCAGTGAAAGAGAGTATTATTATTTTTATTGTTATTATTATTATTATTACATTTTCAGAGGTGGGGAAGCTCTTCCTTACCCCACCCCCACAGCATTTCGTTCTTTAGTTTCCCAGCCAGCATTGCAAACAGTAAATAATAGTAATATTGTTTTGTTCAGGAAAAAAAGTTATACTAATCCAAGAATGCATGCTTTTCCATTTGCTTAAGCAGAAATATGAAAATTTCCAGAGAATTCTACTAACTTATAATATGCACAAGCTGTACCAACTTTTGCCAACCAACTTGAAGAAGAGCAGGAAAAGAGCAAGTATTTTCCTTCTGCTCAGAGAGCTTTGGACCCAGACCAGAGAGATTCTCAGCAATAATTGTGAGCTTGCTCAGCCCCACTGCTCTTTGAAATAGTGGGGAATCCTATGAGTGCAATACTCCCTATTGTTTGTTTTATAGATTCCCTGCTGAACTATACATATTGTTTTGCTTCGTGCTATTGTAATTTCTACTTTTACAGTCTTATTAAAGCAATTCTGTATGAGCAGCAGGAACACTGGGATGCTATAGCTAGGTAATTTCTTCACTGCAGGGATATAGTATTTTGTCAGTTCCTCCACTTTCAGGAATTTTTCAACGTATCATTCCTAACATCAAACCCATAGTTGTTTTCCACACTCACAATTGCCAGAAGGCACCCCACAAGACTGATTTCTAAGCTAAGTAACTTTGACAGCTAAACTCTAGAGGTGTGCATTTTTGTTAGACCTTTTAATTTGGATCAAATTTGTTAAATTCATACTTATGAGGTGATATCTGATACATGGGCATGGCCCGCTCCAAAAATTTAAAAATTGAAACTTACCCCATCCTTTTTGTTTCAGTTTCGTAAATCTCAGAAGGTTCCCAAAGTCAGTTTTATATTTAGTGCAAGGAAGCAAAGCTGAAAAAGCAAAGCCAAAAAGGATGCCTTAGTGCATGCCTTGCCTTTCCTCTGTAAATTAATGACCTCTTGCCATAAGGAGAGGTGAACAGAGGAATCAATGTTTTCTGGGAATAGCATAGAACTCTGAGAAATGTAGTTTGGGAAGGGAGGAATCCTTTGCCAGAGAATTCAAAAGTCCCTGCCCTAAACTACATTTCCCAGAATGCAGTGCACTGCTCAGCCACATAAATTTACATGGCAGGTGGATTTGGCTCATGGGCCTTGCTTTTGACATGTGTGTCGTAGCTCTTAGAGATACACTGCTGTTCAGTTAGAGCAGGAATGGTAGGCTGCATACTGTAGGCTGCATGCTGTCCTTGTTATGATTTCAAAATCTCAACATGTGGTCCTTTCTGATTTTGGTGGAGAAACCTTCCCATCTTCTTCCCACTTTTCTCCACTATGGAGTCTATCACATGATACAGAGCTTCTTCCAGAAGGACTCCGTGGGGCTCTGCTACAGCCACATTGGGACAGCATTGCAGCAGTGGAGACCAGAGGAATTGGGTGTTTTCCCAACTCATAGAAGAAGAGAAAAGGAGACAAAGAGGAAGTGGAGACAGATGGGGAAACAACATGAGAAGACAGGCAATGGATGCCAATGAAAGAGAACAGAGCCTGATGGCTCCCTCCACTGTCCCACACATTCCCCTGCTGTCCCTTACTGTCCCTCGCTTTACTCCTGCTCATCTGATAAGGTCCTAAAACAATGAGGATATCAGCAACGATGGCAGGATATTTGTAAGTATACTTCCCTAGGCTGTATTATGAAGGAACAATTGAAATAAATGTCTCCGTAGTGGTTTAAAAACAACAATGTAATCCAATTAATTAATTCCCACATCTCTCTCAACACAGGACCTAAAATAGCATATGACAAAGTAAAACAAGGTGCTGTTAAAATTTAGCTGCATAGAAGCCAGAACAAACAAACAAACAAACAAAAGCAATAAAACAGTTAAATATCACGAAAATGTAATAACATCAGAGTATGGTACACCACATTAAACATGTTTCAGTCACATAAATTACGAGCCAAAAACATGTCTAAATGAAAAGGTACTTTTGCCTGCCAGCAGAAAAAGAGCAACAGGGTGGGAGTGAACTTCCTGCATCTACAAAATTGGAGAGACTTCCAGCACCTATGAAAAGCCACTGAGAAGTTTTTCTCCATCAAACCTGCCTGTGACAGTGGTGGAAACAAGAGAAGACCCTCTCCCAAAGATCTTTAAACTGAGGCAGATTTAATATATTGTTTCTTTTCTTTCTGGTTTTCAGGAGCAGGTTTTTCATTTAGGATAAGTTTAGGATGGGAAGAGACTAGGTTGCCCTTAGATAATTTACATACAGTCAGAAAACTACTCGGTGAACTTGTATATGCCTTCAAATGCAAGAACTGCAGAGTTTGAATCAGAAAATGCTTGGTTCCCAAGCCCCAAAGGCTTTCTTTGAATCTCTTACTATTTGTTGTCTTCTTTAGTTATGTGCATCTACATAATCTATTACTAGTCAGACTGAACTTGCCTCCCATTCTTTTCAGATTCTAAAGAAAGTTATTTGTATTTTCATGCACTTGCCCATTTTTCATCTTTGGAATTGTACATCGCTCTTGTTCTATTTTCTTCTCAATCTTATTTGTTTTTCTTCATGATCTGCCATGACTTTATGCCACCCAGCTCATTATGAGGTTAATGCAGTAACACTAACAACTTTTGTCACACTAACAACTGTGTCAGACACACTACTGAGGTCACAATATTATGTTCCAGGTTTCCAGGGTGGTACTGAGAAATGAAGGTATCCTATATTGGTCCATATTGCCACCTGTCACAATGTGCAAGCAGGAAGCATATGTAAGGGATAAAAAAAAGGCACAGTATAACTTTAAGATGTGGTGTAGAATTTCCAGTTTCTCTGGGTGTGACAGCTTGACAGTGAAATATGTGGATAGGAAGAAAGACAACACATGCAAAATGTGATGCTGGAGAAGAGTTCTACAGATACCATGGACTGCTAGAAAGTCAAATAAATGTGGATCATTGAGTAAACCAAGCTTGAACTCTCCCTAGAAGCCAAGATGACCAAACTGAGACTCTCATGTTGACATGCCACGGGAAGACATGACTCACTAGAGAAAAAATAATAATGTTTTGTAAGGCAGAAGGCAATTTTTTAGGAAGATATAATTACTAGTAGATAAGCTCCATTAAGGAAATTTCAGTGGGAGTTCTTGGAGGTCTGTCATTCAATGAGTTGGCATAGGTCAAAACTGACACAAAATAAAACAACTAGTTTAGAATATGGACAAATGCAAACTACTAAAAAAAAACAGAAGGGAACAAATTCCAGCCTGAACATTTTTAGTGACCTTTGTCTTTCCTATGCCTTCTTTCCCTTCCTTTTTCCTCTTCTCTTTTAATAATAATAATAATAATAACAACAACAACAACAACACTTTATTTATACCCTGCTACCATCTCCCCAAGGGACTTGGTCCAGCTTACATGAGACCGAGCCCGAATACAACAGTACAAGCAATAATAATTACAACAACAACAGTACAAGCAATAACAATAAAAACATAGACAATAAAATATACAACATTAACAATAAGACAACACACAATTAGAAACAGTGGGAAGGCCAAATGTAAAGTTAAAATTGGGAATAATACCAGGACATGGACGAAAAGGTGATAGTGGCGTTTGTGGAAGGGCATACGAGCAGACTTAAAAAATATAAAGTGCTTGGAGGACAAAGTGCTATGGGATCATTATTCTGGGAAAGCACACTGGAACAACCATGTCTTCAAGCTCCTCCTAAAAACTGCCAGAGTTGGGGCCTGTCTGATATCTTAAGGGAGTGAGTTCCAGAGTCAAGGGGCCACCACCGAAAAAGCCCTCTCTCTTGTGCTCACCAATCGTGCCTGCGAGGCTGGTGGGATCGAGAGCAGGGCCTCTCCAGATGATTGAAGGGATCGTGTGGGTTCTTATATAGAGATGCGGTCACGCAGGTAGGCGGGTCCCAAACTGTTCAGGGCTTTGTAGGTAAGAACCTGCACCTTGAATTGGGTCCGGTAAATGACCCAATTTTCTTACATCTCTGCACTCTCCAAATCTAGATTATATTCTGATGAACTTTCTCTATGAACACTTATGTTTGTTATGTTCCAAGAAGTACACAGACTTTCATGTTTTCTTGAAAATAATATCTTTGCCATCTTATAGTAGTTTAAGCCAACTTGGATTTCATCAGCAAAATTTGGAGCGGAGTATTTTTAATTCATTTTTACTTTTAATCATTGATATTCTAACATTATTAATTATTATGAACTGAATTCAACCAAATTAATCTAATGAAAACCAGAAAAATCCTAACATTCTGGTGTAATATAAAACAAAACAAATGTTTTTGTAACACTGTTGCCTTTTATAATAATGAGCAAAGACTCTGAGAATCTTTGTGTTCTAAGTGACCCTATTGATGTTCTTAATGTAACCTATTGATAATATGAATGATCAGAATGTTTCTTTCTTTTCCACCACTCATATTGCTGATCAGTCTGGTTAGTCATAACTAATGATGATGAATCAGTAGATTATGATGTTAGGTTTTATTGCACAATAAGGACTTTATTGTGTAATGAATTGCATTGAGTTTTTAATCAGTATATTGCCTTAGGTATCTTCAGGGATTGCAGAAAACCATAAATCTTATAAATAAGTAATAATTAGAGAAATAAATGTAGTAAATCTGTCTCATAATATTTGGCAACTTATTTACACAGCAATTCATATAAGTGCATAATGCAATATTTTTCATACAAAAAGATAACTTTGTTATTCTTTCCCTTTTTAAAGAACTGATATGATTAGTAGACAAACTTAGTTGTCATATATTTTTCCTGTACAGATGAACATGAATTCAGTATTATATGATTTATGTATAATGCAATCAAAATGATTGCTTGTGCAGGTTTTTAAAATGTGCACATGTACATTTGCACACCAGGAAAATACTACTCCGAAAGAACTTTGCTGAAATCTTCAATGGCTTTTATGCAAATTTATATCCTTTCATTAGGAAAGTATCATAACAGTGGTTGCCCTTCTACACAGGCCCTAAAATGTAGAACGATCTGGGATAAAAGGAGGGGGTGGATAAATTATGTTTGCTGAAAATGTTTGCTGGATCACATTAATGGCTGAAAAACATGTGTTAAAAGGGTGCACTTAGAATCCAATTTTGGCTGGAAAATGTGCATGCTCGCATGACTGAATATCCTTGCACCCAAGGAAAACATGTGACTTCTTCCCTATAAGCTGGTGTTGACTACTCCAGTGCATGTCTGCATTTTAAAATCCTGAAATAGCTGATGAAGGCTGTAAACAAATGGAGCCATGGACACACAGGTGGAAAAATGGAAGCACATTTGGAAAGCAATTCCCATAAAAACTCTTGGCAAGCATTCATTTTTTCTGATGTTTATGAAATTAAGCAGAGCTTGAATGTATACAGTGGGCACCAGCATGGGAGGCAAGTGACTCCAAAGGGAAACGGGGCTCATGAGAGGAAAAGTAAAGGCAGCAGGAGGGTGAAGAGAGATAATGACAAGAAATCTGCTTGTGTGCACATTCTGATATCAACATTAACACTTATGAGGTCCAGCACATCTCAAAGAGTCAATACAAAATTAAAAGTATATTTCTGGTGGATGTCTCCCATCAATCTTACGAATTTCTAAAATCAACTATAAACAAACCTTGTAGATCCTAGGGATAAATTCTTAAGTTTCAGAGGTGCTGCAAGAGTTTACATGGCACTGTAAGTGAGACTGAAAATATGGGTCAGAGATTTGGTTCAAACTAAATACAAACAAAGAGGGGATATTGGAACATGGATGACAGTGGGAATAAAACTTTCCTAGTTCTCATTTTACAATTTGGCACCTGTACTATTTTGGAATTAAACTATGGGGCAGCAGCATTATTGCAGATCTATCTGTTTAAGAAAGTCATTGCCTTCATTTAATCCCAGTAACATGAACCCCATTTTTATTTTTGATTGAATCTGCATTAAAATAAGAAAGAAAACCTAAAGCTTTCTAGAGCCACACAGCTGTGAAACTGCTGTTGTGTTTGCTTACCCATGGTAAGAATGCGGTTGGGGAAATACCCCTGTCAGTGGTACAGTATTTATCTTTTCTGTGTTCAGCAGATGTATTGGAGCCAGATTTTTATTCTGTCTTCATCACTCAACATCAATGTGCTGTGTTAAGTAAGCCTGTCTTCATTTTTGAGTTCTTTCTACCTCCCTGGGTCGAGGAACTGTTAGTATGCTGACTGAGCTTCCATCAGAAATTGGAACAGGTTAATATGTGACACCAATCTCTCTGCAACTCTGGCGTGTTTAGAAAATGGGTCTAGGTTCAATAGGCTGTAAAGCAAAAGAAAATTGTCAGAAACACAAAAGCAGAAAGAAATATTATGCTGCAGGGGGCAGCTTCACATTCTGAAAGCCCAACTAAAAACATTGTATGTGCATAGACATATCACATTTCATTAGAAAAACCTGGAAATTCAAATATTCTACATGGTGAGTGAACATTCTAGCTATCAGTTCTTTTAGGTTAAAGGCATGAACACATAGCAAGTAGTTCATGCAGAAGTTGAGACTATTATCTTCACCAAGGACTCATCTACACTAGGATTTCGATTCGGGGGGGGGGGCTGAGTTTTTTTCAGGGGGAGTTCAGGGGGGCTGAGTTTTGGGGGGGCTGAGTCTGAGTGAAAGAGGGTCTACCCTAGCAAACCTTTTATATTGTTACCCCCCCCCCCCCCCCTCCATGCATATGGGATATATTGAGCATGGTGATCAGATCATGATATGAATAAACGTAACAGTTTAAATAATGCACTAGTAATGCCTTTTCGCGAAACACCATGAGAATTTCGGGGAGGGGGGGGGCTGAAGCCCCTCAAGCCCCCCCCCCCCAGCTGCATGCCTCCCCTGGTGTAAATATACTCCTTAGTAGCCCTGAATATGACATATTTGTGCTAAATAAAAGGCCATTGTTTGCATGACTGGGGAGTTCAGTCACTCTGCTAAGGCAGTGCACATCTTAACTCCTCTGTGACTACCAGTGTCGGTACTAAGCTCCATGAAAACTCCTGTCTCTGCTGATATAAAAAGGGGAATCCACACAACAAGCATGAAGGAAAGATGGCAATCTCACCTTCTTCTTGATCACACTCCATTGTGATATTGGCAGAGCTGCTCATGCAACTAGGAAGGAAGAGGAGAGATTGCAAGTGCCACTTCTGATGTCAGAATTGGATATCTTTTATTGTGTGGGTGCTGCATTCTGACATTGACAGAGGTGCTGGCATGACGAGATGATCTCTTCTAGTTTGTGGATGCCCCACTGATGTCAGCAGAGCTGGCCACAGTGGCCAGAAGCTTGCACAGAGCTCCATGGATGGACAAGAGTGGTGACAGTGACAAATGGGAACAATCCATCTCCTTTTCCTGAGCTGATGATCACAAGCAAGGTGTGATGACACTAATGTGCAGTCTGTGTAGTGGATTAGGTTAAATTGGACTTGATCTAGCAGTCAATACTGCCTCAAAGCTGCAGAGCAAAGTGGGTTTGAACCAAACCTCCTGGAGTACTCATCTGAAATACCTGAACATCAGGAAGGCAGATAGCCCTCTATTCAAGAAGAGTACAGAATTTTGGCTAAGTTAGAGACATAACATTTATGCAATCCACACCAGTAGGCTTCCTTCTTGTGTCTGGATTCATTTTCTCTCTTTTGTATGGAGAAAAATATTTTATTTGTTTCTCTTAACAGGTGCACATCATTTTACACTGAATAAATTTAATGCAGTACCCCACTGAAAAACTGTAAACAGTATGTCACAAACATACATTTTTGTATGTGTGCTTTTTAGATGTTCACCCCCTGTCTCTTGCTCATGCTCAATATAGATGTGAAGATATAGATACTGCAAATTGCATTCAGGAAGTGAAGGCTAAGATTAGCTGGTAAGACCTTGAATAGAAAAGATGGGAATGTTCAAAAATATTTGAAGGGTGAGAGGATGGAATGGAAAACATTATTTCTGCTCAAAAACCAATTTCCTTGGCAGAAATCAGTATTTTCTCCTCAAACGAATAAAATACTGTTGTTTATGCAGAAACTTGTTTGCTGTGTTATTTTTTCACTGAATAAATCTTGAACCAAGTATTCACCGAAAGCTGCAGTTTTCAAATAGTTTCTCACAACGGGAAAAAATGGTAAAATCATTCATTTTTTTCCAGTGAGAATGAAATTTACAAGGAATAATATCTTTATCTCAGATTAAAATCCACCCTACTGTGAACTGCAAATGATAAAAATGATCAAACACAGGTCAAGTTCCATGAGTATTATAAACAGCTGGCCATGTAATGATAGCTGTCACATGAAGGCATTTCAAGTTTGATGTGCTGCTATGAACCAGTCTTTATATTATATATGTAACTACATTACTGGCAATCAACAAAGGTCAGTGATCAAAATTACCCTGTGAAAAAATGATCAGCTGCTCTTCTAATGGATGGGAACTTGTCAGAGTAGAAAATATCTTAGAGCAAAATGACAATAAAGGATGCCTCAATGCCGTGATGGCCTTGACGTTGTAGTTTAGCACTTGTGTACTCTGATTCAGCTTCTTCTTGCTTGCAGAACAGGCAATATACCCATCTGTGATTTCAACTTAATAATAATAATAATAATAATAATAATAATAATAATAATCTTTTATTTATACACCGCTACCATCTCCCGCAGGACTCGGTGCAGCTTACAAGAGGCCAAGCCCAAATACATCATAAAACATAACAATACAACAATACAACAATAAATAACTCATAACAAAGCAAAAACAATACAATAATGACACGACACAATTAAAAACCTGTGGCAGGGCCAAATGTAAAAATCAAAAATTTTAAAATGCTGGGCACGTCCAGGGAAATAGGTTGGATATTTTAAAGATAGGTGGGCGTGCAGACAGTACTAACTCTCTCATAAAGTGCATTTAGGACATATTGCTTGCGAGTCCTTATTCTGGGAAGGCACACTGGAACATCCACATCTTCAAGCTCCTTCTAAAAACTGCCAACGTTGGAGCCTGCCTGATGTCCTTGGGGAGGGAGTTCCAGAGTTGTGGGGCCACCACCGAAAAGGCCCTGTCCCTCATCCCCACTAATCGCGCTTGCAATGCAGGTGGGATCGTGAGCAGGGCCTCTCCAGATGAACGAAGAGATCGTGTGGGTTCGTATACAGGAATGCGGTCACCATTCTTTTACAGGTCTAGTTGGATGGCACTGACAACAGTCATCAATTAAACAGGGATGACGTTGCCTTTACTTGTGGGAGGATCTAGCCCTGTACTGTAAAAAGATTCATAGGTCAAAACCAGCACCTTGAATTGGACTAACCAATGGAGATATTGCACACACATACAAACACCCCGCCATGATCTTTTCAACACTGAATAAGGATATGACCTGGAGCACATGTCCAACACAGAAATCACTTAACATTGTGCAGCTGAGTTCATAAAGGGTCCCCTAAATATTGTCGCTCTGCCTTAACAATGCTGAAGATAGAGATAGCAGAGCTTTTTTACACTATTTACTTATAGTGCTATAATTCCTCTTCAACTCTCACTGCTGTTACCTTGTGGAATCCCGGAGTTTTTAATTTGGGAGTTCTTTGCTTGAGAATTGTAAACACCTCTACAAGAATAGAATATACCAGGATTCCATAGGATACAGCTGTGGAACTTGAAATTTAATCCTAGTGTCATAATTGTATAGTGTGAATATAACATCTCATTTCTTGGTGTCCTCTCAAATAAGAACAACCCACTGACTAAATGTGAATTACCGAGCACTACCAAGATCTATACTATCTCTGTTCAATACAAATTCTCTTTCCTATACATATTTTCATTCAGTTCCAGGAACTGTCCAGGGTAAACACAACTGACCATAGGTACACCTCTCTGTGGATTAAGTAAGATCAGAAGGCCAGTATCCTATTCTATGAGGTTGCTTAGATGTTTTATTCATTATGACTGTATCAGATGTTGAAGCCTAAATTGCCCTGCTGTTGTTGATTTTTCTTGCATTGATTGTTTCAGTCACTTTGTTTACTGTGCTGAAAATTATCCTAATAGATGAAATATAAGTTCCTAAATAAGTAATACAAATATGTAGATTGTGTTTTATTATATAGGGTTTTTTTTTTGTCGTGTCAGGAGCGACCTGAGAAACTGCAAGTCGCTTCTGGTGTGAGAGAATTGGCCATCTGCAAGGACGTTGCCCAGGGGATGCCCGGATGATTTGATGTTTTATCATCCTTGTGGGAGGCTTCTCTCATGTCCCCACATGAGGAGCTGGAGCTGACAGAGGGAACTCATCCACCTCTCCCCGGATTTGAACCTGCGACCTGTCGGTCTTCAGTCCTGCCGGCTCAGGGGTTTAACCCACTGCGCCACCAGGGGCACCATTATACAGGTGAAGTATTCTTTATTCAAAATGTTGGGACTAGAGGTGTTTTGGATTTTGGATTTTATTTGGATTTCCGAATACCTGCATATACATACATAATGGTATCTCTTTGAGATGGGAGACAAAACTATACATACAATTCATTTACTGTTCATAGAAATCTCATATACATACTCCTGAAAATAATTGAAAATTTGGAATATCTGGGAAATCCAGACAAATGCTGTTCTATCTGTAATGATTAACATGCTCCCTTACTAAGAGGATACTTTAAATAGCTAGACAGCATTCTTGAAACTGGATAGTTCACCATGAATTCTGTAGAAACATTACATGCTGAGTGTTCAAGAAAAGGATCCTATTTTAAGTGCTGTTTCAGTTCTGTTGAAAACTGACATATCACTTGAGCAAAAAGGACTGTGAGTATCTGACTCAATTCAAAGAGGATAGGGAGGTTTATTTCAACAATTCACATGTTAGAAAGATGCATTCGCATTTGCTGCATGAAATGGCATACCTTTCAGTATATTTTTAAATGAAGACTTTTGCAGGACTTGAAAAAACCCCTGAATATTCTGATATGTTCTTTTTGGGGATAAATGATGTTTTAATACATTAAAGTTAGCTTCAAACCAGTATTGAAGTATTTGTTTATTTACAATATTTCTATCCCGCCTTTCTCGAACCTGAGGGCAACTCAAGGCAGCTTACAACCATTCAATGGCATAACCATATACAGTATAAATTTAAACATTGAAACAGATTTATCAAATCCTACAATAAAAACCATTCAAAACATATAAAACCCAATATTTTCACGGTTCGTCATGCTGTCCGAAAAACATCGTCTGACTCATTCCATAATTCAGTTCTATATAAAAGTGTTTTCATAGTACAGATGATTACATAGGAAATCCTGGAACCAGTTTAAGGACCAGCTGGTGATTACATAAACCACAGAACCTTCTTTTGCATGTGTTTGTGGGTGTTTGTTGTCTAACTCCCTCAGTTTGAAGCTAGCTTCGAACTGCATTAAATGGTCAGTGTAGATTTATTTATTTATTGTGTCATAAGTAACCAGACCATTGTGTTACATTTCTAACAGAACAGAACAAACAAACAGATTAAAAAAAACCCACAAATTTTGCAAACTTGGTAGTTGATTAAATGTCCTTTGACCAGTATCTGGCCACTTGGAGTGTCTCTGGTGTTGCCACAAGAAGGTCCTCCATTGTGCATGTGGCAAGGTTCAGGTTGCATTGCAGCAGGTGGTCAGTGGTTTGCTCTTCTCCGCATTCGCATGTCGTGGATTCCACTTTGTAGCCCCATTTCTTGAGATTGGCTCGGCATCTCGTGGTGCCAGAGCTCAATCTGTTCAGCGCCTTCCAAGTCGTCCAGTCTTCTGTGTGCCCAGGGGGGAGTCTCTCACCTGGTATCACCCACGGATTGAGGTGAAGGGTTTGAGCCTGCCACTTTTGAACTCTCGCTTGCTGAGGTGTTCCAGCGAGTGTCTCCTTAGATCTAAGAAAACTATTTCTTGATTTAAGTCATTGATGTGCTGGCTGATATCCACACAAGGGATGAGCTGGAGAAGTCACTGCCTTGGTCCTTTCACTATTGGCTGCTACTTCCCAGCGGATGTCAGGTGGTGCAATACCGGCTAAGCAGTGTAATTTCTCCAGTGGTGTAGGGCGCAGACACCCTGTAATAATGTGGCATGTCTCATTAAGAGCCACATCCACTGTTTTAGTGTGGTGAGATGTGTTCCACACTGGGCATGCCTACTCAGCAGCAGAGTAGCATAGCGCAAGGGCAGATGTCTTCACTGTGTCTGGTTGTGATCCCCAAGTTGTGCCAGTCAGCTTTCGTATGATATTGTTTCTAGCGCCCACTTTTTGCTTGATGTTCAGGCAATGCTTCTTGTAGGTCAGAGCATGGTCCAGAGTGACTCCCAGGTATTTGGGTGTGCTGCAATGCTCCAGTGGGATTCCTTCCCAAGTAATCCTCAGAACTCGGGATGTTTGTCTGTTCTTGTCAGTGTAGATGAGGCCTGAGGTATGGCAACAAAATGGCCCACAAGGTATTTTTTCCATTCAAAGACATTTAGTTGAAAGAAAAAAATCACTTTTGCGTTCAGTGGTCAAATTGCGTTTTTTACAATGGATTTTCTTTTAAAAAATATGAACTATCACTGGGGGAAAATGGACAAAACCTCCCTAGTGGGGAGAAAACTTTAAAATCCATTAGATTTATATGTAAGAATGGAATAACTAAAGATTTACATAACTGTGCATGATATACCTTTAAGATCCTTGGTTTTTTATATGTTCAGGTATTTTCCTTAACAATGAAAATCATAGCTCTACTTCACAAAGTTGATTTGTCCAGGTCTGCTGAGAAGGTTGTTCCTACAATGCAAAACAAGTTCTCACACAGCATACATATAGCCCACTAACTTAAAATTTTTGGACACCCACCGCTGTAGAGGCTGGTTTGGGTTTTATTTGCAGGATTTTCTTGATATACTTTGTTTTGTTTTTTTAAAAAAAATCAGGAAATTCCTGCATGGATTCAGTTCTATAGAAGAGAAGGGCTGTGTTTCTAAAAGGGCTGTATTTTTAAAGATATGAGAGGATGATATTCCTCTCATTTAGCAACCCTGTTAGTATGAGACAATTAAAGACGATTTCTTCAGTGAAAAGGTTAGTTGAAATGTTAAAAACAAGGCCAACATTTCCTCCTCCTAACCCATATATATATATATATATATATATATATATATATATATATATATATATAGGTTTGTGTCAAAGGAGCAATGTGACTTCACTGTCAATGAAGCAGTAAATTCATTTAAGATTGTAAACTGTATTTTTAAAAAGCAATCCACACTGTTGAATCGTATCCTTCCAATAGGTTCATTTACTTGGAATGAGTAGCACCCAAGACAGGGTTTATTATATTGCCAAGGTTTTGAGAAGTTTGAAACATTACCATTTTACTGTGAACCTCAAGATCACAAATCTGCATGAATAATCAGTAAAAAAAAGACTTAATTGAATTTCACTTACAATGACCTGTCACCATGTTATTTTTCTGTGAGGGGGGCAAGAAAAAGGCTGGCTGTAACTGACTGGTAGATCTCTGAGTGACAGAACTGGCCCAGGGCATTTTGTTTCCCGAGGCCCCTTTTCAAAATGATGGAACATAATACCGAAGGCTTCCAATAGGTTCCAAGGCTGGCCAATTTACTTTGACACCTAAGTCAGCAAATCCTCAGAACACTTGGTTATGCCCCTCCCTGATAAGAAAAGAGCAATAAAAATGAATTAATAATCAACCATTCTTTTCCTGAAACTCCAAATCCGCTGACTGAGGAAGAGTTCTCCCACAGCAGTCTAATCACTGGCTGTGTGATTTGCTGCCGATTTACAATAGAGTCTGATTCACAATTGCACAAAATACAAACGTCATTCTCCTTGCTATATTAGTTGGCTGAAGCAAAGAGAAAGCTAAGGAGATGGTCAAGTAGAAATTATGTATTTTTGCAAGTAAAATTTAAACTATGCTACTGTTAGATGGATTTATAATTGATTGATTGGATGAACACAAAGGGTGCTCACCAATAGTTTTTATTCATCCTGAAGAAAGGTGACTAATGGATTGCCACCAAGTTTTGTCCTGGCCCTGGTATTACCATATATTATCAATGACTTGGATGGTGGAATAGAGGACATAGTTATCGTATTTGCAGATGACACCGAATTAAGAGGAGTAGTTAATACCTCAGAAGACAAGATCAGGATGCAAAGCAACTTTAACAGATAGAAGAGTTGTGGCCAAACTAACAAAATGAATGCCAACATTTGGGGACAAATAGGGGTTGGAAGGATGGAATGCAGATATATAGGATGGATGAGTTCCGGCTTGACAGCAGTACATGTGATCTAGAAATCTTAGTAGACAACAAGCTGACCATGAGCTGGAAAAGACCACAAGGGCCAGGAGTCAAAAGTGTGATAGAGAAGCCAAAAAGTGGAATGCAATTCTGGGCTACAACAATAGGATCAATGTTGTTCATTCGTTCAGTCGTTTCTGACTCTTCGTGACCTCATGGACCAGTCCAGGCCAGAGCTCCCTGTCAGCCGTCACCACCCCCAGCTTCTTAAAGTCAATCCAGTCACTTCAAGGATGCCATCCATCCATCTTGCCCTTGGTTGGCCCCTCTTCTTTTTTCCTTCCATTTTACCCAGCATGTCTTCTCTAAGCTTTCCTTTCTTCTCATGATGTGGCCAAAGTACTTCATCTTGGCCTCTACTATCCTTTCCTCCAACGAGCAGTTGGGCTTTATTTTCTGAAGTATGGACTGGTTGGATCTTCTTGCGGTCCAAGGCATTCTTAGAATTTTCCTCCAACACTTCAGTTCAAAAGCATCTATCTTCCTTCGCTCAGCCTTCCCTATTGTCCAGCTCTCACATCTGTAGGTGCCTATGGGGAATATTATTGCTTTAACTATGCGGATCTTTGCTGCCAGTGTGGTGTCTCTACTCTTCAATATTTTATCAAGATTGGGAATTACTCTCCTCCCAAGAAGTAAGTGTCTTCTATTTTCCTGGCTCCAGTCTACATCTCCAATAATCTTTGCACCTAGAAATGCAAAGTCTGTCACTGCCTCCATGTTTTCTCCCTTTATTTCCCAGTTATCAATCATTCTTGGTGCCATAATCTTGTTTTTTTTTATGTTTAGCTGCAAGCCAGCTTTTGTGCTTTCTTCTTTCACCTTGATTAGAAGGCTCCTCAGCTCCTCCTCACTTTTGGCCATCAAAGTAGTATCATCTGCATATCTAAGGTTGTTAATGTTTCTTCCAGCAATTTTTACCCCAGCCTTGCATTTGTCAAGCCCCACACATCACATGTGTTCTGCATTCAAATTGAATAGGTTGGGTGAGAGTATACAACGCTGCCGTATGCCTTTCCCAATCTTGAACCAGTCTGTTGTTCCATGGTCAGTTCTTACTGTTGCTACTTAGTCCTTATACAGATTCCTCAGGAGAGAGACAAGGTGATTTGGTGAATAGGATCAATAGATCATGGTGAATATGATCAATAGATCATGGGAAATAATAGAACCACTCTACCTGTGTTGGTCAGACCTCACCTGGAATACTTTGCCCAGTTTTGCGCACCTCAGTTCAGAAAAAAATATTTACAAGCTAAAACCTATGTAGAAGAGAACTAAAATGATTAAAGGTCTGAAGTACATGCCATATGAGAGGCAGTTTATGGAACTGTGTTTGTTCAGTATGCTGATGACACGATAAAATAAAAAAATGAAGTATGGAGAAGAGAAGGTTAAGTATGGAGAAGAGAGGTATCAAGTCAGCTTCATTTAAATATCTGAAAGGATGCTATATTGAAGATGGAGCAATTTGTTTTCTACTGTCCCAGGACCCTATATTCCAGAATATCAAGGCAAAAAATCCCACAATACCTTCTTTGAACTGGATTATCTGAGTCCACACTCAGATAATGTGGGATTTTCTGCCTTGATATTTTGGGATATAGGGCTGTGTGGAAGGGCCCCTAGAGGCTAGGGGTGCATGCATACACACTGTATAATTAATGCTGTTTGACACCACTTTAACTGCTGTAAGTCAATACCTTGGAATCATGGGACCATTTCACAATGTAACCAGGTTACTTCTGATCTTTGGCTCCTTTCACACTGCCCTATATCCTAGGATCTGATCCCAGATTATATGCTTTAAACTAGATTATATGAAAATCCACTGCCAGATAATCTGAGATAAGAAAATAACCTGGAATCATAACCTGGGATAGTGTGGGCAGTGTGGAAGGTGCCTAAGGTAAGATAAACTCTAGATGCAGTTGAGATAACCTCACCCACTCTATCCCATTCTAGGTTTGTTCAATAGTTGTAATTTGACCAGAGGACATTATTTTATGTGTATTGCCCAAAAAAAGATATGTTAGACAGTCATATTTTCAGAGAAAAGAGTAAATTTTTTTTTTCAAACAACAGGCTTCCTAGAAATTGCATAAATGTAGGATAATCTAGATGGACTTTTGAATGGGAGTGAAATGAAAAGAGTTTGGACAATTGCTCTCTTAGAAAACCTAAAGAACAAACCCAGAAATTTATATGGATTAGAGTTCAAGTTCACTTTATTATGGTCAATGACCAATACATGGATTAGAAGAACCAGAACATGGGTTAGACAATGTATTTAAGTCTTTTAAATCATGTTTTTAAATACTATTGTTAATTCTTTTTCAATTTCTGTAAATTACTGCTCTTTTTTTGATTCATGTAAGTTGTCTTGAATCCCATCTTGAAAATTTTGTGAGGACTATATTGAATGGATGAATGAATGAATTTGTAGTTTGGTGTAGCCCCTGCACTGTTTGGCAGAGAAAACTATAACTCTCACGATTCCATAGCATTGAGCCATGGCAGTTAAAGTGGTGTCAAATTGCATTAATTCTGTAGTGTAGCTGGACCCTAGAGCATCGATTCAAACTGCAGGAAATCAGATTCCACCTAAATATTAGGAAAAATGTCCTGATGATAAGAGCTGTTTGTAGAATATGCTGTTTTGGAGTGTAGTGTAGGATTTTTCTTTGGAGGTTTTAAACCAGAGATTGGATTGCCATCTGTTGCAAGTACTTTGATTGTGTGTTCCTGCATGGTAGAATGGGAGTGGGCTGGGTGGTCCTCTTTCAATTCTAAGATTAATTGATGTGTGTGTGTGTGTGTGTGTGTAAAACTGAGTACTGATTGAGAGCTCCATTTTTGCATTGAGAAAATTGAGGCACTGGAATTCAAAGAATTTAAAGTTGTGTATCCTACACTTTGGGCTACTATTCCAGGTTGCTCTGCCTAACAGACTTTAGAATTTCAGAAAATATAACAAACAACTAGATCTGGAAAGCCTAAGGTCCTCCAAGCCCTGCTTTATGCATTTCAGGTCACATTTTTGTTTTCAACTCTGTAAGAATGTTGAACATTCCCCCAGGAATTGTAGGTTCATTTGAGATCTTCTCTGTAACTCCTGTTTTGATTCATCTTAGATATAGTTCATAACAGTTGAAGAGTGAAAAGTTTACACCCTACATCAGCTTCTTGAAAATATTGATTCCTAAAAAGAGTATCCTCAGTAGTGAGTGTGACCTTAAACAAAATATTTCTATCCATTTACTGTAGTGTTTGCCAGTTCAGTTGAAACCCAGTGCTTATATTTTTAAATTGACTTCGGCCAGTTGTGTTCATTAATGATCCCCCAAACACATTTGAAACAAATGGAAACAAATTCTAGCAAGAGCATTCTATTTTGTCTACCTAAATCCCCATAGGTTTTCAGAGTGCATAAAAGATTCTTCAGGCTTGCTCTTAAGAACCTCCACCAATTTGATAAAATGGAAGGGAATCGCTGCTTCTACCACACACATGCATAGCATACATAGAGTGAAGAAAAACATATAGCTTCAATTTTTATCAGACCATAGTACCAGGTATGTGCAAGAAATCCATGTTCATATTATGCATTTACTAGGCCTGTTTATCTGAGAGTCAGGAGCCCTTGGTCTCATAATTTATCATTTATTTATTTATTTATTTATTTACAGCTTTTATATTCCTCCCTTCTCATCCCACAGGGGACTCAGGGCGGATTACAGTGTACACATATATGGCAAACATTCAATGCCAATTTTGACATACAACATATACAGACATAGACAGAGGCTATTTAACTTTTTCTGGCCACCAGGGGAGCTGTCGCTTTCATTGTCCATCTGTGACACTGATGAAATACTTCCGCATTCCCCGCATGCTTTTTGCTGGAGTGCTTGCCAGAGTCCTTTTTTATGGCCTCATAAATTAGTTAATTTAAGCCTCCCCACACTTTAAGGTGGTACCTAATTTTCCTACTTGACAGATGCAACTGTATTTCGGGTTGCAAAGGTCGACAACAGGCTACACAATTGGTTGGAAACCCACTCCAATCCGGGCTGGCGTCGAACTCATGACCTTTTGGTCAGAGTGATCTTAATGCAGCTGACACTCAGCCAGCTGCACCACAATCCTGGTGCTTACCTGCACTATAAGGCTTACCTGCACTAATCCTTCATCCAAAAAGAACAAAAACCAGCTCTATGGCAGCTGCATGATGCACAGATCTATTTGGGTTAATGCGGTCCAAGGTGCTGAACCACATTAACAGAAATTGCAAGTTGGCCAGAATTTTCTACAAGAATCCAGAGCAAATCACAACATTGGGCTCCCGTAAGCAATTGTGCTACTTCCTATTCACGATGTGGTTGCAACTGTTACTTAGACACCAACATTCTTTGGGAAAGAAGGTTAAATATCCTGTGATACTACAATTCCTAGGATTCAAAAGCATTAAGCCAGGGCATTCTTGGTAGAGAAGTACTGTAAAACTATATGCATTCTATAGTCAGATTCTAATTCAAAGTAGCTGAGATGTTCACATAGATTAGTGCCACCATCCTGTTTTAACTGCATTTTGAAGAACAGGGAAATAGGGTGACACTTACTCCTTTACGTTCTTTCTAGCCACAGTAGTTATCACAGAGCTCCTTCTCCACCTCCTTGGTCCAGGTCATGCCAGTTCCTTTGCTGATATCTACAATTCCTCTTGGCAACAGTCAAGACTATTCTAGAACACCATGGCTGATACTATGGCAACAACAACAATAAAAGTAAGGGTAGACAACTAGGTTCAGCAGGATCACACCAGGTTCAGTCTGACTGGATGATAAGATTCCATCCTGCTGCCACACTGGGATATAGGTAGGCAATGTAGCCTCCCCCAAGGCTGGGGTGAAATATTGCTCCTCTGGATCAACCTTGTTTTATATAGCCCATGTAGTTGGGCCTTTTGTCTAGTTTTGTTGTGAGGTATCATGCCAAATTAAGAAAGCATGAAAAGTATGAAGATTAACAAGCAAACAATCCTTACTACTATATATCTTTGCTACCTTTTATTTACTTTATTAATTAGCACTTATACTAGTCCAAAATTGTGGATTCTTACACGATGTGGGTCATTCAATGGAGAGGGTAAAAGGCAAGTCACCATAACCCCCATGCTATTTTCCTGCCTATTATTCTCAGAGAAGGGGATAGAGTTGTTTTTCTGATAACTCTCAAGATTCAGTAATAACTCTAATCCAAAAATAAGACCTCCCTTTTCCAGTAGAGTGATAATAGACAAGAGCTTAGTCTGTCCAAGAAGAATCTAAAAGAATCATTGACCCCTTCTATTCACTCATTGTTTCCTTGAAGGGATGCACCAAAGAGTCTCCATCACCACCATTTTCCCACTGAGGCATTTATAAAGACCAGAAGTGGTGCTGTGGCAGAACGAGTAGAGAAAATCCATTCTTCTTCTAAGTTATCCTAGAATGGACTACGTTTCTATCTTTTGCCACTCTGCTCAGGTTCCTTCCAGACATGCCTAAATCGTGTGATGGGTTCCAGATTGTCCAAACGACACCACAGGTTAATCCGGATTGACCCAGTGTAAAACCTGGGTTTTCAAGGTTACTCCGGGTTAAAAAAAAACCTGCAAAGATCCAGGTCTTTTGATAAGGCCCAGACAATTACAGGTATGGGCCCTGTGGTAATTGAGTCTCGGGATAATCTTCTGCAATCCCAAGGGTCAAACTATACTGCTGTCTCAGTTTTTCAGGCTCCAGGAGTCCAAAGAACCAGGATGGCACTGCCACTCTTCTCTCTCAGCCTGCTGTTTTTGCCCTTAAACATATTAAAGAGGCCTGCCTCTGCCTGCAGATCCCTTGGAGTAAACTCCTGTCATGTTACAATTTTGACATAAAATAAGCTTACTCCAAGGGGCCTGCAGATTGAGGCAGGCCTCTTTAATATGTTTAAGGGCAAAAACAGCAGGCTAGTGCCAACAACGAGGAGGTGGAGGGGTTGGGCTCAAATACAGAGCAAGAGTATGTGTAGCCAGACACTGAAAGGCCCGCTACTTTGGAACAAAAACAACAAGAACCTAAGGTGGACAATAAAAAACTTGTCACTCTTCTGGGCTCACAGCAAGGACAGATTAAGACCTTGACTTGGGAGACCAGAAGTTATGTATTTAGGATTAGCTACACTTAAGGACAGGATGGGATTCAAGTGCAGAGATCTAGTCATTTGGCTGAGAAAAGGATCAGCAGCTAAGAGCACTTGAGAAATCTGCACAAATAGTTGAAGTTTGGGATAGCTAGTTGTTGGTAGTAACATTGGTATTTGAGTTGCAGCCTAAATATTGTGTCTTGAACCTTGAATCCTTGAAAGATGGACAGTACCTTGGATTGTGGATTTTTCTTGGAAACTGTGTTGGTGAGGTATCTAGGTTTTGGAATATTGCAACGGACTTATGGCTTACCAGGCATGTAGCTGGGGGGGAGGGGGGGCTTGAGGGGCTTCAGCCCCCCCCCCCCCCGAAATTCTCATGGTGGTTCGCGAAAAGTCCTGACTGGTGCATTATTTAAACTGTTATGTTTATTCATATCATGATCTAATCACCATACTCAATATATCCCATATGCATGGGGGTATTGGGGTAATGACATAAAAGGTTTGCCAGGGTAGACCCTCTTTCACTTAGACTCAGCCCCCCCGAAACTCAGCCCCCCCCCGAACCCCCCTTGAAAAAAACTCACCCCCCCCCGAATCGAAATCCTGGCTATGGGCCTGTGGCTTACTATCTGATCTCCTCCTTGTTGTCTGATTGAGTATTATGTTGATCTCAGACTGCCCCTGGACTACATTTCTGTGCTCAGATACCTTACAGAGACTTGCTGGGCAGGACTCTGATACCCCCTTTGGTAAGTTTAGGGTAAAAATGACAGGTTGGGGGGGGGCTGGTTAAATGTCTTTCTAGGTTGAATTCTGATCAACCTAGGAGAGCATCTAGCCTCCACACCCCTACCCCCAGACACATACACCCAAACTCTTAGATTAGAGCCTGCCAAAACTCCAGTTTTGAGAGAAACCAGGATTCTAGCATGTCTGGGCCCTCAGAGAAGGGGATTGTGTGTGTGTGTGTGTGTGTGTGTGAGTACTAACACAATACCTGTGAATAAATCAACTCAGATTTGGGGGCAAATATTTTGACTAAAATTTTAGACATGGCTTTATATAGTATGAAAACAGGGATCACAAATGAAGCCCAGTTGTATCAAAATGATACATGGAAACATTTCCTTGATGTCACATTTAAGATAGAAAGAATAGCCATATTTATTCATTCCCAGTATTAAAAAGTGGTTTCTTGACAGTTAGGAAACCCCAATAGGAAGAACACTACATCAATCAGACTTTTATACAATTTTCTCCTGGTATTCAATGCCCCCAAGTTTTCTGATATACTTATTCTTTGGAGAAAAACATGTGGTATGTTTATGCAAAAATAAAGCAAAGTGTGTTTTCTGTGCAGAAAATGGGCCGCCAAGTGTTAGTTTGCTTTTGCTTTCATGTAGAGAATCCATT
Source organism: Anolis sagrei ordinatus (assembly GCF_025583915.1). NCBI lineage: Eukaryota > Metazoa > Chordata > Lepidosauria > Squamata > Anolidae > Anolis > Anolis sagrei. Next base: position 121,418,170 of record NW_026846588.1, on the reverse strand, counting down.
TTTTTCTCTACATCATAATTCCTCTACTAACACTTTTATACATTTGAATATCAGGAGACAACTGTGAATATTTGCTTTTCACATACATGGATGACATGGTTGAGAATGTATATCCCTAACCCATATATTTGGTGCGCTTGAAAAATAGTTCTTCGTGTGATCTGATGTATATGTTTAAAGGAGACTTTAAACCCAGGTGGAGACACCATCAGTACACATGGAGAGCCCCTTCATATGCTATTGAAATCTGAAGGCATTTTGGAAGCTCTTCTAATGCAGGAGATAAGGCTATACCCAATGGTCACTGATCAAGCATTCTTTCGCTCTTTGTGTTTGTAGAGAAGGAGTGTATGATTCTGATGAATGATACTTTTTGCAACCTAACATTACCAAAGGAGAGGGACTTGTACAGAGAGATTAATTCCAATACTCTCCCAGACATGAATTTAACAGTACACCAAGACCTAACATAAGGTCTGCTGTTCAGTTTCCCAATTTCTGAGAAAATGTATGTGTAAACAAGCAAACAGTAAATATCCCACATGAATCTAAGACCTAGTTTACATTCTCCTAATTTAATGCCCTACATTGGATTGTCCAAAGATTTCAAAATATAAATAGATACAATGTAAATGTGGTTTCTCTATCATGAGCATTAGAAAATATAGATTGTTCCTCCTTTAAATCAGGATAATTGGATTAGGAAACTGAATATGTGGATGCAATGCTAACTGTAGTCTAATGTAATTTTTCCCCAGGCTGCTGCTCACCTCGCACTCTGTTCCAAGGAGATTTATCAAGGAAATTCCCTCACTCCAAGTCTGCAAGATACATTTTTTTCACAAACATCTACATATTTTGAATCCTTCAGTTGCATCACTCCACATACATGTATGTTTCCTCTCTTTGTTACCTTTAAACCTGTAATAAGAAGCCAATGTTATTTATTTCGTTCTGTTCCTTCACAGCTGAAACCTTAATGGCAGTCTGGTAAGTTTTTTTAAAAAAAATTAAGGCTTGTTTTGGAAAGCTTTGAGCGGGGGCTAGATGCCATTGCAGTAGTTACTGGGATGCCATCTAGACCCCCCCCCCCCCGCTCAGAAAGCCTGGTGTTTTTTTTTTTGGGGGGGGGGGGGGTTGGAAGGGTATAAGAATCTGCACCAAAACAGGTTTCTCAAACCCACTTTGGCATGAATTTTGGCACTGTCTGGAAGTGCCCAGAGTCTGCAACAAACAAAAACTCACCAAAATAATTGTGTATCATGCAGACAAAAAGCCTTACATTTGGGGGAGTCCACATTTTTTTTGCCAGTGCAGATAAGCCAATATAAATAGAATGTTTTAAAAAAAGGATTATTGAAATATTATTTTATCTTATTAAAGTCCTTTCTATTTAGAACTGCCTTTAATGAATTCATAATTTGCTTCTGTGCACAAAAGAGCTTCACAGATTATTTTGTCTGTCTCCTACTAAATGTCCTAGTGATGACATTTCTATTTCTCTTTAAATGCTGTTTTGTAAGAGTTCAAAGATTTTGCATCGGCTAAAGAGTGCTCTTAATATGCACATGTGGCATAATGGTTTGAATGTTATGTTAGGACACTAGTGGACCAGTGTGGCCATGGAAACTTACTTGGGCAAGTTACACTCTCTCAGTAGAAGTCAAGGGCCAACTTCTTCTGAACAAATTCTACCAAGAAAATCCCTCACTAAATTTGCTTTAGAAGTGCATATGTCCAAAATGACTTGAAGACCACAGCAACAATAAAAATGATTCTGCAATTAGCTCCCTTGGGAATGGTATGATGTATCCTACTATTTTTTTTCTACATAAGCTATATAAATAAAAATGTAATGTTCGTTTTGTGGGATTAACATAACTCAAAAACCACTGGATGATTTGACACCAAATTTGGACACAATATACCTATCAGGCCAACGAGTGACCATCACTCAGAAAAACACTGAAAAACACATTAGAAGATACTTAAAAAGCCAAAAAAACCCCACCAAAAATACATTACAACACATGTGTGACACCACATATACACACAAAACACACACACACACATATATACACACAAAATCAAACCACAAGAACTAAAGTTGAAGTTACACATTCAAAAAGCATTTTAACATTTATTTTGAATGTATCCAATGTATGTTATTAATATTGTCATATAATAGATAGTTGTGGAAGCTAGTAACATCATTACAACTGTCTGGACTAAAACCATCATTGCGGAAGGGTTTTGTTTTTTTTTGGTTTTTGTATGAATCCCACTAACATTTATGTGTGCTGAGCAAGAGTGTCCATGGCTCAATGGGTGAACACATAGACACTTCACATGCAAGGAGCAATATGAAGAAAGGTAATGCTTTAGGGTCTTTAAAAGAATATATGTATTTATTAGGCCTGGGTAACAACGGAAAAATTTGTTTCTAAAATCGATTCGTTTTTTGGGGGGTTTTGCGTTTCGTTATTTAAAATAATTACAAAATTTTCCTTTTAAAAAGTTCGATATTTATGAAATTTTGTAAATGTGAAAAAAATTACAAAACATTAACGAATCGATTTCCGAAACAATAACGAATCTATTCGTTAATGGCAGACGCGACCGCAAAATACGCTAAAAAACCTCCAAAAACTTCTGAAGCTTCCCTCTCCCCCTGTTGTTGACTGTTGGTGTGATATTATATTTTTTTTCACTAATTAAACAAAAAACAACCATAAAACTTGCCCCAGACATGCAGAAATAATAACGAAACGACCTCAAAACAATAACGAAACGAATACAATAACGAAATACGAAGCATTTACAAAACTATTTAAAAATTCGTTTTTTAAAAAAATTGCTCCAGAATGGTTCGTTATCGTTTTGTAATTAAAAAAATTAACGAATTATTAACGAATTACGAATTAACGAAACCGCCCAGCCCTAGTATTTATTAGGCCTGGGCGGTTTCGATCGTTAATCTTGTATATCGTAAAGAATCGTTTTTTTTTCCATTTACGGAGCGATATCAAAAATTTTTTTCAAACCCGGAAGGGTTTAAAAATAACGATCCGGCATGCTCCATGATGTTTACGGGCTTACGCCCGTGTCGGTAATGGCCGGAGGATCGATTACGATGCAGATTTCAAACCCGGAAGGGTTTCCAAATGACGATCCGGCATCCTCCGTCCTTTCTACGAGCTTCCGCCCGTTTCGGAAATGGGACGGAGGATGGTTATGCCTGGGAGCCAATCCGGCGCTCCCAAGCACCCCTGCAAGGCAACCGTGGCTGATTTTGATTGGCCGGGAGGGCCTTTAAAAGCGGCTCCGCGTGGCCGCTTTGCTCATTGTTGCGGCGGCGAGGGAGAAGGGAGGTCGGGAGGGAGGCTTGTATTGGCTTGTATTGGCTTCTGGCTGCATTGGCTTCTGGCTGCATTGGCTTCTGGCTGCATTGGCTTCTGGCTGCATTGGCTTCTGGCTGCATTGGCTTCTGCTGTGGCTGCTGGCATTGGCTTGCAGCAGTTTTTAATTTTTGAAAAATACCTTTTTTTATTCTTAAAAAAATAAGATTCTTTAAAAAAGAAAGTGAGCCTGTGTGTGTGTGAGCCTGTGTGTGTGTTTTTTCCCCCCTGTCTTGTGGCTGTTCTCTCCACAGCAGGGAGAGCAGAGCATTTTGTTAATTTTCCATTTCTGAATATTTTCTTAAAATACCTTTTTTTAAAAAAAAAATTACAAAAAAAGGAAAGAGTCTCCTGTTGGCGTGTGCTCTCGTTTGCCCTGTGTCCTGCCTGTGTTACGTCTACATCAGGGCCAGTTTTGGCTTGATTTTCCATTTCTGAACATTTTCTAAAAATACCTGTTTTTATTCTAAAAAAAATACAAAAAATATTACAAAAAAAGGAAAGAGTCACCTGTTGGCGTGTGCTCTCTTTTTCCCTGTGTCCTGCCTGTGTTACGTCTACATCAGGGCCAGTTTTGGCTTGATTTTCCATTTCTGTACATTTTCTAAAAATACCTGTTTTTATTCTAAAAAAAATACCAAAAATATTACAAAAAAAGGAAAGAGTCACCTGTTGGCGTGTGCTCTCTTTTGCCCTGTGTCCTGCCTGTGTTACGTCTACATCAGGGCCAGTTTTGGCCTGATTTTCCATTTCTGAACATTTTCTAAAAATACCTGTGATTTATTCTTAAAAAAATATACTAAAAATATTCCAAAAAAAGGAAAGAGACTCCTGTTGGCGTGTGCTCTCGTTTGCCCTGTGTCCTGCCTGTGTTACGTCTACATCAGGGCCAGTTTTGGCCTGATTTTCCATTTCTGAACATTTTCTAAAAATACCTGTTTTTATTCTAAAAAAAAAAGCAACTAGATTAATGGATTCATTCCTTGCTGCTGTGAGTGCTGCTTGCTTCATTTGCTGTCTCCTGCCTGTGTTTGGTCCACATTTGGGCCATTTTTTGGTTAATTTTCCATTTTAAAATATTTTTTAATATTATTTTTAATATTATTTTTTAATATTATTTTTAATATTATTTTAATATTATTCTTAAAAAATATTCTAAAAAAGAAAAGACTCTTCTGTTGGTGTGTGCTCTCATTTGCTGTCTCGTGGCTGTGTTTGGTCCACATTTGGGCCATTTTTTGGTTAATTTTCCATTTTAAAATATTTTTTTATATTATTTTAATATTATTCTTAAAAAATACAAAAAATATTCTAAAAATTCGTTAATATTTACAAAATTTTGATTCGTATTTAAGTGGCGAAGTTTCGGAAGTCGGTTTGCGCAAGCGCAAAACGGGTCCGCCATCTTTACGAAGTGATTCGTTATTACCTTGATGTAGCGCCCATTAACGAAGTGATTCGTTATTACCTTTGCGCATGCGCGGGGGGTCCGCCATCTTTACGAAGTGATTCGTAAATATTTACAAAATTTTTTAAATAACAAAACTTTTTTGGGGAAAATTTTGTAATTAATTTAAATATAGAAACAAAAAAACACCCCAATTACAAATCGATTTTAGAAACAAATTTTTTCTTGATCGGCCAGGCCTAGTATTTATATATATGTGAATTACTCAACTAAACATTATTTTCCCATTTCATCTCCAACAATTCCATGTTTAGCAACTGCTTCTAAATTCCTGATATGTTATACTGTCACAATAATTATTGGCATAATCAGGAGGGTTCTTTGTCTTACCATTTTCAAGTAACATACTACCTCCCCTCACCGGTTTAGACTCCAAGTTTTCCATGTTATATGAAAATGACAACAAGAATCCAGTGTATTACAACCTGATTCAAAGCCAAGTAAATACTATGACCTTTTACAGTTTTTTTTTCATCTTAACATTGTTTAAATCAAATCAAAACTTTGAGTACAAGAATAAAATAAAGTGTACTTCTGCAGCCATGAAACTACATGCATTTACTTGGCAATATGCCCTAGCTTCTTGTAGAAGAGGATAATATGATTTTGAAGTTTTAAAAAATGGAAGGAGTACATTTGTCCATAGAAGGAACAACTTTATCCATTCACAGACCTCTGCCCCAGATAATATTTTTAAAAAACTGAAGAGGAAGAGGAAGTGGAGGAGGAGGTTTTTGTTGTTTGCAAATAGCCCCAATGCTCACATCATGTTCTTTAGCTACTGCTTTTATGGTCAGTTATACCCTGGGTAGCCATTTGGTGGCATCATGGGTTGGAGGAGTAGTGCAAAAGTTTTTCAGTCTCAGTTTTGTTGCAATTCTCACCATCTTTCATGCTGTTTTATTATCATGCGGTGATGCAGTGGGTTAAACCCCTGTACCGGCAGAACTGAAGACTGACAGGTCGTAGGTTCGAATCTGGGGAGAGGCGGATGAGCTCCCTCTATCAGCACCAGCTCCCCATACAGGGACATGAGAGAAGCCTCCCACAAGGATGGTAAAAACATCAAATCATCCGGGCATCCCCTGGGCAACGTCTTTGCAGGTGGCCAATTCTCTCACACCAGGAGCGACTTGCAGTTTCTCAAGTCGCTCCTGACACGACCAAAAAACCAAATTATTCGATAAATCTGTACAAACATTTGGTATGTTTTTTTCCTTCTTGTGTGTTCTTATAGGTGCTTCCACACTGTCCACAATGTATATATATGCCATATTTTGAGGTCACACATGGGGGCAAAACCCCATCTCATTGGCGGGTGGGGTGGGGTGGTGGATATACATTCATAGAATCATAGAATCGGAAGATACCTCATGGACCATCCAGTCCAGCCCCATGCCAAGAAACAGGAAAATTGCATTCAAAACACCTGTTGTGGCAATGTGGAGTCAGCACATTGGCCTTTGGCCTTTTCCCCTCTCCAAAGCTCCAGTGCATTATAACTGAGTACAATGGAGCTACAGGGAAGCATTGGTAACCAGATTTATTTGTCTTTTGAGGATGAAATTGGGGGGGGGGGTACCATCCCATCACCCCACGTTGCCTGAGCCTGGGAAGTGTGGAATGGCTGTGGAGACAGTCACCTGGGATTGCAGATGGTGATTCCAGATGTCTGCACAGTCCCCAAACCAGCAAAGGTTTGGATTTTCTTTGAAGTTCTGGATCTTTGCAGGTATTTTTTAAACCCAGGTTAAAATGGTTAACTCCAGGTTACTCCATATTAACCTGGGTGTGTGTTTTGGACTACCCAAACTAATGAATCTGGGTACATTTTCTAGCAATTTAGATGGACCTTTTGATGCATTTTACTCAGCCTCTGCAAGTTTTCCACATTGAAGATTAAGGAGCTTTTGAGGTTTTATGAATTTAAAAATGTCTGTGTTAATAACTGTTTACCTTTTAATACATAAAGTAACACATATATAATTTATAGCAAACAGGCTATTTGGTTGAAAAGTCCCGCAAATCTCATAAGTGTGCACATTCTAATTGTAAGATGCATTTCTTTCCACAACAAGGCACCAAAGGGTAAACATACTACTTGTGTCAAGGCTGTCAAACCCTATTTTTTTGTCCATCCCTAGGTGTGCCCCTTCCTTCTCCTGGTATTTGATCCAACTTCAGTTATAGCACTGGGAAAAGGTACTGGTACCAGAAGTCAGGTTGGGCAGCATTCTTGTTTCAACTCAAGCAGATCAGCTATCCATCAACAAGGAAACCACTGACAGCTCATTGCACCAGTGTACCAATATCAGTCAAACTGAACACATGGTAACTTCTTATTGAAGTTCATCTCAGTGAAATTTGCACAAAAACTCCCATTTTGCAGCATTTCAAAGCTGGTGTTCTTCTAAAACAAGACTTCTGTATAAAACAGATGTTAACTTTTTTTCCAAAAGACTTCTAACAACAGAAGAAGCAATGAAAACAAGGTGTATTTAAAAGACACAACTTGAAATTCCATATTATTTAGGGGACTGAATAGTTTGGACTCATATTGAAAAGGATGGGGATGTTTTATTAAAAAGTAAAGAAAAAAAACTGCATTTTCAGTCAGGTGTGTGTGTATTTGTGTGTGTACTCACATTTTCCCAGTTGCATCCATGCATGTGTTATTGCCCCAACCTTATTTTCCATCTTCATCACTATGATAGTTTATCTTGTTGATGGGAAGCTTCTCACAGGAGTTGAAATCATCTATTGGACAGATGGCAAGCTATTTTATCTCAGCAGACTGAAAGCCAAAACCAAGGTTACAACAACATCTGTTATAGAACTCCAATATGCTGATGACAATGTCATCTGTGTGCATTCAGAAGAAGACCTACAAGCCACTCTAAACACCTTTGCAGAAGCTCGAGCTCGGCCTGTCATTAAACATCAAGAAAACCAAAGTGGTCTTCCAGCCAATCCCTCTCCAATGCCAGAAATGCAGCTTAATGGTGTAACGTTAGAAAATGTTGACCATTTCCACTACCTTGGCAGCCACCTCTCCACAAAAGTCAACATTGACACTGAAATACAACACCACCTGAGCTCTGTGAGTGCATCATTTTTCCGAATTAAGCACAGAGTGTTTGAAGACTGGGACATCTGTAGGGAGACCAAGGTGCTTGTAGGGAGACCAAGGAAAATAAAGCCATTGTCCTCCTAACCCTGCAAAATGTGGACTATCTAGAGATGTCACATGCAACTCCTAGAACAATTCTATCAGCGTTGCCTCTGAAAAATCCTGCAAATTCTTGGGAAGACAGGCAGACAAATGTCAGCGTACTGGAAGAAGCAAAGACCACCAGCACTGAAGTGATGGTCCTCCGCCATCAACTCTGCTGGACTGGCCACGTCCGAAAACCTGGTCACTGTCTCCCAAAGCAGTTGCTCTACTCCAAATTCAAGAACGGAATATTTGAAGAGGCATGAATGGAGGGTGAAAGAGAGAAATGTGCCAAGAGGAAGGCGTGTCAAGCCAACCCCAACCGTGACTGCCTTCCACCTGGAAATCGATGCTCTCGCTGCAGGAGAACATGCAGGTCAAGAATAGGGCTCCAGAGTCACCTATGTACCCACCGCCAGGACACCGAACTTCGAGGACAATCTTACTTGGACAACGAGGGATCACCTAAGTAAGTAATCCATGCATGGGGTGTGATCTTTCATTCCTCATTGACAGCACACTGTTTAGCAGACCAGTTAGCAATATAATGTGATGACTAATGCTAATTGCCATCACACTTAGAAATGAGACTAATTCAAATGTGTAAATGAGTAAGTTCATATGATGTACAATCATGTAATGCTTATAATAAGAATTTTTATTTATAAAAGGTACATGAAAATGCCAGCAGGGAATTTATTTATGCGTCATTGCATTGCTGTTTTGCAAAATCGGAACCTTACTAAATGCTTCATTTGGCTCTCAAATCCTTTTTAGCAGCTTCAGTTTATGAGAAATATAATAAACTGACTAATCCCACCCACCTCTCCTACAATGCACATGTCTCTCCCTTATGTTTGCCCAGCAATACTTCAGCATTCTTTTTTTGCATAAACATGCTCTGCATTCATTTGGACAGAGTATAGTAATTTGACGTTAATAAAGGTTAGTTATAACATTGCATTAGATTGTGTTGACATATTTCAGTTTAGATTTAGACTGTAAACTCCTTGGAGAAGGGATATGTCTTCTTTGTTTGTTATCACCCTGTAAATGTCATATCTATTGATGGCATAAACATACACACACTATTTCTCTAAATACTTTTGCAACACTCTGTCACAGTATAGTATAACTCTAGATGGAACTATAGAAAGAGTCTCTGTGAAAAGGAGCAAATATCAGTGTCACTCCAGCATTGTGATGCACAGGGTCACTTTACTTTCAGTTTTGCAATTGGATGGCTCTTATGGGAAAATGTGGCCATGGGGCCATTGCTAAACAGGACGAAACATTGCTATTCTGGCAACAAAATTAGCCATGGTTAGAGCCAATGTCTCATCTCCCACACACACACACATACACAGTGAGAGGGGTGAAGGCCTATAACTAAAACACTCACTTGCTGATCACTTGGATGGGGTGAGGTGAAATCAACTGGCCTTAAATTGGTGAGAACCTGGCCTCAATAACATTGGGGAGGCTTCTCCAGGTTTCCTTAGAGGTTGCCCAGTTGTAAATTTGCTGGGGACCCAGGTGTTTCACTCAAGTCTCCTGGGAGTAGTCCAGGTATGGATGCTACCTCAGCTTTGTCCCTCACCAAGACTCATCCCAGTTAGAATAGAAAAAGTTAAATAGGTAATTTTAATAAAAATTGCCCAATTTAAACCCAAGTTATTGTTTCCAGTCTCCTTATTTCGGGGGGGGTGGGCAGGCAAAAGTTATTTTACATGCAGGGGTATCTCCTATAATAAAGAAGCATTGTGTGATGAATTTAGTTTGGTGTAAATATGCACTAGTGTAGTTAAGTTGGGCAAAGGAAACAAGAGCCTTTATCTCATAGCTGGTCCATCACCACCCCCACCCTTTGACCCATCATCTTCTTGCAAAATCAAATGAGGGCCATGTGCATTATATGTACAATGTTTGGCTATATTAGAGGCTAAACTTACCCTATATACTTGTATATAAGTCAAATTCATGCATGTGTCTCAGGCAGAACTGGAGGCCAAAATTATGGCTTTCAAAGAAACCCATGAACAAATTGAGGAGCATTCTGAGAAGAAGAGAAAATGCCAGCACTGCCAAAGAAGGAGAACTGTCCCTGACTATTGCCACCATTTTTCCATGCAGACATTCAAAAGGGCTACAAGTGATATTGTGGCAAAGAGAATACAGGGTGTCATTGCTTCTTTTAGGTTGTCCTTGGATGGACTAAGTACTGGCATTTTACCCTTCTACTCTGAAAAGGAGATGGTTTATTTTTTGATATGGGTTAAGGTATGGTACTTACATTGGTCTGTAGATAAGAAGACCCAGGTTTTAAAAATTGATTTTTAACTAAAATTTCTTGACTTATACATGAATATACAGCAGTTAAGATTTATTGTTTTGGAGAGTTCACCATTTTTTTTTGGGGGGGGGGTGTATTTTGAACTGTTTCCATGTTCAATACTGCAGAAGTTCAAAATGATTCCTCTAGTCAAGTGTGTGTGTGTGTGTGCGTGCGTGCGTGCGTGTGTGTTTATTTGTATAAGACTCTCACTTAAGCAGTAGACTTGGTTGATCAAGAAAAATTGGTTCTAAACTTGTTTCGTATCTAGGGGGCGCCCGCATTTCTAATCTGAGAGGATTTCCGAAATTTCAGATTTCAAAATTTTGATATTTACAAAATTTCATAAATATATGAATTGATTCGTCAATGGCAGACGCGATTGCGCAATACGTGAAAAAAACCTCCAAACTGGACAGGGGGAACTTCTGAAGCTTCCCTCTCCCTCTGTTGTTGACTGTTGGTGTGATAAAACTAACAACAACTATATATATTATATTATTGTATATTATATTGTATATTATATTGTATTATTATAATTGTATATTATTACATTATATTATAATGTATTATATATTATATTATATATTATATCATTATATTATTATTCTAACAACAAAAATAGCTAGAAGCACTTAATTCAGTGTATCTATCAAGAACTTAAAGTCTGTAGCAAATTTCTGTGCAAAAAATGTAATTTAGCAAATAATCTGGATTATCCTGGAAAATAATCTGGGATAACAGAACGTTCAACTAAACTGCTTCAAAATCACAGGGTTAGAAAACACAAGTAAACAAGGTAGAAGCAAGGAAAAGCCTTCTCAAAAAACTGTCCCAAGTCAGAATGAGATGTCCATCCAAAAACAATCCGAAGTCAAAATGGAGTCAGCACTTACAGGAATCCAGTCTTTAAAACACTTTAAAATGGCTTGTATTAACCCAGCTAAACATCTTCCTGGCCCAGCAGCTTAAAACTATTATTATTATATATTATATTATATTATTTTAATATTGTTATATTATATTATTGTATATTATATTATTATATTATATATTATATTACTATTATTAGGGCACACTTTTTGGTCAATTCTTTCTTGCTGTGGAGATGCATACATTGTGCTGGACCTATAGGGCCTTCTCGGTGGTGGCTCCTCGGCTGTGGAACACTCTTCCCATGGACATTAGACTGGCTCCTTCCCTGATGATATTCCGCAGGAAATTAAAGACTTGGTTGTTCAAGAAGGCGTTCGAACAAGAAGTGCAATGATTGGTAATGACTATAGGAATGGAACAACGGAAATGATACTGGATTGTGGCCTGGACGATGAAACGACACTGAATGGTTTTCGTAGTAATGACGATGTTTTGTATAATGCTGGATTGTGAATTGTTTTATACTGTGTCTTGAATTTTGTGGTTCCTATGTTGTACACCGCTGTGAGTCACCCCTGGGCGGTATATAAGCAAAGTAAATAAATAAATAAAAGAAATAAATATTGCTATTTTATTATTTATTGAGATATTTTGCCCTTTCTCACAAAGAGCCTGGTTTTTACTCCTCCAAAGACATGCTTAGTATGTTAACTTAAAATAGCTCAGGCAGTTCATTAGCTGGAATATTAATTTCTGGCTGGGGAATACAGGCAGCAGATATTCCTCTTTAATTACTTTGCAACAAAATGCCTTTTCCAACTAAATGCCCACTGGTAGATTGTCATAACAGTTAAGCGTGCATATTCTGTTAGTGGGGGAAGAGGTAAATGCCAGCATGAAAGACAAGTAAATTGAAACCAAACCCCATGTCAAATGAATGCAGCTCTTGATTGCTTTTGAACAGAAGATTAAAACAGTGAACTCCAAGGCTTCCCTATAGAAAATGTTTAATAGACTTTTGAATTAGGAAGTGTATTACTATGATGTGTATTTTTAAAAATTCAAAGACATTACAACATCATATGAGCACAGTTTTCCAAATCAAATCATGTCTGTTTTGAGCTCTGAATCTTTTGATACAACAAAATAGAAATCCTAGAAGGGGAAATTCAGCTTGGGAAATGTAGTTCACAGCCTTGCAGTAGGAATCAAGAACCTTTGGTCTTCTAGGTGTTTTGCACCGCACATCCAGAACCACTTACCATCAGCCACAATGGAAGGGGCTGATGCAAGGGTCTGGAGAACAAACCCTATGAGGAGCAGCTTAAGGAGCTGGGCATGTTTAGCCTGAAGAAGAGAAGGCTGAGAGGAGATATGATAGCCATGTATAAATATGTGAGAGGAAGCCACAGGGAGGAGGGAGCAAGCTTGTTTTCTGCTTCCCTGGAGACTAAGACGCGAAACAATGGCTTCAAACTACGAGAGAGGAGATTCCATTTTAACATGAGGAAGAACTTCCTGACTGTGAGAGCTATTCAGCAGTGGAACTCTCTGCCCTGGAGCGTGGTGGAGGCTCCTTCTTTGGAAGCTTTTAAACAGGGGGTAGATGGCCATCTGTCAGGGGTGATTTGAATGCAATATTCCTGCTTCTTGGCAGGGGGTTGGACTGGATGGCCCATGAGGTCTCTTCCAACTCTTTGATTCTATGATTCAATGATTCTAAGTTGGTCAGCAAACTGAGTTGGTCAGCAAACCAAGAAGTTACACACCCCTGTCACAGAGTAAACAAAGAAAACCCATAAGATGCATTGTAGAATAAATGAAGATTGACACCACTTTAATTCTCATGGGTCAGTACTGTGGGATCACAAGAACTGTAGTTTTCACAAAGTCTTTTCTGCCAAAGATTACTGCTTCCTCACCAAACTACAATTCCCATGGTTATGTATCCTTGAGAGTGAAAGTGATGTCAACCTGTATTAATCCTATAGTGTAAATACACCCATAGACAACTTCAGTCTCTGGGTTACTGACTCAACAATCTTTATTGTTAAGACTGGTCCCATAATTTGTGACTTCCTGTGGAATAAGACCAGATACAGAAGGTTGGTACAAATAAGGGTCATTTAAAAAACCTATATCTTATTTAAATTAATTGGACCTAGTCGCTCTTCTGATCTCATGCCAGCACACCAACACCTTAAATCAAGAAATAGTTTTCTTGAGATGACATACTTTCTTTAGTACCTGTACAGGCATGCAGCCTGTACAGGCATGCAGCCGAAATTCTCATGGTGGTTCGCGAAAATGCCTTACTGGTGCATTATTTAAACTGTTATGTTTATTCATATCATGATCTGATCACCATACTCAATATATCCCATATGCATGGGGGTATTGGGGTAATGATACAAAAGGTTTGCTAGGCTAGACCCTCTTTCACTCAGACTCAGCCCCCCCCGAAACTCAGCCCCCCCAAAACTCAGCCCCCCCTGAAAAAAATCAGCCCCCCCCCCCCCGAAATGAAATCCTGGCTATGGGCCTGTACCTGTATGTGACACTGCTTTCAAAGATACAGGGGTCATAGTGTATACCTAAATAGTCTCGGCCAGGAAGTCCTAAAAAGGTTACGTTTGATTTCAAACTCTTTGGAATGCTTGATCTTTAAAAAACAAAGTTCATTTTGAATCTGTACCGCATATTGGGAAGGATGCCAACTGACTGATGAGGACATTAGCATGGTTAAACAAATAGAATCAGAGAGGCTCTAAATTGCGAAAAGACTTTCTTTGGAAAAAAGGAAATGTTGCTGAAATGAACAGGAAAATAGGACAAATGAACCAAAAAATAATAATTTCAGAAGCATATTGCTTGAAAAGGGGAAGAGACGTGCAATCAAAACATGTTTAAATGTATCAAAAGAAACCAACCAGCTAGAGAGATAGTTGGGCCACTAGTAATTAAAGGAGTGAAAGGACGGGGAGGTACCAGAGAGCTGACATGATTATTTGACTCAAATGCTATCATATATCAGGGGTATGGTGGTTTTGGCATTATTTGGATTGTGGATCCACTTCATGTTTTAGTTAAATCTTTTAAAAAACATCCAGAGCACTGAACCCGTGAGAGGGGTAAGATTCAATAACTTGCATACTTTTTTGCAACTTCAAAGCAATGAACTTGTGTTTGATTATGAGCCTCATCAGACGGGCAGGGATAATGTGAGGAACAGTGGGGGGAAGTGTTGGACAGTGAAACGAACCGTCGGGCTCTAATTTCCCCCTATCAGGGTTCATCTACTGTCTTTCCACATCATTTCCTCCTTCAAATCCGTCTTTCCCTGCTTTCTCTTTGCTTTCTTCAATTATCTGGGCGGAGACCACCAAGGGGCGCTAGTGAGAGATGGCTAATCTTTTTTATGGTTGGAGTGTGGGTTGAAGGGGGAAAACCATATCCCCCATTTTTTCCTGTTATTCAACCACCTATGTCCCCATCGTGGAAATATCCTCCTGACTCCTCCAGGGACATTCTGTGCTCCATTTCCCTCCACTGCTGAAACGTAGCCCATGGAGTCCCCCTGAAAGTTGTCCTCTATCGTGTGATGGGCTCCATGGGATTCTGTTCTGGCAGTGGAGCGAAGCTGGAAGAAGACACTCCTCTCTCTGCAGCTGATGAGATCCTACACCTTTGAGTAGGTCGCTGCAAAAACAGTCATACAACAGAGTTCACAAGAGACTGTGAAATCGATAATATTAATGGGATGCAGGATTTTGTGTCAGTCTACATTGCAGAATAGGTAGAATTTATATTGTCAGGGATAAGGTCTAAAGAACTGAGTCAAAAGGGAAATAACAAGTCCTGGGGCTTACAAATTGTCACAAGATCCCAATGGCATCCTTCAGAAAGATCTTTTAAAACTGAAAGTTGAAAATAAAATAAGAAAAAAATACTTACCATCACTACATCCTTGCTAAAGGATTACAAAGTGCTGAGCATAATATTTTAAAGATATCTAATGGCAGCCAAGAAATTAAAAACTTACAATTATGGAATGTGTTGTAGGTAATTTTTTAGAAAATGTTATTAAAGATAAGGGTACTGTTCCATTATCCGGGCGGAGACCACCAAGGGGCGCTAGTGAGAGATGGCTAATCTATTTTATGGGGGTAGGGGGTGGAGTGTGGGTTGAAGGAGGAAAACCATTCCCCCCTGTTTTCCTGTTATTCAACCACCCATGTCCCTGACATGGAAACAACCCATGTGTGTAATATGGGAAGGTGGGAGGGGGATTGATCACCAAAAATGAGGGAATTAATTTCCTCTTTCCCCTATAAATGGGAAAATCCTTCTCTCTCTAGCATCCCTTGATGGCCTCTGCCCAAATAACGGAACAGTACCAAGATAAGATTATGAAGCATGTACAAAAACAAATCTTGGTGAGGAAGAACTTGTTACAAAACAAAATCTTGCCTTTATACAAGGATGCACTGTGGCTAGAAATACTATAAATCCATGGTTTTGCACATCACTACCATACATGATAAAGTAACAATACTGCAGTTGCAAGCATCTTCCTGGACAGTAAATTGTTCTCAAGCCATGGGTTGCATATGCCAACATTAATTAGGGCCTCCTGAACAAGGAAATATACAGCACGTTCTCTATTTAGGTTGCCTGGGAAACAATAGTCTTCCTCTTAGAATCATAGAATCATAGAGTTGGAAGAGACCTCGTTGGCCATTGACTCCAACTCCCAGCCAAGAAGCAGGAAAATCGCATTCAAAGCACCCGTGAAAGATGGCTATCCAATCCTCTGTTTAAAAGCATCCAAACAAGGAGCTTCCACAATACTCTGGGGAAGAGAGTTCCACTGCTGAACAACTCTCTTAGTCAGGAGGTTCTTCCTAATGTTCAGATGGAATTTCCTTTCTTGTAGTTTAAAGCCATTGTTCCACATCCTAGTCTTCAGGGCAGCAGTAAACAAGCTTGCTCCCTCCTCCCTGTGACTTCCTCTCACGTATTTATACATGGCTATCATGTCTCCTCTCAGCCTTCTCTTCTTCAGGCTAAATATGCCCAGCTCTTTAAGCCACTCCTCATAGGGCTTGTTCTCCAGACCCTTGATCATTTTAGTCGCCCTCCTCTGGACACATTCCAGCTTGTCAATATCTCTCTTCAACTGTGGTGCCCAGAATTGGACACAGTATTCCAGGTGTGGTTTAACCAAGGCAGAACAGAGGGATAGCATGACTTCCCTGGATCTAGACACTATAGTCCTTTTGATGCAGGCCAAAATCCTGTTAGATTTTTTTTGCCGCAGCATTACATTGTTGGCTCATGTTTAACTTGTTTTCTACTTCTTTTTCACATGTACTGCTCTCGAGCCATGCATCCCCCATTCTGTATCTTTGCATTTCATTTTTTCTGCCTAAGTGGAATATCTTGCATTTGACCCCATTGAACTTCATTTTGTTCGTTTTGGCCCATCTCTCTAATCTGTTAAGATTGTTTTGAATTCTGCTCCTGTCTTCTGGAATATTGGCTGTCCCACTCAATTTGGGGTCATCTGAAACTTGATGATCATGCCTTCTAACCCTTCATCTAAGTCATTGATAAAGATGTTGAACAGGACCACACCCAGGACAGAAGCCTGAGGCACTCTGCTCATCACTTCTTTCCAGGATGAAGAGAAAGCATTGGTGAGCACCCTCTGGATTTGTTCATTTAACCAATTACAGATCCACCTAACCATAGTTTTGCCTAGCCACATTTGACTAGTTTGTTTGCCAGAAGGTCATGTGGGATCTTGTTGAAGGCCTTACGGAAATCCAGGTACACTACATCCACAGCATTCTGCACATCTACCTAGCTTATAACTCTATCGAAAAAAGAGATCAGATTTGTCTGGCATGACTTGTTTTTGATAAATTGGTGTTGACTATTAGCAATGACCGCATTTGTTTCAAAGTGTTTGCAGACCACTTCCTTAACTATCTTTTCCAGAATCTTGTCTGGTATCAACGCGAGGCTGACCTTTTTCCCTTCTTGAACACAGGGACCACATTTCCCTCCTCCAATCTGCTGGGCTTGTCCCGTTCTCTTTATTCTTCGATTTTAACTTTTATTTTGTTCCTTTGCTGAAATTTCTATCTGACTTCTGTCCTGTTCTTACACCTTCTAGCTTGTCTAGGGAAGCATGAAGAATGA
Source organism: Anolis sagrei ordinatus (assembly GCF_025583915.1). Lineage (NCBI taxonomy): Eukaryota > Metazoa > Chordata > Lepidosauria > Squamata > Anolidae > Anolis > Anolis sagrei. The sequence continues at coordinate 121,400,675 of NW_026846588.1, read as the reverse complement.
TTTTTTTTAAAAAAAACTGTGCCTGTGTGCATGTGCACACACTGAGGAGAAGGATTATGGCTTATCGCAAACCACACAGCAGGGGAATGACAGGGTTGACACTTGCTCCAAAGTCTTTCTGATTTGGAGCTGTATTAGCTGCTTCACTAGTTCTCCTAGATATTAATTGGGAGCTCATTGCATTTTATTCTTACAGCAATCATGTGATAATTTAGACCAATAAAATGTCTGGTGCCCTATATACTCCAGTGTGTTTCATAAATAAGAAGAGATTTGGCTCCACATTTCCCTAATTTCACTATGAACACAAACTACTTCATTACATTACATTGAGTCGCCGAAAGGCTGAGAAAGGCGGTATACAAATACAGCAAATAAATAAATAAATACTAGGCCTGGGCGGTTTCGTTCGTTAATTTTGTAATTTGTTATTAATTCATTATTTTTAGCATTTACGAAGCGATATCAAAACACATTTTCAAACCCGGAAGGGTTTAAAAATATCGAACCGGCAACCCCCATAGATTTAACGAGCTTCCGCTCGTTTCGTAAATGGGATGGAGGCTGGCTGCTGGTGCCTGGGAGCCAATCCGCGCTCCCAAGCACCCAAGCAGTGCACCGTGGCTGTTTCTGATTGGCCGGCGAGCCTTTTAAAAGCGGCTCCGCGCGGCCATACAGCTCATTGCTGCAGAGGGCGAGGGAGAGAGAAGAGGTCCGGGAGGGTTTGCATTGGGTTGGCTTGGCTTGGCTTGCAACTGGATTGGATTCATTCCTTGCTCATTCCTTGCTTGGATTCATTCCTTGCTGCTGTGCTTAGTGCTGCTTATATTCCTTGCTTGGATTCATTACTTCCTTCGGTTTTTGTGAATTTGTTTCTTAATTTTCCATTTTTAAATATTTTTAATATTATTTTTTAATATTATTTTTAATATTATTTTTTAATATTATTTTAATATTATTCTTAAAAAATATTCTAAAAAAGAAAAGACTCTTCTGTTGCTGTGTGCTCTCATTTGCCTGTCTCCTGCCTGTGTTTGGTCCACATCAGGGCCAGTTTTTGGTTAATTTTCCATTTCTGAATATTTTCTAAAAATACCTGCCTTTTATTCTTAAAAAAATACAAAAAATATTCTAAAAAAAAAGACTCTTCTGTTGGTGTGTGCTCTCGTTTGCCCTGTCTCGTGGCTGTGTTTGGCTTCACATCAGGGCCAGTTTTTGGTTAATTTTCCATTTGTGAATATTTTCTAAAAATACCTGTCTTTTATTCTTAAAAAAATACAAAAAATATTCTAAAAAAAAAAAGACTCTTCTGTTGGTGTGTGCTCTTGCTCATTGTGTAGTTCCAACCAGTGCGCTCCTTTTGCCAACACAAAGTGCTACATACACTGCTCGCTCATCATTTGTGTAGTTCCAACCAGTGCGCTCCTTTTGCCAACACAAAGTGCTACATACACTGCTCGCTCATCATTTGTGTAGTTCCAACCAGTGCGCTCCTTTTGCCAACAGAAAGTGCTATAATACAGTGCTCGCTCATCATTTGTGTAGTTCCAACCAGTGCGCTCCTTTTGCCAACACAAAGTGCTATAATACAGTGCTCGCTCATTTGTGTAGTTCCAACCAGTGCGCTCCTTTTGCCAACACAAAGTGCTATAATACAGTGCTCGCTCATTTGTGTAGTTCCAACCAGTGCGCTCCTTGTTGCCAACACAAAGTGCTATAATACAGTGCTCGCTCATTTGTGTAGTTCCAACCAGTGCGCTCCTTTTGCCAACACAAGTGCTATAATACAGTGCTCGCTCATCATTTGTGTAGTTCCAACCAGTGCGCTCCTTTTGCCAACACAAAGTGCTACATACACTGCTCGCTCATTTGTGTAGTTCCAACCAGTGCGCTCCTTTGCCCTCATTATTTGTGTAGTTCCAACCAGTGTGATGAAACGCTTCCTTCCCGGCTTTTCTAGTCGCAAGGGCCAAGTGCTATCGCGAATACCGAAGAAAGGCAGGGGACTGAAGATGATCACATTGACAAGAAGGGAACATTCATCCAACGAGATGGTTATTGAAACACCCACAGATGCTTCAACCAGCTGTGAGATGGCAGAACCTTCTTCTTCATCAGTTCGAAAGACTCTACGTTCAGATCCTGTCGTTCCAAGTACCTCTGATATTACTTGTTATGAAGAGGAGGGCGAGGAGGCGGACGTGTCAGAGGAATGGGAGGAAGACAAGATGGAATGTGCTTCCACCACGGAATTAGTGATCAAGAGGACTGCATGCTGATGGAGGGCGAGCTACAGAAACAACCAACGATTATACTCCCTTCCACAAACACAGACAGTCCAAACACGAGCATGAGTACATCTGAAGTGCCTAGTAGGGGTAGGCCGAGATCGCTCCTATGGGATCATTACGACGTCCATAATGAGAGGGCCACTTTGGCAGTTTGCAGGCATTGCGGTGTGAGCGTCAGCAGAGGAAAAGATATGAGGCATCTTGCCACAACAGGGCTAAGGATGCACATTAAGATACACCACCCCCAAATGTGAAGTTGGTCCTTCTTACTTAACTTGCAATACTGCTACAGAAATACTTCCCAGATAATTTTCAGAGTTTTTTCAAAGTGCAATTTCTGTTACTTTTTGTTACTTTTTCTTTATTTATTTCTTATATTTACTTTCTAAGTTTTTATAATAACATTATTTTATATATTAATAATTTATAATTTAATTTTATATATTATTTTTATTATTATTTATAATTATATTTTATAAATATTTTATAAATTTAATTATATTTTATTTAAATATTTATATTATTATTTATTTCATTTATATAATATATATAATAATATATTATTATATTATATTATTTTATTTTATATTGTATATATTATATAATTTAATTTTATATTATTTATTGTTATTTATTATTATTATTATTATTATTATTATTTATATTTTATTTATTTAAATTTTATTATTATATTATTGTTTATTTAATTATATTATTAAATACTTTATCTTATTACTTTTTTATTTAATATCTTAATATCTTGTTCTATTTGATTATTTTATTTGATTTATTTTATGAAATGATTTTGTTTATAGGGCATTTAGCATTGCGCAATCGCGTCCTCCGTTTTAACGAATCGATTCGTTATTATTTTAATAGCGAATCGATTCGTATTTAATAACGAAGTTTCGGAAGTCGCTTTTGCGCATGCGCAATCGCGTCCGCCGTTTTAACGAATCGATTCGTTATAACCTTAACGAATCGACCCCGCGCCAATAACGAAGCTTCGGAAGTGATTTTGCGCATGCGCGGGGGTCCGCCATCTTAACGAAACATTTCGTAAATATTTACGAAATTTCGTAAATACCGAACTTTTTTTAGGGGAAAATTTTGTAATTATTTTAAATATCGAAACAAAAAAACACCCCAATTACAAATCAATTTTAGAACCAAATTTTTTCTTGATCAATCAGGCCTAATAAATACATACATACACTATGTTCACATCTATGAAGCTAATACTGTCTCTTCTATGTGGCATTACAGATAAGGCAAACTCTGACCCATGGACCACATCTGGTCTAAGGTACATCTTTGTGGTCCCCTACCCAATTATTTGCAGTGGTATTACCTGTAGTAATTAACACAAAAGTCACCTGTAGTAACCTATGGATGCAAGAGCTGGACCATAAGAAAGGCTGAGCGAAGGAAGATAAACACTTTCAAACTGTGATGTTGGAGGAAAATTTAGAGAGTGCCTTGCACCACAAGAAGATCAAACCAGTCCATACGCCAGGAAATAAAGCCTGACTGCTCACTGGAGGAAAGGATGTTAGAGGCAAAGATGAAGTACTTTGGCAACATAATGAGAAGACAGGAAAGCTTGGGGAAGACTATGTTGCTATGGAAAATGGAAAGAAAAAGGAAGAGGGGTAGACCAAGGTCAGATGGATGGATGTTATCTTTGAAGTGACTGTCTTGACTTTGAAGGAGCTGGGGGTGGTGACAATTGACAGGGAGCTTTAGCGTGGGCTGGTTCATGAGGTCATGAAGAGTTGGAAGCAACGGAATGAATAGACAACAAAACCCAATTATTTCTGATAAAAATGCAGCCAAACAGACACACCTTAATCCTTAGAGCGGTGCTGGTTGGGGTGATGGGGTGCAATTTTACTTAGTTTACAAAACCTTTGCAACCATTTCTCCCAGTGCCCTAGAAGCTTTAGCAGCATTTCTTTGAATAAATTAATTGTAAAGGGGAGCCAGGTAGGCATGGAGATCCCTGTGGAGACACATGGATGTTGGTGTTATCAACCTTTGCAAATCTGTACTCATACAATGCTAGAATTCAAAGACACAGATCATAGGTGCCAAACTTCTGGGCCTCCAACTGCCAGAAGTACTAACCAGCTTGTGCAATGGCCAGAAAATCTGGGGAATGAAGTCCAAAACACCTGGAAAGTGACATGTTTGACACCACTGACATAGATTGTCAAGGGTACAATAGTACATATTATTTATGTTATCATGTTAGCATCTGAGGAAGTAGACCTAGGGGCCACCAACACCAGGCAGTTATTTCTGTGCTATTCTGGAGCTGAACCAGATGACCCAGGCAGTGGAGGACCTGGGCAGTGGAGCAGAGTTTACATGCCAAACTAGACTGAGATCATGTCATTCCATCTTGACTGTCACCTCCCCCTCTGTGTGACCACCACTGTAGGTGTTCCATGCTGACATCAGCAGAGATGTTCATGTGACCTGGAAGATGGAGAGAGCTGATATCTCCACTTTTTGGTCACACAGACACCTATGCTGATGTCATTATGGGGTACCTGCAATGGCCAGGAGCTCACACAGAGGTCTGCAGACACTTGGGAGTAATGATGGTGACACAGACATGAGTCATTTCTTTTCCATGCACTCATCAGCTCAGGAAAAAGGGGGGGGGGGGTTGGCAGTGTCTCATGTGGACAGCATACTTATTTGAATCAGACCCAATCCTGCTGTCCACGGTGCCCCAAACTGTAGGGTTACTCCAAGCTTTGGAATGTCTCCTGACTTTTAATAATTAGGGACTAAACCAGCTCAGCCTAGTTTAACCTGTTTGTCTGCTTTCCCACATCCTCTCTTTTCTTCTCACATGCTATCTTGCAACCATTTTCTTCTTTACTCTCTCCATTAGACTGTATATTTTGTTATGAGCTGCACATGCTTTACAAACAGTCTTCTAGTTCCAGCATTTCTTTTGTAAAAGAAACCTTTGCCTTGTCACTTTACGCACGCTTCTGTATGTTTTCTATCATGTGCTAGGACTCCACCTTGATTGGAGAAGAATGTGGATTTGATTTGCAAACATTGTGTGTGTAAAATAAAAATGCATATTGGAGCTTAGCTAACTGCCAGACTTCACACTTCTAGATAGAGTTTTTAGCAGTTAAGTATACTAAAATATCCATTTATATACATATTTAAGGAAAACATATATAAATATTATTTCGAGGAAAAGCTGCATATTGAGTAAAGGCTGCTTGTCTTTCCCAGCATTTTAGTATTTGGAGATGGGAGTAGATGTTATACCATCAGAAGTGTGGAAAGGGGTAGTTATGATTAGTTAGTTATGTTTTTTAAAACCACCTATTTGGTATAACTGGTACAGAGATAGGCAAATCAATCTATTTCTGATCTATATTGTTTTCAGATGTGTTTACCCATAAGTCCTTTGTTTCTTTTTCTGTGTGGGGTTTTAAAAAATGTGATTTTTAAAGTTCTGGATCTTTACAAATAAGCTAAAGACTTCACCAAATTCAGTAAACAGGTATCCTCCTTAATTTCTTAGTCCTAGGCTAAAGGGTGTATTTGTTCTGCTTCTCAAGTTTTGTATTTCAGCAATGTCTGTTTAGCAATTGGATCATTTTTCCTCTAGATGCTGTCATGTTATGTAGTATGTTCTTATATTGATGCCATAGTGTCAGAAGTTACGATCATTATACATACTTTATATAGCCTAACATACTTTAGCCATACTTTATATAGCCTAACAACTAAAGTGACTTACTAAGTTTCTTAAATTAGCAATGAAATGTCACCTTCATTCATTTGCTGCATTTGATTTAGGAGTAAGCAAATATGGAAGACTTGCTTTCTCCCATAATTAAATTTGGTGACTTTTGTTCAGTTCTAACCCTTCTCTACTAAAACAACCTCTACTGAAGGAAGGTTCTCAGAAACTGAAACTTTGCTATCTTTCCCCCATGGTAGGCCAACAAGGGATGTATGTATAACAAAGGGCATAACAATAAAAGGCATGATAAAAAAAAACCCAAAATAAAACATGTCATTCTGTGTAAACTCAAAGACAACAAGTAGAAGTTAAAAAAGCCACAGAGCACATCCACATGAAGTTCAATGGTAGCTTTAGAGTGTCGAGACGATATAACACATGCCATGAAAGCTCATAACAGTCACTTTAAGGGCATTATATTACCATAAAGCAAAGTCATGGAATAGTAAAAAAAAAAAAAAAAAGCTCTTAATGTTCATCAGTGACTCTAGTGTACACCACACTGCACAACATGACTTCAAAAAATATGAATCACTGTGCAGACACACCCACAGTGATTTGCTGATCTGGACATGAAAAGAAACCTGAAATCTCTATGACTGTCAAATCACAGATACTGCAGATTTTGGAACCAGTTCGAGGTCAGCTTTTGCAGTTTGTGTAACCATCATCAAGGCCCCAAACTGGTTCTAGAGTTTCCGGTGTAATCATCCACACAAAAAACTCTTTCTTCTATGCCAATTTCAAACTAAGTGGTCAGTGAAAATGTGCCTATAGTCTAGCACAGTTACCTTTAATATGCAAAAAAAAAAAAATCATGTCTGGAAAACATAACATAGTTATATCCAGGAACTGTTCATATGATAGAAACAGATGAAACCCTTCCATTCATCCATCCCAACTGCCACTACCCTGACTTTGGAGGTAAAGAAGATAAAGCAGGCACAGATCTATCATACCTAGGTCCAGTAGCAGATGAAAGGCCCTTCCTCCACCCCAACTGTCATTTCTGTGGCCTCGGTGGGAGAGAAGAACAAGCATTATCTGCTGGACTTAATCCCTTCCCACACTGTCAACCCCCTTTCATTTTGTGTCATTTCTTAATGAGATTGTGAGCCTGGGGCGGTAAACTGTTTAATTGTTGTTGTTGTTGTTGTTGTTTTACTTGTAAAGTGCAATGTACAGTGTCATATACAGTGATGGTGCTATATAAACAATAATACCACCTCCACAACATTGAAAAAAATAAACCTACATAAGATTGGAAGGCATCTATTGCCCGCAGCAGAGAAACATCCATCAGTGCAACACTAAGGCAGTCAGAATTGGGGTGGGACCATTAGAGCAAACATTTAATTATTTTCAAAGCTCTAATAATTAGGTAGGCACATAAAAAGATTTAATTTCATTTCCCAGCTCCATATTTCTTTCTTTATATACTTTCTTTTTCAAAGTGTAATTCTATTTTCATGAAGACTGATCAATTATGATATTGTTTAATAACTCTGTTGGGTATTTTTCCACCACAAGGGCAATATCGGTAGGCGCTGTGGCATTTCAAATAGCAGTTCAATTAACAGCTTTATCGGCCAAGCCATTATTACTTTGAGCTAATGCTTCTGGTTCCTTGAAGGTTTCTATTAGCAAAACTTGAAATTAACAACAAAATTTTAAATATTTAAATAAACCTTGATTTGATGAGCAGGTTAGTCAATTTTAATTGGCAGGAATGAACAGATAGGGAGGGGAAATTAATCAACCTTAACTATTTAATCAGATTCTTAAAGACACATTTCTGAACCAAATTGGTTCTTTGATGGGAAAGGGAAATTATAGCTGGTACATATAAATAATATGATAATTTTTAAAAAGGAAATTTACAGGTTAACTTCCACAGCTTCCTTTGTCTTACAAGGACACTAGTGATGTATGGTGATGTATATATGTATTATATAACACATACTAATAATTAAAATCTGAGAATTCAGAGTCCTTCATGGATGTGGAGCTCTCCAGAAAATTTTGAATTGCAGTAATTATTAGCATACTTAACCAGCATATTTCATGATGAGGGGTGATGGAAATTGCAGCATAGCAAGAACTGGGGTGCCTTACAATCTCAACACTTGTGTATATTGTTTTAGTAATTTACTAGCTGTCCCCTGCCACACGTTGCTGTGGCCCAGTCTGATGATCTGGAAAATAAAGTAATGAGAAAGTGTTGGTTTCTAATATATGTAATTTCTTTATGCTTGTGGGTAAACAGTATTTCTTGCTGTTTTCTTTGTCAGTGTTGATGTGGAGAGTGTCTGGTTTGCCTACTCTGGAACATGCAACATATAGTTGTCCTTCTTTAGGGGTCCCTTTCAAATCTATGATACTATATCTGTGTGAAACAACACAACAACACACTCACAAAACGGCAAAACAACAAAACTCAAAAACCCCAACGAAACTTAACCAAAATTCCCATGCCCATAACACAACCCACAAGGTACAAACATATCTACTCAAAATGAAAAACAACACAACAACACACTCACAAAACGGCAAAAGAATGAAACTAAAAAAAAACCCAACGAAACTTAACCAAAATTCCCATGCTCATAACACAACCCACAAGGTACAAACATATCTACTCAAAATGAAAAACAACACAACAACACACTCAAAACGGCAAAAAAACAAAACTCAAAAAACCCCCAACGAAACTTAACCAAAATTCCCATGCCCATAACACAACCCACAAGGTACAAACATATCTACTCAAAATGAAAAACAACACAACAACACTCACAAAACGGCAAAACAACAAAACTCAAAAACCCCAACGAAACTTAACCAAAATTCCCATGCCCATAACACAACCCACAAGGTACAAACGTATCTACTCAAAATGAAAAACAACACACAAAACAGCAAAACAACTGAGCATGCGCATTGGCGCCCAGCCGCAAGTTCCCTGGTGCGCGCACATGTCCTTCCGGCCAACGTTCCCTCTGCAGAAACCATGCCCACTCCAAGCCCCGCCGCGCCGCTTCCCGCACACACACACACCCCTGCCGCACATACACACACAACCCCACACTCCATCACTCCCCCCGCCGCCGCACACACACACGCAACCCCACTCCCCCCGCCGCCGCACACACACACGCAACCCCACACTCCATCACTTCCCCCGCTGCCGCACGCACACACGCAACCCCACTCCCCCCGCCGCCGCACACACACAACCCCACACTCCCTCCCCCCGCCGCCGCACACACACACGCAACCCCACTCCCCCCGCCGCCGCACACACACACGCAACCCCTGGCTCCATCACTCCCCCCGCCGCCACACACACAACCCCACGCTCCATCACTCCCCTGCCCCAATCTTACCTCCTTTTACTTCAGGCCACCTCCAAACCCCCCCCCGCCCCTTCCCGCCCTGTCAAAATCCAGGAAAGACAGGAAGGAAGGAAAGAAGGAAGAAAGAGAAAGGGAGGTAAAGAAAAAGGGGAAGGAAGGAAAGTTAGAGAAAGAAGGAAGAAGAAAAGGAAAGAAAAGGAAAGATGGAAGAAAAGAGAGACAGCAGAAAAGAAAGAAAAAGGGGGAAGGAAGGAAAGAGATAGAGAAAGAAGAGGAGAAGGAAAGATGGGAGGGAAGGAAGGAAGGAGGGAGGGAAAGAAGGAGAGAAAGAGGGAAGATTGGCCACAGCAACACGTGGCGGGTAAAGGTTGTTATTTCTATTATTATTATTATTCTATTGTTCCTATGAGACCCTGGGGGAATGGGAGAGGTGTCAGGTCCCAGAGGCAATGCATTGCATTATTGTTATTGTTATGATGGTGGTAAAATAAAAGGAAATAAAAAGTGAAAGAAGGAAGCAAACAGGGAGGGAAGAAAGGCAAAGGAAGAAAGGGGGAGGGAATGAAGGAAAGAGAGAAGGATGAAACCAAGTAGTAAAAGAAGGAAAGAAAGAAAGAGGTAGAGAAGGAAGAAAGGAGAGAAAGGGGGAGGAAAGGGGGGAAGGAATAGGTAGGGACCTCTCTTTCATAATAGTCCAGATATCTACCTCAACTTTGATAAGTTTTACTATAGGCCACAGCAACGCGTGGCAGGGCACAGCTAGTCATATATATCTATCTATATCTATGGCTGGATGGCTCTTTGTCAGGAGGGCTTTGATTACATTTTCTTGCCCTCGTGAAGAAGAGAGTTGGACTGGATGGCCTTAAGGATTTTCTGTTGGTCATGGGGGTTCTGTGTGGGAAGATTGCCCCAATTATGTTGTTGGCAGGGTTCTGAATCCTCTTTGATTGTAGGTGAACTATAAATCCCAGTAACTACAACTCTCAAACATCAAGGTCTATTTCCCTCAAACTTCATCTGTGTTCATATTTGGACATATGGAATATTTGTGCCAAGCATAGTCCAGATCCATCATTGTTTGGGTCCACAGTGCTTTCTGGATGTAGGTGAACTGCAACTCCCAAACTCAAGGTCAAGGCCCATCAAATCATTGTAGTGTTTTCTGTTGGTCGTGGGAGTTCTGTTTGCCAAGTTTGGTTCAATTCCATCATTGGTGGAGTTCAGAATGCTCTTTGATTGTAGGTGAATTGTGAATCCCAGTGACTACAACTCCCAAATGTCAAGGTCCATTTTCCCCAAACTCCATCTGTGTTCATATTTGGGCGTATTAAGTGCTTGTGCCAAGTTTGGTCCAGATCCATAATTGTTTGAGTCCACAGTGCTCTCTGGATGTAGGTGAACTACAACTCCCAAACTCAAGGTCAATGCCCACCAAACCCTTCTAGTATTTTCTGTTGGTCATGGGAGTTTTGTGTGGCAAGTTTGGTTCAATTCCATCGTTGATGGAGTTCAGAATGCTCTTTGATTGTAGGTGAACTATAAATCCCAGCAACTACAACTCCCAAATGACAAAATCATAATTTTTTGAGTGATGGTCACTTCTTGTGTTGTGAGACATTTGGTTGCCAAATTTGGTGTGATTTCATTCATTGGTTCTTTTGTTTTTAAGGAACTCATTATGCACAGAGCATTTATATATATATAGATTTATAAATGAGGTAGAAATATGGAAGACAAATGGTGTCTTATACTGTACTGTCAGACTATTGGGATCAACTACCTGATGATGATGATAATGATGATGATGATGATGGGGATGATGATGATGATGATTATATTTACTGAAAGAGTATTTTTGTCAGAACCAGGACTCAAGGCTTACAATATTAAAACATAAGCAGTTCAGAGAATATATATGTGTGTATGAGTGTGTGTGTGTTTTTTTACGGTCAGTTTTTTAAACCTTTTAAAGTCATTGTCTACCAGCAAAGAAAGTAACTGGTTTCCCATCCCAAAATGGGAGTTCCAGAGACAAAATTTGTTTCTTCAGATTAGGGATGAAAATCCTTAACTATTTTGCAGAGGCCAAAAATTTATTTGAATGTCACAAAGACAAAAACATTGGGGGGGGGGGGGGTTAGTATTCTCCCTTCCCAATTTTATGTGCAGAAAACAGTTTTTGTGTTTATAAATCTCATTTACTCCACAGGAAACAGTGGTTGCACAGATGTTAGAGTTGTGCATGGATCCCATTTCCTTCAGTACCTGTAGCACCTGCGGCACCTTCGACTCCTTCAGGAGCACATAACGGTAAGCCCCCCCCCCCAGCACAAAAACCCACACAACATGAAAGCAAATGGGAGCCGATCCTGACTCCTCACCTGCTTTTTGGCATCAGAGTTTAAACTTTTTTATTAATCCCCCAGCAAACAAAAAGAAAATCTTCATTCCCTGAAAATTACTACCCTTCCAGGAGGTCATCGCTTTTCCTTAGCCTCCTTAAAATGCCTTGGAAAGAGTGTGTGTCTGCATAGTGCAAGTACAGGAGAGAAATGTTGTGTGCCTGCCTGCAGCACCTCTCCTCTAGAGTAGGCAGTTTGAAGAACAAGATGCCTCCTTAAAGCATGCATGCCTGCCTGCATCCCAGTTTCTCTCCTCTAGAGTAAGAAACAGCTTTAAGAACTTGCCTCCTTTAAATGCCTTGGAAAGAATACCTGTAGCGTGCAGGCCCAGGAGAGAAAGCACACACCTGCTTGCAGTTGAGTGTCTCTCCTCTAGAGTAGAAACAGGTAAGAAGTTTCCTTAAAGCACACACCTGCCTGCAGCTGAGAACCTCTCCTCTAGAGTGGAAACAGCTTAAATGCCTGGGAAGCCCCCTCCCCCTAATAATAGGCCAATAGAAAATGGATCTTTTGGCATCCCAGAGCAAAAACAGATATCTGCCCTCCCAATTTGAGGAAGCTCCCAAAAATGGATCAAGGCCCCCACTAAAGGCCAGAAAACAAAACAGGTCAAAATTTACCTGGATTAGTGGATTATACAAGCCTAACAGATATGTCAATTGACTTTTAGTTCTCACCTGCAAGTCTTCAGCTGAAAAATATTAAGGGCACACAGTCCTGCCAGTCCCCTGCAGATTCACAGGTTTTACTCCAAAGTCCAGGATAGTGATATAGTTAAGCCAGGGTGTCATGGCAACTTTTGTGGGTGACAGTGAAGTAGGGTATTCACAGTTCATACATTTGAAATGAATAGCTAAAGCTGCTATTATGTGTACTCAGCAATCCTTTCTTCCATCACCTTCTAGGCATCTTTGGGGTTTTTCCTTTTCTGATGTACATTCTTTCAACCACAATGGAATACTTTCCCTGTTGCAAATTCAATCTGAGAACACTTAGACCCACTACAAAGGCCAAAAATTGGCAGGGAAAATCAGACTTGTAAATATGAAGATGTATTTAAATTCATAAACTGACTCTCAAACCACTACAGGTATCAACTAGGAAAGACTCTGCTCAGCTTCCAGGATCAGATGGGATCTGGAGCATTTGAGGTATGTGGGTCACAGGTAGACACTTATTTTTCTAATGAAAGTTTGACAACATAATGTGGAAACACAAAGCAGCAGAGGAACCATTATGGACTGTTGCTGGTGGTGCATTTTATTTCTTTTGCAATACTGGGTAAAATTCTACACTCATTTATGCTAATGTGCATCAGAGAAATAAGATCTAATGAAATGAGTGTGGACAAGACCTAAATATATCATGACACTTCTAGCCTAGGGGGTGCCTTTATTTGACACAGAACTCATTAGATGTCTCATTCAGTGGCTACGTGCCTACCAGATTCTTCATACTTTGCAAGAGATATCCCAGAGCTAAGAACCATTGGTTTGGTTATAGTCATCACTATGCATCACTACTGAAGAGCATGGGAAACAAATAAAATTAAAATGTTACTACACCTTCCGATTTCATATCAGAAATGTAGGCATGCTTCAGTGGACAACATTTCTCTCAATTCTATTGTGCTATGCAGTATAGAAGAAGGTAATAAAAAGTCTCTTAGAACATTCCTAGGAACAACCAGAATGGAGAAACATCAATGTGGCTTTATCAGAAGCTGTCTGTGGGCCCTATCTCCCAGAATATCAAGGCAGAAAATCCCACATAATCTGAGCGTGGACTCAGATAACCCAGTTCAAAGCAGATATTGTGGGATTTTCTGTCTAGGTATTCTGGGATATAGGACTATGTGGAAGGGCCCTTTGTTATCTGAGTCCACACTCAGATAATGTGGGATTTTCTGCCTTGATATTCTGGGATATGTGACTGTGTGCAAGGGCCCTGTGATAGTAACTGTGGCTGGATCAACACTGCCCTAAATCCCAGGAACTGATCCCAAATTATCTTTTTATCCCAAATTATTTGACAGTGAAGACTCATATAATTCAGTTCAAAGCAGATGATCTTTGATCAGCTCCTTGGATATAGGGCAGTGTAGATCTAACCTAAATCAAGTAAAAGTATGTTGTTCAATTCACACATTTCGTGTGTGTCTCTTAAACATCATTCTCTTGATGGCATATGGGAAAAGTGTGAGTTGAATCACTTCCCATCCATAAATGCATGAAAATGTGATGGTAGAATTCTAGAGTGGTAGAAGCAGTGTTTCAAGAACACCATCTGTAAGGCCCTCTAGCTACAGAAAAACATAGCTGGGTCATCTCTCTTGATTCCACAACAGTTCCACAAACCATTGAAATGTTAAAAGTGAGTTTTGAGAGAGTAAAATTAGAAGATGTAGTAACAGAGATATAGCTATGTGTCAAATATGCTTCTCTTGATGCAGAATCCCAGCCTATGATTCCACTTTAACTGTCACAACTGTTTCCCATGAATTCTTCAGGTCTGTAATTTGATGAGTCAAAAATGGGTTATTTGGCTTAAGAATTCTAAGTACTCTTCCCTACAGGCATGTAGCCGGGGGGTGGGGGGGGGCTTGAGGGGCTTCAGCCCCCCCCCCCCCGAAATTCTCATGGTGCTTTCTTGGGTGCCCCCGTCTACTCGTGTTATGTTGTTCATTCGTTCAGTCGTCTCCGACTCTTCGTGACCTCATGGACCAGCCCACGCCAGAGCTCCCTGTCGGCCGTTACCACCCCCAGCTCCCTCAAGGTCAGTCCAGTCACTTCAAGGATGCCATCCATCCATCTTGCCCTTGGTCGGCCCCTCTTCCTTTTGCCTTGCACTTTCCCCAGCATAATTGTCTTCTCTAGGCTTTCCTGTCTCCTCATGATGTGGCCAAAGTACTTCAACTTTGTCTCTAGTATCCTTTCCTCCCCTTCCAGAGCAGTCGGGCTTTATTTCCTGGAGTATGGACTGGTTGGATCTTTTTGCGGTCCAAGGCACTCTCAGAATTTTCCTCCAGCACCACAGTTCAAAAGCATCTATCTTCCTTCACTCAGCCTTCCTTATAGTCCAGCTCTCACATCCATAGGTTACTACAGGGAATACCATTGCTTTGACTATGTGGATCTTTGATGCCAGTGTGATGTCTCCTCTCTTCACTATTTTATCGAGATTGGTCATTGCTCTTCTTCCAAGAAGTAAGTATCTTCTGATTTCCTGGCTGCAATCTGCATCTGCAGTAATCTTTGCACCTAGAAATACAAAGTCTGTCATGGCCTCCACATTTTCTCCCTCTATTTCCCAGTTGTCAATCATTCTTGTTGCCATAATCTTGTTTTTTTTATGTTTAACTGCAACCCAGCTTTTGCACTTTCTTCTTTCACCTTGATTAGAAGGCTCCTCAGCTCCTCCTTGCTTTCAGCCATCAAAGTGGTGTCATCTGCATATCTAAGGTTGTTAATGGTTCTTCCAGCAATTTTCACCCCAGCCTTGCATTCATCAAGCCCCGCACATCGCATGATGTGTTCTGCATACAAGTTAAAAAGGTTGGGTGAGAATATGCAGCCTTGCTGTACGCCTTTCCCAATCTTGAACCAGTCTGTTGTTCCGTGGTCAGTTCTTACTGTTGCTACTTGGTCCTTGTACAGATTCCTCAGGAGAGAGAGAAGGTGGCTTGGTATGCCCATCCCACCAAGAACTTGCCACAGTTTATTATGATCCACACAGTCAAAGGCTTTAGAATAGTCAATAGTCCTTTCGGCTTTGAGCTAGCTGCGTCATCACATCTGGGGCTTGTTGAACTTATCCTCTGCTCCTCCCCAGTAGCATTTTGGCCATCTTCCGACCTGGGAGTCCCATCTTCCAATGGCATACCGACATATCTCTGGTTGTACTGGTCCATTTAGTTTTCTTGGCAAGGATACTGGGGTGGTTTGCCATTGCCTTCCCCAGGGATCACGCTTGGTCTGACCTCTCTGCCACAACCGTCCCGTCTTGGGTGGTCCCTTCACGGTTTCGCTCATGACATCATTGAGGTGCTCAAGCTCCAGCGCCCCGACAAGGCGGTGATCCTTTGCTGGAGGAATAGTCTTATAGTGAATTATTTAAACTGTTATGTTTATTCATATCATGATCTGATCACCATACTCAATATATCCCATATGCATGGGGGTATTGGGGTACAAAAGGTTTGCTAGGGTAGACCCTCTTTCACTCAGACTCAGCCCCCCCCCAAAACAAACTCAGCCCCCCCCCCCCCGAATCGAAATCCTGGATACAGGCCTCCCTCCCTAAATTGCAAATCTCAAAATTCCATGCAGTGGAATCATGACAACTGAAGGGTGCTATAATTAGAGATATTTTGAGATATTATTACTGAGATAAAGAATACATAGGCCAGAACACAGTGCCTAGTAAATTTCACCCTGTCCAATGTAATCCTTCTTGTTTAGGATAAAGTTTAGGTAGCAATGTGTCCTGTGGTCAAATTTCTTTTGCTAAGCCTTAGAGAACCATTAAACATAAACATATTCACATACTAATTGATATATAGACAGGTAGAGAAACATTTAATTCATGAGTGTCACATCTCATTTGGTGTCTTTCCAGATAGCCAAGAGCAATTAATTCTAGAAATAGTAATGGCTGCCATCCAGCTCTCATTCAAGTCAAGGGTAAAAAACTCCCACTGATTTTAATGGAGCCTGAACAAACAATGCCTATAGAAACTAAAAATATTTATTATATATTAATTCAGATTTAATGTTTCAGTTTTTCCAAAATTAATTATAGGAAACAGCATATTTACTTTAACCCTACCTGCTCATCCAAACCTCTCTCCAAAATTTTGTTTGCTCCCTGCACATTTCCAAAATATGGACTTGGAAGATGCTCAAATGGAGCAACATGCAGATGCAAGGCACCTGAATCTAGAATCTAGGATGGATCTATATAACAGCTTGAATGTGTTCTTAGATATGACTTTCTATACACATCAATATGCAGAGACTTGGGTCTTGGCATCTGGTTTTTATGTTTACTGTACATAACGAAATATGTTCTCTATTCTTGGACTGCTTGCTGCCACATACACATATCATATACAGAACACAGGCATGTGAGCAGAAATATTCCTCCCAGAAACAAACACAAAAATATGCATCAAACTTAAAAGATGATGATGATGATGATGATGATGATGATGATGATGATTATGATGATATCGATGATATCCTAAAAGGGCTACTTAGATAGTACTTTTATCCCAGGAGCTTCCGTAACAAACAGGGTGGTCAGACGCCATTCCCTGTAAATACGGAAGCAATCGCTACAAAAGCCAAAAAAAGTGAGATTTCCTGGTGCAGGAACATTTCAGTTTTGAGCTGAATGCATGTCTGTATGTCCCTACAATGGAAATCACAGGATTTTTTTGTCTGGGTTTCTTCCCAGGTTTTAGATGTTTGCTATTGGTTAGTCAGTTCCTAAAAAGAAGGTGGCACTTGAGTAGAAGGCAAAAACTTTGTGTGGCAGATATTTCATGAAATGTCTTGAGGGCACAGTTTTTCTGACCAAAACTTTTGCAGTGATTCGCTGCAGTGATTCTCCGCATATCAGCTTCTTGAAGTTTTTTTTAAAAAAATACTGAAATTTTCAGTGGAAGTCCCATGGTTTGGGAGCCTCTAAATCTTGCAGCAAAGCTTCAAGTCTAGATAATGAAGCAGAAATCCCAGGACCAACAGGTCTGTATGCGGACCTCTTCTGAAGTCCCGGCATTTTTTGCCCCTGTTTAAATCCCATGATTTATTGCTATCTAGAAGTGCCCTTAGTTAAGGAGACATAACTAAGGAACATCTCCTAGCCTGATCCTATCTTAATAGAGAGTTTCTGGATCACACAAAGTATGTTTGTTCAACTGGCAATTGGGGCACAAGAGGAAAATGTTTACAGGTTATAAGGATTTACATAAACATATACACTCTGCAAATGAGGCTGTGATGAGGAATTTCATTAGTGGTCCTTCCTCTTGGCTATATGTTTATTCACTGGTGGGTGGGTGTGGAAGGAAACATCAGAACACTTACTGCATGGTTACAGATGAGAACAATTACAGTAGGTTATGAACTCACAAATGCAATGCAAAAAGTGAAATATATTATTTACTTTGTACAAAAAAGAAAATGCCTGAGGTTTTTAGTGTTTTAAGTAATTATACACTGAGAGGACACCATGGGTTCTTTCTTTAGGCACAAGTATAGAAAAATTAAGAAATGTACAAAATTAAGAATATTTCTGCCAGCCTAATAATTCCCAGATCATAATCTGATGGTATCTAGACTAAACGTCCTAGCCACCCATACCTACATGCAGTTCTATTTTTCCTTCTTTCTGACTTCAAGATGTGCTTGGATTTTTTTTCAGCCAAGCCATGCTCAGTCCCATGTCTTTTCAACCGTATCTCTTTCTTCTTGGTCAACCAATCAAGGAAAAAGGCCTTTGCCTTTCTCTAGGATCTTCTCAGGTCACTTCCAGATTCCTTTCTGGGCTTACTTCTCTGGCCCTCTTACTGTTCTTGCAAGTAGTGAACAGAAATTACAATGATTAAAGAAATTGTGCAACTACTTGTGTATCAGTTGACCTCATGTATAATATTAGGGCAAGTTTGGGGGCCAAAGTTATGGAATTTTCAATACTCTATGGATAAATTAAGGGTTGTTCCAGAGAGGGGAAATCAACAGTATTACCGGGGGGGGGGGGGCTATTCGTGGTTGCCACCACCATTTTCCCACCCAATCACTCAGCAAAGGGGATGGTTCTTTTCTGGTTAAAGGTAAGGTGCAGAACTCACGTGACCCAGGAATGCATTGACCCAGTTTTGAAGGGTTGATTTTCTGACTAAAATTTGTACACTCATACATGAATAGATGAGGTACCTCTTAGGCCCCTTCTACACTGCCATATAAAATCTAGATTATCTGTTTTGAACTGGTATATATGGCAGTGTAGTCTCATATCCAGTTCAAAGCAAATCATCTGGATTATCTGCTTTGATAATCCAAATTATAGGGCAATTTAGAAGGTGCCTTGGATTACTGTAAGTACTGAGATATATGAACTGACACATGATGGGAAGCTGATACATGTGCTAGTTCAATATGACATTGGCAGCTTAATCCTGGGCTAGTTCTAAGCATTATGTTCCATTCTGGGGCCAGATCAACTTCACAATGGTGTCCAGAAGGTCCAATCAGGCTGAGACCATGTCACTGCTCCTCTGCAGTCATGAAGCTCTCTGCACCTCTGCCATATGCTGAGATCATACTGAGGCATCCAAGAGAGGGCAGAGTGACTCCTTCCTTCATGTGGACCTCAGCAGATAGCTAGTTAGTTACTTGCAGGGTACTCTGCAGAGTAAGCAGTGGCAGAAGTGAGATATGGACAAGTCATTCCCTTCTCTTGGCTGATCAGCAGAGATAAAGGGTGATGGTAGTGAATATCACAGCATTCTCAGAGCATTCCCAAACTTTCCATAATGCAATTCAGTTGCGTTAAGGGCAAACCCCCCCCCCCCCCCCCCCCCAAAAAAAAAAACAACCTCTCCATATATTTGAGAGAAGTATGTTCAATGCCAGATCCAGGGTGAGCACAGGTTTTTTTGTTTGTTTTTTGTAGTATAGTCAGGATATTGTTGTCACAAAAGGAAGGGAAAAGAGGAATTGAATAGATTTTGGAACACATTCTAGAATTGTCTTCTATTTTTCTATGGAGAACTGAAAGGAAAAAGACTTAGTAGTTCTTTGCTTTCCGTACCAATGTTTGGGAACTGGTTGCTAGTAGCTTGCTAATTCTGCCAACCTCTTGCACCTTTTCCTTACATAGTTTGTGAAAAAGGGAAAACTCAGAAATGATTGCATAAGTGGAACTAAGCAAAATCCTGACTTTGTACTCCTATGTCATCATTTCTCTTCCTTCAGCACCTTTTGTTCAAAAATCCTCTTTCTCCTCTGCCGCCAAAATTTTTAGTCCACACACAAAAAAAGGAGACATAAATGACTTTTTTGTTTTGTAATTATCTGGCACCTTTCAATCATGCAGCAGCTGGCTTTGCAAATTACAGCTGTTGGGGTGGAAGGACCAACTTGCAATTGGAACCACTTTAGAAATCAATAATGCTGATCAGACTTCTATGCCATTTTCTTATTGTTGGAAGAATTTATGGTTGTGTGGAACCTAGGCAATGCCCAGTCCAGTTTCCTCCCGAGTCAGTGCCACCCATTCTATTCTTTAATTGAAGCATTGTAAATATTTCACAGAATTGCAAAGTGAGTGGAAAATTAATCTATCAACCCCAGGGGAGCTAATTGTAGCAAAAAATGGATGGTTTTGGCACAGGAATAGGCTGCTTTCTGGTGCCATTTGTTCACGGTCCAATTTTATTTCCAGTTAGGAGCAGTTATGATTTTATTAACAATTTTATGTCTAGGAATGACAAGTAAACAGGCTTCCTTCTCTAGGAAATTAAGATGAAAATCCATTCAGTCAAGAGACACATTTAGTGTTAATTTTTAAAATAAATATACCCTTTTAGCAGTAACAAGTGATGTTCTCAAAATTGCATGTGGTATTTTATAGCATAAAACCAACAAGTTCTTCAGGAATTAATTATTTGGATACCGGTGGTGAAGCTTTTTTTTCTTTTTTAAAATTATTGTTTTCTTTTTGTAGACATACAAGTTGCACCACATTTTCTGGATGCTTTAAGTTCACATCAGAACTAGGTCACAATAAAAGTACCCAACACCCTACTATATATATTAGGGTTGTGCGATCAAGGAAAAAAATGTTTCAAATATCATTACAAAATTAGGGGATGCTAGCATATCTTTTCTAAAGTGTTTCTAAAGTATCATTAGTGAAAATTTAATTACTATAATGAGAGTAATGAAATTTTCTTACTTTTTCATTATAGTAATTGCACAAATGGGGAAATTTTAGAGGCTACTTTCTTCTTCATTTTTATAGATATTGGAGTAAAACTTGCTATAATGGTAGAACACGTTTACCACCATTAGCCCATAAAGTTTCAGAATGTTTCACTTATCCATTGAGTTTTGGGGAATTTTCAAATTTTTTATATATAAAAAAACAACAGCTATCTCTTTTGCATTTTCTATATAACAAACCTCTGGCAGATATGCATTTCAATACAAGATTAGAGATCAAAATTATGTTTCCTACCAATTGTTCTGCTGGTTGGCTACATTTTATTCAAGAGTTCCAGGTTTTTTATACTCTGAAATATATCTTGTTAATATATCTTTGGTAAAGTATTTATTAATTAAAGACCTATATTTTATTGATAAAACATCACACAACAACAACTCCATACACATATATATCAAAGAATATATAACATATAGTAACATAAAATATAGATTTTGATTATCCATTTTCTCATCATTGGCATTACTATAATACCAAAACATCTTATCCCACTTAACCATTTGAGATAAATAGATAGAGAGATAAATTTCTATCTGTACTTCTACATTTAGTATGAAAAAATAGTCAGTTCACAAACCTTGAAAGTATTATTTTTCTTTCTCCCACATATATTTCAGGAAAGTCTCCTACTCTTTCACTAATTCATTAATCAATTTCTCTCTCAAAGAAGTCAACAATTTATCCATCTCAGCTAAATCTAATAATTAGCTTAACACTAGGGTTTCTATAAAGAAAGAAAGAAAGCTAACAGAAAAAGCAAGAATGTATTCTAGAATAATGTTACTGAAAAGGGGGGAAATCAACATAAATTAGTAGGGATAGAAAAAATATTTAAAACAACCAAATAAATGGTTGATTGTTAAGATATCCTGATGTTAAAAATACTACATTGATGAAAACAGAATGCATTATGTTTCAAAGAAAAGTACATTGTAAAGAAAACTACATTTTCTACACAAAGATATTTCTATTTAGAAAAAGAAAACAAAAATTGTTTGTTGTACAAAAGATGCTATAGTTGTGAATTAATTATATGTATAATTAACATTTGGTGATTTGCAGAAAAATAACATTTCTGTGAGGAAAATTATTTTTTGGAGGAAAAATGTTTCTTAGGGAGAAAATGCTGTTATCTGTGAAAATGAATTATGTATTAATTTTATGCAGAATAAATTCTGAATTATGAAGAGATTCCAAAAACTATGCATTTTTCGAATGCTTTCTTGCAACCGTGGAATGTTTCTAAAGTTTTTTTTTTTTGTCGTGTCAGGAGCATTCTGTTGTGAGAGAATTGGCCGTCTGCAAGGACGTTGCCCAGGGGATGCTGGATGATTTTTGATGTTTTATCATCCTTGTGGGAGGCTTCTCTCATGTCCCCGCATGAGGAGCTGGAGCTGATAGAAGGAGCTCATCCGCCTCTCCCTGGATTCGAACCTGCAACCTGTCGGTCTTCAGTCCTGCCGGCACAGGGCCTTAACCCACTGCGCCACCAGGGGCTCCTGTTTTGTTTCCTTTGAAAAGACACTTAGTGAAAAATTCTATTTTTACTGTAAAGTTTTATTTTTTTCCCTTTCTGACTCATATGTGATCTACTCCTTTACTTTTGCCTTTTCAAGGCATATTGAACACTGCAGAAATAACAAACTGTGATAGAAAACACTCTGTCTTCTTTTATAGTTATGTTTGTTTTAATTTTCAATAGCAGTAGCAAAAATAGTAAGTACCAGATTGAAAAAAGTAAAAACAAAATCATTCTTAAAGATTTGACAAGTGAACACTAGTTAAGATTGAAGTTCATCTTCAGCATTTCTCAGATTTATTTTGAACCATGTGTGATTGTGTGTGTGTGCATAGACCATAGCTAATGTGTGTGTTGTAAAATTCTTTCTTTTTTATTTTATTTTTTAAAATACACACAAACAAAAATTAAGCACAAAATAAACTTTCGGAAGGCTGGTTGTGAGTACTGTATATTTACTTGTGTTTAATAAAGAAAATAAAAATAAATAATAACTAACATGAGGAAGATGAAAAAGAAACTTTTACATTTCTAATAGTCTGACTTCTCAGTGCTTAGCTTTAGTATTATAGCATCCATACAGCGGATAAATCATTTCTCAGTACAATATATTTTCTACAGACCACTACAGTTTGTCTTTGCTTGAGATTACTGTGTAAATTATTAAGTCAGTTTCATACAATATATCACCTTTATTCATTATTAAGAAGGCAGGTCACAGATCTACTGTATTTTCACTTGGGTATCATTAATAAAAAGAAGAGAGTTAACTATGTCAGGACAAAAGGAAGGGCTGGATAGCAAAACATATCGATATATTGTTCTCAATGGATCTGAAGACAAAAAAAACCTTTCATAGAACAAATGGGAATAGTGACAAATTAGCCATTTTATAACTGCATGGGTGTAATTCTTTGCTAATTATGTTCTTGAAATATATAACATAACAAGTAATTGTAATAACTTTGTTCCCACTCAAGAAACTCTTTGAAAATTGCATTTTTCAAACACTATTCACATAATGTGATAAAAATGTACATGCTGTATATTCGTGCAGAAAAGAGCACAAAAATATAATGTTCTAGTGTTTTGGCTCAGCCTCTGTGAAATCCACAAATTGCTCCTTAAGTAACAGCTTTTACTTCACAAAAATACTATTTCCATCCCAGAAAAATTTCTTTTCAGTACAAAAAACCAACCATTTCAAATGATGGGAATATTTATCTATTAAGAATGTCCTTGCCAGGGTTTACAGATTGTTCAGGAACAAGTTCTTTCCTCAAATACTTTCTAACATTTTTTCCATCTCTGTCTGCATGTAACCAACATTATTTTGATCTTCTAAAGTAGTTTGCAGGGAGAAAAAAATCACAAAAATATATGGGGATCCATTTACACTTCCACAAATTGGGGTATAGGAAATATATTAGTCTGGGGTGTTCAGACAACACACTAATGTGTTTTAATATAGGGTAAATATTTTACTCCAGCTTAGCCCTTGGTTTAAAAAAGCCAGGAAAGATCCAGATCTTCCAAGAACATGGTTTCAAGTCATTTTCAAACCATATTATGTCAGTGTATAATGCAGCTATAGCATGTTTCCAGGGGTGTTTTCTGAAGCATCAAAAGATTATGGGTATTAATCTAAAATGTTTCCTTTTCCCTATTTCTTTTTCTGCCTTTTAATTGAAGCATATTAAAATCTTACAAAAACGGGATTAAATCTTTGCTCCTTGTTACTCTTTAGTCACCAAATATTTGTGCATATATGTCAACATACATATATTTATGAACATGTATGTTGAGCAAAATTGATAGGAAAGATGACCAGGCCAATTAGATTTGACATGGATGGCTGGGACGGTTTTAAATGGTGTATTTTAATATTTTGATAAATGTTTTTAATGTTTATGAATTGTATGTGAATTTGTATCCCAGCATTGAAAGTTTGCCATGTATATGCTATGCTCCGCCATGAGTCCCCTTCGGGGTGAGAAGGGTGGAATATAAATGTGTCAAATAAACAAATAAATAATGTCTACTTAAAAGTAATTTCCAGAGTTCAGTGAATGTTACGTCTTTGAAAATGTGCAGAATATTCCAGTCATTAATCTGTTGAATAAATCTGCAGCAAGCTTGTTTGAGAACTTTTTGTAGCTTCAAAAACTGTGAATCTATAGCTAAATTCAAGAAGATATTGGTTCATTTAGCTAAGCATTGTCAACACTGGCATGGTTATCCAAAGCTTTAATCGGTCATCTTTTTTTTTTTTCCAGTCTTGCCTACTGTTGGCAAAGTCTGGGCATTATTTTTTATTCTTTCCCTGAGCTATGGAAAGATTTTATTTCCTAACAGACAGCTTGCTCAGCTTTAACTCATTCCTCCTTTATTGACAAAAGAGGGTGTTTCATGGTTCCAAGTAGGTTGTTCCATATGCCTGGGTCAGTGTCCTAAATGTGCCTGCTGATGAATTTTCTTCCCTACATTGGGATTTCTTAGCGAATATTTCACCGATCCCTTAGTTATTCAGGATGTAAAAACTCTCATCTAAACTGTCTTAAATTGAGGTGTTAACCAAAATGGAGTGGATATTAAATCAGTATGAACTTGCTAAATCAATACCTCTGCAATAGGGATACAAAAAAATTCAAACTTTCAAAAAACCTGAGTTTTTTTGGCAAGGGGTGAGGGAGAGAAATTTTAATAAGAAGAATCCTGGTCTATCTGAAGGTCATGACTTATTCTGTACAAAATTCACATATAGGACCTTATACCATGAGGGAGGGGGGGAATCGTGGGTTTAATCCTATAGCATTACAAAGCACATAGTTGTGTTTGGCATTCCTTATCACATATTATTCTTTTTTGTTTTTTCTCCCAAAATAACCAATTTGCAAACTTATCACACCAGTGAGTGCAGTTCCTGCCCACTCCATTTTTTTACTAAAGAAAACTTTGGGGGGAAAAACTCTGGGGATTTCAGGGCTTTTCCTCCTCTCCCATCTTGTTGCTTTGGAGGAGAATGTAGGCACTGATTTATTGTGCTGGAAGTAGAGAAACCTCTTGGAATTCAGATCTCTGACTGAGAGAGATGGAGGGAGAGAGCAAAGTCAATCAGGAGGCTCCTTTGAAATGCTTCTGTGTTTGCAGCAACCCAATGGAATTCACCTATTCCAAATGTGCCCTTGTATTGCTGGAAGGTGGGAGAGCAGGCTTGCTGTGGTGTCTCTTGTATTGCAAAGCTTTTCTTGAGGCAAAAGAATTTACAAAGCTCATTGCTCCCTCTTTCCTTCTCTTTTTCAATTATACCCCCATCAACACCTCGTATAAATGCACCACAATGTGGGGAACATATTTATGAAGCTTAAAGAACTCAGCAAAATATAGCCAGTTTCTGCCTTCCCAACTAGTGACAGCATTCTGAGAATACTGGCTTTTCTCCAGTCTCAGTACTCTCCATTGCAGAAGTTTAAGATTTTAAAAACTAGCAGCCCAGACAGAAAAACAAAAATATTTTGATTATTTTTTTGAATTATTACATTTTTAAAAATTACCATGCTAAGCTCATGAAGCAGGATTTTGAAGGAGAAATGTCAAAGCTTGGTAGGGGACCACCCACAGGAATGCCACTTACTCCTCATCACTGAAGTGATTCAGCTTCGGGCAAATTTGTCAGCTCACATCCTATGTGTTTTTAGGTGTTTATATTCTGGTTCCCGAGTCCAGAAAACAATCTCTGACAGTCTTCTCCCCCTCTCTTTTTATTACAGTTCCTGATGTTTCCCTAACAAATCCCGACAGAGCCAACAGGAAGCTTCCTTGCATCTTGGGAAGAGCTCCATCATAAAATTTAACCTCAATGGATTGGAAATGATTTAAAAGGAAGTGGGTGTCGATAAGGGCTAATGTCCTAGCAATTTTGCTTAGAAAATAGCATTTTCTGTACAAACTAGCCGCATACATATTTTGTGCAAAATAAATCCCGAATTGCAGTTTTCAAAGACTTTATTGCAATATGAAGGAAATTACTACAATTATTTCTTTATTTCCTTGGGAAGAAAAATGTAAAAATTACTCTGCAAATTCAATTAAAGGCCTGTTTGATCAAGAAAAAATTTGTTTCTAAAATCGATTTGTAATTGAGGTGTTTTTTTGTTTCGATATTTAAAATAATTACAAAACTTTCCAAAAAAAAGTTTTGTTATTTACGAAATTTCGTAAATATTTACAAAACATTTTGTAAAGATGGCGGACCCCCGCGCATGCGCAAAACACTTCCGAAGCTTTGTTATTGGCGCGGGGGCGATTCGTTAAAGAAATAACGAATCAATTCGTTAAAATGGCAGACGCGATCGCGCATGCGCAAAAGCGGATTCCGAAACGTCGCCATTAAATACGATTCGATTCGATATTAAAATAATAACGAATCGATTCGTTAAAGCGGGTTTTTTTGTTCTTTTTTAAGAATAAAAGACAGGTATTTTTAGAAAATATTCAAAAATGGAAAATTAACCAAAAAATGGCCCTGATGTGGACCAAACACAGGCAGGAGACAGGGCAAATGAGAGCACACACCAACAGAAGAGTCTTTTCTTTTTTAGAATATTTTTTGTATTTTTTTAAGAATAAAAGAAAGGTATTTTTAGAAAATATTCAGAAATGGAAAATTAACCAAAAACCATCCCTGATGTGGACCAAACACAGCCATGAGACATGACAAATGAGAGCACACACCAACAGAAGAGTCTTTTCTTTTTTTAGAATTTTTTTGTATTTATTTATTTAAGAATAAAAGGCAGGTATTTTTAGAAAATATTCAGAAATGGAAAATTAA